>CM040123.1:347142697-347742697 GCA_022559845.1 Amorphophallus konjac | reverse complement strand
CCACCCTTGGAATGGGCTTTATCTTAAGAAGTACTACCCTTAGATAGGTGTACATAGTGTCAAAAAATGATGAAACGAAAAATAACAAAAAGATATAAAACAATGAAAACAACAAAAATATGTATATATACAACAACAAAAGAAAAAAAATAGAAAAAAAATAAAAATAAAAAAAATAAAAAATTCAAAATGCCAATGCCTGGGGATTACCATGTAGTTAAGTCATTACATTCAACCTCCATGTTGGGATAGGGCCTATTAAGACTTGGTGGGTTCCGGGTCTTAGTTTGCCAGAACCGTGGAGATCCCTGTCTGGCTAGTTCGGCTTATGCCCCCCTCAAAAGAAGGCAACATGCATGTACACATGTGTTCTATAGAAGATCGGTAGCATCGCTCATGGTGAGGCCTCACCCAGAAGGTCTCCAGAAGGCTTAAATCTTTATTCTCTCTCTCTTCGACCGAATGAGACAGCCGGCGCCCTTAAAACGCTGAGCATGGGAAACACGAACACAACCCCTAGGGTGAGAGTAGGGCCCAATTCCTCGAGCATGGGTCAGAGCATGAGAAGAGGGCAGTGTCCCCGCAGGCATCCAAGAGGGATTCCATAATGTCAAAATACTATGTCCCTCGCAAAAATCTGTCAACAAAAAAAAAATTAGAAAAGAAGAACAAAATCAAAGTCAAGTGAAAAGCCTGGTCGTAACCGTGCCTGATCCCACAAATGAAACCCCTTTGACTGAAAGTCAAATTCTATACAAAAGGGGTCATGAGATGTAAATGCTCGAGATTTGGTCTGAAGTTGCCCGAAAGGGGAAGTTAAGTGCGCCTCTACTGGCTCGCCGGGTTAACGATTTTGCCGATCCTCTCAGGAGGTTTGCCCCCAATATTCTTCCTTCTTCCCCTGAAGATGAAGGCTCAATGGAGTTCCTGAAGGGTGAAGCTTGCCAAAGCTTGTAACCTCATTTCAATACAAACATATGGTTGTCCATTTTTTGAAAAGAAAAAGCCGTTGTCGTGAAGGAGTCTCCGTGTTTTTGGCCAGTCAAGACCTCTATCTACCACCTTAATCTATTCTTAAGTCTAACCTCGGGCTTAGACCAATGCAAGCGCGTCACCTATGGGTGCGACGGCGTCTGATTCTGGGTCAGCGTCGCGCGGTTGGTCGTTTGGGTTCCAGGGTGTTCCATTACATATCATCTAGAGTTGTGAGGAAATAGATCCGGGTCGGGCAAATCATTTACCTTGAACACTTTTTGGGTGAATCCCTGTGGTCGGAAGCAACTGGGAGCCTAAGCATGGCATGACGATATTGTCATCAGGATAAGTCTTAGCCGGCGGGATTATCATTCGAGGAGTCTAGAGGCCCAAATCAACCTAGATGTGCACTTAGGATGCCTGGGAGGTTAGTAAGATACCCCTATTCTCATGCAAGTCAGATGTTATATCGAGTGGTCATCATGCATTAGCAAAAAAGAAAAAAACATTAAATAAACCAAAAATAAACAAAAAACAACAACAAATCCAAAAACCCCAAAAAAAAGGAGAAAAATGTATATGCAAAAAAAATGGAAATGTAAAAGACCAAAAAAATAAATAATAAACAAACAATAAAACAAAAAAATAAATAAAAATGAATAAAAACACAAAAAAAAAACACATTTTGCATGATTGCATTTGTATGCAACATCTCATTTTAAATTTCCATTTGCATCTGTGTGCTTGTGTGCCGCATTCATCATTATCCTTTATTATTGCCTTTGTTAATAAAGGCTTGCCCCTTGACTCGTCATCAAGGATAATTCAAAACCACATCTGCTTATTGAGCAAGGGGCAAGTCAGAGCAGAAATACTAACTTGTTTGCTTAGATGTGTACAGGGATCCGGGAGATCAGAAAGAAGCAGAGAACCAAGCATAAAATATTTTATTCCACTCCTATTCAAAAAATAAACAACAAAAGAGAGCTTACATTAGGTTCCACCCTCCTTCTCTACATTACTCGTCTCGCCGCTTTCTGGGCAAGAAACTCTAGAAGGTGCTATCCAGCCATGAAAAGCGGTACTCCTACCGCTTTGTGGTCCTCTTTCTATCTCCACTCCCCGACATCGATCTGCGGGGGCAGCAAAGAAGCTACTAACACGAAAACCATGCTCTCGTGCTCCTCTGTAGCGTTCCTCGCCATCCTTCAGCCACTGCTCGGCGAGGTCGAGACTGGTCCTCAATTCAAATAATTGGGCCTCTAGGGCCCTCTTATCCTCTTTCTCGGTTGATCTCTTGGCCTTCTCTCTTTCCCTGTCCCTTTCTCTCTCGACCCGTTCTCTCTCTCTGTCTTCCCTCTCCAGCTGAAGGGTGACCCTCTGCTCCACTGCATCCCTAGAAGAGTCCTCACCTGGACGACGCTGCAGTTCCTCTTCTAGCTCGGCTATTCTAGCTTCCTTCTGCGCGGCATGCGCAAGTGCCTCCTGTGTTTCTTTCTCCTGCCATATGTTTCATCTCAGACATATGGCAAGGTTTGAACAAGGGATATTAAACGGTGAAACCCTCACATGTGCAGAAAGCATCCCTTCTGCCTCCACAGCCCGTTGTGTGGCATGAGCAAGCTGCTCGTGGAGTAGATCTAACTCTGAAGTAGGAATCCATAGACTGGAAGAAACACCGTCTGCCTCCATCGCCGATGAAACTGCATCAAGCTGGGCACGCTGCGACAGATAAGAGGTGACATTTAAGTGGTTAGGGCCATGAATTTCAAATCATACCAAGGAGCGTGTACATACACACTTACTGATGAACCCAGAGCCGCTCGGGTGTCATTCAACTCTTGCTCCGTGTCTGCCAAATGAGCTCGTAAGTTCGTTATTATGGTGTCACAGGTATCCTATAGTTATGGCTCTTGAGTTCACAAAAAATCAAAAAAAAATGGAAATTGTAAAAGGCAAAAAAATGGCGTTTTTACTTTACCTCCACAAGCCCCCCAAGCTGGAGCCTCTACGCATACATTGCCCTGTAGAGCCGTAGGTAATCTTCACTATCTTGCGCTTGTGATTCCACGAGCGTGCCACCCCGTTGCCAGTCTTCATACTGTTCGAGGAAGTGCACCCTCCAATCAACGTAGGTTGTCGGCCCACGCGTCTTCTTCCCAACATTGGGTGATGTGGTCATATCCACCCATTCCTGGGCAAGCCCTAGGGTCCTCATGGCTAATCGTAGCCTTAGTGGCTCAATTTCATTCAAACAATGGAGCCAGAGGTCCCGTCCGAACCGGGCACGGCTTCCAATTACCCATGGCTGGTCGACATCAACCATACTCGAGTAAGGCCTCCAGTTCACCTATGTTGGGTTGTACATATCTTCTTAGTTACTCAAAAATACAAAAAAATGCTAAAAAATGAACAAAACAAAAAAATAGAAAAAAGTATCCTACCATCGTTGCAGGGAACTCTTGTAGCTCCCGTCTCAATACCATCAATTGGTAGGATAGTGGTGCTGTGCTCATGATGGGTTGCCACCGCCTAGCCAACGGGATCGTCACTGGCCGCCAGTGTCGAGCTCTCCCCATTGGAATATAATAGTAGCTCCTTAGCTACACCATCATGTGTCATTGGCATCAACAAAAACCAAATAATAATAATAATAATCTTTTACCTGGATGAAGGGCGTAAACCCATTTATTGTCACCTCTCGGCCTGTCCTTTGCGACAGACTTGTGAATAGATGCGCTAGTATGGCAGCTCCCCAGGCGTACTATCCTACCCTCTCCAAGTCCACGAGCAGCTCCAGGAAGCGGCAGTGTATGTTGTCTCCCTTGGAGCCCAGCAGCAACTTGCCCAACAGGAATAGGAGGAACCTCCTCAGGTCCATATTGGTCCTCTCCCAGTTGCTGGCATCCACGCAGTATACAGGACGGGCACCGCTTTCTGCCCTTTCCATGAATTCCTCCAAGGGCTCGTCATCCCGTGGATGAATGTTAGTAAGCCCTAACGTCTCCATGATCGATGCCTTGGCTACTGACCTGTTCTTCCGACCGTCGAGGTCCAGCCCCAACAGCTTCAGGGCACCTTCTCTGTAGTCCGCGTAGGTGACGCCAGTCACCGCTTCCCCATCTACCTTCAGGCCCGTGATGCGGACCATGTCTTCCAGGCTGGGCACCATGTGCCCCCAGGGCATCAGGAATGCCCGACTCACTGGGTCCCATCTTTCACGCAGTGCTTGGATCAGGGCAAGGTCGAGCTTAATTGGCTCGATTCGGAGGAAGTCCCCGAACCCCATCACGTCTAGCCTGGCCTTCTGGAAGTCCAGGAGACCTCGATATGCCGCCACTACTAGCTCCCACGAGATGTGCGATCGCATCATGCTCTGTGCATACACAAGAAGTGAGAAAGGGGAGCCTTGCTAAGCAAGAAAGGAGAAGAAAGGATGAAGAAAGGAACTAAGGAATCCACGTACAAGCTGTGATCGGGTCCTCTCACACAGTTGTCCTTCGACTTCTGAGAGTCTTCTGGAACTGCTACCAGATCTGCTCCTCTTCGAAGAGTGGGAAGACTCACCTTCTGCTCTGAAGCTAGATTCACCCTCCATCCTGATAAATGAGCAACACTCACTACCTCCCCTCCTTACAAACTTGCACTCCTCAAATCTGCTCTCACGACTTTGGTACTTCCAAGTCGAGTGAAAGGGGAGGTATTTATAGGATTAGAAAGGAAGTGATCTGGATCTATCACCATCACCCCTAGCAACAGCCTTTACGGCAATGCACTCTCCTTTTACTCTTACGCCCACTCTACCATGTGGAGTGATCGATTCGGGGGCGTGATTTGTTGACCCGTCCTCCCTATTCGGTCTGAAGACTCCCCGTGTTCATTGTCCCGTTGCGATATCTCTAACATAAAGGAGGAAGTAGGGGACATTTATGCGGGAAAACAAGATCAGCGACCGACATTGTTGAAATTGGTGGTAGATCCTTTGAAATCATGGCCTCGGTACCCTCGCGTGCCACTTTGCCGTGTGAAGTAAATGGAGCAAAGCCGTGATTTGTCAACCCACCACCCTCACGTGGTCTAAAATTCCCCGTGTCCCTTGTCCTATTGTGACTACTTTTAGCACGAAAAAGAAAATTGAGGACATTCACGTGGGAAAAGAGGATTAGGCGTCGATATTGTTGAAATCAGTGGCAGATTCTCTTTGAAAATCATGGCTATCGTGAGTCACTACCCCTTGTTTTAAGGAGACATCTCGTCGAGCATGTCTCGTGGGAACCCATGTGGTAGAGAAGAGCCGTAGAACAGAAGGAACACATCTAGGGCAAGCAAGCTGCCCTTAAACCAACCCATTCCACTCACATATCTATATAAGGGTTTGTGCCCGTCATGAGGAGAGAGTGGGTGTGCAAGCCACTCACTAACCCTCATCACTCTTCTGGTCACTTCTCTTCTCTCTTCTCTCCGAAGGCAAGAAGTCCCTCAGAGGCCTTCTATAGTTCCGTGACGCAATAATCGCTTTGCCGTGCCACACGTTCCCACCGGCTCTTTGGCGGTGCCCTTCGTCATCTTCCTGCTTCTCTCGTGACCCCGATGGCCGCGAATGATGTGAGACAGAACTCCAAAGCCCTAGATTTTCTTTTCTTTCATCATTTTTTCTCCCTTTTTTTGTAAATAGTAAATAGAAGGAAATATGAGAGAGAAGAATGGAGAGAGAAAAGATAGATTGAGAGAGAGAGAAGAATGACGTGGGGGGAGGAGTTGGGTTTTCATGGCGGTGGTGGCTGGGTCCTCTCATCTGGCATGGTGTATGACGACGGGATGAAGGAGGCAGACGGCAAGAAGGAAGGTGGGAGATGGCTACAGGGCCGGCGGTGGCTGGAGAGATGGCAACGATGGTACCGGGGTAGGAGGACGTGGGTGGGGCTTCTCACCCGTCTCTGTCACGGAGACAATGCACCCATGTTTCTAACCTGAGACCATTGTGGGAGTGGCTGTGGGAAAGAGAAATGGGTAGGGGCAGGCAATGGTGGGGAAGGGGAGAGTGGTAAGAGGGAAGATGGTGGGAAGGAGGTGGACGGTGGTTGGTCGGGCATCTCACCCGGGGGGGGAGGCTTCTCACCTCATCTCCTTCTCAGAGAAGAGCACGCAAGATACAAGGCTTCACACCTCATGATATTTTCTAAAAATTAGATTCAACTTCTTTTTTTTTAAAGAAAGACTACATGACCCTTTTTATATACTCTATAAAGAAAATCAAAAGACAACTCACCTAACACCTACTCATCATAACTCTCTTGGGAAGACTAAAAGACACAAAATAAAAAGACTCTTACATGATTTTTGTGGTCATAATTACTACAAACATAAAACATGACCCATTAAGCCCATACATGTGGCCCAAAAAAAACATCTATTTGATCATTTTCTTGAAGCCGCTTGTCAATCCCTTCAAATTCAACTTCGAACTTTGATTCTTGAATCGACGATTCCATCAAACTCCTCCGCTTGGAAGAGGTTCGACCTCGAACCTCGTAGCTCAGGATCCCGGTCTGATGAAACATCCCGATTCCCTAAGCTCTGATACCATTTGATGTGAGACAGAACTCCAAAGCCCTAGATTTTCTTTTCTTTCATCATTTTTTCTCCCTTTTTTTGTAAATAGTAAATAGAAGGAAATATGAGAGAGAAGAATGGAGAGAGAAAAGATAGATTGAGAGAGAGAGAAGAATGACGTGGGGGGAGGAGTTGGGTTTTCATGGCGGTGGTGGCTGGGTCCTCTCATCTGGCATGGTGCATGACGATGGGATGAAGGAGGCGGATGGCAAGAAGGAAGGTGGGAGATGGCTACAGGGCCGGCGGTGGCTGGAGAGATGGCAACGATGGTATCGGGGTAGGAGGACGTGGGTGGGGCTTCTCACCCGTCTCTATCACGGAGACAATGCACCCATGTTTCTAACCTGAGACCATTGTGGGAGTGGCTGTGGGAAAGAGAAATGGGCAGGGGCAGGCAATGGTGGGGAAGGGGAGAGTGGTGAGAGGGAAGATGGTGGGAAGGAGGTGGACGGTGGTTAGTCGGGCATCTTACCAGGGGGGGGGGAGGCTTCTCACCTCATCTCCTTCTCGGAGAAGAGCACGCAAGATACAAGGCTTCACACCTCATGATATTTTCTAAAAATTAGATTCAACTTCTTTTTTTAAAAGAAAGACTACATGACCCTTTTTATAGACTCTATAAAGAAAATCAAAAGACAACTCACCTAACACCTACTCATCATAACTCTCTTGGGAAGACTAAAAGACACAAAATAAAATGACTCTTACATGATTTTTGTGGTCATAATTACTACAAACATAAAACATGACCCATTAAGCCCATACATGTGGCCCAAAAAAAACATCTATTTGATCATTTTCTTGAAGCCGCTTGTCAATCCCTTCAAATTCAACCTCGAACTTTGAATCTTGAATCGACGATTCCATCAGCGAAGCTCTCGAAGTCAAGGCCACTGGTCGAGCCGCCCTTTGCTTCTCGAAAAGACTGCATCAGCTCCAGGAGCCCACCACGGTGAGCTCCAATTCCCTGCAACGACTCTGAGGGGTTGACGTGCCCGATCACTGCTTCTCCCAAAGTTTCATCGCCAGGGCCCCCAGTGCCCTCCTCTCGTACCAACCTCGATGCCGCTCTATCCTCATCTCTCTCCTTACTATCTCCTTCTTTACCTCTCTCCTCGGCACCTGGAGAGAAACCTTTAGCTCTAGGACGTCTCAGGGACAACTCCTCATACTGTAGTTGCTCCGATCCTCTAGCTCCTGTCTGGGATAGCCAGCTGCTGCCTGGCATCCATCATTTTAGCCGCCTCTATGAAAAGAAAAGGGGAAAGGGGATTCAAGGAGAATGCAATGACATTAAGGCTTGGCATTTAATCTAAAATGAGATACATTAGGGTTTGGGTACCTCAAGCCTCAGTTTCCCGAGCTCCATTACATAAGCCTTCCATAGCTCCCGATCCTCACTCACAGACACCATCGCCTTCTGTGGAATGCTGGCCTTCCACGCTGCTTTGATCGCTGTCATATCTATTGCATCATCATCCGTGCCCAACTCCCTTTCTTTAATCAAAGGAAGGTCGGATAGCGTAGGAAAAGAGTGTTGCGGAAGGCCAATTTGCAGGCAACACCGGTGCGAGCTGTAAAGAACAAACTCAGTTGCACCGATAAGCTGGAGTTCCGTATCAGGGGAGAGTCTCGTGAGAAGCTCACGTCCAAGTAAACATGCTGGCGCATGAGTAAACGCATCCCGCTCCAAAGTGTTGAAGTAAGCGCGCCAGTCTCCACGTGACTTCAGCCAAGGCATGCGATTGACCACACTCCCACCAAAACCCAACACATCAACCATGTGATAAAGGGGGCTTTATTGGAAGATTCTAGAAGTAGTTCGTGCCTCATCGCAGCGATCAAATTTTAAGTGGAGGTCGATCCAGCAATTGAGGAGAAACATGCACCCATAGGGGGGCTGGCCCATGATGGAAGCCGTAAGACCTCTGTAAAGGTAGGCAAGGACGGCCGGCCCCACTCTCTTGCCCTTCCAGAGTCCGCAAATCACGCCCAGCTGATCCTCCTCCATGATATTATCGGTGTTGGGGAAAAGGAGAGCTCCGGCCAAACATATCACGAACCCTTTCATGAGTCCTTCTAAGCATTCGTCATCTGTCAATCTTTCTAAAGCGCTCATGGTCCAGTCTGCGAGCTTTTGTAAGTTGATTCCCCGCTGTG
Organism: Amorphophallus konjac; assembly: GCA_022559845.1. NCBI lineage: Eukaryota > Viridiplantae > Streptophyta > Magnoliopsida > Alismatales > Araceae > Amorphophallus > Amorphophallus konjac. The sequence continues at coordinate 347,733,949 of CM040123.1, read as the reverse complement.
TCTGAACACCTTTAATGGCTCTGCAGGGCATGAAGCTTCCTAGGACTTCCTCAGAGGACACCTTCTTCCCCATGGGCAAAATTTTTATTCTCCCATCATTCCTGAATTCTTTTAAGCCAAGCAGGAGTTCCGCCTCCTCCAGAAGGATCGTCGATTCAAAAGTAGGAAAGACGAAGGTGTGGGTTTCAGGGTGCCAAACCTCTACCAGTGCACCCATGGATGCCCAATCCATGCAAATCTTGTTATAATATTTGGCGTGGATAACCAGGCCTTGAAGGTGCCACTTTGAAATAAAAACCCTCATGTCGGTAGTAACGTTGGAAGTGAGCTTCGACAGCCAGGGCAGTCTGGAGAATCTTCGAGGACCCGGAAAGAGGGGATACGGTTGAAAGGAAAGGAAAGAAAAGAATGAATGGGTAAGAAAGAACTCGTGTCTGAAGAATAGAGGAAAGAGCTAACTCACCCTTCGTGAGAGAACCCTATCGCTCAGACGACCTTCAATCTCGGTCAATTTCTTGAACTCGCGGTCGAACCTCCCCCTCTTGGTAGGGCGGGAAGGTTCACCCTCCATCTCCAAAGACCATGATCTCTCCTTTCCCATCTCAAAGGAATCCACTTCACCGAAACCACCTGCAATGCATTTGGCCAAGCGCTAGGGGGATACTTATAGGAGAAAAGAGAGGTAAAACTGTAAATGTAAAGCATGAATGATGAGTTACCGTTATGGATTTTTACCGGAGGAATCTTGTTTGGTTTGCATTATGTCTCTGCTTGTTTCTGTGAATTACCTGGGTATGTGGATTTCTTTGTAAAGTGCAATTCCATTTCTTGTGTAATAATTGTGTGTTAACTGTTCGGTGCAGACATCGATGCAATAATTGTGTGTTAACTGTTGAGTGCAGGTAGCGTTTAAAAAAAAATGGGATTACACTGTCCCACCCTCAGTCACTCCGGTGATTGGCCCCACTGTGTCATGCATCCTACTGTATGTTATCTACGGTATTAGAGCATACCAAGGACCTTATGTCTTGGATAAATCTGGAGTTTGAGTTCCCCTTCAACAAAAATAGTAATCACTTCAGAGGAATTCAGGATGTACGGATAGGCCGTTAGGGTGTGACAGCTTGGGGACGACGGTCCCGTCCGATGTGTCGGTACGTGGATAAACGGGCCCCGGCTTAGTATCAGCTCATCGGATCGATATCCTGACCCAGTCTCCACAGCTTAACAATATTATCCTTGGATACCTTCTATTTTCTTTTGTTTTATATTTTTCTTTTAAACTCAGCATGCATTCATATAAGACTTTGATATCATTGTGGAAGATCATTAACTTAACTTGATTGCGAGAGTCGTTGTGCTTAAATTCTTGAATAGTATGAGATATTACATTCTGAGTCGAGTACTCAGTTTCCTTGAAACCACCTTGGGATTGGTTCTCCGGAAGAAACGTTGTTTGGATTTATCAACTACTTTTTAGTTCATTGGGCCGACCTCGGCCGCAGCACTTCCACATGGCTGGTAACTGCTCCCCGAGGTGAAACCTGCAGGTCTACGACCTAGGTACTTCCGCGTAGAGAAGTTGGTCCCCCTTTTTATTTATGCTCAAGTGCACCTTTTCTCCTTCCTTATTTCCATCCGAACAATCGTTGACTTTGGGAGACCCTCCTCAGAGTTGTTTTGCTGAGACTTTGTAAAGATTCCCATCAGGAGAATGATGAAGGCATGTCTCATCACACCTTGGCATCTGCTTTTCACTTCACTCAATTTCATTCCATACATTTGATTTCATTTCATTACATGTCCCGTCCCTACAAAGCAGATGCCAAGGCAGGGCAGCTGTAGACACGCCGTTTTCACATTTTCCCTGGGTAAATCTCATATTACACCGTGATGCCCTAAAGTGACTTGCGCATTTGATTCATGTGGGTGATTAATCATCTTTGCTTTGATGACTTAGTAAGTCTATACATTCAAGTCTATACGTCACAACAAGTCTATACATAGCAAGTTTGTACATTGCAGCAAGTCTATACATTCAAGTCAAGTCTATACGTTGCAACAAGTCTATACATAACAAGCCTGTACGTTGCAACAAGTCTATACATAGTAAGTCTATACGTTGCAACAAGTCTATACATTCAAGTCTATACGTCGCAACAAGTCTATACATTCAAGTCTATATGTCACAACAAGTCTATACATAGAAAGTCTGTACGTTGCAGTAAGTCTATACATAGCAAGTCTGTACGTTGCAGTAAGTCTATACATTCAAGTCAAGTCTATACGTTGTAACAAGTCTATACATAGCAAGTCTATACGTTGCAACAAGTCTATACATTCAAGTCTATACGTTGCAACAAGTCTATACATTCAAGTCTATACGTCGCAACAAGTCTATACATAGCAAGTCTGTACGTTGCAGTAAGTCTATACATAGCAAGTCTGTACGTTGCAGCAAGTCTATACATTGAAGTTTGTACGTTGCAACAAGTCTATACATATCAAGTGTATATGTTGTAACAAGTCTATACATTCAAGTCTATACGTTGCAACAAGTCTATACATTCAAGTCCAGTCTATACGTTGCAACAAGTCTATACATAGCAAGTCTGTACGTTACAGCAAGTCTATACATTCAAGTCTGCACATGGTTGCAGCAAGTCTATACACCAAGTCTGCACATGGTTGCAGAAAGTCTATACATTCAAGTCTGCACATGCCTTTAGCAAGTCTGTACGTTCATCTTAGCAAGTCTGTACATTCAGCTAGCAAGTCTGTACATTCAGCCTTAGCAAGTCTGTACATTCAGCTAGCAAGTCTACACATTCAGCCTTAGCAAGTCTGCACATTCAGATAGCAAGTCTGTACATTCGGCTAGCAAGTCTGTACATTCAGCTTTAGGAAGTCTGTACATTCTTTAACAAGTCTGTACATTCAGCTTTAACAACTCTGTACATTCTTTAGCAAGTCTATACATTCAGCCTTTAGCAAGTCTATACATTCAAAGCAAACATGTCCTAAAGTGAATAATCAGAAAAGGTTAGAAAAATATAAAAAAAAAGAGAAAAGCTTATAAAAAAAGAGCTTATAAGAAAATTCAAAATAATAATAATAATAATAATAAATAAATAAAATCAAAAAAGGGGGGTATTAAAAATACAAAAACATTTGAAAAGGTTATTTAAAAATCTAAAAAATTTGAGAAAAGGTTAAAAAATATAAAACTTAAATATATATATATATATTTATATAAAAGGTTGTAAATACATATATTTAAAATTGTTTTACATATTAAGTTTTGTTTTAATAAGTTTAAACAAAAAAGGACAAAAAAAGTAATATTATATGTACTAATTATTTACCTCATCCTAATAATTCCCTCACTAAAACCTCCTCAATTATCTTCCCATCCTATCACTATCGAAATCAACCACCTCGAAACATCATTCCCCCACCTTTTTGTTCTCTCTTCCCACCATTAGAGAATCTATCTCTCACCTCCCTCTCATTTCTTATCTTCATGTTTCTTCTTATCATTTTTCTGGCAGCGAACCCAGCCCATCTCTTCTCCTCTTTGTCTTTTAGGCTCAGCCGCCCGGCAAGGGGAATCCCCCCTTTTTCAAAACCCCACCTTTCCCTATTCTCACCCCTCTCCCCACGGCACATACACACACACCCACTCCCGTGAACACTAAACCCACTCACTCCATCTTCCACCTACTCCCACTCCCTTTCTCCCCTCGTGAACCCATCGCACACATCCCTCCCGGAGATCCTCTCGGCACACCACTTCCTCTCTTTGCCGATAGCCCTTGCCATCATCCCACCTCCTCTTTTCTCACGGTGAACCACCTGCATATCCTATCCATCTTCCTCACTCCCTCCATCTATGCTAACCCACTCTCATATCCATGGTCACCCCCCTTGGTCTCCCCCTAACGCCAGCACCTCCACCTCATACGACCTCCAACCAACACCCCCCTTGCATGCTAGCCGCTACCGTCCTGCCGAGCCCATGCCTGGCTTCCCCTCCATACCGTCGCGAGCCCCCATAACGCCACCGCCACCTTCACCGGCCACCCCGCCGCCAGCACCACGGCGCCGTGAACCACGCCCCCAGCACCACGTCTCTCTCCACCGTCCACGACGAGCCATCCCCCCTCACCAACGACGTGACCACGTCATCGACAGCCGCCATGAAACTCCCCAGACGCTGCTGCCAGATGCCGACGACGCCACCTCCACCGCCGTTCCTGTTCGTCAGCACCGGCCGCCTCATCCAACCACATCGCCGCACGCCTGCAACCACGTCTCCTCTGGCCGCCTGCATGCCATCACCGCTCAACCCCGTGTCACCGTCGAGCTTCTCCTCCTGCACCGCCGCCGTCGTCCGCGAGCTCCTCGCTACTTCTCCACCAACAGCACCACCGCTGCCCATCGTGCCTTCGCCACAACCGCAGGACACCATCACCCCGCCGTTGTCGTCCCCCTCCGTGGAGCTGCCTCCGACCTGCGCACGCCGTCCACCTGCAGCCCCGCTGCCGCCGCTCTCTCTCATCTAACCGCACTGCCTCCACCACCTACGCCACAGCACGCCTGCGAGCTCTTCATCGTCCACCCTCGACGCTGCCACCTCCGGCCACTGTCGCCACCCCGCCGTTGTGACTCTCTCTCTCTCCCTCACGCCTCTCTCTTCCTCCCTCTCTCTCTCCCCCTCTTGGTTCTCCTCTCCCCCTACATCCCACCCCTCTCTCTCTCTCTCTCTTTCTCTCTCTCTCTCTTCCCTCCCGCCGCGGTGATCTCTCTCTCACTGTTTCTCTCTTCTCTCTCCCCACCGATCTCTCTCTCCCCCTCTCGGTTCATCCCGTGACTCAATCTCTCTCTTTCTTACACTTTTTTTATTTTTTTTCTCTCCTGTTTTCCCCCCACGGCGAGCTCCCCCTCTCTTTCTCTCCTTCCCTCTCTTCCCCCCGCCGCGGTCGCGCTCTCTCTCCTCTCTCTCTTCTCTCTCTCCCCCTCTCTCCCTCTCTCTCTTAATCTCCCTCTCGATCTCTCACTTTTCTTTTTTTTTTCTTCCCCCCTCTGCCGGTCTCTCTCTGCTCTCTCCCTTTCTCACTTTCTCTCCTCTCGCCCCCTCTCTTCTTCCTTTTTATTATTTTTATTTCCCCCTATCTCGATCTCTCTCCCTCTCTCTCTCTCTCCCCCTCCACTATCTCTCTCTCGATCTCTCTCCCTCATTTTTTATTATCTTATTTATATCTCTCTCACTACTCCCTCACGTAAGCTCTCTGTTAACCCTCCACTATATATACACACACACTTTTTTAGTTATTCTCTGGTTCTCTCTCTCCCTTTCGATCCCTCTTTCTTTTTTTTACTCTCCCACCTCTCTCATCCTCTCTCTGCCTCTCTCCCTCACGTGTTCTTTCTCCCCCTCTCTCTTCCATCTGCTTCTCTCTCTCTCTCCCTCTCTTATATATATATATATAAGATATATATATACTATATATATAAGATATATATATATACTATATATATATATCTTATATAGTTCCTATATATTTCTCTACATATATATATATATATATACATACTATATATGTAAAACTAAAATAAAAAAAATCTAAAAAAAGGGGGGGGAGAGTTGTCCCCTCCCTCTTCCTTTCTCTCTCCAACCCTCTCCCTTTCGATCTCCCCTTTATAGATATATTCCCGTATATGTATATAGGTGTGTATGTGTGAGTTTTCTTGCAGGTGTGTGTGTGTAAGTGCTTGTATGCGCCGGTACGGAATGGAAAGAGATGCTCCGGTCCGATCTGTGTTGAAGTCTGTGAAATAAAGAAAGTTGAGTTACCGGACGTTCGAGCGCACGAGAAGATGTTCCACTTCATCGTGTACTCGCGCCGCCCTCGTCTTGGAGAAGCTCCCTCGAGCCCATCATCGGCCTCTCAATAAGCTTTCTCATCTCCCTTATCTTATTTGATTTTTAAACACATTGCATGCATCATTTGTCGTCCATACTACATCTCTCTCCCTGAGAGACCTTCATTTGGTCATTCATCATATCATCTATCTACCTTTTTATGTCTAAAAGGGGTTTCAAACAACACCAACCAGGTGCGCGTTTGAACATGACTATGCTATTTTCATATCAAGGGACCGGTACTACACTACTTTCATTCTAATCCACCGTCCATTTGTTTCGTCTGCTGTGTTTTGCAAGGATAACCAAAGGAGGCCCTCTCCGTCGGCCGGCCGAAGGAAGAGGAAGAAGAAACTCACATCGTCCCGTTGCCTGGAGGCAAGAGGCGATCATTCTCCTATTTTGAGGTACACTACCTCTGGCGATCATACCCTCCTTACTCCTGTTGTGTTAGTTCTTTACTTCATTCTCACCCGCGCGGAGGACCATCCCCGCGACGGTTCCCCTCCCCATTTAATTCCTGTTTAAACCCCGATCAAGGAATCCGTTCCTCGCGGCGGTTTCATTTTCTGTACTTTCGTTCCAACCTCGATCAAGGAACCCGTTCCTCGGGGTGGTTTCATTTCTTGTACTTTCGTTCCAACCTCGATCAAGGAATCCGTTCCTCGCGGTGGTTTCATTTCCTGTACTTTCGTTCCAACCCCGATCAAGGAATCCGTTCCTCACGGTGGTTTCATTTTCTGTACTTTCGTTCCAACCCCGATCAAGGAACCCGTTCCTCGCGGTGGTTTCATTTCATGTACTTTCGTTCCAACCCCAATCAAGGAATCCGTTCCTCGCGGTGGTTTCATTTCCTGTACTTTCGTTCCAACCCCGATCAAGGAATCCGTTCCTCGCGGCGGTCTTATTTTCTGTACTTTCGTTCCAACCCCGATCAAGGAATCCGTTCCTTACGGCGGTCTTATTTTCTATACTTTCGTTCCAACCCCGATCAAGGAACCCGTTCCTCGCGGTGGTTTCATTTCCTGTACTTTCATTTCAACCCCGATCAAGGAATCCATTCCTCGCGGTGGTTTCATTTTCTGCACTTTCATTCCAACCCTGATCAAGGAATCCGTTCCTCGCGGTGGTTTCATTTCCTGTACTTTCGTTCCAACCCCGATCAAGGAACTCGTTCCTCGCGGTGGTTTCATTTCCTGTACTTTTGTTCCAACCCCGATCAAGGAATCCGTTCCTCGCGGTGGTTTCATTTCCTGTACTTTCGTTCCAACCCCGATCAAGGAATCCATTCCTCGCGGCGATTTTATCTCCTGTTCTCCATCCCAGCCCCGTTGACGGAACCAGTTCCTCGCGAGGGCTTCTTTCATGATTCTGATTCTGTCAATTGTTCTTGTTACTCTCATATTTGTTATAAAACCCCGCAAAGGCCAATGCCTAGTGGCGGTTCATGTTGTTCATACTACTGTCATCCCGTTCTGTTAAGTGATATCCTTTTATTGTTAGTTTGCCTAGTTCATGTTGCTATTATCATTTTGTGATATTAACAGTTCGTTATAATGTGGTGCATCTTTATGTTGTGTATCACTCACTCCTGAATCCGTGGAAACGACTCCCGTTGGACCTTCTCCAGCTTTTGCTGCTAAGTTAGTACCCCTCACTCCTCATTCTTGCGCCGCTCCCTTCATCATCACCATTGTTCGCATCAACACTTTGCATTTCACTTGTTACCCAAAGTCACCTTACGTCCTACCCTAATATTCGGTATCTCTAAAGCTACTCCCAAAGCAACGGGTTACGCCTGTTGAAGAGGGAGTTAGTTTGCGCGAGAGGACCTTCGGGTCCCTATCTCCGCCCTGTACTAGAAATTGGGGTAAGTTCAGATTTTACTGTGTCTCACTAGTAGGCTCCTTTCAGGATGGATTTTCCATTACCCTTCCCTCACTTTTCATCCCTACTGATGTGGGACAAAAAAAACCTGTATCTTATGATTTTTTTTATTTTTATCAAATATTTGCTATTTCCTTTTTTTTAATTATTTTTTTGCCATAGTGGCTAGTAGACAAAGAAGAGAGACAATGGACAGAGAGAGAGGTCACGAAGAGAGGGAGGGAGCACGGGAGGCAAGGATCCACCGCGGAAAACAAGTGGGCTGGGTTGTTCATGAACGGCCGTGAAGGCCTGCCGCGGTGGAGGCGCCGGTTGCTCACCGGGCGAGGGTGGGCAGCTTGCCCACGGCAAGATAGCCGGGTGGCTAACGGTAGTGACCGTCGTGGGTGGCGGGCCGTTGGTAGCGGCAGGCTTGCGGCAACGATGTTGGTGGGGAGTCCTTGCCATGCCGGTGAAGACGCCGTGGTTGCATGCACGGCAATAGTAGAGGCAGGAAGGTGACATGGCGGGGGTGATAGCGAGAAGGAGGTGGCAACGTCGGGCCACGGCGGAGGGGTGGCAGGTGTGGGATGTCCACCATGGAGTGCAGGCCGTTGGCAAGGGATGGAGGCACTGGCATTGGCTCACGGTGGACAACAATGTTTAGAGCGGTGGCCCACTGTGACTGGCACCCGACGGTGGCCACGACGGGTCCAGTGAAGGCTGCGGGTGGGAGGTGGGGATACGGCTAGGGGCGAGGGGAGCTGAGAGAGAGACCGTCTGCCCAAGGGGAAGAAGAGGGAGGTGGATGGCGGAGAGGGTGGGGTTGCATGCAGCTTGGTGTAGTGGGGGGAACAAGGGAGCGCAGGTGGGGATGGGTGATGGTACGGTGGATAGAAAAGGAGAATCAAACAAAAGAATTAATGGCTAAGTGGATGGGAAGAGAAGAGATGATGGGATAGTGGGATAGGGTGGGGCTTCACACCCCCATGGGCGTCACACCCATCTCTTTCTCAGAGTGGAGAAAACACAAGGCTTCACACCTAACATTCTCATAATTTTAATCAACTTCCTTCTTCTCTTAACATGTGATTACAGACTCTTATATAGACTCCTCACACAGACAACGTATCAAAAATTTCAACACCTAAGATTTGACATTTATGACCAAACATCACCTAACAACTCTTTATAACTCACGTGGGAAGACTTAAGACACTAACATAATGGTGACACTAACATAATGGTGACACATCTTCAAAGTACACCTAAGCTTACAAATGTGACCTATAAAATAAAACACTCAAAAACATAATTTGATAAATGTCCATGCTGCTTACGATCCTCGTCAACTACCCCCTCTGGCATTCGGAGTAGACGATCTCAACCATCTACTTCTCACTTTTCTCTAGCCTTTCATCACTATCCTCTCTTACCCCCCGAGGTTGGACGATCTCCCCGTTTACAGAGAGAGGGAAGGTTTGGCATAAGGAAAGCGCCTCTGTCGGGGCCATTAATCAAAACTCCAGCCAACCACAACCATCACAGTTGTTAAGAAGGCTTCAACCTGTACCCCCTTCCCAACCGCCACGTCCCCTTATACGTTCCAGCATTCCAGGGCCACTCAACCCTAACCCTACTCCTTCACGGCCTCCTCTTTTACGCCAACCCATGAATTCTCCTTCACCCCAAAACCCTCCACCAAATAGACCTCTCCTTATCCGCCCCTCGCCGGCAACCGTCACCCCTCCTTGATGCGGGACGGATGACGACCGGGCTAAGACGTACGACCGACTCGTTGTGCGGCCAGCACTGGCACACTAAGGCAAGCCGGGCGGCTGACCACCGTAGTATTCTCCGGGTGGAGACGTCTCTCAATAGCGACTCTCTTGAGCCCGACGATCATCCCTTGCGAGGGAAACGTGGGGATCGCGGCGATTAAGAAACCACCGTCGCCTAGGATGCTAATTCGCGCTCGGTGCTCGATTGGAGCCACGGAACGGGCGCTCACAACTCACAATCGCAGTGAATTTGAAACTAGCTATCGGCCCTATTCTCACAAACCCAACAATATAGAAAGCATACTAAATAGCAATATGAGTGGGGGAACGAATCGCGTACCTCCACGACAAGGCGTGGGGAAGACACCCCGGCCGATTTTCGAACAACCCCAATACACAATTGAATTAAATCTTACAAATTCAGAAGCTTGACCCACTCCACACAGGGAGGTATCGGGCTACAATCAATAACTTTGGGGTTGCTGGAACCCGGGTTGACGGGCAGCACTCTTCGGAGCCGAGGGAGGCAAGTCGGGGCCGATCGGGTATGCCGAGGGTGAACCGACCAGGTTCTGTCCACGCTGGTCTCCCTGCGTAGCGAACTTGCGAAGGCCGGTACAGCTAGATCCAAGATCCGATCGGAGTGTCGTTTGTTGGAGAACGACGGCGACTAGACGCCGTTTCTCTGCTCCGAAGGGCGTGATCATATCTTTTCAGATCTGAGCGCAGCAGTGGCTGCACCAAGCCTCTGGTTCTGCTCACATAGAATTGCACAGGAACAGAAAGAATTAGGGGAAAAATGGTTGTCGAGGCCTGATCGAGACGCCTCTTATTGGAGATCATCGGTGACGTCCGGAGGAAGAAGCTCTCCGAATATCTGACACAGATCTCAGCCACATGAGGTGGGGCAGGCTCGAGAAGTCGGTGCTGGTTCTGAGCCGGATCTGCTCAGATCTCTTGCGCGATCTCACGAGAATCACCGCCACGGACAACACGGTTATAGGATCGAGGCGAGATTGGTGGCAACGTGAAGAGGACTCAAAAGCCTACGATCTCTCTTCAGGAACCAGCTTCAGATAGCATCGGGGTTGGGCTGGAGAAATTAAAACACAGTCATCTTCAGATCTAGGTAGCAATCAGGGACCGATCTGTCCGCCTCCATGAAAAGAAGTCTTGCCGTCGCTCACGAACTCCGATCGATGCAAAAACAGCGCTAAAATCTTCTTAACCTCTCAGAGGTATCACTGGGATTTTTTGTGGAAGAAGAAGATAAGAGGAAGAGGGGGATACAAGGTCGAGTCATACGACCCAATTCTGTCCCGTCACAGGACAGAACCAAGGGAGTCACACCCAAGGAAACACAAGAGAATCTCTCTCCAATGCAAATTTCTCTCAACAAAACTTTCATTAGCTTCCTTACAAACACTATACATGGATTTAAATAGGCAAATGCAAGGGGTAGGGGGAGGGGACTTGCGTGGGATACAAGGAGAGGGAGGGGGCTGCGCCCCTTGACCATGAGAGAAAGGGAGAGGGGGACAAGCCAACATGTTGGCTCACCTACCTTTGAAATTCATGTAAAGAAGGTAGGTGGCAGCCATTTTGTACTTGACCAGCAGCCATTTTATGCTACATGTGGTAAATGGGGATGTGGAAGAAGAAAAAACACAATTTTTCTAGCCTAATACAACAAATAAGGGGGCGCCCCCTACTTGGGCCTCTAATTGGGCCATTTGGCCATGGCCATCCTCTTAAGCCCATTCATCCACTCTTGCTTAAGGCCTCATCCACTCTTGGTTAAGACCTCTCCAACCTAGATAGCCCATGTAGGAAGGAAGCCCAATTGGGCCTTGCATGGCTTATGGATCCATCATAATGGACCAAGGCCACTCCTTTCTTAAGGAATGCTTAAGGGCTTTAACCAATTGCCCCTTTAAGAGCCTTACAACTAGCCCATTATGAAAACCCAAGTCGAATGTTCATTACAAGTCCAATTTTCATGCTAAAAGGGTCCAAATTGAAGCCAAATTGACCCTAATTTGAAGGGAAGCCGAAGTAGTCCACTTGGTGCTCCGCGTATGGCACTGTTGGTTCGCCAATGTGTCACTGATCGCCCTGGTGTCCGCACCAATTCTCTCCTGATGGGAGAAACTTGACCCCATCGAGTAAGGGTCGTGAAACTTGAACTCTCCGCATGTGATCAGGGAGTTGTTCATCGTGGGGCATCCTCGCCAACGCACTAGGACGTGTTGGTAGGCTCCATTCCTGGTGATCACCTGCTCATCCAGTATACAATCTATATGCGTGCGTTGAGGCTGGAATAGTGGACTCTCGGGTGGTGTATCACTCACAATAGGAGGAGAAAGCCCAAAACTCACTAGGATCACCGCGGGTTCCAATATGCTACCAGATCTGAAACATGGAACGTCGAACTGACACTATAGTCACCCGGTAGTTCAATGTCGTACGCATTCGGACCCACTTGTTTCTTGACCCGAAAAGGGTGAGTATCGTGGACCTAGAGTTGCTTTCGGTCTCCGGGAGGAAACCAATCAAGTATGACCCTGATCTAGATGTACTCTCCTTTTGAATCCACAGATATGTAGCATGCATCGGCTACCTCCTTATACGTGCATGGCTGGCCTTTTATTGAGACACGACTTAATACAAACCATATGTATGAAAGAGAACAACTAGAGAGACAAACAAACACACACACATGACCTTAGACAAACCTATGGTTAGTCCGACCTACGCATGGACGATGGCGGACCAGGACACCCAAATGTGTGCCAGGCATACATTAGATGCAACCAAAGGACACCATGCATGCAAGGACTTCCTATCAGATATGGGTGTGGGTGGGGTAAGAGGTTCATCACTATTACATGTAGGTAAGGCATGCCATGCTTCCCAATAATTGAACCTATTGCTATGTGAAGTTTGATTGGCCCGAGTGGGAAGAGAGTGGTAGGGGACTTCCTTGACAAAGTAGAGGGGAAGTGGTGGGTCACGAGGCCCACTAGAGAAGGGGTCGAATGGGTCCAAGAATGTGTGACCCCCCGGTTCCTCCATTACATAGTCCCATGTTTAAAATTCATGAAGGTGATGGTCACCTCCATCCATCATGGTAGTTGGGACAGTGTATAGAAGGTAGGGCTCCTCCCTCGGGATAAAAGGAGTGAAGTCGGGCTCGGCCGGTAATGGGAGGAGTAGAAGAACCTCTGCAGTAACATGACCCACGGTGTACACGGAGGTAATGGACCCTAAGGTGGAATGGGTGAAGCTACGACCGGTGGGTCGGTCGAAGCCTGGGGCCATCAAGTGCGTAAATGCCAGCTGCTAGTCTAACCCTTTAAGAAGGTCGTCCAATGTATCCACATAGTGACTAGACCGGAAGGTGGTGTGAAATGAGTTGCTTGGCACTAGAGGTTGTGTAGGGTCCATGGACGGGAAGGGAGGTGGGACCAACCCATCTTTGAGCCAGCTAAGGAGTGGCTCGGCGATGAAAAGCATTCCCGTAAGAAACACGGGTGGCTCGGGTGGAGGTGGCTCCAAACAAGACGGCTCTGTATGAAGTTTGGAAGGAGAGGATGGCAATGGAGCACTCACGGGTGATGAAGGAGGGATCTCCATAATGGGGAGAGGGCTTGGGGACCCCTTAGATGGGGCCGGGTTGGGGCTACGGGCTATGGCCTCCCTAGGTGCGGGTATGGCTACCTCCTGCCTCAAAGGTGGGCAAGGGGAGACTAATGACTCAAAATAAGCGCACCTCCTATCCACCCAATCCGAAATCATTTGCACAAGTTCGGCAACGGTCCGGGTTGGAGTAGGGGTATCGGAGTGGACTCGCCCATAATCATCCGGCCTAGGCTTGGGTCTAGGCTCATCTACGTGTAGGGCTCTTTGCCTCCGACTAGGACCCACTTAGTTGGAGGTGATTAGGTGGGGTCGGTTGGAGGTGATCGGTTGGGGAACGTAGACCTTCCTAAGCTCTCTCTTCATGTCCCACCATGACTCCATGGGCCATTGCCTCCTAACCTCTCTCAAACGTTCAATGTAGTCCCACTTTTCGGCGGCCTCCTGAAGAAGCAGCTCTTTGGCGAAAGAGAATTGCATCACCTCGAACATAGTATAACACTCAAAATATGCGTCCATGGCGGCTTCCCACTTGAGGTAGTCGCTCGGGACCTTGGTTCCATAGAAGTCCGAGGCTTCGGGCCTATGGATGTGGTGGGGTTGGATTCCCCAACCTTGGTGGTGTCGCCACCATTCATATGAACTAGGCATTTGGGAACCCATGGGACTCGGGGAGCTAATGGATGACCATGCCGACACTTGGACACGACAAGACACTAGACACGACCCAAAATACTAATGCAAAGTTGGCATGAGACTCGACTACACACTTAGACATGACTATGTTGGAATGCACTAACTAGGAACCTAGACTTAACCAAAGACTCGGTACGTGGCGGAGCTAATCGATCCGAAGATCACTCGCGCAAGTGTGCGGCCTTCCCGATAGCCTAACGATCGGACGACACCTTTTAATATACCGAATATTGGAATGCAAATGCAACCTTGGACTTAAATGACCCTAGACTTAAACGACGCTCTGATACCAAACTGATGCGGGACGGATGACGACCGGGCTAAGATGTACGACCGACTCGTTGTGCGGCCAGCACTGGCACACTAAGGCAAGCCAGGCGGCTGACCACCGTAGTATTCTCCGGGTGGAGACATCTCTCAATAGCGACTCTCTTGAGCCCGACGATCATCCCTTGCGAGGGAAACGTGGGGATCGCGGCGATTAAGAAACCACCGTCGCCTAGGATGCTAATTCGCGCTCGGTGCTCAATTGGAGCCACGGAACGGGCGCTCACAGCTCACAATTGCGGTGAATTTGAAACTAGCTATCGGCCCTATTCTCACAAACACAGCAATATAGAAAGCATACTAAACAGCAATGTGAGTGGGGGAACGAATCGCGTACCTCCACGACAAGGCGTGGGGAAGACACCCCGGCCGATTTTCGAACAACCCCAATACACAATTGAATTAAATTTTACAAATTCAGAAGCTTGACCCACTCCACACAGGGAGGTATCGGGCTACAATCAATAACTTTGGGGTTACTGGAACCCGGGTTGACGGGCAGCACTCTTCGGAGCCGAGGGAGGCAAGTCGGGGCCGATCGGGTATGCCGAGGGTGAACCGACCCGGTTCTGTCCACGCTGGTCTCCCTGCGCAGCGAACTTGCGAAGGCCGGTACAGCTAGATCCGAGATCCGATCGGAGTGTCTTTTGTTGGAGAACGACGGCGACTAGACACCGTTTCTCTGCTCCGAAGGGCGCGATCAGATCTTTTCAGATCTGAGCGCAGCAGTGGCTGCACCAAGCCTCTGGTTCTGCTCGCACAGAATTGCACAGGAACATAAAGAATTAGGGGAAAAATGGTTGCCGAGGCCCGATCGAGGCGCCGCTTGTTGGAGATCGTCGGTGACGTCCGGAGGAAGAAGCTCTCCCAATATCTGGCACAGATCTCAGCCACATGAGGCAGGGTAGGCTCGAGAAGTCGGTGCTGGTTCTAAGCCGGATCTGCTCAGATCTCTTGCGCGATCTCACGAGAATCGCCGCCACGGACAACACGGTTATAGGATCGAGGTGAGATTGGTGGCAACGCGAAGAGGACTCAAAAGCCTACGATCTCTCTTCAGGAACCAGCTTCAGATAGCGTCGGGGTTGGGCTGGAGAAATTAAAACACAGTCATCTTCAGATCTAGGCAGCAATCAGGGACCGATCTGCGCGCCTCCATGAAAAGAAGTCTTTCCGTCGCTCACGAATTCCGATCGATGCAAAAACAGCGCTAAAATCTTCTTAACCTCTCAGAGGTATCACTGGGATTTTTTGTGGAAGAAGAAGATAAGAGGAAGAGGGGGATACAAGGTCGAGTCACACGACCCAATTCTGTCCCGTCACAGGACAGAACCAAGGGAGTCACACCCAAGGAAACACAAGAGAATCTCTCTCCAATGCAAATTTCTCTCAACAAAACTTTCATTAGCTTCCTTACAAACACTATACATGGCTTTAAATAGGCAAATGCAAGGGGTAGGGGGAGGGTACTTGCGTGGGATACAAGGAGAGGGAGGGGGCTGCGCCCCTTGACCATGAGAGAAAGGGAGAGGGGGACAAGCCAACATGTTGGCTCACCTACCTTTGAAATTCATGTAAAGAAGGTAGGTGGCAGCCATTTTGTACTTGACCAGCAGCCATTTTATGCTACATGTGGTAAATGGGGAGGTGGAAGAAGAAAAAACACAATTTTTCTAGCCTAATACAACAAATAAGGGGGCGCCCCCTACTTGGGCCTCTAATTGGGCCATTTAGCCATGGCCATCCTCTTAAGCCCATACATCCACTCTTGCTTAAGGCCTCATCCGCTGTTGGTTAAGGGCTCTTCAACCTAGATAGCCCATGTAGGAAGGAAGCCCAATTGGGCCTTGCATGGCTTATGGATCCATCATAATGGACCAAGGCCACTCCTTTCTTAAGGAATGCTTAAGGGCTTTAACCAATTGCCCCTTTAAGAGCCTTACAACTAGCCCATTATGAAAACCCAAGTGGAATGTTCATTACAAGCCCAATTTTCATACAAAAGGGTACAAATTGAAGCCAAATTGACCCTAATTTGAAGGGAAGCCGAAGTAGTCCACTTGGTGCTCCGCGTATGGCACCGTCGGTTCGCCGATGTGTCACTGATCGCCCTGGTGTCCGCACCACTCCTGTTTCACCACAATCCACCACCATCATGCTTCCAAGGCCCCTCCTTGTCACTCGATCGTCGTCGCCACATTTCGATAATCCCCAGCCGACAAGGCCTCTTATAAGAATCCCTCCTCCTTCCAATCCTGCACCAGCACCCAACACGTCCTACACCATTCCCTCTACCTCCTCTACCCCTTCACCCACTCTGGGCCCGACAGAGGCTCCGAAAACAATGGTGCTCCATAGTGGACGGATGTTCCATTGAGTGTTTCTCCAGCAGGAGCAGGAGCCGATACAAGAACAAGGAGAACATGAACAAAAGTCTGCATCGGGCACGGAGTATGACTTATTAAAGTATTTGGACAGAACACCGGCCCGAATTTCTATTCTGGAATTGATCAAAAGATCTACTACACACCAGCTGGCCTTGAAGCAATATCTGCAGAAAGTAATGGTAAACGAAGACATCCTAGTTGAAAAAGTCACTACAGTTTTAAGTCCAGCCAGCAATCAACCGGCCATCACTTTTTATGAACACGAATTGATGAGGGCATCACACCACATACCCTCTGGCTTGGCACTTCTCTCCCTCCCGGAGGCAGCTAGGGAGCAGCCCTTCTTCAGACGGAACATTGGTGCTTATCATCCTATTACATTTTCCTATTTTCTTGAGTCATTTTGATGTATTTACCTATGTTTTGAGTCATGTTACTAGGTTATCATGTTATTTACTTATGTTTGTATGTAGGCTAGTGGGCTAATGGGGCTAGTAGGTCTTATTGGGCCATTTCTTTGGTCTGGCCCATGGGCGCCCCTCTCCCCACCCCTTGGTCTTCCGTCATTTGTCCATTTCATGAGGACTTTTTGTAAATCGGGTTTTCCTATATATAGGACCCCAAACCCCCTCTTTTGAAGTAATGAAGTATTAAGTAAATTTGAGCCACTTAAGTGCATCTCTCCCTCTCTCTCTAACTCTCCCTCTCTCTCTTTCTTCAAGGGGCGAACCCCACTTCTCTCTCCTCCCCTCCCTTGGGCGCAACAGCCTCTTCACCTTCCCCTCCCCCTGCCACCTCAGCTGCCACCTCACCCCCTCCACCCTTTCATATTCCCAAGGCCTTAATTCCCTTCAATTCCCTCCACTTCCCAAGCAACCTTTCACCTTCCCTAGACAACCCTTCCCCTTCCCCATACAACTTCCCACCTCCAAGGCAACCTTCCCCCTCCCCTAAGCAACCACTCCCCTTCCCCACACTCCATTCAAAGCCCTAGTGCGATCCAAGCCCTCTCCCCTCCTCCACTTGGTGCGCACCCCTCCATCTAGCACAACCCCACCCCCCCCCCCTCTTGACCAAATCGCAGCCAGTACTCCCACCTCCTTTCCCTGCTAGCTCCGCCCTCCCCTCCACCTCCATTACCCCTCATCCCATCTCCCCACAAGATCCCCCATCATCACCAAGGCACCCTTGTACCCTATTCCTCCACCAAGGAGCCATCCTGCCCACCACTCAATCTCCAACCCGTGTGCAGAGAAGACCTGCAGACCAGCACCAAGTTGCAGCACCGTCCACGACTCCATCCTGGTCTTGATGGGGGCGTGGCCTACACCGACGGAAAGGTCTACGAGTCTACTTTGCAAGCGAGGTGGAATCGTCCAGTTCCAAGTTCGTGGCCGACCGGGAGAGCTGTTCTCCCCCAACTACGCCAGACTTCCTCTGCAGAGAGCCTGAGCCCGGTTGGAAGCAACTTCACGACCAATGGTGAAGGAATCCGACCAAAGGTTATTCATCAAAGTTCTTCCTCACCCTGTCCCCGATCAGGAGCAAGAAACAGGACCTCTTTCGGCAAATAGGAGCCAGAGTTCCGAATTTTCTCCCTCAGTCGCGCGGGTCTGCCTCCTGCAGTCTGCAGCGACCAGTTCCCACTCGTCAGCGTTCCCCTGTCCACCCCGACCTCAGAAGGTGTTCCTGTCAGTTTTACTGTGTAGAGGCTTTGTCCACGGTTCCAGCGACTCCGACGGTTCATGATTCGGCGTCCAGGAGCGGCCGGGGCAACTTCTGCAAGTTGCAGACAGAAACAGGGAGCCACCCGCCCCAGAATCTGTTGCTCTACTCAGACCTCCACTGCAGCCATCGACGACGTCAGAATAAATTGATATAAATCAGAGGCGTTTGGGTTCCTGTTACGAGAAGATCCCCCATAGGCTCGTCATCGGCAGAATTCCTGACCGAGATCTACAGGGACTATACCGACTGCCTATCAATGTCCACAGCCAGCGGTCCAATTCGGAAGCGGTCCCTCCTCGTGGGCTACTAAGCTTATCTCCCCCTCTCGCCTGGCCGGCTTACCGCCCCTCCCTGCGGGAGGTAGTGTTTGTTGTAACCCATCAATTCCCACCCCCGAGATCACCCTCCTACGTGAGGTGTAGTGAGTGTACACTTAAACAGGTTCGAAGCTTCATCGGCGCAGTGTGTGGGGAACCCACACTTCCCCGCCCGCCCTCGTCTCCGACCGGGGTTGGTTTCCTCAAACCAACCAGGTGAGCCTCCTGCCCTTGCCTCCTTATACCTGTTTATTTAATATCCGCGAAGCATATCGGCCGGTAGGAGAGCGAGTGCCCGATCCCGGCGTCACCTTTCAGTGTGGTCACCGTGGCCATAAGTGAGCGAGTGACCCCGTGCCCTTAAGGCATCCGGCCGCCCTTGTTTGTGGGCTTTCAAACCTTCGGGAGGGCTAACTAAAGTGGTGCTGGTCCTCTAATCAGTCAGGGGCTATCTCCATCACCTCGACTCGGCATCACCGGATCACCACGGGAATCGTGTGCGCACGGTGCGTTGGTAGCTTTAACATATTCTCGGCGCCTTGTAATTGTGATTGCGAATTAGGTCCAAGGAATCAAAGTCTCCGCTGCATTTTGTTTCACATCAATTTGGTATCAGAGCAAGTTCTAGACTTGTCTCTACTAAGTCTTGTCCTAGGGCAATTGCATTCATCACCCGATCATCATGCATACCCCTCGTTGGTCACATGGTCCGATTGACCCCCTCCACATGGACTACATTGTAGATGAGGACCTTCATTTTGATGGAACTAATCCTCATGCCTATCTTAGGTGGGAGAATACCATGGAAAGGGACTTTGAAAGTACTTGGGTATATGGATCCGAGAGAGTCCGCAGGGCCAAGGCACGACTTCGGGGTCTAGCTAAGAAAATGTGGGAACACAAAGAGAGATTCAGAAGGGTTTGGGGGCAAGAGCCCATTCACTCATGGGAAGAGATGAAGAGTGAGCTTAGGAAGATCTACGCTCCCCGACCGTCCCACTCCTACCATGAGGACCATAACCCGAGGAGCACTCCCACTCCCCCTTTTCCTCCCAGTCAACCCAAGGCCTCCATTAGGACCCAAACCCCACCACCCAAAGGACCCCTAGATTCATTGGAAGAGATAAGGTTGAGATCAGGAAGATCTTCACTTCCCTTAGGGCCCAAACTCCACCACCCCAAATGACTCCTATCCCGATCACCACCACCATTCAAACCAAAGTGGCCCCCACCCTCACTCCACCTAGGCCCGTGACAGCCACCACTCCCCAACAAAAGGTTACTCACCCAAATCACCTTCCACTCCCAACTCCTATCCTACCCAAACCTAGCCCCCCGCTACTTCCACTCCAACCCCAACCCAAGTCCGGCCTCACTCACCCCCCTGCATACACCATACACCAACCGTTTTCATCTCGCCCTCAGTAGACCCACTCACCTCCTTGGTAGAAGAACCCATACCCGACCCCATAGTGGTGAACACTCCGGACCCAACCCCTGCCATGGAAATCACCCATGCCCAGGAAGAAGAAGACACTTCACATGGTGGTCTTCACCTTACACCACCCTACCTAGTAGGAGAACCTCTATTACGTTGGCCAAAGGAGAACCCCTTTAGAGATCTCATGGCCCATGTTTGCCCTCCCATGGAACGACACCTCCCCATAGTACCCTTCTCCACCTATCGCACTACCATCCAATCCTCTTACCAAGTGGAAACTCTAGGAGACCTCCTACAAGGCCTAGCATGGTAAGTGGAGTTGACGGCTATATTGAACCCTATGGTCGACCAACCAAGGGGCCTTGGTCTTCTACACCCATGTGTCGGGTCTATCACTTCGGTTTGCACTGTTGGTTGCTACATTAGCGACCTCCTTCTCTTTCTTCTCACACCCGATGAGCCCGAGGCCATCCTTAAATTGGAGCTCCTCATTTCAGGAAGAAAACCCAGCCATCCTCTCAAGGCTAACCCACCCACCAACAACTTTTACCCAAAAATCTTAATAGAGGTGAATGACTCCCCACCACATGTGCACCTAGAGTTTCTAGGTAACCCATACCATGACCCATTCGATCCCTTCCTATACCCACCCACCTTACTCAACACCAACATTTTCCTACCACAACCTACCATGATGAGTCAAGACTACCTCTCCCAAGACCATGAGGACCAAGAGTTCCTCCCCCTAGATGACCCATTCCATGACCCCTTTGATCTCTCCCAATGGAAGCAAAAGAACCCATGGGACCTAGTCGCCTTACCCACCACCCACCTTTTCCTACCCTCACACACCATGTCAAACCTAACCCACCCATTCCAAAACCTAGCCCACACCATGAGAGCCATGACCAAGGGTGACATCCACCTAGGAAATGAGGAATTAACCCATCCCAAGATGTCCACTTTCTGGGACCCCTTCGAACCCCATGAGTGGAGACCCCCAAACCAACCCTCACCAAAAGATGGGACCATCTTGATAGGAATGCATGTGCCACAATATTTTACCCCATCCGGTAGGGCTAGTCATCTCATTTGTGTCACATACACACTAGGTCCAGTGCATGACAGGATTACATTTGAACAAACGGGTCCTCCCCCACTCTTCATCCATCTCATTCATGATAGGGCCACTTGTGGCTGCCCCGGACCACCTAAGTGCATCAAAGTCCACATGACTTCTAAGCATGATAGGTTTACATCTGGATGTCCAGGCCCCCCTAGGTCAATCCAAGTAAAGTCAAAACATGAAGAAAGCATTAATGGATGTCCCGGACCCCCGGCATCAAACACCCCTTTGCATGATAGTCTCATCTATGGATGTCCCGGTCCTCCTAGGTCCATCGAAGTCTATGTAGCGCCACTGCATGCTAGGTCCCCATTTGGTTGTCCAGGACCCCCATTATCCACTAGTGAATCAACATTCACAGAGTTGCCTGGAAACATTCGCAAAAACATCAACAAGAGCAACGAGATTTACAAGAAGTCTGCTGACTCCCACCGCCGCCACCAAGAATTCCAGATTGGTGATTTTGTGATGGTGAGAACTGAGAGGTTGTTCCCTGGGAATACTTCGAAGTTGAGGTCGCGTGGAGCTGGCCCCTTCCAGGTGCTGAGATGCCTTGGCACCAATGCTTACGTGTTGGACCTCCCTGAAGAGTACGGAGTAAGCCCCACATTCAATGTGGTTGACCTGGTGCCCTACAAGGGCCCCACGGTGACACCCGGTGAGGAAATCCAGCCTACTCCCTCCTTTGAGAGCGCCCCCACACCCCAGAGAGCTCAACCCCATTTGAGAAACCGGCGCGATGAAGTGGAGCAGATATTAGATGAACAGGTTACCATCACAAGGAGCAAGGCGTATGAGCGCTACCTGGTCAGGTGGAAGGGACGACCACCCTCGGACGATACCTGGGTGAGCCGGGAGGATCTCCAGCAGCTGTCCCCCGATCTCTTAGAGCAGTACCGCAGCAGGGAGGGCCTTTACTCGACAGAGTCGAGCCCTTCGCCGCCCGGGAGAATTGATGAGGGCATCACACCACATACCCTCTGGCTTGGCACTTCTCTCCCTCCCGGAGGCAGCTAGGGAGCAGCCCTTCTTCAGACGGAACATTGGTGCTTATCATCCTATTACATTTTTCTATTTTCTTGAGTCATTTTGATGTATTTTCCTATGTTTTGAGTCATGCTACTAGGTTATCATGTTATTTACTTATGTTTGTATGTAGGCTAGTGGGCTAATGGGGCTAGTAGGTCTTATTGGGCCATTTCTTTGGTCTAGCCCATGGGCGCCCCTCTCCCCACCCCTTGGTCTTCCGTCATTTGTCCATTTCATGAGGACTTTTTGTAAATTAGGTTTTCCTATATATAGGACCCCAAACCCCCTCTTTTGAAGTAATGAAGTATTAAGCAAATTTGAGCCACTTAAGTGCATCTCTCCCTCTCTCTCTAACTCTCCCTCTCTCTCTTTCTTCAAGGGGCGAACCCCACTTCTCTCTCCTCCCCTCCCTTGGGCACAACAGCCCCTTCACCTTCCCCTCCCCCTGCCACCTCAGCTGCCACCTCACCCCCTCCACCCTTTCATATTCCCAAGGCCTTAATTCCCTTCAATTCCCTCCACTTCCCAAGCAACCTTTCACCTTCCCTAGACAACCCTTCCCCTTCCCCATACAACTTCCCACCTCCAAGGCAACCTTCCCCCTCCCCTAAGCAACCACTCCCCTTCCCCACACTCCATTCAAAGCCCTAGTGCGATCCAAGCCCTCTCCCCTCCTCCACTTGGTGCGCACCCCTCCATCTAGCACAACCCCACCCCCCCCCCTCTTGACCAAATCGCAGCCAGTACTCCCACCTCCTTTCCCTGCTAGCTCCGCCCTCCCCTCCACCTCCATTACCCCTCATCCCATCTCCCCACAAGATCCCCCATCATCACCAAGGCACCCTTGTACCCTATTCCTCCACCAAGGAGCCATCCTGCCCACCACTCAATCTCCAACCCGTGTGCAGAGAAGACCTGCAGACCAGCACCAAGTTTTAGCACCGTCCACGACTCCATCCTGGTCCTGCTGGGGGCGTGGCCTACACCGACGGAAAGGTCTACGAGTCTACTTTGCAAGCGAGGTGGAATCGTCCAGTTCCAAGTTCGTGGCCGACCGGGAGAGCTGTTCTCCCCCAACTGCGCCAGACGTCCTCTGCAGAGAGCCTGAGCCCGGTTGGAAGCAACTTCACGACCAACAGTGAAGGAATCTGACCGAAGATTCTTCATCAAAGTTCTTCCTCACCCTGTCCCCGATCAGGAGCAAGAAACGGGACCTCTTTCGGTAAACGGGAGCCAGAGTTCCGAATTTTCTCCCTCAGTCGCGCGGGTCTGCCTCCTGCAGTCTGCAGCGACCAGTTCCCACCTGTTGGCATCCCCCTGTCCACCCCGACCTCATAAGGTGTTTCTGTCAGTTTTGGTATGTAGAGGCTTTGTCCATGGTTCTAGCGACTCCGACGGTTCGTGATTCGGCATCCAGGAGCGGCCGGGGTAACTTCTGCAAGTTGCAGACAGAAACAGGGAGCCACCCGCCCCAGAATCTGTTGCTCTACTCAGACCTCCACTGCAGCCATCGACGACGTCAGAATAAATTGATATAAATCAGAGGCATTTGGGTTTCTGTTACGAGAAGATCCCCCCTAGGCTCGTCATCGGAAGAATTCCTGACCGAGATCTACAGGGACTACACCGACTGCCTATCAACGTCCACAGCCAGCGGTCCAATTCGGAAGCGGTCCCTCCTCGTGGGCTACTAAGCTTATCTCCCCCTCTCGCCTGGCCGGCTTACCGCCCCTCCCTGCGGGAGGTAGTGTTTATTGTAACCCATCAATTCCCACCCCCGAGATCACCCTCCTACGTGAGGTGTAGTGAGTGTACACTTAAACAGGTTCGAAGCTTCATCGGCGCAGTGTGTGGGGAACCCACACTTCCCCGCCCACCCTCGTCTCCGACCGGGGTTGGTTTCCTCAAACCAACCAGGTGAGCCTCCTGCCCTTGCCTCCTTATACCTGTTTATTTAATATCCGCAAAGCATATCGGCCGGTAGGAGAGCGAGTGCCCGATCCCGGCGCCACCTTTCAGTGTGGTCACCGTGGCCATAAGTGAGCGAGTGACCCCGTGCCCTTAAGGCATCCGGCCGCCCTTGTTTGTGGGCTTTCAAACCTTCGGGAGGGCTAACTAAAGTGGTGCTGGTCCTCTAATTAGTCAGGGGCTATCTCCATCACCTCGACTCGGCATCACCGGATCACCACGGGAATCGTGTGCGCACGGTGCGTTGGTAGCTTTAACATATTCTCGACGCCTTGTAATTGTGATTGCGAATTAGGTCCAAGGAATCAAAGTCTCCGCTGCATTTTGTTTCACATCACGAATTGGCTTCGCAGCCGGCCGGAAAATATGCATTGTACATTACTATTGACATTAACAAGGTGGCAGTGAAACATTGTTTGGTGGATACTGGGGCATCCATTAATGTTTTGCCACCAAGTACCTTGAAAATGTGTGACATTCCGGAGAGTCAAATTCGGCCATCTACAATCACTGTCACAGCTTATGACAACACCAAGAAGCCGCCTTTAGGGATGATCACTTTAAAAGTTGGTTTAGGTCCAGTCTCAGTAAAAGCAGATTTCCATATTCTAGACATGGACTCGACATTCAATGGCATTTTGGGTCGCCCTTACATTCAAGAGCTTGATGTTGTGCCTTCCACGAATCATCAATGCATAAAATTTCCGCACAAAGGGCACATTATTAAAGTCACTAGTATGCCCATTTTGCCGACAGAAGATATACATTCCGCAACATCGGTGCCTTCTATGTGGCCTTCCAATAGGCCTTTGCTCTCAGTTTTGGATGTTGCCGATCTGCGGCAAGACCTGGTAAGGCCGTCTTCTTCAACCCCTCCTACCATCCAAATGTCACCACAACCACCCAAAGGCAAGAAGAAAAAGGGTTTGATGAACACGCCAGGATGGAACATTCTGATGAAAATGGGGTATAGAACTGGTAAAGGCCTGGGTGTTAATTTTCAGGGGAGAGTCAAGCCCGTCAGGCATCAAAAGATGATTCCCCGAGGTGGCCTAGGGTACAAAGGGCCAAGCAAAGACAAAGATGAGCCATGGGCCGTCATGACTTCCACTCTCAAGACAGATCGGCAACCCCTTACATGGACCCTACAAACACATTTTATGAAAGGAGGCACTCATAATGATGAGCGAACCACGCTAGTCACTTCCATGATGGATTGCCAAGATGTGCATGCACGGCAGTTTGCTTGCCACATAGCCCCGCTGGTTACATATAAAGCCATGGAGTCCTTACGGCTAGATAAAAGAAGAAAGATCGATGACCCCGAATGTTACTGGTATAGATGGTTCGACATGAACGATATCACTATTGCTCTGAGCCGACTGTTTATGCCAACTGATCCGCAATGGCCGCCGCTGATTCACGAATTAATTGAAAAGCCAGCAGTGATCAAGGACAAGAGGCAGCTTCTAAGCAATTACACAGATATCGGGGAGCTTAATGTACCGTTCGAGGAAGGATACAACGTAGATAGGCTGTGGGCCGACCTCTTCTCTATTAAATCCATTCATCCAACGATTGTTGTCCGTTTGCTTAATCAAATGTTTTGCTCAGATGTCCCTAGACCACCTGCGGTCTTGATAACCTTTTCTCCAAATTCATTTCAAGTTTCTCCTCCAATTCCTCCCTTGCTCCTCGAGCAATTCTCTAAACTCTCCATCACACCCCCGCGTGGGTCATCATTTACTCAATCTTTCGTCAATCTGTCAACCTCAACACTGCCTCCCATTCCTCTCTCTCATTGCCTTCTTCTTGAAAATGAAAACGAAAAAAAAATGCCAAAATTCAAACTTTCCAACCTTTCATCTCCATTGAGGAGACCTCCTATCTTCTTCCTGAGTGTGTCCCGACACCGGGGCCGCTCTTCCAGGATTCATTAGGGGACCTTCTCTACCACTCCGATGAGGGGTCTTCAGTTGTATCTCCTTCTGTACCCATCTTTTCCTCACCTCCTTCATCTTTGTCGAATTCTAGTGATCAGGCTAGTTGCTCTTACTCTTCTAGTTTTAATACTCATGGGGTAGCTTCGCATAAGAGATCCAAGGGTAAGCAGATTCCCCGTAGATTCTTGTTAGAATTAGCTAGAAGGTGCCGGGCATGCTTAGCTCTTCCCAAATTTCTAGAAAATCCAATTATCTTGCCAGAAACAGAATATGAAGATACTTGTGTTTTTAATGAGGGTTTTGGTGTTTATGAGATCATGAATGATGAAGACCCTATTGAAGAGGGGGATGAAGGTTACGAAGAATATGAGGATGAGACTGATGCTTTTGCCAGCGGCATGAGAAGATTTGATGAACCATCAGCCTCAGTAGAAGAGCCTACCAAAGAAATAAATCTGGGTACTGAAGAAGACCCTAGGATTGTCCTCATTAGTAAGAACTTGCCACCCTCCGAAGAGGAGGCACTTATTTTGGATCTTCATGAATATAAGGACACGTTCGCATGGCGTTATGAAGATATGCCTGGACTAGACCCTGCACTCGTTGAACATCGACTTACGCTTAAGCCAGGGTCCATTTCGGTCAAATAACGGTTGAGACGCTTCCACCCTAATATGGCATTAAAAATGAAAGAAGAGGTCTATAAGCTTCATAAGGCTAGATTCGTTAGAGTTGTCCTCTATCCCAATTGGGTGGCTAACATCATCCCAGTCATGAAGAAAGATAGAAAGGTGCGGATTTGTATGGATTTTTGGGACCTCAACCGCGCGTGTCCTAAAGACGACTTCCCCCTCCCTCATATTGATGTTTTGATTGACAATACAGCAGGATATGAGACTCTCTCTTTTATGGATGGCTTTTCAGGTTACAATCAGATTCGCTTGGCCGAGGAGGATCAAGAGAAAACATCGTTCACTACAGCATGGGGAACCTATTGCTATGTGGTCATGCCCTTCGGACTTAAGAATGCTGGAGCCACCTATCAAAGGGCTATGATGGCAATTTTTCATGATATGATCCACATTTATATAGAGGTGTACGTTGACGACCTGGTAGCAAAATCAAGAACAAGGATTGAGCATCCCGGGGTTTTAACCAAAGTCTTACAAAGAACGCGGGAGTATCCGCTAAAGATGAATCCCAAGAAGTGCGTGTTTGGTGTTTTATCAGGGAAGTTGCTTGGATTCATCGTAAGTAAGAGGGGTATCGAGATTGATCCCAACAAGGTGAAAGCCATAAGGTAAATGCCTCATCCCAGGAATTTGAAAGAAGTTCGAGGATTAATCGGGAGGTTGCAATTTATTCGCCGATTTGTTTCCCAGCATTCACAAAGATGTAGGCCGTTCTACGAGCTTACTAAGCCGGGAGTCAAGTTTATTTGGGATGACAAATGTCAGGTAGCTTTTGACGGATTGAAGGATTATCTCTCAAATCCCCTTGTCCTGAGGCCGCCAGTTCCAGGCAAACCGCTTGTTCTCTACAGTTCCGTCCTAGATGACTCTGTAGGCGCTATCCTAGCCCAAGTTGGCGAAGAAGGAAAAGAAAGGGCAGCCTACTACTTGTCAAAGCTTCTCAACCCCTGTGAGTAGAGGTACTCAGCCATAGAGAAGACTTGTGCTGCTTTAGTCTAGGTAGTTCAGAAACTTAAGCATTACTTCTTAGCTCACGAAGTTCATCTCATTGCTCGTATGAATCCAATCAAGTTCCTTCTCGAAAAATCCGTTCTCACCGACCGATTAGCACGATGGCAAAGCTTCCTTTCTCAATTCGATATTATCTACATTCAGCAAAAAGCGATTAAAGGCTATGCCATAGCAAAACATCTTGCTCATCACCCTCTCCCTAGATTTGACCCTGTTTGCTCAGAGTTTCCAGATGAAGAACTAATGTCCGTCAATCAATCCGATTCGATGTGGACGTTACATTTTGATGGAGCTTTGAATTCAAAAGGAAAAGGGATTGGCATTGTTCTTCTATCACCGGAGGGTATCACTATTCCACTCGCCTCTCAGCTTGCATTTCCAGTTACAAATAATATAGCTGAGTACGAGGCTCTTCTGGCTAGACTAGAGGCCGCTCATCAATACGGTGTTACCCAATTGCGGATTGTCGGTGATAGTCAGCTTATTCTTCGCCAAGGGCTCGCCAAGTGCCATACGCTCAATCATAAACTCAAACCCTATCAGGAATTGACTTCTGCTTATACCAAGCTTTTTACCAAATTAATCTTCGTTCACGTTCCTCGTGATCATAACATTTTAGCTGATGCTCTCGCTTCTCTTGCATCTTCTTTGGTTTTCCTTCCCGAAAGGGATTTCCATTCTATCATTGTTCATAAGCGGCTCACTCCAGCTATTAAGGATCCAGCTTTCCTTAGTGTTTAGGAGGAGGTGCTTAGGAAGGTTAAGCAAGGTGGAATCATTGAGAATAAGGAGGTCATGCTGTTAGATTTAGAGGAAGAATTGGACGATGAAGAAAAGCCGTGGTATTACGAGATTGCTAAGTATTGCCAGGATCAATCCTATCCTGAGGAGGCCACGGCTGAAGAAAAGAAAGCCATTCGAAGAGTTGCTCAGCGATACACCCTGATTGGAGGTGTGCTCTACAGAAGAGGTCTCACCGGAGTTTTATTAAGGTGCCTAGATGATGATGAATCTTGGAAAGTCGTGGAAGAGGCGCATTCAGGAGTGTGTGGTGGTCATGTCAATAGCCAGATGCTTGCTAAGAAAATCCTTAGATTAGGTTTCTATTGGCCCACTCTAGAAGAGGATTGTTCCATCTATGTTCGAAGGTGTGTTAAGTGCCAACTGCACGCCGATAAAATTCACTCTCCTGCTTCTTCACTCCATCCTATGTCCTCCCCATGGCCTTTCTCCATGTGGGCTTTCGATATCATTGGATCCCTTGGTGATCCGAACATCCTCACAAAACCAAAGTCATTTATACTCACGGCCACGGAGTACTTCACCAAGTGGGCGGAAGCGGAAGCTTACGTGGAGATAAAAGCGTCAACCATCTGCAAATTTATAATGAAGAACATCATCGCAAGATTCGGCATCCCAAGTACCATCGTCACCGACAATGGACCACAATTCATCTCTCAGAGCTTCAGGACCTCTGCAACAGGTATAACATTGCATTACATCATTCATCTCCTTATTATCCGCAGGGCAATGGCCAAGCAGAGGCAACTAACAAAACTTTGATCAAGATTATTAAGAAAACATGTGAGGCTAATAAATTTACGGATTGGACAGAAAAGCTGGTTGAAGCTCTTTGGGCCTATCGCACTTCTATTCATACCCCTATTGGGTAAACCCCTTTCGCCCTTACTTATGGAATGGAGGCAGTAGTTTCTTACGAGATTCTTATCCCTTCTCTACGAGTACAATTGGACAAGGAGCTCCCCATTGATGAGCGTCGCGAATCTCTCCTTGCTCAGTTGGAACTACTAGACGAGAAGCGTTTGGCCGCCGCCGAGCATGCGCGTATTTATCAAAACAAGCTTTCACGTTTTTACCAAAAGAAAGTAATTGAGAGAAAATTCAAAATCGGTGAAATGGTAATTAAAAGAATCTTCGTAAAACCCGGAGGGCCTCGTTCAAAACTTCAACCTAACTGAGAAGGGCCCTTCGTCATAAAAGATGTTTATCCTGGCAACGCTTACAAATTAATTAATGCTGAAGGTGAAGAGCTGGCTCACCCCTGGAATGGTCTTTATTTGAAGAAATACTACCCCTAAAAAAGAGGGAAAAGAGAATAGGAAAAATCAATAAAAAAATTAGGGAAAGAAATCAAAAAGAAAATAAAAAAATCAAAATTTTGCAGACTAGTACGATACATAGGCCGCGAGCCCGAAAAATCAAAATCCTTAATTCACTCTTCAGTCTTGATGGTTTAACTTTGGGGTCAACTTTCGCACACACTACATGCTTTACTTTTAAACTCGAGCGGCCCAGAATTCGAGGAAAATCAGACCCAAACTAAGAGTGTACGAGCCTTTCCTATTCTCTCCTCTTCGGCTCGCGAGAGGGAATACGAGTCAGGGAATACTAACCAAACCTGTCCGCCGCCCTAGTACGTGGAAGTTAGGGCCCAAAAGGGAACAAAATGCTTAAAGCCCAAGTACAATTAGGTTTCTATCTGTTTAAAGAAAAAAAAGGGGGAAAAGAAAAAAAGAAAGTTACAAAAAAGCATGTCAAGAGGGCAAAGTCCCCGCAGGGAAAACTCTGGTCATAAGCATATATGAATAAGGGCAAAAGAGTAACAAAATTTTCTTAAGCCGAAGATCGAATCCCAACGGGCATTAGGGCAGGGGACGAAAGTTTCCCCATTCTCGGAAACCTCCCATGAGCTTCCTCAACTTATTCTTCACTTCCCCCTCCATGGTAGGTTATAAGCTCAAAGTATGGCGAAGACCGACTAAGAAGGATGGGCCGCGAGAGAACATGAGTAAAAGCACAAGGCTTTAAGCACGTTGACCCGATGTTAAATCATTCGAGAAAGATTAATGAATTTAAGATAGTGATTGTGTAAGGTTTAAGACACTATGCTCTACTCAGTCTCAAACAAAAGAAACCAAAAAGAAATATTTTTATAATTAACGCCCCTTTTTCAGGCGTCATTTAGGAAATTAGCGACAGTTTTTAAGTCGTCATTTTCAAATAAAACACATAAAAAATATATAAAAAACAATTTTCAAAATAAACGCCTCCCAGATTGGCGTCAATTTCACAATCAGCTCCTGTTTGCGAGGGCGTCATTTTAAAAAAATAATAATAACAGAAAATCAAGCATGCTGCTGCCCATCTCATATGCTTGATTGCATCTTTGTGTGGACATCTTTTAGTTTAAATTGACATCTGCTTGCTTGCGTGCAACATTTCCTTATATATTTTTATTATCCGCCTTTATTAGAGGCTTGGCCCCTTGACCCGTCAACAAGGTTGAAGAAGAGACAACCCCTTGCTTATTGAGCAAGGGGCCAAGTCGGATAGATAGATTAATCTGTTTGTTTAAGTGTGAACTACAAGCACAGGGCAAGAACGAGCCAGAACAAAAAGCAACAAAAGAAAGTGAAAGCAAAGGCAAGTACACAAGTCCACAAGTGCTCAAAGTAACTCAGGTAACAAAAATTTCAATTTCATATATATATCAATGTATATCTGAGTACAAGTGTGAGGGTGGAGGGGTACAAGTAAGTCTCTCTCAGCTCTCGCCTCCACCCTCCTCTCTCCTGCTCTCTACCTCTCCCTCGTCGTCCCGACGAGGTGCTCGTGGAGGGGGCATGGACCCCCGGGAAGTAGCTAGAGCTCGAGCCTGCTCCTCTGCCTCGCTCCTCTGCCGGAGAGAGGAACCCGCTACAAAGGTAGAACTGGTAAATGCATACCCTGCAGCTCTCGCCTGCTCTCGGCCTCGCTGGAGGTGCTCCTCTGTCACTCGCAGCCGCTCCTGAGTGACGGCTAGCTGAGTCCTCAAGTCCGCAAGCTCACGCTCGCGTGCTGCCCGCTCCTCTCGCTCTCGGGCACGCTCCCTGCGCTCCATCTCGAGGGTGACTCTCAGCTCTGCCACGTCCTGAGGTAGCTCCTCTCGCCGCCTCAAGGCCCTCTCGAGCTCGTGACTCACTGCTCACGGATGGTCAGCTCCGTCCCAGCTAGCGCAGCCTGGGTAAGCGCCGCCTGTAACTCTAAGGTATGCAACCAATTAAACGAATCATCAGTTACACATTTAATTCAATAATTCATGACTGAAATAAAATCTTTGTTAACTCACCCGGGTGGCCATCGCCTGCTGTCCTGCCTCGATGCAGGTAAGCGAGGCCCGAAGCTCCTCAGTCTGTAAGATAATTTCCATGAGCATATAACATATAATTAAATGTAAATCTGAGTTTGAGTTTAAGTTTACCCGTGTGGCGAGGTCATGCTCTGCTGCCTCGGCCCGTGCCACCGCTCCAGCTAGCTGCTCTGCTAGTGCAGTTGTCTCTGCACTAGACCCCCTCGAGCTGGAGGCTCCTCCCGTCTCTCTCACTGCTGCTCCCTACTAGGCACGCTGCATTCATTGAGATTGTCAGTAGCTAATCATAAATAATTCAGGAATTCATTTGCATATAGATAATTTAAACACTCACCAGAGTCTATAGGTCTGTCGCGTGGTAGCCAGCTGGGCCTCCAAGCTGTGAAGATGGGCTTGCATGTCCATCGCCGCTATGTCCCATGCATCATGCATTCATCACACATATCAGTCGTATAATAGGCATATAATTTTGCAGAAAAGAAATTAAAAATAAGTGCGTGCATACATACCCCTAAGACCCTCATCTGGGGTCGGCCGGCGTAAACCTCCCAGTAGCATCGGAGGTACTCAGAGCTGTCTGCCGCCTGTGAAGTAACTCGGGTCCCGCCACACTGCCAAACAGCATACCGGTCAGGATACCGGACTCTCCAGTCGATCGCCTTGGTGCGACCGCGTGTCTTCTTGCCTATTCCCCGGGGCTCTCCTACCTCGACCCACTCCTGGTGGAGGCCGAGGGTCCTCATCACCAGCTTAAGCCGTAACGGCTCAATCTCGTTCAGGCAATGAACCCAAAGCTCATGCCCAAAGCGAGGTCGGCCCGCTACGACCCAGGGCTGGCCCTCATTGGTCATCCCCTCGTAGGGTCTCCACACCACCTACATTCACAAACATGCATCATCATATCTCATCATCATTTCATACATATTTCATAAAACAAGAAAAAACTACATCATATTTAGCATGCATACCAGTGAGGTAGGGTAGTCGCAGAACTCCCTCCGTAAAACTCGCAACTCGTAGGCGAGTGGCGCTCCTGTCACGACAGTCAGCCAACGCCATGCCAGAGGGAAGGATCCCTCATCTCCGGGTCGAGGGTCGACACGCCCCATCGGCATGTATAGATGGCTCCATATCTGCGTCCATGCATTGCATTAGTAAAGCATTCACATACATTTAAAAGAAAAGAAAAAGAAAAGAAAAAATACATACCTGAAGAAAAGGTGAGAAGCCGCTGACAGTCATCTCTCGACCTATCCCTGTGGACAAGTTGGCCATCAAGTGCGCCAGCAACGCTGCTCCCCAAGCGTATCTGCCGACGCCCTCTAAGTCCTCGAGAATCCCTAAGAATCGGCAGTTGATGATGTCACCCTTCGTGCAGTGTAATAACCTCCCGAGCATTAGGAATAGAAACCTCCTCAAATCTCGATCTGCTCTCTCTCTCTCTCTGCTGGGTCCTCGCAGTAGGCAGCCCTAGCCCCATCAATCAGCCTCTGTGAGAACTGCTCTAGAGACTCCCTCGACCTCTGCCTAGAGTCACCCAACCCCATAGCAATGGCAAGATCGGTATGGTAGATGGTCCTACACTCACTCGGTGTCTCATAGACTGTCTCTAACCCTAGCAGCCTCTGTGTCAGCTCGCTATAGTCAGGTAGGGTAATCCCGCTCACAGCCTCACCGTCCACCCTCAGCCCAGTGATCCTAACAACATCCTCTAGGCTAGAAACCATGTGACCCCATGGCATCAGGAATGCCCGACTAGTCCTATCCCATCTCTCCCTAAGCACCTGGATCAGGGTAGGTCAGGTCTCATAGGCTCTATGCTAAGGAAGGGTCCGAACCCTATAGCATCTACCCTATCCCTCTGAAAGTCCGGAAGCCCGTAGTAAGCTGCTCGAACTTGGACCCAATAAATCCGAGTCCTCATCAATCCCTGCAAACAACGAGAACATTTTCACTTGAGTATATATAAGTTTCTTATGAGGGTAGTCATTTGTTGTTACATTTTGTTCTCTGTTTGAATTGACGACCTATCCTAGGTCGTGACTTATTTAATTGACGCCCCCGTGGGAGGCGTTATTTCAAAATGGGTTTCTGATGATTTTACGCGTAATTTTAATTGACGACCAATCCTAGGTCGTTGTTTGTTTAAATAACGCCCCTGTGGGGGGCGTTGTTTTGAAGTTAATTATCAATTTTTAAAATGATAATTGTGATAATTTTAATTGACGACCACCACTTGGTCGTTGTTTAATGAATTAACGCCCTGGTGGGGGGGCGTTGTTTTTCGGGGTGTTTAAAAAATATAACAGTGCACGAAATAGAAATAAAACAGAGATATATATCAAAAATAAAAATAAATGGCATGGACATTAATAGCAAATGATGAATAAATATGATATCTACAGGGCGTGGTTTCATAAATTATCATTTTTCAGAAAATAAAAGTAATTTTAATTGACGACCCAGGGAGGGATGTTGTTTCAATTAACGGCACCCACTGGGGCATCATTTGACTGTGTGTCACTGGTTTTCCCTTCACCAAGGGCTATGAAAAATTGAGAAAAAAAATGAAAATTAATTGAAATAGAGGGTAGGGCACCTACCTTGCTTCGTTCGAGTGTTAGAAGCCCTCCCCGGAGTGGTTGCCGGGGTTGTCGTGGCCGTCGTGGTTGGTGAGGGGGCGCCACCGCCACCACCAGTTGCTCGTCTCCATCTTCTTCCTCTTCTTCTTCCTCACCCTCATCGTCTTCCTCATCATCTTCTTCATCCTCGCCATCGTCTTCTTCTTCTCTTCTACATCATCTCCTCCTTATTCCTCGGTTGCACCGCCGTGCTCCACCGCCGGAGCTTCTTCGGCCGGTGGTACATCTTCGGCTGCCGCGGGAGCTTCCTCCTCGGCGTGTCCATCGTCTCCCAGCTCCACCACCTCAGGGGAATTCACCCTCTGCCACTTGTGTACGCCACCCGCCATAGGTTCGAGAAGAGAGAATAGAGAGAGAGATGGGATAGATGGAGATGGGGGGGCTCGGTTAGGGTTTGAGAAAGGGGGGAAAGGAAAGAAAGGAGACAAAGGAAGGAGAAGAAGGAGGGAAAAGGGTTTAACGGTCGAAAAGAATTAACACCCTGGTGGCTATCGTCGCTATATTAATTGATGGCCTGCGATGAGGCATGGTTTCAGGATTTGACGACCCGAGATTAGGCGTCATTTGTGTTTGCATGGGAACTCGTAACCGTCGTCAGGCGCATTAATGGGAAATTGATTGATGTGATCGATCATCATGATTACTGTTTAGAATTGACGGCATTGTGAGCAGGTGTCCGTTTGTTAAGGCACGACATGAATGAAGGCGTTATTTTTCTAAAATTGAGGAAACTATTTTAAGGAATTTAAAGTAATTAATGCCTTACCTTGGGGCGCGAATTAATAGACGCCTGTTTGAATAAGCGTCAATCATGGTTTTATCTATTTTTCAAAAAATTGATTAAATGAAATGAACGACATGTTGTAAGGCGCTGGTTGAGTAATTGACACCATGCCTGGAGGCGCGTCTCATAACAGAAAACCTGAGGCTTTGTTTTGTCAGACAGAATCATTGAATGGGAAGACGAGATCATATAACATGTTCTTTTGGCTCAATTAAAGGAAAAATCCTTTTATTTCATTTGATGAAAATCATTGTTACATTCACTGAGCCACCGTGGGCCTTATTTTCCTAAGTGCTATTACATAAGATCTGTATTTGTTCTCTTCTTCTTCAACATATGTCTTGGACCTATGGAGAAGTCCAACCTTCCATTGAGCCATGATTGTTTTGACTTCTTCTTGATCTCCACTTAAGCCTAATTCCCTCCTCTTAAGTGGTGGAAGGTGGGAAGGTTCTTCAAAAGTGTGCCGAGGTAATCCAAGTTGTGGGAGGCACCGATGAGCATTGTAGAGGACGAAGTCGTTCCCGCCGATCAATCGAAGCTCTATGCCGGAGGAGAGTCTTGAGCGAAGTTCTTGGGTCTTGAGGAACCCCAGTGTGCAAGTGAAGCCGCTCTTGGGCATAGTCTTGAAGTAGTTCCTCCATTCACTTCTTTTCTTGAGCTTTGGCATCCGATTAGTCACCCTCTCACATAGGCCTAGAGAATCCGTCATATATCGAAGAGGGCTTTTAGAGAAGATTTTTGAGGCCGGTTGAGTTTCTTGGCATGGGTCAAAGTTTAGGTGGAAGTCCACCCAACAAGAAAGGAGTAGCATTGACCTATAGAGTGGCCGCCCCAAAGAAGCCGATGTGAGTCCATTATATAGGTTGGCTAGTACCGCCGGCCCTATTCTTTTGCCTTCCCATATGCTAGCTATGGTGCTTAAGTGGCATTCCTCTAGGTTGTCTTCTATCGAAGGGAAGAGGAGAGCTCCTGCCATGCATAATGTAAAGCCTTTCATCACTCTCTCCAACAAGTCTTCTTCCTCTTGGGCTTTATCCATGTTCTTGTATACCCATGAAGCTAATTTCAAAAGATTGATTCCTTTGTGGGCTTTGATTTGGTTCACTAGATTTGGGTTTGGTATGAGGCTAGTAAGCATGTCCTGGGCATTTATTGGTTTGATCATACTAGCCATCTTTGATTCTTCCCCTTGCTTCATCTTTTTTAATCCAAAGAGCATCTCTACTTCCTCTAAGAGAATGGTGGCTTCAAAAGTGGGAAAGAGGAAGGTATGAGTGTTTGGATGCCATAATTCTATTAGTGCGCCTATGGAGGCCCAATCTAAATGGATGTCATTATAATGAGTAGCATGGGTAACAAGGCCTAGTAAGTGCCATCTTGAGAGAAAAGATTTCATATCTAAAGAAAGCTTAGAAAGGAGTAGGGGGAGCCACTTGATTTTCAAGAACCTCCTTGGTCCCGGTACATTTGGGTAGTCCTGAGTAAAATAAAAAGAGAAGAGGAAAAGAGAATGCAATCAGAAAGAGAAAAGGAATAATAAAATAAAAGGCTTTAAACGAAAATCAACTTACTTGGCTCATATTGATTCTTCCACTAATATGGCTTGCAACTTCAGAGATTCTAGGAAAGCTCATCCTAGCCTTCTTTGAAGGTTTCTATAGCATCCTGTCCATCCTTTCTTTTGAAAGTAAGTGGCTGGTTCTGTTGTTCTTCTTCGGTTCTCTGCATGCTTAGTCGCTTTGATGTATCTAGCAGACGAACAGGTTGCTTTTATAACATTTGAGACGCTGACAGTCGTTTAAAAGGATCACGGTTTGAGTTCGAAGTTCGAATCAGTCGCTGGAGGTTTAATTCCGAACAGGGAACGGAGCGCCAGTGAGACAGCTAATTGATGACATATGTCTTGGCGTCATTTCCTTTAATAGCGACATTATCACTGTCATCATTTATTTAGCACCTCTCCTGCGGGCGTCATTTTCAGTCCGATTCCTAATCAAATAGTGATTGTAATTAATGCGCCTCATGCTGTCGTCATTTATGCTTATGACGTCTCTGAATAGGGTCGTCATTTCTTAAGCTTATACTTTTGAATTGCTTTCCAGCATTATGATTATTGATGAACTTAAGTGCTATATATTTTGACGAAATTTATTATACCGCGCACTTATGATCATATTTTGAGCTGTCTTGAGCTAATGATTCTTTTGATGAGCTAATGATTCTTGAGCGCAGAGAAGTGCATGTTATGCAAGTCCTTAAATGACTGGATTTCTTCCACTGGTAACACCATTCCATCCTTTGTATCTCTCCTGTAAGCATTGTTACTATATGATATCTACGCTATTATAGCATATCAAGGACCTTATGGTTCTGATGAACCTGGAATTTGAGTTCCCCTCCATCAAAAACAGTGATAATTCCAGGGGAGTCTTGATTACACGGATATGCCGTTGGGTCATCTAAGGTTTGGGACGACGGTTCCACTTTCTGAGTTGATATGTGGATAAACGGACTTCGGCTTTGTGTCAGCTTAGAGATCTGGATTCCTGATCAAATCTCGATGGTTTAGTAATATTATCATTGATTATCTTCTATTTTTTAGTTTGTTTTAATTTTTCTTTTAGCCCAGCATGCATCATGTAGGACTGTGAGCTTTAATGATGAAAATCCTCATATTACGCCAATAATGAGGGCCACCCGCTCTTAATGAAGTTGACATGAGATATTCCATTCCAAATCAAGTACTTTATTCTCCTTGAAGCCGCTCAGGTTGGTTCCTTGAAAAGCATTCATTTGCTGGGTCTTTATCTCAATTCACTTTATTTTCTACAAATCCACCTTGGTTGTAACACGTCCACATTGGCTTGTAATCGCTCTCCGATGGTGTCTTTCCTTCCGTGCCCTCGCGCACATTTTGTTCTTCAAGATTAGTCCCTTCATCCAGCTGATCATTGCTTTCTTGTAATCATCCGAAGTTGTTTCATTTAGAATCCTGGAAAGATTTCAGCGCTTAGTGTCGGAGGCGTGTTACATCACACCTTGGCATCTACTTATCAGTTCGTTCTCACTTCGTTCCGCTCGTTACACTTTCGCTTCATTTCGTTTCACTCTCTTGCAAAGCAGACGCCAAGGCGGGGCAG
The DNA here is from genome assembly GCA_022559845.1 of Amorphophallus konjac. Classification (NCBI taxonomy): domain Eukaryota; kingdom Viridiplantae; phylum Streptophyta; class Magnoliopsida; order Alismatales; family Araceae; genus Amorphophallus; species Amorphophallus konjac. The sequence goes on along the minus strand of CM040123.1, from coordinate 347,695,353 downwards.
CTGTAGACACGCCACAATCGATGCTACGTTGAGTAAATCTCAAGTCACCATGTGACGCCCCAAAGTGGACTTCAATATTGGCTTAATATGAAGTTTTTCTAATTTCTCCATATTAATTGTAATTTCTTGGCTTTTTCCTTTAAATAATTAAAATTAACGCCCGGAGGGAGGGCATCATTTAATTGACGACCTAATTAGGGGCGTTTTTCTTAAATAAACGACTATTCAAACAGTCGTTGTTTCCTGGATTTAACGAATTCTAATGAAAATAAAACTCATTCAATTGACGTCCTAATGAGGGGCGTTGATTATTTAACGCCCGTTCAAACAAGCATCATTTAACAATTTTAAATAAGGAAAGTCCTTTATTTCTATAATTAAATTCAGGAATTAATGACTGTATGAATGTCATCATTTCAATTGACGCCCCTAGTCAGGTCGTCATTTTCATTTCTGTCTCCCTTTCACCTACTTCTTTCCAGTAGTAATCCTTTCCCCATTTTACACCTTGTGCTCGATTGGGAAGAGGGTTCCTTATTGAGGATTCATTGCCTTGTTTTAATCCTATTGTTGCAAGGATTTTTGGCCCTATAAATACCCCCCTTGGATCCCTTACGCGCGAGAGGAGCGAGAGAGAAAAAAAGGAAGAAGAACAACAATAGAGTTTAACAGGCAGAAAGCTTTTCACTGAACAGAGAACAGAGAACAGAGAGAGTTATTTTAATTTCCTTGCAGGTTCTTCCTCCGAGTGGCGTTCTTCTCCCACGGGCGACAGTTCTTCCTCCGAGTGGCGTTCTTCTCCCACGGGCGACAGTTCTTCCTCTAGCATAATCTTCATCCACTGCTGCACCCGAGTCTTTTTGTTTTTCTTCCCTTTACTGCTGCACACACAGCAGAAGGGCGTTCCATCTTTTAGCCTTTTAGTTTGTTAGTTATATTCATCTGATCACACATGCACCCTTTTTCTCTAGTTCTGCTAGAGAGACTCTTTGGTATAATTGCTTTGCATAATCATATCATTGCAGCCATTATCTCCAACCTTGTTACTCCTTCTTAAAGGGGTTTTAAACCAAAACACACAAGGTGTGCTCATGCTTAATTTGATTGATTTCATATTTTTTTAGAGCATTGATACTACACACTTGGCTAATCCATATCTTTGTTTATTTTGTGTGTTTTCTTGCAAGGGTAATCAAGCTATAAACCCCCTTCATCGGCCAGCCGATAGAAGGAGGAAAGAAGAATCCCCAATCTCACCCGCTCAATGTAAGGTACATGCGATCACTCCTTTGATATTTTGAGGTAACCCCTCTGGCGATCACCCTCCTTAGAGCAATTTCATGCTCAACCTCTTTTCTTCATTTCCCACATGTTTTAGCATCATTTTTTCATCCCTGCTCATCATCCTTTTTTTATCATTCAATTCTCTCTTTAAAAAATGTGTATGTGACATGTTCACATACATCACCCAGATGCTAGGTACCTGGGACATCAACTGGCTCTCCCTCCATTAGTTCATCAAAGAACTCCTCGCTAAGTCCTGATCATCCTCGTAACTGATCGGCACTAGCTCAGGTGTGGGGTCGCTGGAAGAGGGATCAGAGATGACAAGCGACTCCGGAGTGGGACACTTGGCTGAATAGTGGCCAACCCCACCACACATATAGCAAGGTCCCTGTGTCCCGAAGCCCTGGGATGTTCCACTAGCCATCGGCCCCTTACCCTTGTCCACAAGATGAACTGGGGGTGTAGGATGTAGAGGTCGAGTCGGCACGACGGGCTGGGCAGGTCTAGATGCAAGGACGGGTGCTTGCTAGCAAAGGGGAGGATCCCTCGGATGGAGGGGGCACCTAGGAGCGGTGAGGTCCTGGCGAGGGGGTTCCTGGGGGTAGGCCACAGGCCACCGATTATAGGAACCAGGCGTGGTCCTAGGATCAGACACACGCGGATATGTGACCCCCTGGCGCGGGGTAGGAGAAAACTCCGCCTCAAATTGCTCCACCTCGAGGGAAACCTTGTACACGTCTTCCAACTGGGCCACTTTGCGGCAGAAAAGCTCATAATGTAGGTGTGGCCGCAGACCACGCCAAAAACGGGAAACAGTCAGGGAGCTTTCCTCCGTGGCGTCACATCGCAGAAAGTACTCATCGAACTCGGCGATGTAATCGGAGACTGACCGATCTCCTTGGGTGGGACTCTGCCATTTGTCTATGAGACGCTGGCGGTATGTGGTAGGACGGTACTTCTTACTGAGTTTATCTCTCATCTCATCCCACGTCTCGACCTGGGGCTCCTGACAGTGAAACAACATGTTCTCCATGTTCCTCCAATAAGTCTGTGCCTGCCCTAGCAGCTTCATTTTGGTGAACTTGACTTTCGGTGGTCCGTCATCTCAAATCACTCGAAATATCGGTCCATGCATGCCTCCCAATCAAGATAAACCTTCGGGTCTAAGGACCCGTCAAACGTCAGAGGGTCTGCTTGCACCGTCCTGAGGACCCGCTCGTCCTCATCATCCCTCTGTGGTCGGTGACCACGACGGCGTCAGCCATTTCCCCCATAATCATTGTCGGACTCGTAGTCCTTAACATCGGGGGCACGTGGTTGTCGCTCCTCAGACCTAAGTGGGGCGGGCTGGGCAGCAGGCACTTGAGGGGCCGGGACAGCCCCGGGGAGCTCCCAACGGGAGACTCTCTCCACACTCTCCATCCTTCCAACCAGACCTTGGATAGATCGATCGGAAGCCTGAGTGCGGTCCTTGTTGGCCTTGAAACGACCCTCCATGCACTCGGTATGCTACCTAAGAGTTTGGTCGGACCTCTCCATATGCTCCCTAAGAGTTTGGTCGGACCTGTCCATGCGCTCTATGAGTAGAGCCACCAAGTCCTCCAGTGATCGGCCTCCCAGGTTGGCACCTCGGGGTTCACCCATAGTCTCAGGGCGATGGTACTGGACACCTCAACGGGTGGGCATGCAATGGGACCTAAAGGGAACTAAGGGGTGACTCACTACGACCTATATTGATGTATTAATGCAAAATGACGGATGACCTAGACTCCACTATCCGGTACGAGGCGGAGGTTTGATCCGAAGATCGCGCTCACGCAAGTGTGCCCCTTTCCCAATAGGCGTAGCCTATCATTCCAGGAACACCTTTGGATATACCAGATGAAATGGAGCACCTTGGACCGACTACCCTAGACTCAAATCGGCTTTGATACCTATTTGATGTGGGACGACAACGAGACTCGACTCTAATTAGGTGCGAACCTTGGACTCTACAAGATGACACGACTAAAGAGACGACGCGACCAGCAACAACACTGCAACGCGGCACCTAAAGAGCTCCAGAAGAGGCGCACATGCCCCAAACAAGAAGCACTAACTCACAGTCATCCCCGACGAGGGAAACACGAAGATCTGCACGGCTTAGTAACTGCTTTGAGTCTTGGGTGGTCGGCTCACTCTTGTGCTCGGAATGAGTCACAGGCACGGGTCTCGCACTTACAACTCACATCAGTGAATAAGTATGAACTAGCTAGTAAAATAACCTACTCACATGCAGCGGCATCTAGAACGCATACTAAACAAGCAAATACGACAAAGAGGGTGGCGAATGTACCTCCACGCTCGGGGCTTGGGGAAGACGTCCCGGCCAAGTTCCGTGACTCCCGGTACAGTAAATAAAGTTAATTACAGCAGTGATTTTCTTGCCCACTCCACGCAGGGAGGTAAAGGGCTACACAAAAATGCCGGGAGCACCGAATTGGGTTGACGGGCAGCAAGGCGGCGGGTTCCGGGCGGCGGCGGCGACATCGGGTTCGGTTCTGCGGTTTGCTGGCCGGCAGGACAGCGAACACGACGTCCAAAGGGACGTCACCCTCCTGGGATCTTTTGAAGGCGGTGGTGCACTGGGACGGTGACGGAGGTCCCTGGTAGACCCCCGAGAGTGGCGGTTGCTGAAGCTATCCCAAAGTATTTGTTCTGGAATTATCCGGTGACCCTTGTTACTGGCCAGTCTCGGAGCAGAAATACGTGCCTCCATGAAAATGGCTGTGCGACACGACCAGATCCGAAATCGGATCGGGGCGTGGTTAGCGCCATTGGAAAGAGGACTCAGAGATCTTCAACATAGTGGAATTTCAATTCCATCCAACGGCTGGATTGAAAATGAAAACAACTGTGCCACACTGACAGATGCTGGCTCGGAATACAGACCAGACAGGGCAAAACGGGATCTGCCTGGTCAAGGGGTTTTGACCGCAAATCTAATGACGGATTTAGGACCTGGTATTTTTGTGGTGGAGAGGGGGGAGGGTGGTGGTCACGCACATATTTTTTTTGTATTTTTCTAACAACGTTTGAGGGGGTGAAAATTTCAGCTACCATAGACTATCTCACAGATCTGCACACAGGTAGACTATGAGAGGGAAAAACAAATGACTGGGAAGGGCCTAAACGGACTCTGATCTGCGTCAAAATTAAACTGAAAATGGTGGACAATGGGAGGAACCTACCATCAAAATCTCATCACGATCAGACGGTTGGATCTCGCGTACCAGCCTCTTTACAGTGCTGTTGTCCAAGAATTCCAAGTTTCAGGGCAGCATGTGGAAGTCGGATTGTGGTGGCTTGACGGCGGCACGAACAGCGGCGGCGGTGGCAGTGGTCGTTTGCAGCAGCAAGGGGAAAAGAAATAGGGGAAGATCTATCAGAAAACTTAGGGTTTCAGCCCTAGATTTGAAGAACTTGGAGGAAGAAGAAGGGGAAGAACAAGAGGGGGAGAGGGGGGGTGCGTCCAAGGCCATATTTCTCACAATAATTCTGCATTAATTTGATTAAAATGCAACAAGAGACATTAAATAATAAACCCTAGACCTAGGACCAATGACCTCTAATGCCCTTGGGCAAAGGGGCATAAAGGGGAAGGGAGAATAAAAAGACTAAACAATTCCCCACATGGGGACAAACAAGGGGGCACCCTCCTCCTTGGTCAACAATGGCAACCCATGGTAAATATTCCATCCTTGACCATGGGCCATCATATTGGGCCCTCTATGAAGGAAGGCCTACAAGGGAGGGAAGGCCCAATTGGGCTTCTAAAGGACTTGAGGCCCATTTTGAAAATTGGACCCCTTACATGAAGTTTAGCCCATATGACACTCTTGACCCATATTAAAGCTGAAAATACAAATACACACCAATACACTCAAAATAAATATAAAAAAATATCAAAACTCTGATGGAGGCTCCATACTATCACTCAACCACAAGGATGTCGGCGTGCTACGCGTCTGGTACCGGCGGCTAGCTCTGGTGTCCCCACCAAGCACACACCTGTTGCACGTACTACGGAGCACAAGGAAGTATAGAATTGCTACAAGACTCAGGACAGTCAACTAGACCTGCTGATAACGATCCTTGAGTCACAAGACTCGGGTCGAGATCGTCGCACATCATAGCAACACGCTGTTAATCAGCCTAGTCCCTAAGCCAAAAATCACGGGAAGCACCTTATGGATGACATCACAGAACAGCCGGATCCATAACAGCAATAATGATAGGCCACGGCCTCCGGGCCACTTATCGGACTCACAATTCCGTATAACACGAAACACGGAACATGAGGGATAATCGAAGCCCTCAAACAATATGGACACGTAAATCGAGGTAAGATGATATCTCTAAGCGTCCAAAGCCATGTCTCGATCCTCACAGGAAAGACGAGACACTCACGAGATCACGTGTCAACCACTGGGTCACAATCGGGTTGACTAGGAACCATATTGACCTTTGAAATAATTAATACAAAACACTGTTCAGTACAATGGCACTCCCAAACACCCTATAACATGGTCACAGCCCTCATAGGACGTCCAAGACATCCACGGAATAATGGGCTAACCAAGGAGTCGAAGCCACCACAACGGGAAGCCAAACTGATGAAGAAAACACCCAGAAGGCAGTCGCGGTCGCGAGATAGCCGCGCCAACACTAGATGCAGTTCCGAACAAGCCGCGCTCACCTAGACGCGGTTAAAGACTAGCCGCATTCACACTGACGTGGTTCCAGGCAAACCGACTCAGGACTATGAACGGAAAACACCTAAAAGAGGTGAAGAAGACAGATTCGACGCTTTATGAAGTAGAGTCGACGCAAGACAGACGCGGTTCCAGGATAGCCGCGTTAGTCTAGATGCGATTACGCGTTGACCGTGACAATCCCAGACACGGTACGCCCCAAACCGTGTCAAGTAGGAGATGGGGCAGGTGGAGACGAAGACATGCAGACGCGATTTTAACCCAACCGCTTCAGTCAGACGCGGTTGAACGTCGACCGCGTTCTCCCACCGCCATACACTCGAACCGACAAAGCCAAAAAAGTAGACGCGGTTCACGACTGACCGCTACAGAGGTCGAGAATCAAACGCGGTTACTGGTGGACTACGACCCGTCCTCCGATCTGAAAATTGTAGAATCGCACAAAAACCCAGTTTCCACACCCCAATCGCTCCTAAACGACAGCGAAACAATCTTGGGCTCGATATCCACCTTCCACGAGTCGGAAGGGATCAAACCAACCTCAAAATGGCTAAAAATGGGCGATTCTCACGAATCGACCCAAAATGACGCATGCGGGGAAACGACCTCGTACCGGCCCCAAATCACATCCAAACGGATTCAAACTAGCGGGAAACGAATCCTAACATGCCAGGGGTTCATATTTTACCATTTAATGTGAAAACCATTGCCTAGAATGGCGAAGGTGGCTCACACCCCTCGAACATGGTTTTGCCCTTAAAGCTGGAAAACCCTCTCAAACTCACACCGTTCGGCACCAAATCGCGAGGAAATGCTGAAAAAGTGTAGGGTATCCATCCCCCTGCCTCCACCAAAGATCTCACGCGCCGAAATGGCCAAACCACGTCGAAAATAATCACACTAACAACCCATGTCGTCTTTGAATCCACGAACGGGATCGTGCCAACGCCACGCTCCGATACTCGCGCCATCACATCTCAGGTTAGCTCCACGCCGTCACCACCTCACCTAGCTCCACGCAGGTGGCGCGCCCAGGGGAGAGGAGAAGAGAGGAGAGAGAACGGAGGGAGAGAAATGAGAGATCGTGAGGGAAGAGAGAGGAGAGAGAAAGGGCTAAGAAGAAAATAAAAATAGGAAAATTAGGAATTTTTCCTAAAATCTGATTTTCTGCACGAAATTATGTAAATACAAAAAAATATGAAAAAATAGTCCTCATGATCCTCGAAAATTGTACAATGCACCTGTAGCGTCCTGGACTCACAAAACTCAACGGTTCACTCTCCAGAGGATTCCGCAAGTTATACAAGGGAAAAACCCGAGTGGATCTTAAAACACGTATCAGGACCCACGAAAGCCCTTCGAAAGCTCTCTGATTCCTATCCGAAGAATCCAAGATATTACACATCCTGACCCTCTAAATCACTTGGGCACGCTAGTCAAGAAATGATGATTGATCTGAATACCCGAAAACACAGTCTTGTGCATCATGAGGCATCCTAGACATTCATAAGGTCAAAGGTCGACCAAAGGATCACAACTGGGTCGATCCAAGACGAAAACAGATGAAATGAGTAAGCCGCGGTTGTCAACAAATCGCGTCCTACAAGCAGAACCAAGTCGTGGTTGAGACCAAACCGCCGCTTGCGGGGGAAAGAAGAACGCGGTTTCCAGACGACCACTTCTTCCAAGACGAGGTTATGTGTAGACCGCCTCCTGCCCATGAATGAAAAACATGAAATTCATAGAATGGCGTCGACGTTGCACGAAGTGGAGTCCACGCCGACCAGAACGGAGTTGATGGATAATCGCTACCATCAAGCAACGGTTCCTAGTAGACCACCTTTTAATGGAATTACAGAAGTAGGCTGAAAGCGGATAACACCAAATCGCTGTCAACGGGGGTTTCCCAAGACGCGGCTTCACCCCAAATGCTACCAGAAGGTAGCAGTTGATCACCAACCGCGACTTCAACTACCTCACCTACAGTACGAAAAGAGAACGCGGTTCGATCCCGACAGCTATCATAACCGAGAGAAGAACACGGCTACTGAGGAATCGCGACCTACCTTCCGGTCTGAAAATCGTAGAATCGCCCAAAACTCGATTGTTCCATGCCCCAATCGTCTGCAAATGAAGGGAAAACAATCAGAAACTCGATATATGCTTTCCACAAGTCGAAAGGACTCCAAAAACCCACAAAACAACAAAGAAATGCCCGATTTCCTCAAATCAACCCAAAATGACTCACATGGATATCTAGCCTTATATCGGCCCCAAATCGCGAGCAAATGGAACCAATTTAGTAGGAATCAAATCCTGACATTCCAAGGGTTCGAATTCTAGCATTTGAATCGAAAACCATCGCCTAGAATGGCGATTTTGCCTCACACCCCCGAAACATGCTTTTTACCCAAAAATAGAAAAACCCACTCAAACTCGCGCTAATCGGCACGAAATCGTGAGAGAATGCAGGACAAAGGTAGAGTATCCATCCCCCTACTTCCACCGATGATGTCGCGTGCCGAAAAGGCAAAATCTATGCCAAAAATATCACTCGAACCCCGCCAGCTTTTCAAATCTACGAAATAGGATCGCGCCAACGCCACGCCCCGATTCTCACGCCATTATGCTCCTCGTCCTCTCCACAGCGTCTACACGTTGCCCCCATGCCTCCTCCGTCGGCCACCGGAGTGTAGACACGTCAAAATTGATACTATGTCGATCAAAACTCATGTCACTATGTTAACGCCCCAAAGTGAACTTCAATATTTCTATAATATCAAGTTTTTCTCTTTTTGTGTGGGTTTTTATGATGTTTCTTGCATTTTTTTAATTAACGACTTGAAGAGGGGCGTGATTTAAATAGCGACCTAATCTGGGGCGTGTTCTCGAGAAAGGACGGCTGGTGTTAAGGGCGTCAATTTCTGGTAATTTACGAGTCCCACCACGATTGAAAAATCAAGAATTAACGTCCTTCCTTAGGGCGTGTTTTTAATTAACGCCTTTCCTTTAGGCGTCTTTTTCATAATTTTCAAATAAGGGAAGTTTTTCTTAGTAAAATTGAATCCAAGAAATAACGCCTTTGTCCCAGTCGTGTTTTTAAATAACGCCTTTATCTCAAGTCGTCAATTTTAATTGATGCCCTTCTGAGGGTCGTCTCTCACCCTTCCGTGTCCGGTTTGAACACACCTTTCCTGGAGAGTTCCCTACCTTGGTTAATCACTTGCTCGATTGGGGAACTAGAGTCCTTGCCGTTAATGATCATTGCTTGTTCTTGTCCCATTAGAATACGGTTTTGCACCCTATAAAAGGATGCCCTGGTTGATCTCGCGCGAGAGAACGGGCTGGTGATTCGCGCGAGGTTACGGGTGCTGGCGATTGAGGTTACAGAAGCTAGTTTACAGAGGCTCTCTACTTCCTCCTGCTGTCGCAACCAAAGCATCAACGTGGTTTTCCCCTTTACTGTTTACAGGAACAGCAGGGGCTTTCTTTCTCCCGTTTGTCTTCATCATCTCATCATCGATCATCATGTAGTCTTCTTTTGCATTAGTTTTGCTGTGCATCTCTTTCCCTTTCCCTAATTCTCTAGGGGTTTTAAAAAAAATAAACAAAAGGTGCACACTTTATGCTCTTCTTTCATCATCATATTATTTTCTTGGATTGATACTACACACACGTTTGGCTGATCCTCTCTTCTTTTGATTGTTTGTTCTTGGATTAAGGGTAATCAAGAGGAAAACCCCCTTCATCGGCCGGCCGATAGGAGGAGGAGGAAGGAATCTACATCCATCCCGCATCCTTATCTTCACTAGGTATTCGCGATCAATTTCCTTTATTTTGAGGTAACCCCTCTGGCGATCACACTCCTTATTAGCACCACGTGCTCCTTTACTCCTTTTCATTTATTCCCCTTCTTATACAAATATTTTTATCTTAAAAGTGGATTTTCCATGATCCACAAATTGGCGATCACGGTGGGACTTCCACTATTTTTTTGTTGATTACCCCTTTCCCATTGGCACCCACGCGTGCCCTTTCCCCTTTGGCACCCACGTGTGCCCTTTCCCTTTGGTACCCACGGTACCCCTCCCTTGTGCCCTACGAGCACCCTCCACTGTGCACACTGCACACTCCCCGGGATCGGCCAGTTTGTGATTAGTCTCTTGGTTTTTTTAATTAACGCCTTCCATAAAGGTGCTTTTTGAGTTAACGCTTTGATCCAGGGTGTCTTTTTCCTGATTAACGCCTTCTGCCAAGGCGTCTTTTATCACATCTCTTGGGCCTCTACTCTGTTTGTGAATTCGCGCCCTTCCCTGCGGGCATCCTTTTATTGATTAGCACCTCACATCAAGGCGTGTCTTTCTTTTAAGCGTGTGCACCACTCATATTTGACGCCCTCTGTCAGAGGCGTCCTTTGCACATACAGCACCTCACACTAAGGCGCGGTTTTCACTGTCTGTGAGCACTTCACCGTGATTCACGACAGCCACGCTGTCGTTTCTTCTATTAGTAGCGACTGTTGGCAGGTCGCCTCTTTCTTGTGCGTTTGCAAAGCCTTGCTTCCTGTGTTTATTCATGCTGGATTGATTCTTATATTCATCACTTGATTATATTGGTGTGATCTGCTTATCTTATACTGCATTTTGTGGCATTTGGTTGAGAGACCTCCTCTCTCTACACTAGGATTCCACACACCTCTCTTGGAATCGGGACAACCCTCCATTGAGAATTCCGTCTCTTTGGACTGAAAATCCCTTTTCCAAGACCTCCGTAAGTCCCCGCACCCGTGGATTCCCTCACGGACGCTGGGCTGGTTGTACCCTTGAAGTATCCGGAGTTTAGAGAACCTATCGTTGGTGAGAAAAGAGAAAGAACCTAGTTGACACGGAGGCTACACTTGGATCCAAACTAGGTTTCACTTTGCAAAGAAGAGTGAACTATTCGGCAATTAATCCATCCTAATCTCAAACATAACACTAAAATCTTGCGTTCATCTCAACTTGATTGCATAAACTTGGTTGGGTTGATTTGCTTAAGCTTCTTTTGATTGAGTGATTGATTGTGTGATAATTCCTTCATAAAGCTTTCTCTCTTCTTAAGCATGCAACTCCGTTCAGGTAAGATCATCAACATGGCAAGTTATGGATACTCTTATGATGATGTGGAAGAAAATGTTTTTGATCAATCTTATGAGGCACCCCTCCAAGATTCCATCTATCATGAGGGGAATTACCCTCCTCCTCATTCTCATTATCCTCAAGTTCATGTGGTTGATACCACTACTCAAGAGGTTGTGCCCTCCTCTCAGGCTTTACCCTCCAACCCATCGGGGAACACCTCCCCTTCTTTCAACGTCAATGATTTAATTCATGCATTATCTCAATTGGACAATTCCCAGCGGCAGGCAGTTCAGGCCGCTTTGAAAGGGAAGTCCATTCCCTCTTCATCCTCCAATCCCCCTCCGGCCGAGAGTGGCCATCACATCACCAATGACCAGGCGGTCTTGCACAAACCCCCCTCTTGTCCACCAACGCCTGGTGCGGCCATGCCGGCCCAACAGGCAAGCTACTCGGCGGTTAGGCCTCAATTTCTCCAACCTCCCCGAATTCTACGGACGCCTATACCGAATTCTTTCATTCAAAATCCGGCCCCAGTCGAGTCAGATACTAATGCTCTACTCCTTCAGAAATTGGCTAGCATGGAACAAAAACTCAACAAGGTTACTGCTGCCAAGAATGCCCCGGAAATCTCTCTGCCTACACTGCCAATTTTTCACTTACCACCTTCTGAGATGCCGAACTTTCGGCGATATAATGGAACTGGCAATCCTTTTATTCATCTGAAGGATTTTATGTATGAGACTTCTTTCTGGCAAGGCAACAAGGCCTCACTGGCTTATTTGTTTAGAAGATCTTTAGAAGGGCCAGCCCTCGAATGGTTTTACTCCTTGGATCCGACAGATGCTAGTGATTTCGATATGGTTCAGAAGAAATTCTTGCAGAAGTATAGGGGCCGGGTCGGACCATCTTTATCTGTTACAGACTTGGTTGCAGAGAAAATGAAGCCCGGGGAGGACTTCATCATATTTGCTGATAGATGGCGGTCAATGGCCGGGAAGTTGAAAGATACCTTATCAGAACCGGAACAGGTTAAGATGATTATATCCAATGCAACCCCTCAGTTCCGGCATATACTAGCCATGAACAGATTGACCACCATGGAGGAGCTCTATGAAAGAGCTCGTTATATTCAGACCCAAATGAAAGATTCGCCCATCATGGGCATGTTTGAGCCAAAACCAAGGTTGGTTAAAAAGAATACGAATGTCAACAGCAGCGGGCCCACAACTGAGGGCACAATAGCAAATGAGCAGGTTGGCGCGGTCGGCAACCCCACACCCCATCACCTATCTAACCCACGACCCCCACCACCTCCACAACAAAGCACTCTCTTCAACTCGCCACCACAACACCAATTCGCACCTCAACCTTCCTTTGCTCCGCCACAAAACCAATCGCCCCGCGCTGACCCTCCAGCTCCGCAACAATACCACCAAGTACCGCCACCCGCCAACTATGGCCAACAACAGCAACAAAGGAGACCACTAGGCCCCAAAAGGGCCCACTATCCTCCACTTCCAGAAAGTCTCCCGGATATTTTCAATGCCTTATTGGCTGCCAACTTGCTCATGCTACCAAAGGAAAGGGCAGCGTGGCCCGCTAATGTTGACACGTCCCGCTACTGTGTCTTCCACCGCTCCCCTGGTCATAACATTGATCGTTGCTTCCACTTCAAGGACTACATTTATGATTTAAATGACCAGGGTGGCATTAATTGGGATGAGATGAGACAGTTTATCACCACTATGAAAGAAAGAAGGCCTCTTCGGCAGCAGCAGGCTCAGCAGCCGCAGCAACCGGCTCCACAAGTACAACAGCAAGCTCCAGCACCTCAGCAAGATATGGGGATTGTCCACAACCCATTGCCGGAGCACCGAGCAAATCAGCATGTGAACCCAGTCACGTCCCTCCACGAGGTGGAGAGAGGGCAGGGATGGCATGAAGAAAACGCCTCTGTCGGGGCATTTAATCATAATCCAAATCAACCTCCGCGCCTCTTGCGCACCCTTCCGTCTTCTTCTACTCCCCAATTAAGCCGTTCCCTTTTGCGCCCCGCTAATCCACTTGCTCCCACCAATTCTCCAGCCTTGCCAACCCGACCTCTCCTTACCCACCAACCGCCTCCGCAGCCTACCATGCAGCAAACTTCGCCATCCACTACTAACCCTTCACATTTTCCGTCTAGACCACTCCTTATCCGCCCATCACCAACATCCACCACCACTACTCCTCCACCAACAAGGATCACTCCACCATTAGTTCCCCCATCCTTCGTACCCAGATCTCTCCTCATTCCACCTACTAACTCTCCCCACACTCGGGCACCCCTTCTTACTCCTACGCCTCCTGCGGGGGCTTCTTCATTGAACTCCTCACCAACACCCCCTACGGGGTCGCCTTCTTTAAACACCTCTCCGCCGCTTCTTAACGCCAATACACCCTCCTCTTCTTCCAATCCTCCCTTAGTTGCCCCGACAGAGGCACGGCAAAACGTGGCACTGCTCCGCAGTGGACGAATGTTCCAACACATCTTTCCCCAGAGAGAGCAAGAGCCCGTGCAGGGGGCTAATGAACAAGAACAGGAGCAAGAGTCCGTGCCGGGTACTCAGTATGATTTGTTAAAGCATCTTGACCGAACTCCAGCAAGAATTTCCATTCTGGAATTGATTAAGAGGTCAGTCACTCACCAATTAGCTCTGAAGGAATATTTGCAGAAGGTCATGGTCAATGAAGACATCCCTGTCGAGCAGATAACCACAGTATTAACGCCCGCTAGCAGTCAGCCGGCGATTACTTTTCATGAGCATGAACTGGCACCACTCTCAGCAAGGAAATATGCTCTATGTATTACAGTGGACATTAATAAGGTGGCGGTGAAACAATGTCTGGTGGACACTGGGGCATCTATCAATGTTTTGCCGCCAAGCACTTTGAAGATGTGCGGCATTCCCGAAAACCTGATTCGGCCATCTACCATAACAGTCACAGCATACGACAATACCAAGAAGCCTCCTCTAGGCATGATCACATTAAAAGTCAGTTTGGGTCCAGCCACAATCACGGTCGATTTCCACATTTTGGATATGGATCCAACATTTAATGGCATTCTGGGCCGCCCTTATATTCAACAGCTCGACGCAGTGCCCTCCACAAATCATCAGTGCCTCAAGTTTCCACACAAGGGCCGCATCATCAAAGTTACCAGTATGCCAATTCTGCCAGAGGAAGATATACACTTGGCTTCATCAGTTCCTTCCATCTGGCCTGCCAACAAGCCGTTGCTGTCAGTACTGGACATCCCTCACCCAAGGCCGATGCCACCCGAGACAGTCACGACAGTTGCGATGACACCCCTAATTGCAAAGGGGAAGAAGAAGAAGAAGAAAAGTATGATAAACACCCTTGGTTGGGATATTTTAATGAAAATGGGGTACCAGGTTGGCAAAGGCCTGGGTGTCAATTGTCAAGGCAAAACTAGGCCTGTTAAGCCTCAGAAATTGATTGCGCGAGGCGGCCTAGGCTACAAAGGGCCGGGCAAAAATGAAGATGAACCATGGGCAATCATGACATCCACTCTGAAGACGGATCGCCAACCGCTTACTTGGACATTACAGACACACTTTGTAAAAGGTGGCGTTCAGAACAGTGAGCAAACTACAATAATCACATCTATGCTAGACTGTCAGGATGTTCATGCTAGACAGTTTGCTCGACATATTGCTCCACTGGTTACATACAAAGCCCTGGAATCTCTAAGGCCTGATAAGAGAAGGAAAATGGATGATCCAGAGTGTGACTGGTATAGATGGTTTGATATGAATGACATCACTATTTCCTTAAGCCGTCTCTTCATGCCGACTGATCCAGAATGGCCGCCACTGATCCACGACTAGATTGAAAAGCCTGTGGTGATAACAGATAAGAGGCAGTTGCTGAGTGACTACACAGACACCGGAGAGCCAGATGTTCCATATGAAGAAGGATTTACAATAGACAGGCTGTGGGCCGGCCTTTAATCTCTCACTTCTATGCATCCGTCTCTTCTAGCTTCTTTATATTCTCAATTGTTCTCTCACGTGCCGAGACCACCGCCAATTATGATCAGCTTTTCTCCATATTCATTACAAGTTTCTCTCCCGATTCCTCCCTTGCTCCTCGAGCAATTCTCCAAACTCTCCATCACACCCCCGCGCGGGTCATCTTTGATTCAATCTTTCTCCAAACTTTCAATCTCCACTCCTCCTGCTATTCTCCCTTCACATTACTTTCTTCTAGAAAAGGAAAATAAAAATGAAGATAAAGATAAAAATGAAAAAAAATGCCAAAATACCAACTCTTCAGTCCTCCATCTCCGTTGAGGAGACTTCTTATCTCTTTTCCGAGTGTGTCCCGACCCAGGGGCCACTCTTCCATGATTCATTGATAAATCTTTTTTCCCCCTCTGGTGAGGGGTCTCCTTATGTACCTCCTTCTGTATCCACTTCTTCACCCCTCCTTTTCAGCTTATTCTAATCAAGCTAGTTGTTCTCTTCTTCTAATAAAATTCATGGGGTAGATTTTCATAAGAAATCCAAGGGTAAGCAGATTCCGCGTAGATTTTTGTTGGAGTTAGTCAGCAGGTGCCAGGCTTGTTTAGCTTTCCCGAATTTGTGGAGAATCGATTATCCTGCCAGAGTTGGAATATGAGGATGCTGATGTTTCTTATGAGGGTTTTGGTGTCTATGAAATCATGAATGATGAAGACCCTATTGAAGAGGGGGATGAAAGTTATGAAGAATATGAGGACGAGGCTGATGCCTTTGCTAGTGGCATGAGAAGATTCGACGAACCATCAGCCTCCGTAGAAGAACCTACCAAGGAAGTAAATTTGGGTACGGAAGAAGACCCTAGGATTGTCCTCATCAGCAAGAATTTGCCGCCTTCCGAAGAGGAAGCGCTTATTTTGGTACTTCAAGAGTATAAGGACACGTTCGCATGGAGTTATGAAGATATGCCCGGATTAGACCCTGCGCTCGTTGAACATCGCCTTACACTTAAGCCAGGGTCTGTCCCGGTCAAACAACGGTTGAGACGTTTCCACCCTAGTTTCATAAGGCTAGATTTGTTAGAGTTGTCCTCTATCCGAACTGGGTGGCTAACATCGTCCCGGTCATGAAGAAAGATGGGAAGGTTCGGATTTGTATAGACTTTCGGGACCTCAACCGTGCGTGTCCTAAAGATGACTTCCCCCTCCCTCACATTGATGTTCTGATTGATAACACGGCAGGATTTGAGACTCTCTCCTTCATGGATGGCTTTTCGGGTTATAATCAGATTCGCCTGGCTGAAGAAGATCAAGAGAAAACATCATTCACTACACCATGGGGTACATACTGCTATGTGGTCATGCCTTTTGGACTCAAGAATGCTGGAGCCACCTATCAGAGGGCTATGATGGTAATTTTTCATGATATGATCCATATTTATATTGAGGTGTATGTGGACGACCTGGTAGTAAAATCAAGACAAGGATTGAGCATCCTGGGGTTCTAGCCAAGGTCTTGCAAAGATCACGAGAGTATCAGTTGAAAATGAACCCCAAGAAGTGTGTATTTGGCGTTTCATCGGGGAAGCTACTTGGATTTATTGTCAGCAAAAGGGGAATTGAAGTTGATCCCAACAAGGCAAGGGCCATCAGAGATATGCCTCCTCCCAAGAATTTGAAGGAAGTTCGAGGATTAATCGGGAGGTTGCAATTTATTCGCCGCTTCGTCTCCCAGCACTCACAAAGATGCAGGCCGTTTTACGAGCTCACTAAGCCGGGAGTCAAGTTTAATTGAGATGACAAGTGTCAGGCAGCCTTTGACGGATTGAAGGATTATTTGGCCAATCCTCATGTCCTGAGGCCGCCAATTCCGGGCAAACAACTTATCCTCTATATTTCTGTCCTGGATGACTCTGTGGGTGCTATCGTAGCTCAAGTGGATGGAGAAGGGAAGGAGAGGGCAGCATACTACTTGTCTAAACTTCTCAACCCTTGTGAGCAGAGGTACTCAGCTATAGAGAAGACTTGTGCCGCTTTAGTCTGAGTAGTTCAGAAGTAAAAACACTATTTCTTAGCTCACGAGGTTCACCTCATTGCTCGCATGAATCCGATTAAATTCCTTCTTGAGAAATTTGTTCTCACCGACCGATTGACACGCTGGCAAAGCTTACTCTCCCAGTTCAACATCACTTACATTCAACATAAAGCTATCAAAGGCTACGCCATTGCCAAACATCTTGCTCACCACCCTCTACCCCGATTTGATCCTGTCAATTCGGAGTTTCCAGATGAGGAACTGATGTCCATCAATCAGCCCCATGATCCTATGTGGACATTACATTTTGATGGAGCTCTAAATTCCTAAGGACGAGGGATCGGCATGGTTCTTTTAACACCAGAAGGGGTCACCATCCCATTTGCCGCTCAGCTCACTTTCCCTGTCACAAATAATATAGCTGAGTATGAGGCCCTTTTGGCCGGTCTTCAAACCGCTCATAAATATGGTGTTACCCAATTACGAATCGTGGGTGACAGTCAACTCATTCTACGCCAGGTGCTTGTCAAGTGCCGCACTATCAATCCTAAACTCAAGCCCTACCAGGAACTTGCTTCAGCTTATGCCAAACTCTTCACCAAGTTGATCTTCGTCCATGTCCCTCGAAGCCAAAACATCTTAGCTGACGCTCTTGCCTCTTTGGCCTCTGCTTTAGTCTTTCCTCCCCAACGAGATTTTCACGTTCCTCTCATTCATCAGCGTGACACTCCAGCTATTAAGGATCGTGCATTCCTCGACATTAGGGACAAGGTGCTCGAGAAGGTCAGGCGGAGTGAAACTCTTAAAGGCAAAGAGGTCATGTTATTAGATTGGCAAGAAGAGTTGGCTGATGAAGAGAAACCTTGGTATTATGAGATTGCCAGATATTGCAATGATCAATCCTATCCCGAAGAAGCCACTGTGGAAGAAAGAAAGCGATCAGAAGAGTGGCTCAACGGTATGTTTTGGTTGGAGGTGTGCTCTATAGAAGAGGGCTCACGGGTGTTTTATTAAGATGCCTCGACGATGATGAATCTTGGAAGGTCGTGGAAGAGGCGCATTCAGGAGTGTGTGGTGGTCATGTGAATAGCCAGATGCTAGCTAAGAAGATCCTTAGGCTAGGCTTCTATTGGCCAACTCTAGAAGAGGATTGTTCTATCTATGTTCGAAGGTGTGTTAAGTGCCAACTGCACGCCGACAAGATTCATTCTCCTGCTTCTTCACTCCATCCATGTCCTCCCCATGGCCTTTCTCCATGTGGGCTTTCGATATCATTGGACCTCTTGGTGACTCAAACCTCCTCACGAAGCAAAAATCATTCATCCTCACGGCAACGGAGTACTTCACCAAGTGGGCGGAAGCGGAAGCATTCGTGGAGATCAAAGCATCAACCGTCTGCAAATTCATAATGAAGAATATCATCGCCAGATTCGGCATCCCGAGTACCATCATCACCGACAATGGACCTCAATTCATCTCTCAAGAGCTCAAGGATCTCTGCAACAGGTATAACATTGCATTGCATCATTCTTCTCCCTATTATCCACAGGGCAATGGCCAAGCAGAGGCAACTAATAAAACCTTGATCAAAATTGTTAAAAAGACGTGTGAGGCTAATAAATTTTTGGATTGGCCAGACAAGCTAGTTGAGGCTCTCTGGGCCTATCGCACTTCCATTCGTACCCCTACAGGGCAAACCCCTTTCGCCCTTACTTATGGAATGGAGGCGGTAGTCCCTTATGAGATTCTCATTCCATCTCTGCGAGTACAATTGGACAAGGAATTCTCTATTGATGAGCGTCGTGATTCACTCCTTGCCCAGTTGGAACTCCTAGATGAGAAGCGTCTGGTCGCCGCTGAGCATGCGCACGTTTATCAAAATAGGCTTTCACGCTTTTATCAAAAGAAAGTAAATGAGAGAAAATTCAAAGTCGGTGAGATGGTAATTAAGAGAATTTTTGTAAAATCTGGTGGGCCCCGTTCAAAACTCCAACCAAACTGGGAAGGCCCCTTTGTTATAAAAGATGTTTATCCTGGCAATGCTTATAAATTGATTAATGCTGAAGGAGAAGAATTAATTCACCCTTGGAATGGTCTGTACCTTAAGAAATACTACCCCTAATTCAAAATCCAAAAAAATATAGAAATCTTCAAAATCCAAAAAAAATATATAATAAAATTTTCAAAATCCAAAAAAAATATATATTGAAAAATTTTCAAAATGGTTGCCATGGTTGCGAGGACGCAAGGTCTGAAGGGTCAAAGTTCAGTATTCATTCATCAGTCTTGTTAACTTAAAATGGGGTCGACACCCACACACACTACACGCTTAAACCTCGAACTCAAGCGGTGCAAAATCCAATGGAAAGTCAAAAACCTGACTAAAAGTGAAGACAATACCCATTCTTTTCTTCTTCGGCCCATAAGGGAGGAAGGGAGGCCTCGGGGTAGACTCGCCAAGCCTGCCCGCCACCTTAGTAGGTGGAAGTCAGGGCCCAAAAGGGAACAAAAATGCCGCAAAAGCCCAAGTACAATTAGGTTTTTTTTATCAATGCAAATCAACTTCAAAGTGAAAGTCAAATCATGAAAAGGAAAGCATGTCAAGAGGGCAAAGTCCCCGCAAGGAGAACCTTGGGCGTATGCATGCAATATGAAAAGAGGCAAAAGGCAACAAAATTTCCCTATGCCAAAGACCGAACCCCAACAGGCATAGGGTAGGGGAGGTAGTTTTGCCTCGAGCTTTTCAGAATCCCTTATGGGCTTCCTTATATCTTCTTCCATCTCTTTCTTTGTGGTAAGTCATAAACCAGCACGATGGTCGAGACTAACCTAAGAGATTGCACCGTGCGAGATCTTGCGTATAAGTTTAAACACTATCACGTCAACCCCTTTTGATTAATCAAGAAAGGTCAATGAATCCTTGATGATGACCGTGTAGGACCGAGTTCCCTAGTAGCTTTGTCAGCCTAATGCTGAAAGAAGAAAAATTAACGCCTCTGAGTAAGGCACCTTTTTGAAATTAACGCCTTAGTGGAAGTCGTCTTTCATCAAATAACGCCTTTAGATAGGTCGTCTTTTCAACGAAATTCCAACTCCTTTTCAGAATTAACGACCGTCACTGGGGGCGTCTTTTACATGAATAACGACTTAATCCAAGGCGTCTTTTTGTAAAATAAAAATAAATAAATATAAATAAAAGAAAAATAAAAAATATGGTGATTTATCCTTCATGACGTGTGCTTGCATTTTGCATGGGCATCTTTCTATTATGGTTTGCATATGTGTGCATGCGTGTTGCATCTCCCTTTATTGGTTATTTCATTGACCTTATTAAAGGCTTGGCCCCTTGACCCGTTATCAAGGTCAAAGTAGAGACTTCCCTTGCTTATTGAGTAAGGGGCCAAGTCGAACAAATGAATTAACCTGTTTATTCAAGTGTGAACCACAGCTACAAGTACAGGACAAAATAGAGCGAACGCAAAGAACGTGGAAAAGAAGCAAAGTACACAACCACAACTACACAACTACACAAGTGCTCAGGTAGCAAAAAATCTCAATCTCATATATATATACATCATGAATGTCTGAGTACAGGTGTGAGGGTGGAGGAGTACAAGTAAGTCTCTCAGCTCTCGCCTCCACCCTCCTCTCTCCTACTCTCTACCTCGTCCTCGCCGTCCCGAGGAGGCGCTGGTGGAGGGGGCATGGGCCCCCGTGAAGAAGATGGAACTCGAACCTGGCCCCCTGCCTCGCTCCTCTCTCGAAGAGAAGAACCCGCCACAAAGGTGGAGCTGGTGAAGGAGTACCCCGCAGCACGCGCTCGCTCATGCCCTCGCTGGAGACGCTCCTCTGACGCTCGTAGCCGCTCCTGGGTGACGGCCAGCTGCGTCCTCAGGTCCGCCAGCTCACGCTCGCGCGCCGCCACCTGCTCCTGGTACCGGGCACGGTCCGTCTACTGCTGCTCGTGGTGCCGGTCACGGTCCGCCAGGTGCTCCTCTCGCTCTCGAGCGCGCTCCCTCCGCTCCAGCTCAAGAGCAACCCGCAGCTCTGCCACGTCCTGAGGCAGCTCCTCTCGTCGCCTCAAGGCCCGCTCCAGCTCTGTAATCCGCTGCTCACGGATCGCCAACTCTGTCCCGACCAGGGCAGCCTGGGTACGTGCCGCCTGTAACTGTCTGGTCTTCAAACAGGTAAACAAATCATCAGTTCCATTGTGCAATAATTCATGAAATAAGCAATACATGACGGAAAGTAAATCACTCACCTGAGCAGTCATCGCCTGCTGTCCCTCGCAGACGCAAGTAAGAGTGGCTCAAAGCTCCTCAGTCTATAAAAAAATGAAGTTCATCAGTGCACAATGATCAAAATAATCAGTAATTGAATGAGGTCTGAGTTTTTGAAACTTACCCGTGAAGCGAGGTCGCGCTCTGTCGCCTCGGCCTGAGCCACTGCCCCCGCCAGCTGCTCCGCTAGTGCAGTCGCCTCTGCACTAGGCCCTCTCGAGCTAGAGGCCTCTCCCGTATCTCTCCCTGCTGCTCCCTGCTGGGCACGCTGCATTTAATGAGATTTTCAGTGGCTAATCATCAATAATTCAACAAAAAAATTCACTTGCACGTAGAAATAATTTTAAACACTCACCAGGGTCTCAAGGTCCGCCCGTATGGTGGCCAGCTGGTCCTCCAGGCTGTGTAGGTGGGCCTAAGCATCCATCGCTGCTATGTCTCGTGCATCCTGCATCCATTACATATTAGTCACATGATAGTCACATAAGCATTTGCATTCAATTTAGAAATAAGTGCATTCATGCATACCCCTAGGACCCTCATCTGGGGTCGACCGGCGTATACCTCCCAGTAGCGCCGGAGGTACTCGGAGCTGTCGGTCGCCTGGGAAGTGACTCGGGTCCCGCCTCGCCGCCAGTCGGCGTACTGGTCCTCGAACCGCACCCTCCAGTCGATCGCCTTCGTGCGACCGCGTGTCTTCTTTCCAATTCCTCGCGCTCCCCTACCTCTATCCACTCCTGGTGTAGGCCCAGGGTCCTCATCACCAACCTAAGCCGTAACGGCTCAATCTCGCTCAGGCAATGAACCCAAAGCTCATGCTCAAAGCGAGGTAGCCCCGCTACAACCCACGGCTGGCCCTCGTCGGTCATCCCCTCATAGGGCCTCCATCGCACCTGCATCCACAAACATACATTCGCATCATCATCATCATATCAAAATATTTTGCACAAAAATAAGAACAAAAAGGTGCATAACATTCATCATGCATACCAGCGAGGGAGGGAAATCTCGAAACTCTCTACGCAGTACCCACAGCTCGTAGCCGAGTGGGGCTCCAAACACCACCGGCAGCCAGCGCCGTGCTAGAGGGAAAGCTCCCTCACCTCCAGACCGTGGGTCGACGCACCCCATGGGCATGTATAGATGGCTACAAACCTGCATCCATGCATTGCATTAGTGAGGCATTCACATGCATAAAGTACAAGAAAAGAAAGGAAAAAGATGTGCATACCTGAAGAAAAGGTGAGAAGCCGCTGACGGTCGTCTCTCGTCCTGTCCTCGTGGACAGGTCAGCTATCAGGTGCGCCAGCAGCGCAGCTCTCCAGGTGTACCTACCGACTCCATCTAAGTCATCGAGGATCCCTAGGAATCGACAGTTGATGACGTCGCCCTTCGTGCCGAGCAATAGCCTCCCGAGCAGCAAGAATAGGAACCTCCTCAGGTCTCGGTCTGCTCTCTCCCTATCGGCTGGGTCCTGGCAATAGGCTGCCCTAGCCCCATCGATCAACCTCTGAGAAAACTACTCTAAGGACTCCCCAGACCTATGCCTAGCATCCCCCAAGCCCATCACTGTAGTCAGATCAGTGCGGAAGATAGTCCTACACTCGCTCGGTGTCTCGTAGACCATCTCTAGCCCTAGCAGTCTCTCGGCCAACTCGGTATAGTCTGGTAAGGTGATCCCGCTCACTGCCTCACCATCTACCCTCAACCCAGTAATCCTAGCCACATCCTCTAGGGTAGGAACCATATGACCCCAAGGCATCAGGAATGCCCGGCTAGTCCTATCCCATCTCTCCCTCAAAACCTGGATAAGTGCTAAGTCAGGCCTAATGGGCTCTATGCTAAGGAAGGCACCGAACCCCATAGCATCTACCCTGGCTCTCTGGAACTTGGGGAGGCCGTAATATGCTGCCCGGACCATGACCCAGGAGATCCGTGTCCTCATCAACCCCTGCATGCATAAAGAAAGAAATTTTGGCTTAATTTTTCAATTATTCATGCTGAAATTCACTTAATTGCCTTGGTTTAAGATGTTGATGTTTGATTTAATTAACGACGGCCCTTGGGTCGTGGTTCGTTTAATTGGCGCCCCTGAGGGGGGCGTGGTTTCTAAGTGAGCTTTGAATTTACGACCTGCCCTAGGTCGTTGTTTATTTAAGAGACGCCCCTGTGGGGGGGCGTGGTTTTGTGGTTAATTTATAATTTCCTAAAGGTTTTTTTAATTGACGCCCGTCCCAGGGTCGTCATTTGTTTAGGTAACGCCCTTGTGAGGGACGTTTTCTGAAAATAAACTTTTAGTAATTTCTGGAATAAAATGAAATGGACGACCACTCCTATGGTCGTTATCTGTTGAATTGACGCCCCGATGGGGGGCGTTGTTTTCCAGGGTTTTGAAAATAAAATAAAAACAGCATGCGAGATATAAATCAAGGCATTAATATTGAAGAGGTAATTGAAAATTTTGAGAAGTATGAAATTAACGGCATGATTGATAAAACATGATGATTCCAATTAACGACATGATGCAAGGCGTGTTTTCATGAGGTTAATTATTTTGCAGAAAATGAGTTGAATTGACGACCCCAGGTATGGGCGTCTTTTCTTTAATTCATGACACCCCTGGGGGCGTCTTCTTTCTGAAACTCTGGTTTTCTCCCCCGATGGCTATGGAAATGGAGTGAAATTGAAAATAAAAATAAAAAAAATGGGAAATGGGGTTTTGGGGGCTTACTTTCTGTCGTCTAGATTCAACAACCCCTCCACAGAGTTGTTGCCGGGGTTGCCGTGGCCGCCGGAGTTGGCCGCGGCGAGGCACGACCACCGTCCATGGTTGTTCTTCTCCTCGTTGTTCTTCTTCTTCATCCCCTTCCTCTTCTTCATCTTCTTCGTCATTCTCGTCTTCTTCCTCACCATCGTCTGCTTCTCCTCCTTCTTCGTTGTGTTCGTCGTCGCCGGCCGTCGCCGCCGGTACGTCTTCAACCGCCGCCGGGGGGGGCCCATCCACGGCTACTTGTTCATCTTCCAGGTCTACCACATCGAGGGCCATAACCCTCTGACGTTTCTGTCCGCCGGCCATGGCTAGGGTGTAGAAGAGAGAGTTAGAGAAAGAGAATGAGAGAGATGGGGGAGGGTTTTTCGGTTAGGGTTGCAGTAGGAGAGAAGAGGGAAAGAAGAAACAAAACGAAGGAAGAAGAAGAAAGGAGGGAAAGCAAAGTCGAACGGTCGAAAAGAATTAACTCCTAAGGGGAAGGCGTTTCTTGTTAAAGACGACTGCGCTTGTAGGCGTTACCTATAGAAGAAACGACGTGCTCTGAGGCGTTAATTTCTTTTGCATGGGGAATGACAGACGTCGTTAGAGGCATTTAATGGGAATTGATTGACATGATGGGAATAATGATTACTATTTTTGATTAACGACGTTCCTAAAGGCGTGGTTTACATGAAACGTGGCTTACCCTAAGGCGTTACTTTTAGGTTTTCAACGAATACTTTTTGGAATATGAATCGAATTAACGCCTTGTTTTAAGTCGTGATTTAGTTAACGCCCAACTGTGAAGGCGTCAATTTTGAGAGAAGGATTATTGAAGGCGACGTTGGCTGAGGCGTCAGTTATGGAATTAACGACATTGTCTGAGTCATTATTCAGAACAGAACCGCAGATTATTGGAAAAATTGATCAGAAACACTGTGTTATTGGCTCAATCAGAATATCGTTATTGTTTATTAATGGAAAGGATTACATTGCTCTATTGAGTCATTTTGGGCCTCAAACTTCTTAAAGCTATTACATATGATTTCCACTGATCTCTGTCTTCTTCTAAGTTCTCCACAGGATGATGAGTCTTGCAGATTTTCCAGAGAGCTTGGATTGTGGTGCACTTTTCTCCATCTTCATTGCTGCCAATATCCCTTGCCTTGATAGGAGGGAAATGAGATGGATC
The DNA here is from genome assembly GCA_022559845.1 of Amorphophallus konjac. NCBI lineage: Eukaryota > Viridiplantae > Streptophyta > Magnoliopsida > Alismatales > Araceae > Amorphophallus > Amorphophallus konjac. The sequence continues at coordinate 347,669,912 of CM040123.1, read as the reverse complement.
CTTGAATATTCGCCGTGGGAGCCCAAGTTGAGGAAGGCATCGGTATGAGTTGTACAGCACGAATTCTGAAGCGCCTATGAGTCGAAGGTCTGTCCCGGGGGAGAATCTTGCGCGGAGTTCTTGAGTCTTGAGTATTCCCAGGGCGCAAGTGAAAAGGTTCTTTGGCATTACCTTGAGATGTTCCCTCCATTCCGCTCTTTTCTTGACTTGAGGAAACCGGTTCATCACTCTATTGCTTAATCCCAATGAGCCGGTCATGTAAGAAAGTGGGCTTTTTGAGAAGATTCTAGAAGGTTGTTGGGCCTCCTCACATGGATCTAATTTGAAGTGGAGATCTACCCAACTTGATAGTGCTAGCATGCACCCATAGATTGGTCTCCCCATTGCCGCCGAGGTAAGCCCGCTATAGAGATAGGCTAATATCACCGGTCCCGCTCTCTCTCCTTCCCATAGGCTCACTATTGCGCTCAATTGGGACTCTTCCAAGAAGTCTTCCGTGGAGGGGAACAAGATTGCTCCTGCCAAGCACACCACGAAAGCCTTTGCCACTCGTTCCACTTCTTCATCTTCTTTAGCTTGATCGGATCGCTTGTACACCCAAGAAGCAAGTTTTAGGAGGTTGATTCCCTTGGTAGCTTTGATTTGGTTCACTAAGTTTGGGCTGGGAATTAAACTTGTTAATAATTCATGAGAAGAGATTTGCTTTGGCATGATGGCCATCTTCTCCTCCTCTCCTTGTTTCATCTTCTTTAAGCCCAATATCATCTCTAGTTCCTCTAATAGGATTGTGGCTTCGAAGGTTGAGAAAAGAAGTGTATGGGTGGAAGGGTGCCATATTTCAACTAGAGCTTCTATGTCAGCCCAATCAAGGTGAACTTGATCATAGTGTTTGGCATGAGTGATTAAGCCTAAAAGATGCCATCTTGTTAAATAGACTCTCATGTCTGAAGAAAATTTGGAGAGAAGAAGAGGCAGCCACTTGATCTTGGTGAACCTTCTGGCTCCTGGAATGTTTGGATAATCCTGTGGGAGACACATAAAAGAAGGAAAGAAAAGCACATAGAGAAAGATGAGAATACAGAGCAGAAGAACGATGAGGATATGAAAAGAAGGAATAGAAAAGTAATTCTCTACCTGGTTCATGGCAATTCGACTGCTGATATGCCCGTTGATCTCGGTTAGTCTGAGAGCAGAAATCTTGGATCTTTTAATTGCCCTCTCCATATTCGATTTACAGGAAGAATGGGAGCCGTAGCAGTGCCTGTGAAGAGAAACAGAGGTTGGACGAGTTATTTGATTAATCTAAGGGAGTTTCTTCCTTTTTATAGAAGTCTGGAGGGTTTTGAGATCGTTCGAAGTTGCGGGGTTGATTACGATTACAATTAGAACTAGAACTGTGGTTAGATTTTGACTTAGAGTCGGAAGCATGGTTTTCAGAATTCTGGATAATTGATGACAGTGTTTAGGGCGTCAATTGATGAATTGACGACTTGACCAAGGTCGTTGTTTATTTAACGCCTCCATAAGGGTCGTCTTCTTCTTGAGCTCCCAAACGAATTAACGCCTTGATGATAGACGTGTTCTTATATTTTGACGCCCTGATGTCAGTCGTCTCTTATATTTTGACGCCCCTACCCCCAGTCGTTATTTGTTTGGCTTGCATGTTTGGTTGCTCTATGCATTTTGATGAACTTAAGTGCTATCTTTTAATTGGAGTTATTTGTGATTAAGCACTTATGATCATGTCTTGCTTTGAATTGAGGATTATTTCTGATCTTTGAGAGGCCTAATGAATTTTCAAGTGCAGAGGAGTGCAGGTTTTGAGGCGCTTGGATCACTCATGGGAGCATCATCATCCCATTCTTGTATTTCTTTTCTGTAAGCATTGTTACTATATGGTATCTACGCTATTATAGCATATCAAGGACCTTGTGGTTCTGATGAACCTGGAATTTGAGTTCCCCTTCATCAAAAATAGTGATAGTTCCAGTAGAATCTTGATCACACGAATAGGCCGTTGAGTCATTCAAGGTCTGGGACGATGGTTCCACTTTCTGAGTTGATGCGTGGACAAATGGGCTTCGGCTTAGTGTCAGCTCAGAGATTTGGATTCTTGACCAAATCTAGATGGCTTAACAATATTGTTCTTGATTATTTTCTATATTTTTAGTTTGTTTTATCTTTTCCTTTTAGCCCAGCATGCATCATGTAGGACTTTGAGCTTCGTGCTGAAAATCTTCATATTATGGCAATAATGAAGGTCACTCGCTCTTGATTGAGTTGACATGAGATATTCCGCTCCAAATTGAGTACTTTATTCTCTCTGAAGCCGCTCAGGCTAGTTCTTCGAAAAATGTCCCTTTGCTGGATCTTCATCTCAATTCCCTTTATTTTTCTACAAATCCACCTTGGTTGTAGCACGTCCACGTTGGCTGGTAAAAGCTCTCCAATGGTGCCTCCCTGTTGTGCCCATACGCACATTTTATTGGTTTTTAGTTTAGTCTCCTTCATCCAGCAAATTGATGTTTCCTTGGAATCACCTAGAGTTGTTTCACTCAGAATCTCAGAAAAATTTCTAATGCTTTGTATCTGAGACGTGTCACATCACACCTTGACATCTACTTATCAGTTCACTCCACTTCATTCCACTTCATTACACTTTCGTTTCATTCCATCTCACTCCCTTGCAAAGCAGACGCCAAGGCGGGGCAACTGTAGACACGCCAAAATTGATACTATGTCGATCAAAACTCATGTCACTATGTTAACACCCCAAAGTGAACTTCAATATTTCTATAATATAAAGTTTTTCTCTTTTTGTGTGGGTTTTTATGATGTTTCTTGCATTTTTTTAATTAACGACTTGAAGAGGGGCGTGATTTAAATAGCGACCTAATCTGGGGCGTGTTCTCGAGAAAGGACGGCTGGTGTTAAGGGCGTCAATTTCTGGTAATTTACGAGTCCCACCACGATTGAAAAATCAAGAATTAACGTCCTTCCTTAGGGCGTGTTTTTAATTAACGCCTTTCCTTCAGGCGTCTTTTTCATAATTTTCAAATAAGGGAAGTTTTTCTTAGTAAAATTGAATCCAGGAAATAACGCCTTTGTCCCAGTCGTGTTTTTAAGCAACGCCTTTATCTCAAGTCGTCAATTTTAATTGATGCCCTTCTGAGGGTCGTCTCTTACCCTTCCGTGTCCGGTTTGAACACACCTTTCCTGGAGAGTTCCCTGCCTTGGTTAATCACTTGCTCGATTGGGGAACTAGAGTCCTTGCCATTAATGATCATTGCTTGTTCTTGTCCCATTAGAATACGGTTTTGCACCCTATAAAAGGATGCCCTGGTTGATCTCGCGCGAGAGAACGGGCTGGTGATTCACGCGAGGTTACGGGTGCTGGCGATTGAGGTTACAGAAGCTAGTTTACAGAGGCTCTCTACTTCCTCCTGCTGCCGCAACCAAAGCGTCAACGTGGTTTTCCCCTTTACTGTTTACAGGAACAGCAGGGGCTTTCTTTCTCCCGTTTGTCTTCATCATCTCATCATCGATCATCATATAGTCTTCTTTTGCATTAGTTTTGCTGTGCATCTCTTTCCCTTTCCCTAATTCTCAAGGGGTTTTAAAAAAAATAAACAAAAGGTGCACACTTTATGCTCTTCTTTCATCATCATATTATTTTCTTGGATTGATACTACACACACGTTTGGCTGATCCTCTCTTCTTTTGATTGTTTGATCTTCGATTAAGGGAAATCAAGAGGAAAATCCCCTTCATCGGCCGGCCGATAGGAGGAGGAGGAAGGAATCTACATCCATCCCGCATCCTTATCTTCACCAGGTATTCGCGATCAATTTCCTTTATTTTGAGGTAACCCCTCTGGCGATCACACTCCTTATTAGCACCACGTGCTCCTTTACTCCTTTTCATTTATTCCCCTTCTTATACAAATATTTTTATCTTAAAAGTGGATTTTCCATGATCCACAAATTGGCGATCACGGTGGGACTTCCACTATTTTTTTGTTGATTACCCCTTTCCCATTGGCACCCACGCGTGCCCTTTCCCCTTTGGCACCCATGTGTGCCCTTTCCCTTTGCTACCCACGGTACCCCTCCCTTGTGCCCTACGGGCATCCTCCACTGTGCACACTGCACACTCCCCGGGATCGGCCAGTTTGTGATTAGTCTCTTGGTTTTTTTAATTAACGCCTTCCATAAAGGTGCTTTTTGAGTTAACACCATGATCCAGGGCGTCTTTTTCCTGATTAATGCCTTCTGCCAAGGCGTCTTTTATCACATCTCTTGGGCTTCTACTCTGTTTGTGAATTCACGCCCTTCCCTGCGAGCATCCTTTTATTGATTAGCGCCTCACATCAAGGCGTGTCTTTCTTTTAAGCGTGTGCACCACTCATATTTGACGCCCTCTGTCAGAGGCGTCCTTTACACATACAGCGCCTCACACTAAGGCGCGGTTTTCACTGTCTGTGAGCACTTCACCGTGATTCACGACAGCCACGCTGTCGTTTCTTCTATTAGTAGCGACTGTTGCCAGGTCGCCTCTTTCCTGTGCGTTTGCAAAGCCTTGCTTCCTGTGTTTATTCATGCTGGATTGATTCTTATATTCATCACTTGATTATATTGGTGTGATCTGCTTATCTTATACTGCATTTTGTGGCATTTGGTTGAGAGACCTCCTCTCTCTACACTAGGATTCCACACACCTCTCTTGGAATCGGGACAACCCTCCATTGAGAATTCCGTCTCTTTGGACCGGAAATCCCTTTTCCAAGACCTCCGTAAGTCCCCTCTCCCGTGGATTCCCTCACGGACGCTGGGTTGGTTGTACCCTTGAAGTATCCAGAGTTTAGAGAACCTATCGTTGGTGAGAAAAGAAAAAGAACCTAGTTGACACGGAGGCTACACTTGGATCCAAACTAGGTTTCACTTTGCAAAGAAGAGTGAACTATTCGGCAATTAATCCATCCTAATCTCAAACATAACACTAAAATCTTGCGTTCATCTCAACTTGATTGCATAAACTTGGTTGGGTTGATTTGCTTAAGCTTCTTTTGATTGAGTGATTGATTGTGTGATAATTCCTTCATAAAGCTTTCTCTCTTCTTAAGCATGCAACTCCGTTCAGGTAAGATCATCAACATGGCAAGTTATGAATACTCTTACGATGATGTGGAAGAAAATGTTTTTGATCAATCTTATGAGGCACCCCTCCAAGATTCCATCTATCATGAGGGGAATTACCCTCCTCCTCATTCTCATTATCCTCAAGTTCATGAGGTTGATACCACTACTCAAGAGGTTGTGCCCTCCTCTCAAGCTTTACCCTCCAACCCATCGGGGAACACCTCCCCTTCTTTCAACGTCAATGATTTAATTCATGCATTATCTCAATTGGACGATTCCCAGCGGCAGGCAGTTCAGGCCGCTTTGAAAGGGAAGTCCATTCCCTCTTCATCCTCCAATCCCCCTCCGGCCGAGAGTGGCCATCACATCACCAATGACCAGGCGGTCTTGCACAAACCCCCCTCTTGTCCACCAACGCCTGGTGCGGCCATGCCGGCCCAACAGGCAAGCTACTCGGCGGTTAGGCCTCAATTTCTCCAACCTCCCCGAATTCTACGGACGCCTATACCGAATTCTTTCATTCAAAATCCGGCCCCAGTCGAGTCAGATACTAATGCTCTACTCCTTCAGAAATTGGCTAGCATGGAACAAAAACTCAACAAGGTTACTGCTGCCAAGAATGCCCCGGAAATCTCTCTGCCTACACTGCCAGTTTTTCACTTACCACCTTCTGAGATGCCGAACTTTCGGCGATATAATGGAACTGGCAATCCTTTTATTCATCTGAAGGATTTTATGTATGAGACTTCTTTCTGGCAAGGCAACAAGGCCTCACTGGCTTATTTGTTTAGAAGATCTTTAGAAGGGCCAGCCCTCGAATGGTTTTACTCCTTGGATCCGGCAGATGCTAGTGATTTCGATGTGGTTCAGAAGAAATTCTTACAGAAGTATAGGGACCGGGTCGGACCATCTTTATCTGTTACAGACTTGGTTGCAGAGAAAATGAAGCCCGAGGAGGACTTCATCATATTTGCTGATAGATGGCGGTCAATGGCCGAGAAGTTGAAAGATACCTTATTAGAACCGGAACAGGTTAAGATGATTATATCCAATGCAACCCCTCAGTTCCGGCATATATTGGCCATGAACAGATTGACCACCATGGAGGAGCTCTATGAAAGAGCTCGTTATATTCAGACCCAAATGAAAGATTCGCCCATCATGGGCATGTTTGAGCCAAAACCAAGGTTGGTTAAAAAGAATACGAATGTCAACAGCAGCAGGCCCACAACTGAGGGCACGATAGCAAATGAGCAGGTTGGCGCGGTCGGCAACCCCACACCCCATCACCTATCTAACCCACGACCCCCACCACCTCCACAACAAAGCACTCTCTTCAACTCGCCACCACAACACCAATTCGCACCTCAACCTTCCTTTGCTCCGCCACAAAACCAATCGCCCCGCGCTGACCCTCCAGCTCCGCAACAATACCACCAAGTACCGCCACCCGCCAACTATGGCCAACAACAGCAACAAAGGAGACCACTAGGCCCCAAAAGGGCCCACTATCCTCCACTGCGAGAAAGTCTCCCGGATATTTTCAATGCCTTAATGGCCGCCAACTTGCTCATGCTACCAAAGGAAAGGGCAGCGTGGCCCGCTAATGATGACACGTCCCGCTACTGTGTCTTCCACCGCTCCCCTGGTCATAACATTGATCGTTGCTTCCACTTCAAGGACTACATTTATGATTTAAATGACCAGGGTGGCATTAATTGGGATGAGATGAGACAGTTTATCACCACTATGAAAGAAAGAAGGCCTCCTCGGCAGCAGCAGGCTCAGCAGCTGCAGCAACCGGCTCCACAAGTACAACAGCAAGCTCCAGCACCTCAGCAAGATATGGGGATTGTCCACAACCCATTGCCGGAGCACCGAGCAAATCAGCATGTGAACCCAGTCACGTCCCTCCACGAGGTGGAGAAAGGGCAGGGATGGCATGAAGAAAACGCCTCTGTCGGGGCATTTAATCATAATCCAAATCAACCTCCGCGCCTCTTGCGCACCCTTCCGTCTTCTTCTACTCCCCAATTAAGCCGTTCCCTTTTGCGCCCTGCTAATCCACTTGCTCCCACCAATTCTCCAGCCTTGCCAACCCGACCTCTCCTTACCCACCTACCGCCTCCGCAGCCTACCATGCAGCAAACTTCGCCATCCACTACTAACCCTTCACATTTGCCGTCTAGACCACTCCTTATCCGCCCATCACCAACATCCACCACCACTACTCCTCCACCAACAAGGATCCCTCCACCATCAGTTCCCCCATCCTTCGTACCCAGATCTCTCCTCATTCCACCTACTAACTCTCCCCACACTCGGGCACCCCTTCTTACTCCTACGCCTCTTGCGGGGGCTTCTTCATTGAACTCCTCACCAACACCTCCTCGTCAACAAGAAGCAGGGAAGAACAACCCAACCAACTGGCAACGCTCTCTCAGCTCCAGCCAAATCTCAAACACACAAAAACACGAAAACACATTTCTCGAAAAACACAGCCAGACCATGATCATAAACAAGATCATCACGCTCTGAATCCCAAGGCATATCGATCCACAGAACGAGTATGGCACACAAGGGAACACAAGTCTGGCACCTCCAAATCATGGCATCATCGCTACCGTCTCACATAGCAAAGAGACACGACCCATGCCACGAAACAGCCACCGACAAAATCTCATGCTCGACGGACAACACAAGCATCAGCTCACACAAGGAAGACATTCACCTCAGCAGACTGCCACCACCCATCGGCTTCCACACCATAACAATAATCGAATCTGGCACGCAGAACGCCAATGACACCACTGGACCAAAAACACAATCGAGTCGGTCCTCACTCAGACATTACATCTAATTCGAGTTTCACGCCAACTCTACCATCTCAGGAGAGTATAGCAAAGCCAACTGACAAGACCTCGTTCCACACAATTCCAAACTCAGATTCACAGGGAACTCCTCCCAAGCTGGTTTCAAGCACAATCCAACACACAATCTCATAATGGACACCTGCAAATACTTGGCTCCGCTCTCAATACAGAACCACGGGACACAACCACAAACTCGGTCACTTCTAGGCATCATCACAGCTGACCACACGGCTAATCGCACTAGCCGCTCGCAGCTTACCGATAAGGACCCACAAACAACTCTCGGAGAAAGCATCTCTAGGACCACGATCACATCCTGAGAGCACAACTTCCAAGAATTATAGAAAAAGGGGTACTCATCCAGCACATTCGCTGACATATTTCCCCAATTCTCTAACCTGCCAGTGCCAACAACCACAAAGCCTCAAACAATGGCACGGCAACCAACATCATCAAGGTACACATAGCCAAGATAATCTCACACCGAGGAAACAATCCTCTCGGCTGGTCAGAATCTCCGACCCTACAATCCTTGACCTGTGGGTTATAAGCCCACATGCTTCCGCTGCGCATTTGACACATCACACGCTGGCATCACAGATAACTCGGCATCCGCATCTCAGCACACCTCTCGGTGCCATCGCAATTCATCCAACTGTAATATACCATGCCTCAAGTACCAATCCTGCCAACTACCGATCACAAGTTGCCATAGTGCAAACCATTGTGCCAAGAGCCATAACACAAACCACAATGAGAACCTACATTAGCTCATCCTCGAAACGACGCCACAAGACAAGTTGAGAAAGTCAAGCTCGACTAACAGCAGCTCACCAGGAAGGAAATCCTTAGCTCGCCCGAGCACTCTCTCAATCAGGGCATCCAAATGACCACCTCAAAGCATAACCTTAACACCTCAGGGGCTGACCAAACCTCAAGTTGGGATGGCCAAAATGACATTAATCTCCATTAGAGAACATGTACGGCCATCACACCATCAATAACTCCCATCAGCCACCTGATCACACCATAGAAATCTCGAACGCCGCACCACAGACTCACGCCTGCTGGCAAACTATGCCCAGTGTAGCACAACTGGGACCACCATCTCAAAGAAAGATGACACACCATCACATTCCTCAGGTCCTGCGCCAACATTCTGAGGAAAACAAAACCACCTTCACGGCGCCAACACAGCGCACACATGCTCTCACGCGAGAAGCAAAGCAGTAAAGAAACAAAAAACCTATGCCAACTGCCGACTGTACTAGACCTTATGGACTCTGATCACTATAATATCTCAAATTCCCATGTACTTACCACACCACTTGTAATGTCCCGGGTTTTTCGGACATTTTTCGGATCTGGATCCTTGGGTTTCGGATCACTTTCGTGGGTCCCGGAACGCGTTTTGTGATTTACGCATGTTTTTCCCTGACGGACCTTCAGAATCCCGTGGAGGGTAAACCGTTGCGTTCTCCTATTCTGGGGTGGTACTAGTGCGTTGAGCATGTTCCGAGGATCAAGGAAATGATTTTTTTAATTTTCTATATTTTTCGTAATTTCTTGATTTTCTAAAAATAACCCATTTCTTTTCCTCTTTTTCTTCTTTCTTCTTCTTTCCTCTTCTTCTTCCTCCCGTGAGCGCCCCCGACCGTTGCGGCCCCGCTCTGCCATTCGAGCTCGCGGCGGCAAGAGGAGCGCGGCGGTGCCATCATTGAGGCGGGGGGGTGGAGATTGAGTTTGACCGAGATTTGAAGATCGGCGATGATCCGACAGATTTCAAGCTTCTTTGAGGTAGGGGGATGGATTCTTGCCCTCTTTACAGCATTCCCCGTGATTTGTAGGTGGGCATTTTTGAGCCGAGAGGGTAAAATTTCTTGTTTTGTGGTTGAGTGCTGGTGATGTGACACCACCTTGGGGTGATGACCACAAGAAAATATGACCCTTGGACCTAAGGTTGCAAGCAAGCAAATTGGCGATGATACCACTCGAGCGGCTCACTCGCTTGGTGCACACTTGTGCCCGTGGGCAACTAAACGATAATGGAGAGGGTCCGGGGTGGGACAATGATGCTCCGGTGCTTGGCAAGCTTGGGGAGAACCCCAATTGGGCCAGGGATGCCCACTCACGGGCGGCCGTCACACCATGGGTGTGGGTTGAAATGGCTCGCTCACAACTCGCCCGCGATGGACACTCACGTGTTCGGCAATTTGGGTCGGGCCCTCGCTCTCCGTTCGACGCAGCAAAGCAAGAATACTAAGCTAAGCAAGTGATATTGACCAGCAAGGAAAGGGTGACCGAGGCTCACCTAGCCGGCGTGAAGACGCCAACTCCGGCCGAAGACGGGGGCGAGCGGGGAGGCAAGGGTTTGCGCCCGCAAGCCGCGTCGGTGTCGCTTCAAATCTGCGAAAATATTATTACATGAACTACACCTCTCGTAGGAGGGGGGCTCTTGGGGTGGGGGTTAGACTTAATACAACCAAGATTACCTCCACGCAGGGAGGGGCCTTTATCCGGCCAAGCGGGGTGGGAAAATTATGAAGAGAACGCCGACTCTCCAAGCTTCGCCGGTTCTGCCACTCTTCAGTTTTGCTGAACAGGTTGTCGATGAAGATGCTGCCACGGACTCAAACGAGCTCCAAATTTGATGAAACCGGTGCCAAAAGTTCCCCAGCTGGCCGAGGATGATGCTTGAATTTTTTGGGAAGCTCTGGAACTCGGGGCTGATCGGACCGGCGACTGGAGCAGGACAGCAACACTCTGCCTCTGACTGATGCAGAACTGATACAGTGGATTGCAGAAGGCACTACGGTGGCTCCCGAACTTAAAATCGAACGAAACTAGCGGTGACGCGATCGTGGTCAGAGTAGCTTCGAGCCGAAATTGACGGGGCCACAATCCGAGGTTGGAGAGGAGAATGGTGGCCGGAGAAGTGAAAACAGGTTGAACCTGGACCTGCAGGGGGCAGACTACACACTCCGGCGAAGAAATTCAGAACAGATAGCTCGAGCAGGCGATTGGTGTCGTTCCTTCTGATACTGATGGAGGACTAGACGAATACGAATTTTTTAGAAGGAAGCGTGCTCGAATTCCTCCAAGGTTGGCCGCTGAACGGCTTCCAAGATCGCTCTGGCCTTCAGTCTGGGACAGATTGTGCAGTCGTTGAAGATGACGTTCCTTCGGACAGCTCCGAACTCGGATGCAGGCAGGAGTACCACCGTTGGAAAGAAGACTTGGAGATGATTCCAGCAATATAAGATATGCCATCGGGAGCCTTCAGGGGAAGTCGTGGCTGCTACTGCAAATCACTGCTTTTCAGAAACCTGCAACAGGGACAGAATAGGTGGAGGAGAGGGTGTGGGGAAGGGCATGAACAAGGGGTTATTTGGTGGATGGGGAAGGGGGGGTGCAACCTTGGGTGGTTAGGGAGGTGGGGAGATGAAAGGGCATAGCCCAAGGGAGAGGGAAATTCAAAATTTGGCTTAGGGAAGGGCTCTTTCAGTCTTAGGGAGAGGGAGGGTTGCTTGGGAGAGTGGAAAGGTGCCTAGGAGAAGGGGTTTCCACCTAGGGGTTGAAGGGGGAATTGAATGAGTGCATGAGGAAGGGGAAGGGGCCTTAATGAGGGGTGAATGGGGAGGAGAGAGAATGAATTTTGAAATTAGGGTGGGGAGGAGAGAGAGAGGGGGCACAACCCACTTAGAGAGAGTGATAGTAAGAGAGAGAGAGAGAGAGGGAGATATTGAGAGGGAACTAGAAGGTGTGGAAATTTTCTGGATTCAATATTCAAGCATAATTGTTACAAATGAGAGAGGGGTGGGGCTATTTATAGATCCCACACTTTTCCTAAGACCAAACTGACCCTGACAAACTAACTAATGACCAAACAGTCCAAGGGAGGGGCGCCCCTGGGCCTAGCCCAATGAATTGGGCCCATTAACCTATCAAACCAACATAATGACTTCAAGACTTAGGAAAATGACTTTCTAACCTAGGTACATGACTCAATAAAGGAAAAATTACATGTTTAAGACTCAAATAAAAATAAGAAAATTACATGACTCGACTCACAAACACATGAGGAACATAATGGCGTACACCGACGATCAATCCGAGCTTCAGAAAATGTGGAGGGGCAAGGGATGTCCCCATCATACCCCCGGGGTGGGGAAAACTCGACCCTGTCGAGTATGGGTCCACCGGGGAAGTAGCATCCCAAACGCAGTTCCGGGCGAACCTTGTTCTCCAAACTCGACCCATGTCCATAGCCGAGGAACGGTGCTTCCACTCGACAAAGTGGCTCGGACACACCCTTAGGCTGGCGAAGAGATCTTGCTTTGCTTAGTATTGCCGCCATGTGCTGACGTCGGGCTCTCGGGCTAGTTTATGGTGGCACTCCGAGGGTGTCTCTCACAAGGATAGGTGTAGGCTCAAGACACTCACTAGGATCCACCGCGGTACCCTTAGAGGGTGTCGGATCCGCCACGTGGGAAGTGGGATGAATCCCAAAACCCATTGGTAAGTTCAACCCGCAAGTCGGGTGCCAAGGCCACTCGGAACTTGGCAAGGTCCAAGTCCTCGTGCCCTCAAATTGGAGGTGACCCTAGAGTAGAGCCACTCCAAAATCATCATCATCATCAAGTCGCCAACGTGGAATTTCAAGTGGCGCTCACGAGTTTTTGCCCGCTTTTTGTAATTCTCACCGCTTTTTGCTTGATGCATGTTTTGATGCATATGCCATGTACTAAGATGCGGTGTGAGTGAGTAGTGTGTGGTATGCAAAGGTGGTCCAGGGCAACCACATGTAGACCTATTATGCATTGATGTTATGAAGACTTTGAATGTCTTGGGAGGGCCGGGGCATCCATAGGTGTCCCTTTCATGTGTGAGTGTGATGAGTGCCGGGGGACCCGGACATCCATGAATGCTCCTAACATGCTTGAGACTCATGATGAATGAAGGTGGGCCAATACATCCAAATACGGTCCACTTATGCTTCCTACTTGACATGTGGGTGATGTAAATGAATGTACCCTACTTATGAATCATGCCAAGTGCTATTGTATGCCAAGACTTATGCACTCTTGTGACAAAGATGTCTCCTAGGTGTGGGCTTTTTGACTTCCATTGGAATGGGTCAAAGGGGTCTAGGAAGGTGGATATCATGAAATGGGGCACTTCCTCGATCCCTGGGTGTATACCACCCAAAGTCATGGCTCCCATGGTATAACCCGGGTCTGGGATGGGGTGGATTGGATCAAACATGGTGGGTTGGGGTAGGGAAAGGTAGGTGGTGGTTAAGGTGGTTGGGTCACACGGGTTCCTTGACTCCCATTGAAATGGATCATAGGGATCATAAAATGGGTTACCAAGGGAGAGGAGCTCCATGTCTTCAAGGTCCTCCAAAGGTGCTAAGTCATTCCTCTCCATGATAATTGGGCCAATGTTCTTGGTGAGTGGGTCGGCCACAAGGGGAGGGCTTGGCTTTCTACAGGCTGTAAGAAGCTCCAAATTGAGGAGAAGGTCGGGCTCATCGGGTGTGGGGAGGAATAGAAGGAGGTTGCTAGTGTAGCAACCAATGGTGCAAACTGAGGTGATAGACCCTATGCATAGATGTAGGAGGTCAAGGCTCTTAGGTTGTTCGGCCATAGGGGTCAACATGCTAGTAAACTCAATTTGCCATGCTAAGCCCTTAAGAAGATCTTCTAAGGTTTCCACTTGGTAGGATGTTTGGATTATGGTGTGATAGGAGGAGAAGGGTACAATGGGAAGGTTTTGCTCCATGGGAGGATAAACATAGGACATGGTAAGGTGAATTGGTCTCTCCTTTAGCCATCTAGCTAGGGGCCCATCTATGATTATGGTGCTATTTGTGAAGGCTTGTGGCTCTTGGGGGTCCAAGCTATGTGGAGGGGACATTTGTGATTCTTCCTCACCATAGGTATGAACTTGGGTTTCCTCAAGGATGGGGATGGGTTCCGGAATGGCATCTACTCCCATGTGGATGGTTGTGGTCTCCTTTCTCAAGGGAATGAGAAGGTCTATTGAGGGTGGGGTGATGATGGTTGGTGCATGGTGTACCCGGGGTGGTGGGTAATGGGAAACTTGATTTTGGATAGGGAGGGGAAGTAGTGGAAGCCTAGGACTTGGGACTTTTGGGGTAGGGAGTGGGAGATGGGTTGGTTGCGGAGGCTTGGTTTGATTTGTTTTGGGAGGTGGGTCCCTTTTAGGGGGCGATGGAGGGGTAGTGGTGGGGGCCAAGGGGTTTTGTGGGGTATGGGTTTGGTAAGGGATTTTGGGTTGGAGGGTGGTGGCCATCATGGGCTTCGATGGAGGGGTGGACATAGGGTCCAATTGGGTATGTGGACATATGGTTGTGGTGAGGACTTGGAGGTAGGGTGTAGATGTGGTGGTTAGGGTAGGAGAGGTGGAAAATGGTGGGGAATGTGTGATTAGGGTCTTGGGTTGGCCAAGGGGAAATGAAGGAGTTGAAATGCTCTTTGGGCTTTAGTGTTTGGAATGGGAGGGGAAAATATATCTAGCCCTAAGTTGTTCCTTCATGTCCCCCCATGTTGTGAGGGGAGCTTCCCTTCTAATTATTCTTAAGCCTTCAAATTTCAACCAATGAGTTTGGGCCCGTTTGGTAAGTTGCAATTTCGCAAATCGGACTTTCTCATCCTCGGTCATGGGATGCCAAGTGAAGTAATGGTCCATCGAGACTTCCCAATCTAAATAGTCACTAGGTTGAGTTCCATCAAAGATGGGAGGTGGGGGAGGAGCCCTACTATCATCCGCCCATGGGGTGGGCCCATTTTCTCCTATTTGGTCGAGTCGACCCGATAGGTTATCAAGCCGCTCATTGGCATGGGTCAAGGCCTTCATGAGGTAGTTGACATGGCCAGGGAGGTCATGTGTGTTAGTGGTAGGCATCCCTTGGGGGTTTGGACTTATGGAGAGGGCTGATGGGTAAGGTCGGTAAGAGGTGGTCATGCTAGTGGACAAAAGAGATGCCACCGAGGACCCTACATGCATACACACGCCTTAGGACCAACTTGATAGAGACAAGTTGTGAACTTGCTCTTATACCACTTGATGTGACACCACCTTGGGGTGATGACCACAAGAAAATATGACCCTTGGACCTAAGGTTGCAAGCAAGCAAATTGGCGATGATACCACTCGAGCGGCTCACTCGCTTAGTGCACACTTATGCCCGTGGGCAACTAAACGATAATGGAGAGGGTCAGGGGTGGGACAATGATGCTCCGGTGCTTGGCAAGCTTGGGGAGAACCCCAATTGGGCCAGGGATGCCCACTCACGGGCGGCCGTCACACCATGGGTGTGGGTTGAAATGGCTCGCTCACAACTCGCCCGCGATGGACACTCACGTGTTCGGCAATTTGGGCCGGGCCCTCACTCTCCGTCCGACGCAGCAAAGCAAGAATACTAAGCTAAGCAAGTGATATTGACCAGTAAGGAAAGGGTGACCGAGGCTCACCTAGCCGGCGTGAAGACGCCAACTCCGGCCGAAGACGGGGGCGAGCGGGGAGGCAAGGGTTTGCGCCCGCAAGCCGCGTCGGTGTCGCTTCAAATCTGTGAAAATATTATTACATGAACTACACCTCTCGCAGGAGGGGGGCTCTTGGGGTGGGGGTTAGACTTAATACAACCAAGATTACCTCCACGCAGGGAGGGGCCTTCAGCCGGCCAAGCGGGGTGGGGAAATTATGAAGAGAACACCGACTCTCCAAGCTTCGCCGGTTCTGCCACTCTTCAGTTTTGCTGAACAGGTTGTCGATGAAGATGCTGCTACGGACTCAAACGAGCTCAAAATTTGATGAAACTAGTGCCAAAAGTTCCCCAGCTGGCCGAGGATGATGGTTGAATTTTTTGGGAAGCTCTAGAGCTCTGGGCTGATCGGACCGGCGACTGGAGCAGGACAGTAACACTCTGCCTCTGACTGATGCAGAACTGATACAGTAGATTGCATAAGACACTGCGGTCGCTCCCGAACTCCAAATCGAACAAAACTGGCGGTGACGCGATCGTGGTCGGAGTAGCTTCGAGCCGAAATTGATGGGGCCACAATCCGAGGTCGGAGAGGAGAATGGTGGCCAGAGAAGTGAAGACAGGTCGAACCTGGACCTGCAGGGGCAGACTGCACACTCTGGCAAAGAAATTCAGAACAAATAGCTCGGGCGGGCGATTGGTGTCATTCCTTCTGCTACTGATGGAGGACTAGACGAAGAAGAATTTTGTAGAAGGAAGCGTGATCGAATTCCTCCAAGGTTGGCCGCTGAACGGCTTCCAAGATCGCTCTGGCCTTCAGTCTGGGACAGATTGCGCAGTCGTTGAAGATGACGTTCCTCCGGACAGCTCCGAACTCAGATGCAGGCAGGAGTACCACCGTTGGAAAGAAGACTTGGAGACGATTCCAGAAATATAAGATATGCCACCGGGAGCCTTCAGGGGAAGTCGTGGCTGCTACTGCAAATCACTGCTTTTCTGAAACCTGCAACAGGGACAGAATAGGTGGAGGAGAGGGTGTGAGGAAGGGCATGAACAAGGGGTTATTTGGTGGATGGGGAAGGGGGGGTGCGACCTTGGGTGGTTAGGGAGGTGGGGAGATGAAAGGGCACAGCCCAAGGGAGAGGGAAATTTGAAATTTGGCCTAGGGAAGGGCTCTTTCAGTCTTGGGGAGAGGGAGGGTTGCTTGGGAGAGTGGAAAGGTGCCTAGGAGAAGGGGTTTCCCCCGAGGGGTTGGAGGGGGAATTGAATAAGTGCATGGGGAAGGGGCCTTAATGAGGGGTGAATGAGGAGGAGAGAGAATGAATTTCGAAATTGGGGTGGGGAGGAGAGAGAGAGGGGGCACAACCCACTTAGAGAGAGTGATAGTAAGAGAGAGAGAGAGGGAGATATTGAGAGGGAACTAGAAGGTGTGGAAATTTTCTGGATTCAATATTCAAGTATAATTGTTACAAATGAGAGAGGGGTGGGGCTATTTATAGACCCCACACTTTTCCTAAGACCAAACTGACCCTGACAAACTAACTAATGACCAAACAGTCCAAGGGAGGGGCGCCCCTGGGCCTAGCCCAATGAATTGGGCCCATTAACCTATCAAACCAACATAATGACTTCAAGACTTAGGAAAATGACTTTCTAACCTAGGTACATGACTCAATAAAGGGAAAATTACATGTTTAAGACTCAAATAAAAATAATAAAATTACATGACTCGACTCACAAACACATGAGGAACATAATGGCGTACACCGACGATCAATCCGAGCTTCAAAAAATGTGGAGGGGCAAGGGATGTCCCCATCAGTCGGATCTCCCGTTTCATGGAGTTTTTGACTGATCTAAGGGTATAGAAGCATGCTAGGTTCGTTGGGGATGGATTCCCCTTTATTTCCCCACCATCGGGTAATGATCGGGGCATGGATTGGGTTTTTCGGGCTTTCCCGTCGTTTTCATGCTTGGGTGGGAATAGCGGTCCTAACAAGGACTGCTACTCCCCTTGGCGGCCCTCTGGGGGCCGCCTGGAGGCTGTATTGTCGATTGGTTTAGCTGCCCCCTTGGGACCGCCACGCCTTGGAGTAGTCCTGCGACTGACCGCTACTCTTTGAGTAGCGGCCAGCCCTTGACCGTTTTTCCCATTTTGGTCAAGGTTTTTGACCGTTGGCATTGTCGATTGGCCTGGCGGTCCTCAAAAGACCGCCACGTTTGAGGAGCAGTCCCGCGACTGACCGCTACTTATTGAGTAGCGGCCAACCCCTAGCCGTTTCTACCTTTTGGTCAGAGCACCCTTAGGGTGCGTGTTTTCGACTGTTGGGTGCCACGTCTTGGCTAGCGGTCTGGGCGTGACCGTCTTTGGTTTTCTTGCGGCCCATTGAGGACCATTTTCAGGGGTTAGCGGCCTAGCGATAGACCGCTGTGCCCCCCTATGGCTCGTTCTCCTTGCGGACATGGTTTGACCACCTGTATTGATATGGCGGTCTCATGGAGACCGCTTGACCTGCCTTGCCGTCCAGAGAGGACCGCTAGGCTGAGCGACGGTCATGAGTAGACCGCCACTCTATTTCCTCACGTTCGGTGATTCCCGTGAGTCGAGTCTCTCCTCTAGTGATATGTCCACTAGTCGTAGATTTCCTACACACGCGGGTGCGGACCCACTTGAGAGTGGTGGAGAGCGTGACCCGGTGAGAGACGGTTTTTAGGCTGGTTTCCGTAGGGCCCCTTGACTTTGTAGCTTGAGTCCGGCTGGGGGGAAAACCAGCTAGAGGACCTGACCTAGAGTAGGTGGTCTGTGTGTGCACACGTAGTTGGGGGCGGAGGACCCGTGCTGAGGAGCGCGACCCCAGCTAGTCCTTGTTTATGGTACTTGTTGCGTGTCTCTGTTTCCGCCTGGGGCGAGTAGGGAGACACTTGGGCGCGGTGTAAGACGTTAGGGGATGCAACAGGTCTTGCTTCTAGTGGGTAGAGCTCATGTTTCCTGGCTGGTGCGGACTCTTGTTTTATTGGACCGAGGTTGGTTTGCTGGGTACGGTTAGTAGTAGGGAGCCTTTCCGTTTATTTATTATTGCTTGTTGCTTCCACCGTACTTGTTGTCTTGTCCTCTCGTGCGAGGTGGGGGTCCGTGAGATCCCTACTGAGCCAATGAAATGAGGCTCACCCCTATGTTTTCAGGTGGGGCGGGGTCGTCAGGAGGCGCGGCTGGGTTTCAGTGTGGTTCCAGTAGCCAAGGTTAGTCGCCAGTTGCCAAAGCTGAGATATGCCCCGTGTACTTGTACTTTTCTTTCTGTTGACTGTACTTAATTTGGACATGAGATACACTGGACCTTGTAGCAATTTAGTTATTTATTTAATTTTCTACATTATTATTTTATCATTGTGCTATCTCTGCAGTTATTTCAACTTCCCTTGTGCTCCCACACCATCCTCTAACCCTTCCGAGTCTTCGGGCTCGTGGGTGGCGGGCCGAGGTTCGAGTCACGCCGGTTCCTTTCCAGCACTCGGATCTCGGGTCGTTACAGTTGGTATCAGAGCGGGGTTGTGGAGGTACATAAGAACCTAAGATGATTACAGTAGTCCAGAAGGTCCATGAATGTCCTGTACAGTTGGCAACTGGCGTAGGGCCCCGTGTGTTTTATTGATTCCTCTGATTGTTTTTGCTAACAAGGGAGGTTATGGCGCCCAGAAGAGGGACTCGTTCCTAGCAGGGAGAGTCGCATGGGGGCCAGGAAGGTGGAGGCCATTAAGAGCAGAGCAGAGCAGTACTCTAGGTAGATGCAGCTGATCAGGAGGCGAGAGTTCCCAGACCAGAGGAGTTTTTTCGGGGCATGTATCAGTATGTTATTCAGCAGCAGGGTGGTGATGCTGGCGAGGGTTCGTCATCTCGAGCTGGTCCTGGTCGTGTACTGAGAGATTTCTTGTAGTTCCAACCGCCTCTTTACAACGGACATCCAGATCCAAAGGTGGCCAGGGAGTGCCTAGATGACTTGGAGAGGGTTTTCAGTTCGATAGAGTGTGCTGAGGAAGAGAGAGTGGTGTTGGCTACCCATCTGTTGCAGGGGTTAGCCCGGACCTGGTGGACGTCAGAGTGGGGGGCAACATTCCAGTACCGTCCTCTTCGACAGATAGTGTGGCAGGAGTTCGTCATGGTTTTTTAGCGTGCTTTCTGTCTGTCCTTCATCAGATCGCAGAGGACACGTGAGTTCCTAGAGTTGGTTCAAGGTGACATGTCAGTGATGCAGTATAGATCCAGGTTCATTGAGTTGGGCCGTTATGCACTGCATATCATGGCAGGTGAGGAGCTAAAGACCGAGCAGTTTGTCGGGGGTTTGAGGCTAGAGTTGGGGCATCCCCTGCCTGCGTCGGGTTTGACCAACCTGGATGCGGCTTGCAGAGCAGTAGCGGCACTGGAGAGAGATTTGCAGAAGACCCGAGGATAGGGTATTGTAGGCTAGATGCAGGTGGGTTTTAGTCATCCGACGGCTGTGCAGCTGCAGAGTACTGTCCATTCCTCAGCAGGCGGTTCAGGGGCATCTCCGTCTGTGGCTTCAGCGACAACAGATACAGCATCGTTTAGCTCGAAGCTCAAGAAGTTGTTCAGGGACACCGGTTTCGGTAAGAGGTGTAAGGATCGCAGGGACTCGAGGCAGTAGTTAGTGGGCAGTGTTCAGCAGCCCGCGCCCTACCAGGGTCAGGGTTCAGTGAGTGGTTCTCGGGGCGGGTGTCCTCGTTGCGGTGATTCTCATCTAGACAGGTAGTGCTTAGCGCCCGTGATTTGGTTCAGGTGTGACCAGCCGGGGTACATGGCACGTGACTGTCCTCTTAGACCGCGTTAGTCATACGAGTTTCAGCAGCAGTAGCAGTTTTAGCCCTAGCAGTTACCAGCATCAGGGTCAGTTTTCGTAGTTGACTCGATCGGCTACCGTGGGGAGGCAGAGATCCCATGGCCAAGTTACGCACATGACCAGAGCAGAGGCTGAGGCATCGTAGTTGGTGGAAGGTATTATTCAGATTATGGGTTGTGCGGCTCGGGTTTTGTTTGATTCTGGTGCATCCCATTCATTTATTTCAAAGGATTTCGCTCAGAGTGCCGAGGAGTCGGCGACTGAGGTGTCTTGTGACCTGGCGGTGGAGTTGCCTACTGGTGATTTCATGCTCACCTCGTATTTCCTTGAGAAGGTGCCTGTGTGGGTGGATGGGAGGAACTTACCAGCCAGGCTTTATGCATTGCCGCTTCGAGACTTTGATGTGATTTTGGGCATGGATTGGCTCGAGGCCCATCATGCCGTGGTGGATTACAGCTTGAAGAGGGTTTACTTTCAGCATCCTAGCAGACCTACTTTCTACTATCAAGGTATCCGATCTTCCTCTTCCCGTTTTCTTATTTTGGCCATTAAGGCTAGTAGATTGTTTGACACGGGATGTCAGGGTTTTCTTGCTTCAGTGGTCCTGGTTGATCAGCAGTGTCTGGACGTGGAGGATATTCTGATTGTGTGCCAGTTTTTAGATGTTTTTCCCTAGGAGTTGCCAGGGTTGCCACCACAGCGGGAGGTTGACTTCATGATTAAGGTGGTGCCAGGTACGGTGCCTATGTCGAAGGCCCCTTACTGGATGGCACTGCTAAGTTGAGAGAGTTAAAGGCGCAGTTGCGGGAGTTGCTAGTTAAGGGGTATATTCGTTCTAGCTTTTCTCCTTGGGGTCCGTCCGTGTTGTTTGTGAAGAAGAAGGATGGTAGTCTAAGGTTGTTTATCGACTACCGGCAGTTGAACCACGTGACTGTTAAGAACAAGTATCTGTTGCCTCGGATTGATAACTTGTTTGATCAGCTTTAGTCGGCCCAGGTGTTTTCGCGGATCGATTTGAGGTCGGGTTATTACCAGCTGTGGATTCGAGAGTCTGACATTGAGAAGACTATGTTCCGCTCGAGGTATGGACATTATGAGTTCTTGGTGATGCCATTTGGGCTCACCAATGCCCCCACGGCATTTATGGATTTGATGCATAGGGTGTTCCGTCCGTATCTAGACCAATTCGTGGTCGTGTTCGTGGATGACATCCTTGTGTATCTGCGGTCTGCTGAGGAGCATGTGCATCATTTGAGGGTGGTGTTGTAGACCTTAGCAAGTGTGAGTTTTGGCTGTGTGAGGTGCACTTTTTGGGGCACGTGATTTCTGGTGATGGCGTTTCCGTGGATTCGGCCAAGGTCGAGGTTGAGGTGCAGTGGCCGAGGCCGAGTTCTGTCACGGAGATTCGGAGCTTTCTGGGGCTTGCGGGATATTACAGGAGATTCATCCAACATTTTTCCAGCATTGCGACCCCGATGACCAAGCTTACACAGAAGGATGTGCTGTTTGTCTGGACGGAGGAGTGTGAGCAGAGCTTTATGGAGCTGAAGAGATTTCTCACTACCGCTCTAGTGTTAGTGTTACCTTCGGGATCGGGAGATTTTTTGGTGTGTACGGATGCTTCCAGGATAGGTTTGGGTGTCGTGCTGATGCAGCATTGTAGAGTTGTGGCGGATGCATCTTGTCAGTTGAAGCCACACGAGGAGAACTACCCCACTCATGATCTTGAGTTGGCGGTGGTGATTTTCTCCCTAAAGATCTGGAGGCATTATGTGTACGGTGAGAAGTTCGAGATTTTCACTGACCATCAGAGTTTGAGGTATGTGTTTACCCAGAAGGATCTTAACCTCAGGCAGAGAAGGTGGATGGAGTACATGAAGGATTATGATTTTACTCTGTCATATCAGCCTGGCAGGGTGAATGTTGTGGCTGACGCTTTGAGTAGGAAGGTGGTGGTCAGTCAGATGCTATTGAGGAAATAAAGGTTATGGGAGTAGGTGCCGGCCATGACTTTTAGACTCAAGATCCCTCGGGATCAGGGTTCGACAGTTCTTGCGAGCTTGACGGTCATGCCAGCTATTCGTCGTCAGGTGACTAAGGCTCAGCGTGCAGACCCCGAGTTACCTCTGAAGTCCCGCGATCAATGACACCCAAGAGGGGGGTGAATTGGGTGTTTACAAATTTTACGAAAACTTTTGGCCTTTTTGAAATATGTGATAGAATACTAGTTAAGAGATTCAAAACTATTTGTACACAAATTGGATTTATCAAACTTTATATGATGAGATATAGATTATGCAAGATATACGTAGATAAATCTGGAACAACAATTAACACTGACACTCACTTAGAATGGAGGTATAAGAAAAGGACCAAATCACACAATTCAAACCATAGTGCACAGCGATTTTTAAGGTGGTTCGGATCCAACGACGGCAATCCTACGTCCACCCCTCACCAAACCCGGTGAGGCATCACTCGAGGATAAATCCCCAAACGGAGACGACGCTCCAACCACACAAGCAAGATGACGCCTGCACACACACACGGGGATGCGCCCCAACACACACACACACACTCGAAGACGAGGTCTCTGACACGATCCAACAACCGGATTAACAACACACACACTTGCTGCCACAAGTGCAGCAATCCACACACACGAGACAGAACGGATCTAAATAGACCTACACACACACAAACGCAGATCTTGGAAGATCCACGCACACACAGTAATCAAATACGGCACATACACACACGACCATGGATCCAACAACGATCCACACCCACACAAGTTCTTCAGTTTATGAGGAACACAAATACAACACCCAAATCATAAAGACGATGAGGCTTAGTTTAAAAAACTCCTGTTTTGGGTTCCCCTTGAATGGATGTTGCGGATCTTGAACGTATCTTCAATCTTTACTTGACCGGAGCTTCAATCCGTGCTAGCTTAGCTTTTCTCCTTTCTTGCTTGCTTGGCTTCTCTTCTTTCTCCCTTAGGTACTCTTCTTGGAATCCTTGCTTACTTGCTTGGCTCTCCTCTTCCTTGGAGGCAGTTGGCTTCAGATATGCCTTGAATATGTTGAGAATGGATGAAGAACACTTGCTGCAAAGAGTAATGTTCACGGCTACAGTACCCTTCTTCTTTCTCCTTGGACAGCACCCTCTTGATCACCCATTGAAGCCCTCTTGGATGGTTAGGGTTTATGGCTCCAATAAGATGTTTTATAGCCCTTGAATGGTCTATGGACAACCCCAGACCAGATCCACAAATCCCTCCTAGATTGGGGGCAGTGCGATTAAAGAAATGGGTGAAAGATTCCTCTCCACGAGCTTGAAATCAAAGTCAACAAAAGGGGCCTCGGGGGTCGACCGAAACTTGCAAAAATTCCATCTTTTCGGTTCTGTTAATTCTGGTCGACCGGCCATGGTGTGTTGGTCGACCGAAATGACTCATACCTAGAAAAATGAAGTGTTAGCCCAAGGAAACACATCTATAAGTCAAGAGCTTCATGTCCATATCAATTTCATGCATTTTGAGTTTGGTTTAACTTAGCTTATGCATTTGGAAAGTTCAAAGCAAATGAGCACTTGTCATTACATGAGATTGTCTTAAACAAGTTCGATGCTTACTCTTCCCTATAATCAAAATTTTGTTCTGGGGGCTCCGCCCCCAGAAACCCCCGCAAGGGGCGCTGCCCCCTTGATCCCCGCGACCTGACCTCACAGATCGATCCGCGTGCGAGGGCGCACGATGGCGAGTTTTGCAAGGGCTAGAAACCTCATGAACTATGTGTGAGCGACGTCACGCGGAATTAATTGCCGGGGGATGAAGAAGTGGAGCGCGCGAGGGGCTCGTTTTGCTGTAACACAGAAAGAAGAGGGAAGAGAGAAGAGATACCACCACGGGAGATTGCTCCGACGGGGCGTGCGGGACAGATGCAATATAACAAGATATGGGGATTAAACGACCATAGAGGGAAATGACTCTCCGCGACCTCGGGGGATGGGAAAAGTGCAGAATTTAAGTGACAGTGATTTAAACGCCAATTGCGGGAAGTGACTCGTCGCGGCCTCGAAAATATGAGTAGATATGAGAGCAATACAAGATATAAAAAGGGGCAGAATTCAAACGGCCATTGCGGGAAGTGACTTGCCACGGCCTCGAGAGTATGACAGAATAGTGCAGTTCAAGATATGAGAGACAGAATTCAAACGGCCATTGCGGGAAGTAACTCGTCGCGGCCTCGAGAGTATGACAGGTATAAGAGCAGCATAAAAATATAGAGACAGAAATTCAAACGGCCATTGCGGGAAATGACTCGCCGCGGCCTCGAGAGTATGACAGAGATAAGAGCAGCATAAAGATATAGAGATAGAAATTCAAACGGCCATTACGGGAAATGACTCTCCGCGGCCTCGAGAGTATGATGTGATTGTCAGGGGCTGGAGACCCCAAAATAAGAAAGTGATCATGCCTACCTCAAGAGCGGGAGATGGCGGGTTGCTTCTTCCTCTCCCTTCGGCCGGCCGATGGAGAGGGCTTTCCTTGGTTACCCTTACAAAACAACAGATAATAAACAAATGGAATTAGAGGATGGCAGTGTAGTATCAATTCCTTGCGATGAAAAGTAATGAAATCATGACAAGACACACACCTGGTTGGTGTTGTTTTTAAACCCCTCTCGGACACGAGTAGGAGGAAAATGCTATGATGAATGGAATTATGCAAACGTATATCGACGAAGATTCCCTTGTGAAGGGAGATGGAGAATACGAGATGATGAATGCAAAAGAACTAAGAAGAAAAGGGGAGAGAGCTGGCTTATTTAATGCGCCGATGGCGGGATCCGGTGGAGCTTCGGCAGCGTAGGGATGACGTGGAAGCACGGTGGACGAAGATGACCTTCCTCTCGCGAGCGCGGGCACCCGAGATGCCGGCAGAACCTCCCCCTACAAAAGAACCTACGGGTTAGAAATGGGATCTGGCAGGGTCTCTCCCTCCTCTGTCGGATCTGAAGCCCCTTCCCTTCTAGGGAGGGGGTATGCTATTTATAGAGGGCCAGAGGATAGAGGCCTCCAGGACCCAGGGCGCCTCCATCAATAAATTAATATATTTTTTATTTTTTATTTTTAACTTTTTATGAAGGCGTCCAGGAGACCGGACGCCTTCATAAAAGCCCACCGGAATTCCTCCGAAAGCTGTAGATAGTGGGTAAAGCGCGTGGTTTCGGTGGGCACCCGTGACTCATGAGTGGGCGCGTCTAGCTGGGAAGACGTCCTTATATTCTTGGATTTTCGAGCGGCGTGCCGGGATTGTCGGGATGCGGGAAGATGAAGGCGTCGAGGCAATTGGACGCCTCAAAAGGAGGCGTCCAGGGGCCTGGACGCCTTCAAGAATTTTATTTATTTATTTATTTTTATTTTTTTCACATTGATGAATGCGTCCAAGAAAAACCTTCGGACCCCCCCGAAAGACCGTCAACAGCCGTTCGCCAGACATTTCCTGATTCTGGAATCTTCTGGTACGTCCGATTGGTGGCGATGCCATCCGAATGCCGCATGATTTCCGCAATGAGGCGGTTTCCGGATGCCGAAGAAGTGTTACGTTACCCACTCAAAAGGTGAAAGAAGACCCAAGAATGGGAAGCACTCAAGCGATTCAAAATGCGAAAGCCACTGCGGGGCGTCATATAGTAATATGAGATTTTCTCAGGGGATGTCAGAAATAGCGTGTCTACAGCTGCCCCGCCTTAGCGTCTGCTTTGTAAGGGAGTGACACGTAATGGAATGGTATCGAAGTGGAGTTAAATGGAGTGAGAATGGACTGAAAAGTTGATGCCAAGGTGTGATGAGACATGCTTTTGACATCACTGTTTGGAATCTTTCCCGTAGTTTCAATGAGGTGGCCTTTGAAGAAGGTCTTCAAATTTTGACGATTGCTTGGACGGAGATCAAACAAGGGAGGGGGAGATGTGCGCTCAGGCATAAAATAAAAAGAGACCAACTTCTCAGTGTGGAAGTACCTGGGTCGTAAACCTGCCGGTTTCACTTTTGAGGAGCGGTTACTAGCCAATGTGGAAGTGCTGCGGCCAAGGTGGGTCAAACAAGGTAAAAATCAGAGGAATATCTGAGGGTCAGTCCAACAAGAGTCTCTTTTGGAAGAACAGCGTAGGGCCGTCTCAAGGAAACTCCGCGTTTTATTCGGAGTGGAATATCTCATATTTTGTAAGAATTGAAGCACAGTGGTTGTCACAATCGAATCGCATTGAATGATCTTCCGCAATAAAATCAAAGTCCTATATGAATGCATGTTGGGTTTAAAGAAAATTTAAAACAAACTAAAATAGAAAATAGTCAAGGATAATATTATCAACTTGTTAAGAATGGGTCAGGATACCGATCCAGTGAGCTGATACTGAGTCGGGGCTCGTTTATCCACGCACCAACTCACTGAATGGAACCGTCGTCTCCACACTACCATAAATTAACGGCCTATCCGTACAACCCAAATTCTTCTGGAATCATCACCATTTTTGTTGAAGGGGAACTCAAATCCCAGATTGGTTCGGGCCGCAAGGTCCTTGACATGTTCTAATAGCGTAGATATCATATAATATGATGCATGACATGGTGGGACCAATCACCGAATGGTGGCACACGAGATGGGACAGTGGCGTCCGTTAGCAAAACCTGCACAAATTAATAACATCAGAAAGTAACAGAATCGCACCATAGTTCAAAGGGAGATCCAGACAAAACCTCGACGACTGACCACTGACGTGACGCATTCCGTCCTTTAGCGCCTCTCCTTTCCTATAAGTACTCCCCTTAGGCTAGTTCATCCAAATGCACCAAGGAGAGCTTTGAAAGCTCAAGAGGAGAAGGAGAGGAGAATCTAGGGATTTCAAGGATGGAAGGAGAGTCTTCCCGCCTCGTGAGGAGGAGCAGGCCTAGCAGCGAGATCAGGCGACTTTCCGACCTCGAAGGTCATCTGAGTGGGATGATCCAGTCGCATATGGTAAGTTGATTTATTTCAAATTCTCCGCGTGAACCCTCTTTTCACTTCTTTTCTTTCTTCTTCTTCTCTTCAGCCGTATCCACTCTTCCCCGGCCCGAGGAATTTTTCCAAACTGCCGTGACTTTCAAAGTTAACTTCCAACATCTCCATCGGCATGAGGGCCGTACTCACGAAGTGGCATCTTCAGGGGCTCCTGATTCATGCCAAGCATTATGAAAAGATTCGCATAGACTGTGCGGCCATGGGCACACTAGTGGAGATCTGGCATCCTCAGACTCACACTGTTATCTTCTCTACCTTCGAGGCGACCATTCTCCTTGAGGAGGTGGAACTTCTACTTGGGCTGAAGAAATTCAAGAGTGACGGGAGGGTAAAGGTTATGCAGATGCTGACAAGGGTGACCTCCGAGAGTGTCCTCGAAAGCTTCATGCCGCCAAGTGCTGCTAGAAAGGTCCAGACTCAAAAGGGAATTGATCTGCAAAAGCTTGCGGAATGGGTCATGGATGCCCTGAGAGGGTCGCCAGACGACGACCACTTGGAAGGAATCATGAAAGGGTTCACCATTTGTCTGGCGGGTGCTCTCCTATTCCCTTATACTGACAACATAGTGGAGGAGGACCAATTGAGTGTCATCTGCGGGATTTGGAGTGGAAAGAGGGTGGGACCCGCTGTCCTTGCCTACCTCTACAGTGGCCTTACTGCCTCCAGCATGGGTAAGCTTCCTTTTTTTTTTTTAATCAGAAAAACCTAACCTAGAGATCAATGGGAGAGTGCACCCCTTACCAGCGGTAAGGAGAAAGCCACTCCACCATCAGACCACTAGGAGGCAATTTATTTCATTGATGAAGGTAAGCTTCCTTTCAGTTGCGCACTTGTTCTGAATTGCTGGATTGATTTGCACTTCAAATTTGACCACTGTGAGGGGATGCCGACTGCTTCGAATCTCTTCCAACAAAGCCCCCTTCATCACATAGCCGATGTGTTAGGCTTCGGTGGTACCATAGCGAACCGTGTTCCGTGGCTGAGGAAACGTGAAGACTGGCGGTCTCACTTCAGAACCATGACACAAAGCTTCTTCACTTGTGCACCAACATGTCTACTCTCGCTTGAATTCCTCATGAGGTCTTCTCCCGGAGCTGAACTCCAACTGATCGGCGCGACTGAGTTTGTTCTTTACAACGCGCATCGGTGCTGCCTCCAGATCGGCATTCCACGCCACTCGTTCCCACTGCTAACCGGCATCGTCCCTTTGAAGAAGAGGGAGTTGGGCCCGGAAGTGAATGCGAAGGAAGCGAAGGCCATTAAAGCACCTTGGAAGACAAGCGTTGCGGGAAAGGCATTAGTGCATATAGGGGAAGAATGCGAGCTGTGGAGAGCTTATGTAACCGAACTAGGGAAGTTAAGGCCTAAAGCGCCTAAGCCCCTGATGTAGCTCACTTTGCTTTCTGATGGAATAAAATCTGGGATTGAGAATGTGCAAAGCTCATATTTTTATCTTTTCCTCTTTTTATCAATGTTTTTGTTTTCATCTTTTTCTGGGTTTTGATACGTACAAATATATATATATATATATATATATATATATATATATATATATATTGTTAGTCTTTTTTTTTGAACGCGTCCAAATAATTGGACGCTTTTAAAAAAAATTTTTATATTTATTATTTTTTTTGTTTTTAACGCGTCCAGATCTCTGGACGCTTTAAAAAAAATTTTATTTAAAAATTTTTGTTCATTTTTTGTATATATATATTTTTAAATAACATTTTTTGTTTTGAAGGCGTCCAAATAAGAGGACGCCTTCATTATTTATTTATTTTTTTATTTTTTTAAAAAGGAAAAAACTTGGACGCGTCCAGGCGCCTGGACGCGTCCAAAACACAGGTTTTTATATATATGAGGCCGCACACGCGGCCTCTCACAAACTCGCTGACTTCCTCTCTCCTCTCTAGCTCCATCTCACATTCATTGATTTTTCCACCCTTAATCTGAGCCTATGGAGCATGGTGAAGCGAGTCAGGGTGGTGAGAAGCGGAAACGGCTTGCCCGTCGTCCACGGAGATCGCGGGGTCAGGCCGAGGCGGCCGTTGTGGAGGAGGTTCCTTTGGCCTTGGAAGGGCCCGAGGACGCGGAAGAGGATGAGCACGACCCGGCAAGCCCCTTAGAACTCCAATTTGTTACATTATTGTGTGATTTAAGCGTAAAACGGGACGAGAGATGGCGTTCAGAAGAGGGGGAGTGTGAGGGAAAGAGGCGTCCATGGACCTGGACGCCTCCTTTTTTTTCTTTTTTCTTTTATTTTTATTTATTTTTTTGGTTTATTACGTAAATAATTATAGGAAATAAAATAAAATAAAATATATGGAGGCGTCCACTTAGGTGGACGCCTTTATTAATTATTATTTATAATATATATTATTTTTATTATTTATCACATATACAAAAATAATAAAATAAAAAAGGAAGCGTCCAACGAGCCAGACGCGTTCAAAAATTATTATATATTTTATTATTATTTTTTTAAAAAGGTAATAATAATAAAGTTTGGAAAATAATAATTAAAAAAAAAGAAAGCGTCCGGCGGCCTCAACGCCTTTAAAAAAACATTTTTTTTGAAAATATTTTTTTAAAAAATAAATAAAAAATAAAATGTTATGCATAGTGTTATTTTTTATTCATGACTCTGATGTGTTCCTTTTTTTTGTTTGTTTTGTGGTGTGCAGGGCCTGATGAAGAGCCGGATCAGCTGGTCCCTGGTGGTAGCAGCGTACCGGGGACTGCCAGACTTCCAGAGGGCGCGGGTGGACGCCATGGGTTTTGGAGCGTTCTTGAGGATCGAGCCCTTCCGGCTTGACCTTCCTCTTATCCAGGTACTGCGGGAGCGGTGGCACGTGCCGAGTCGGGCATTCCTGATGCCCTGGGGGCACATGGTGCCGACACTGGAGGACGTAGCTCGGATCACCGGGCTACGAGTGGACGGAGAGGCAGTTAGCGGGGTCACCTACCCCGACTACAGAGAGAGCACCCTGGACCTACTGTGGCTGGAGATGAGTGCGACCGATAGAGATAGCAAGATAGTCGACCGGGTGGACATCATGGAGGCGCTCGGATTCGTTGACCCGCGCCAGCGGGTTAGCGAGACTGGGGCAGAGTTTTTGGCATGACTGGAGGGAGACACCCGTGCAACTTTCACCCAAGACCCAAGCGAGCAAGAGCTGGTGGATCTAGACCTCCGGAGGTTCCTTTTCTTCTTTCTGGGCCGCCTTCTGCTGGGGACGAAGGGAGACGGCATCCATTGCCGCTTCCTTGGGATCCTGGAGGACCTGGACCGAGTGGGGGACTATGCGTGGGGAGTAGCTCTACTCACCCACTTGATCGTCGATCTCTCCCAGAGTTCAGAGAGGGACACGACAGTTAGTGGCTTCACACCTTTTCTCCAGGTAAATATTTTGTTTATGCATTTTATTGTAGTTATGACATTACTTGTGCTAATGATGTATGACGGATGCAGGTGTGGAGCTACTACTACTTCCCAATGGGGAGAGCCAGGCAGGGGAACAGGAGAGCCGTGCCCCTGGCGCGGCGGTGGAGGCCGATCATGGTTGCGGCACCGCACGGCTACCAGCTGGCGTCGCTTCGACGGGAGCTGACCGAGTACCCCGAGGCTATGGTATGATGCGTATGATTTTTTTTATTTTTATGCATGTGACTCAATTGAGTAAAATGGTAATTAATATGATGCATGTATGACGATGCAGGTGGTGTGGAGGCCCTACCTGGGCATGGCCGATGCTGTCCAACCTTGGGTCGTAGCGGGTCGTCCTCATTTCGGGCGTGACGTGTGGGTCCATTGCCTGAACGAGATTGAACCGCTGCGGCTCAGGCTAGTCATGAGGACGTTGGGGCTAGCCCAGGAGTGGGTTGACGTAGATGAGCCGGGCCATGTCGAGCGGAAGACCCGGGGCAAGGCGAAGATTGTTGACTGGCATACACGCTTTCCTATACAGTACCATGACTGGCAGCAGGGTGGAGTCCCAGTGGTGTCCCATGTACCGGACAGCACCGACTACTTGAGACGGTACCGGACCACGTACGGGGAGTGTCTCTACCTCGGTGGGGCGGTAGGGGTAAGTGTGAAATGAAGATTTTTCTTTTCCTATATGCATGTGACACTAACCTATGTGCAATGCAGGATGCTCATGATAACATCATTGCCGACCTGCGGGCCCAGCTGGCGGACACCAGGCAGCAGTTGGCGGCCATCCGACAGGAGTTGGAGATCCTGGTGAGTCTATGCAATGTATGATGCATTTTGTTTTGACCTGGATTTTTGATGCTTACCCTCTGACTGTCGTTTGCTCTTGTGTTTCAGCGGGCCCATCAGACAGCAGCAGCAGCCGTGATGGCTGGTGGAGCGGGTTCTAGTTCGTGGGGCCCTCCTCCGGAGATCTCTTCCCTTCAGGAGCAGCTGGCGTACGCGATGGCCCGGGCTGAGGAGGTCGAGCGCGAGCGCGGGGCTCGAGTGAGTGCTTGCTTGACCCCTACTCTCCTTCTAGTTGCTTTTCTTCCTTCCCTAATCTCTTACGGGGTATGTGGACTTTGGCAGGTGGCAGAGATCCGGGATGCCCTGGCTCGTGCAGTCAGTGCCGAGCAGGAGCGCGATGCCCGCGATGCTTGGGTGGCAGAGCGTGAGGCGCGGATAGCAGAGCTGGAGGAGGAGTGGCGATGGGAGGCTGAGGAGCTTCCTCACGACGTGCTGGATTTGCGGATCACCCTCAAGCTGTCGAGGAGAGAGGCGATGAGAGAGAGAGAGGAGAGGGAGAGTAGAGAGAGAGAGGGAGGAGAGGGAGAGGGAGAGAGAGAGAGAGAGGGAGGACAGGGAGAGGGAGAGAGAGAGAGAGAGAGAAGACAGGAGGGCGGAGTGACTGCGAGACTGGGACGAGAGGAGGGCTCTGGAGGCCCAGCTGATGGGGCTTCGATTGAGTCTCGGCACGGCGGAGGGGAGGCTTCGGGAGAGCGAGGAGCGGTATCAGAGGGCGAAGGAGCGCGGGGCGCGACTTCGTCAGTCTGGTTCCTTCTCCATGGGCGGCTTCCTAGTTTCTTCGGCTGAGGAGCGTCGCCGCGCCTTTGAGGCTGGCGTGCCACCATAGGGCGAGGCAAGCACCACCTCTCAGGGTTTGCAGAGGCCCCCTAGGGATCCCCGTCAGAGGAGGGAGGAGAGAGATGATCAGGAGGGTGGTAGCGAGAGTTAGAGAGTTACTTGTACACCCCACCTTCCTCATTTTATGATGTATAACTGACTATTTGCTTATGTGAAATGAAATGGTTCCTTGTGTTGTGTGTACTTTCTCTCTCCCACGCTTCTTTCCTTGCACTAAGTTATTTTGAGGCACATTTCACGAGACCTTGCCCTAAAAAGTAGGGAATTACGCTTTACATGGAGGAACATGTTTCTTTCTTCCCCCCTTTTTTGGGCGCGTCCAGGCGCGAGGGCACGTCTTAACATTCAAATTTAAATTTAAAGCGTCAGACTTCCCTTCTTCTTCTGTGCCTTGCCCGAAAACGAGCCCGCCTCCCGTCGAGATTTGCTCGCCCATCTTCGTCTTCTTCCACTCTCGACTGATGGAGTTCGGTGGGCCATATCGTAGTGAAGGGAGAGAGGGGCGAGGGACTCCTCGCCCGAGGAGGGACGTGCAAGAGCACGGGGAGGCATCCATGGAAGAGGAAGGGCCCCTTCGGGTGCCTGAGGGACCCGATGGCGCGGAGGGAGGTGAACACGGTCTGGTAGGTCCTCCGATCTCCTCCCTTTTCATCCATTTGGAGTTTGGAGCGAGCCATGTGAGAGGGGAAAGGGGTTCGGCGAGTGTTGCACTCAAATGATGGACACGTCCTTGACAGGAGACACGTTCTCATTGTTTGACGTAAGACCCTTCTTTCTTGATGTAGGGCATGGCAAGAATCCCGTGCTTAGCTGATGAATGGGCAAGTGCAGATGAGCCAAGCCATGTCAGGAAGGAGAGTCGCGGCAAGGCGAAGCTCGAGGACTGGCGCATACGTCTCCCTGGACAGCAAGGGAGCGTACTGGTGCAGGACAGTGCCGACTTCCTGTGGCAACGGAGAGAGAGTCATGTGGGACCTCTCCAACCTGGGGATACGGGCAACATCAACGGCTTGCGTGCCCAACTGGCAGAGGCTAGGCGGCAGCTGACCGTCACTCAACAGGAACTGACGGTCTTGGTAAGTTAAGTGTTGCATTTTTTTCTAAATTTGGAGCTTAGCTGAAGGCCATTGTTTGTTTGCTCCAGCATGCCCAGCAGACAGCGATGGCGGGAATGGCTGGCGGCGCATCTTCCAGCTTCTCGGCCCCTTTTCTTGAGATTGCCTCCCTTTGAGAGCAACTTGCCGGTGCGGTGGCCCGCGCGGCTCGGGCTGAAAAGGAGCGTGACGCCTCGGTAGCGACTATAGCGGAGCTGCGGCGTCAAAGTGAAGAAAGGCCACATCCGGACATCCTAGAGTTGAGGGTGTTCCTCCAGGTGGCCAAGAGAGAGGCGTGTTGGATTAGGTGGAATGTCAAACTAGAGGGGAGGGGTGAATAGGTTGACCCTTTAAAAAATTCTATGCACGATCACACACGAATTATGGTGCAGAATGATAGAGATAAAATCAATAACTAAACAGCAATGAGAATTGTGCCTAATCAAACATCTAACGAAGGGAGAATAATAAGAGAAATCAAATCACACAGTGTACGCAGATTTTTATGGTGGTTCGGTCTCCCTGTGGAGGCCTACATCCACCCCTCACATAACCAGTGAGGATCCCTGCTGAGCTTTACAGCTTAGCTACACCGAGGAAAAAGCTTCCTCACATACACCACTGAGCATTACAGCTTGGCTTAACCAGAGAAACAAATTCTCTATCCCGCTGACAAACAGCTTGCAGGCAACACGCCCAATTTCCCTTGATCCAAGCACAGTCTGCTGGATCAACCCCCTCCCTCTACTCAAACCAGTACGAGGGAGAAACAGTATAATAGAGTTCAGAATGGAAAGACAAATAACAAAACGAAACCACTTAGTAAAAGAAGAATAAACTCAGATCTATGAAGCAGCCTAAGCTCGGCCTTGAATCCAGAAATCTGGAGGAAGAAGCTTCAATGATCGTCTGGTCTTCTTCTTCCAAAATGTAGACGAGCTTCACAAGGAACGCTGCTCCTGGATCTCCCAACTGTCTTCAGCAGATCAACATCAGGAGGAAGATCAACTCGCTATTTTTCTCGTGGTTCTTTTCCTCAGCCCCTGTCTTCAGCACACTTCGAAAAACTCCAACTCCTTCTCCAATTTCGCAAGCATTCCCGCGCTCATTTCCAGATCCATGCATATATGCATCTAGTGGGCCCCAACCAGATTTTCTGGTTAGCCCTGTGACTGCTCCGTGTAGAGCCTTCTGGAGTCGAGAGGGAAAAAGCAGATCGCAATCACTTTTGGGCTGATGTGGCCTTTGACGTCACTTGTGACTGGGGTCCACCCAACTGATCTCGGAAGTTCCCGTAGGCGTCAACCCATTGAGTCCACAGGGTTGACGCAGCCTTGAGATCTATCATCTGTCTTGATAGTAAAGCAGGATGCGTTGACGCATGGGGTTGCTGCGTCAACCCACTTACCTGTCCCTGAGCTGAAATCACAACACTCTGACTTGCTGCGTCGACGCTGTCATGCAATAGCGTTAACGCACTGAGGCATTCCAGTAAGCCATTAGCTCTGCCTCTTTAACTGCTGCGTCGACGCTGCTCTATTGTGGCATTGACGCAGTGGAATAACCTGTGAAGGTCTCTGCTTCAGAATATGATGAGTTGACGCTGCTTGCATCGTGGAGTTAACGCTGTGAGAGATATCAGTGAAGGCTTCTTCAACTGATGCGTGGACGCTTTAAGCTCCCAGCGTCGACCCTGTTCCTTTCTTGCAACAAGAATGAAATCAAGTGGAATCATTACTAAATCAAGAATTAATTCAACATCTTGGGTTGAATACTACATTCACATTTCATGGTTGTCATTATCAAAATCAGGGGCACAACAATCTCCCCCTTTTTGATGATGGCAACTATGATGTGAATGCCATTGCATCTAAACAAGCATGTATTTATTCAGATTAAGCAAGAAGGTTCTGATCAACAGGAATTCAACTCAATGACTGAAACATACATCAATTTTGCCATTCATTTAAGTCCATGGATTTACATCGTAGATCAAGACAAAAAAGGAAGGAAATTTTTAGTCAATCAACATATTTGATGCAGATGCAATGCAGCCCTAGTCTAGACTCTAACTTGAGCTTGAGCTCTCATGTCTCTCCCCCTTTGACATCATCAGGAAGGGGAGTAGATGAGGAAGAGTGAAGAACAGTTGCAGACACAACATCCAGCTGATGCTGAAGCTGAGCAATCGATTCTGCCATAGTGTCCATCCTGTCAGAGAGCAGCTGATCTCTATCCACCATATGCTTGTGATATTCTTTGACCTTGGTAGACATACCATCAAACCAGTTATGTAGAATTTCAAACAGATAGTCCACCTGGGCTTTCTGCTGAGTACCAAATTCAGGTGCAGAGGAGGATGCTTCAGTTGGTGGAGGACAGTATACATCACGCTGATCTTCAATGGTGGGTGGGAAATTTTCTTTCAGAATGTGCAGCACATCTACCACTTCATCACCGACCAAGGTGGTTCTTTCAAACAGTCTAGTGATGTCCTGACCAAAAGAGGTAATCTTGTCAAACAAGGCTTGAACTTGTGCACTGAATTCATTGTTCTTGTCAATCAGGGTGGAATATTTCAAGTTCAGCTTGGACTGATTTTCTCTGACATCATAGTTGTACGTCTGTACACTTTGTATCCTGTGCAAACATTGTTGATTCATGTTCTGTAAATTGCGCAAGACTGTGCCAGCTTTCTGACATGCTTGAAGAAGGGATTCCATAAATTCATGAAGCTTCTTGTCGGACTTGTATTTGTCATGAGTAAATTTCTCCCATCTGCTGTCTATCTTCTGCTCAAGGTGTGACAGCCTCAAATCCACTGTGGAACTTAGGTGCATTATTGAGGAGTCAATACTCTTGAATTTCATTTCCAGAAAATGAATGAATGTGGGATTGATGTTCGAAAAATTAGTCTGAAAGTTGGCTGGAATCTCCTCAGAAGTAGATCCATGTCCCCTTGGTGGTGAGGGTGCTGGAAGAGGACCTTGGACTATGACAATCTCTCTTGAAGCAACAGGAGCCACAGGTGTATCATCCTGGACATTATAGTTATCTGGAAAAGTGCTGAAGTCTTGGTCATCCATTCTGGCTGAACTAGCTTCAGGTATATCTGCCCGAGCTTCTGTTCTGTCCATTCTGTTTAGACTGGCCTCTTGCTGAGATTGATTGTCAGGTCTTGCTTCAGGATCAGTCTCCACTGAGGTGGGCATTGGTTTTTGACTTGGCAGGATCCTGACTGGTTGTCCATTGATAATTTTAAATCCCATGAACTTCTGTATGTAAGAGAGGGAGTATACATTTCCTTGAGGGATAATCAGTTTCTTCTCAGAACCAAAATCCACTCCAACTTTTCGAAAAATGGCAGTCAATGGGGCAGCATAAGGGAGTGTTCTGGATTGGGTCAAGCAAGAACCCATAGTCTGAATGACTACATCTGGCAGTGAAATGTGTATCCTTTTCAACATACAGTAGAGTAAAAATCTTTGCATCTCAGTGACCCGTTCCCTACCACTACTCTGAGGTGTGATCATTGAAGTGCACATATGGTGGAGTAGTCTATTTAAAGGAGGGAACTGATTTGCTTTAAGACTTGATAAGTAGGTTTCCCTTATGGCTGTAGGATCACTAGGCTTTTCAGTCAGGAGAGCAAAGGCTTCATGTTCATCAAACTCAAAGCTATGTAGCTGAATCCCTTTCATGGGAATTTTCCAAGCTCTGGCAAACAATTTATTTGTTAATTCGAAACTAACATTCCTGACAGTTGATGAAAGTTTCGGAATATGAGGTTCATACTTCAAATTGTGATAGAATTCTCGGACCAGGGTAGGGTAATAGACCTTATGAGTTGTAACGAAAGACCACCAGCCCTGATAATCCAAGGTAGGAAATAGTTACGAAAAAACTTCAAGCAATTCATGGTCGCTAGCAACAATATACCGTGAAATAAGAACTTT
Source organism: Amorphophallus konjac (assembly GCA_022559845.1). NCBI lineage: Eukaryota > Viridiplantae > Streptophyta > Magnoliopsida > Alismatales > Araceae > Amorphophallus > Amorphophallus konjac. The sequence goes on along the minus strand of CM040123.1, from coordinate 347,632,300 downwards.
CAGAGGTTCTTCCACGTTGACGGTAAGAGAGGGATCAGAAGACCTTGCATGAGAGTTTTCTACACCTTTCTTTCCCGTCGCAGCACCTGAAGATGGAACCAACTCTTCTGTCCTGACATTAGATACCTTTCTCTTTTTGGTTGGCGGGCTGGGATGAAGACTGCGTTTCCGAAGAGGTAACGCTATCTCTTTGCCTTTCCGTTTCCTTGGAGCTGAAGGAGACGGTTTCTCTGTTGAGGGATCTGCCAAGCCCTTGTCTTTGCCCTTTTTCCTTGCTGCCTTTGTCTTTGCCGGCGGGCTTTTCTCTTTTCCTTGTTGTGGTGGTGGAGCTGACACAGACGGTGTTTCCTTCATCGTATATTTGGTGCGAGGCTCAATCCTGCCCGTAGCAAAGATGGGATCTCTCTTCTGTAGACCCTTCTTGTTCTTCCCCTTATTCTGTTGTTCCGGAGGCGCCATGGCAGCGAGAGACAAATGGGAACAGGAAGGGTGAAGATTGAGAGAAAGAACGGAAGAGGCAGGGTGGAAACCCACTAGGTTTTTGGAAGAGCCGGAGGCGACTGCAGCGTTGACGCTGCGGGGTTTTATATAAGAAGACCATTCACTTTTCGAGTCAAAAAGGGTACACCGGTTCACTGTGCTGAACCGGAATGGATGTAAGTGAAGTAAGTAAATGACTGCGTTGACGCTGTAAGGCACTGCGTCGACGCCACCAAAGTAAACTAGTGTAAAGTGGACAGTAGATAGTGAAGTCCCACAGTATTTAGGCATTCTTAAGACAAAGAAGTTGTGAAGAGATGAAATGACATTCAGGGATTTTTAATCGATAACATTCAAGTTCCCCTATAAGATATTATGATGAGAGATTATGAGGGCCCTAAATCCATATAACGATGTGGAGTAAGATAATCTTAAGACTTTGAGAAAAATCCTTGAATAAGAAGAGCATGATTATGGAATGAGGATTGAACAATTTTCACACATGGAACTTTCTCAAATCATATCCTAGAAGGTTCAATTTCAAGATACCCTTATGGTTGTGAATTTAACATGAATTGAGGATAAACTCAAAAGGATTTTATTTTTGAGCTTCAGGTCAACCCCATATGAACATTGATAATTTTTATTTTTCAACAGTTGCAGTCAAGTATAGCTAGCCTTTTGACACAGGTGCACATGTTTATCAGACACCAGAGTCCCCGGCTACTTAGCATAGCTTACTATTCTGCATACCTGAAACAGAGTTGGCAACTCACATCATGACATGCCTTGTAGCACTTCATTGGTGCATGAAGGTAGTTTCTCAGTGGAAAGTAACCATTGCTCTGCACTGAATTATTTTTCTTTTAAAATAGAGGTAACAGCCCACATCATGACATGCTCATTTGCACTTCATTGGTGCATAGAGACAGTTTCTCAGTGAAGGCTTGCCATTGCTCTACAATTTATGATATGAATCATTGTATATATAGGGTATTTTTCTTAAGCTTTTATTAACCCTGAACTGAGTTTAAGAACAATAAGGATGTTAAATTCATTTTGCACAAAGGTCTCTTTACTATTGATCATAATAGTTCAAGAAATGAGGAGTTCTCAGTTTTATTAAATGGTTCTGAACCTATTCCATACGCACAGCACTTTAGCGTTCACGAATTTTTATCGTTCAAAGAACAAAAGATTTATAAAACTCCAATCATTAATGTAGCGTAGAGACAGTCAATAATAATCATCACATCTTATAAGGGAATTCTCATTTTAGCTCCCCCTGAATCTATGGCATCAATTCACATTTCAGATCTCAAGAAACTTCCTTCATACTTATGATTGAGTGGTTCTTCACTGCAAGTGGAAACACTGAATGTGGGAGCAACAGGTTTGATGAGAAGTTGAGAAGAAATGTGGAAGCAACAATGTATAGACTTGAACACTTAACAATCGAGTGTATAGACTTGAGGGGTGATATCGAGTGTATAGAGTTGAAGCTTTGGAAACGAGTGTATAGACTTCAGAAGATGAAGCATACATAGTCCAACGAAGTACAGACTTTGCCAACGTGAGACACTGTACAGACTTTGATGCACAAGCAATGTATAGACTTCAAGATGCCAACAGACAATGACTGTGCAGACTTGTTTTGAACCATGCACATTGTATAGACTCGCAATGCAAAAGCTGATGTATAGACTTGGTTGTGCTGTGCATACGATGTGCAGACTTGTAAAACAGTGCAACGGATTGTACAGACTTAGAGTGAAGACAATGCAATGTATAGACATTGATGAACATATGCATTGTATGGACTTAACGATCCAACCGATGTATAGACTTAGAAACAACAATAAAGCAAGTGTGTACAATGTGAGAGAGTGTATAGACTTGTACAGTGCTGCCAATGCATAGACTTGCTATGGATGTATGGACTTTGAAGATGCAAGCGATGTACAGACTTGGGGAATGTCTAGACTCTGAAGAAATGAGGCGATGTGCAGACTTTGAGGTTCAACAATGGATGTATAGACTTGGATGCCCAGCGCCACTATAGAGAAGGATATGTGAGATCCAAACTTCAGAGCTGCAGTACCCTTCTGAATACATCCAATCAATTCCAGCAACTATTTTCAGAAAATTTCTGTCAGTGCGTTGACTCAACCTGATGACTACGTTTACTCACTCAACCAATCAGATCAATTTTCAGTCTGTTTCCAGAAGATGTTTTTCAGTGTTGACTCAGTCTCATAAACCAATCTTCAGATACCCAGACAGCTGACTCTAACAGAACGGAATTGCACTCCTTAGCGTGTAAAGTCTGATGCAAACTAACCCTCCATTTATTCATGACAGATAGTATGAATGAAAATGCAATTGTTGACATGATGGGTTTTTATTCAACATGAGTTATTAAGCAGATAAGCTTAAAACTAAACTCCCCCTAAATCTGTGACTTATTTAGAAAACAGAAATTTGTAACTCAAGCAGGACGTGCAATCAATTTATTTTTAGGCAAAGTTAATCAGACAAGTTTCATGGAAGAATTCAAGCAATCAATTTAGGCAACAAAATGAGGATTGCACAAACCAAGCTCTCTCCTAAGACAAGAGAATCTTTCATTATTCAGTGGCTTGGTGAAAATATCAGCAAGTTGATGTTCAGAGTCTACAAAGATCAATTTAAAGCTACTCTTATTTACTTCATCTCGCAAGAAGTGATGCCTTATTTCGATATGTTTGGTCCTAGAGTGTTGGATGGGATTCTTTGCCAGGTTAATGGCACTTGTGTTATCACACAATATTGGGACACAACCAAGATCAGTTTGATAATCCTGGAGTTGGTGTTTGATCCACAACACTTGAGTGCCACAACTCCCTGCAGCGACATATTCTGCCTCTGCAGTGGATAGTGCCACTGAGTGTTGTTTCTTGGATGCCCAAGAAACCAAACACCCTCCCAAAAATTGGCAATAGCCACTTGTGCTTTTCCTGTCAAGTTTGCATCCAGCATAGTCTGCATCTGAGTATGATACCAGATCAAAAGTACAAGATGCAGGATACCAAATCCCTAAGTCTCGAGTTCCAGCAAGGTATCGAAAAATACGCTTGACAGAAGTCAAGTGGGATTCTCTAGGATCAGACTGAAACCGAGCACACATACAAACACAAAATTGGATGTCTGGCCTTGATGCAGTAAGATAAAGGAGTGATCCGATCATACCTCGATAAGTTTTTGCATCTACTTTTGTACCTTTCAGATCTGCATCCAAACTTGTATTGGTGCTCATGGGTGTGCTGATTGCCTTAAGATTCTCCATCTGATATTTCTTCAAAAGTTCGGAGACATACTTTGCCTGATTGATGAAGCATCCATCCTTGCTTTGGGTGATTTGTAGACCTAGAAAAAATTGAAGCTCACCCATTAGACTCATCTCAAATTCTGTTGTCATCAAATTTGCAAAATCCTCACACATGCTAGGTTTAGTGGAACCAAAAACTATATCATCAACGTAGATTTGAACCAGAATAATGTCATTGTTTCTCACCTTGGTAAATAGAGTTTGGTCCACTTTACCTCTTGAACATCCTTTCTTAGTGAGGTATGAGCTGAGTCTATCATACCATGCTCGAGGTGCCTGTTTTAGCCCATAGAGAGCTTTGTCTAATCTGTAAACATGGTCAGGGCAGTCTATTGATTCAAAACCAGGGGGTTGTTCAACATACACCTCTTCTTTTATTAACCCGTTGAGAAATGCACTTTTTACATCCATTTGATTGAGTTTTATTCCATGACAACATGCATATGCAAGTAATAATCTGATGGCTTCTAATCTTGCTACTGGTGCAAAGGATTCTTCAAAATCAATGCCAAATTCTTGGTTATATCCTTGTGCAACCAGTCTTGCTTTATTTCTTATCACAATTCCATTTTCATTTTACTTATTTCTAAAGACCCATTTAGTTCCAATTACTGAAAGTTCATTAGGTCTTGGCACAAGGTGCCACACTTTATTTCTTTTGAATTGATTTAATTCCTCATGCATTGCATTTATCCAGCAATCATCTTTCAGGGCATCAGTTATATTTTTTGGTTCAATTTGAGATATAAGAGCTAAGTTGTCCATTTCTTCAATGATTCTAAAATGAGATCTAGTTCTGGTAGGATCATGCAGATTACCAATAATGCTTGATAGATGATGGTCTTTTAGCATTCTAACATTGGTCAAGGAGTTACCTTCATTGACATCTGCATTACCTCTAGTACTTGATTCTGCTAGATCCTCATTTGACCTTGGCTCTTCCTCTTGAGTGTGTTGTTCTTCCTTTTCTTCAAGAAACTCACCATCATCTTTGTCCCTGCAAGATAGTTCATTTTCAGATTTGACATCCATTTCATCAAAGATGATATGAGGAGATTCTTCAACAGATTGAGTTTTAATGTTCAGGACTCTATAGGCCCTAGAGTGATTTGAATAACCTAGAAATATGGCTGGTTCACTCTTAGGTTCAAATTTATCTAAGTCCTGTTTGTTATTATTTTGAACAAAGTATTTAGATCCAAAAACTCTGAAGTGGATAACAGATGGTTTCTTACCTTTCAACAGCTCATATGGAGTCTTTTTGGACATAGGTCTTACCATTGCCCGGTTTACAATGTAGCAAGCTGTGTTTACAGCCTCTGCCCATAGCTTCCTTGGGAGTTGTCCTTCAATCAACATGGTCCTAGCCATTTCAACAAGAGTTCTGTTTCTTCTTTCCACCACTCCATTCTGTTCAGAAGTTCTTGGAGATGAGAATTTGTGAGATATTCCCATTGTCCTGCAAAAATCATCAAATTCTGAATTTTCAAATTCTCCTCCATGATCTGACATGATAGATGAGATAGTGTACTTACCATCCTGCTGAACTTTCCTGAAGAATACCTGAAATTCTTCAAATGCATCATTCTTATGTGTTAAAAAGAACACCCAAGTAAACCTGGAAAAATCATCTACCAAAACGAATCCATATTTATTGCCACTTAAACTTGCTGTTCTTGTGGGTCCAAACAAGTCCATGTAAACAAGTTCAAGAGGTCTAGAAGATTGGTTTTCAGTTCTGGATTTAAATGACTTCCTAGTATGCTTGCCTTGAGTGCATGCATTACAGATTTTGTCATTTTTCTTAAATGAAACATTTGGCAGACCGTTTACCATGTTGAATTTGGCTAACTTATGCATGACACTATAGCTAGCATGTCCTAATCTGCGATGCCACAGCCAAGCCAGTTCACTTTTATTCACAGCTAGACAAAGATTGTCATGTGCAGGATCATCTAGATCTACCATGTACATGTTATTTATTCTTTTTCCAGAGAATTTCACACTTTCAGACTGCTTTTCAATAATAGTGCATGCATGGGAATCAAACACAACTTTGTGCCCCCTATCACACAGTTGGCTTATGCTTAGAAGATTGTATTCCAATCCTTCAACCAGCAACACATCATCAATAGAGTTCAGGAGAGTTTTACCAACTTTACCTTTTCCAATTATTTTACCTTTATTGTTTCCCCCAAAAGTGACATGTCCTCCTTCTTTCTCAACTAGGAGACAGAATTTTGCCTTATCGCCCGTCATGTGCCTTGAGCAACCGCTGTCGAGGTACCATCTGTTGTGTACAGCTGCAAGGCACTCCTGCAGGTCACATCAACCAAGAGATTTTGGAACCCAAATACACTTGGGTCCCATCAGACCATATGATTGCGTCAAATAAGACAGCATACTTTTGGGAATCCAGATCTGTTGTGTTGAGGGTTTTCGAGATGTGGGGTTCATAGATTTGAGATTCTTTTGATTGGATTGAGGTACCTTTTGGAATGACCTCTTTGAACCATTTCTGTTATTAGAGAAGTATGAGGTGTTGTTCTTATTTTTATTCCAATAGTTATTGTGACTCCAAGAATCATTGGGGAACTTAGGGTGTGAAGTTCTGTAGGAATAATGAGCTCTAGATGGCATGAAGGTTCGCTGCGTAGACCCTGTAACATGATAGCGTTGACTCATCCAGTAAGTCTTTCTGTCATAAGGGTTCAGGTACATAGGGTGCGTTGACGCACTGAAGTGGCTGCGTCGACTCATTCTCATGTTTCTCAAGGAGTGCCCACTGGGGAAGGGTGTATGCGTTGACGCAGTGCGACACTGCGTTGACGCGCCCAAGGATTTGATCTAGCGTTGTTTCTGTAAAACCCTTGGTACATGGGATGAGTGGACGCATGATGCTCAGTGTGTTGACGCATCTGTTGGGTACCAGTCCTATGACTCCATGAATTTCTATGTTCTTGATGCTGGGTTGATGAGCTAGGGTCTATGGGCTGACCTGAGGATTTTCTTCTGAACTTGGGCACATTTTTATGATGCTTGGCATTAAGGGTATCATGCATTTTCTCTTTGCCCTTTTCTTTTCTGATCTCATTTGTTTGTTTTCCTTCTCCCTGATTTTCCTCACAAGACTCCTTTTCATCCATTTGACTCTGCTCAGAAATACCCTGTTCAGACACAAAAGTTATAAATCTAGTTCCTAGTTCCTTCTTCTTGGTTGGATTATAACCAAGTCCTTCTTTTCCAAAATTACTTCTCATTCCCATTACAGCTTCAAGATTATTTTTACCTTGAGTTAATTTCTCAAGAGAGGCTTGTTTACTTGAATTTTCATCTTCCATTTTCTTCAAGTTTTCTTGGAGTTCCTGATTCACTCCTTGAACTGCTTCATATTTTTCTTTAGCAATTTTTGCATCACTCTCCAATTTTTGCATTTTGAGTTTTAGGTCATCCTGAGTTTTCAGCAAGAATTCATTTTCTCTTTTCATCTCTATTACTTGATCTCTATATTCGTCATTTTCACAAAGAGATTTTCTTAAACTGACATTTTCAGCTTCTAAGCACTTGATTTTATCATTTAATGAATTCTCTTGACTAGTCAGATTTTTCTTCTTCTTGAGTGATTTATTCTCTTTCTTTACATGATCATATTTGTCTAGCAGTTCATTAAATGCTTCTTCCCAATCACTACAAGAGAAATTTTCAGAAGAAGAAGTTACCTCATCATTATCATCTCCCTTAGCCATGAAGCACAACTTAGCATCACTCTCTTCTTCAGAAGTACTTTCTGCTTCATCTTCATCTTTCTCCTCGTCACTCCATGTGCTTATCATGGCCTTTGGTTTCTTGTTCTTCCATTTCGGTTGGGCTTTCTTCACATTCTCTGGACATTCGGATTTGATGTGACCTTGTTTCCTGCATTGATAACAAACAACCTTGTCAGATTTCCTAGAGTTTTCTGATTTGAACTTAGAACTTTTTCTTACCTCTGGTCTTCTGTAACTTCTAAATTTACCTTCCTTCCTTAGAAACTTCCTGAATTTTCTGGTGAGCATTGCTATCTCACCTGAGTCACTTTCTGAGGTAGATGAGTGACTGTCATCAGAACTCTCCTTGCTGCTTGGTCCTGCCTTCAATGCAAGAGGTTTTTTCTTTTTCACATCCTCATCTGCCCTTTTGAGATTCAGCTCATAAGCCATTAGTGATCCGATAAGTTCATCAGGAGTAGTGGTAGGAAGGTTCCTAGATTCCTCAACAACAGTGGCCTTGGTGTGCCAAACTGGAGTTAGGGATCTAAGAATTTTCCTGACCAACTCATAGTCAGTGTAGGCCTTTCCCAGACCTCTCAGACCATTCACTAATAAGGTTAATCTAGCATACATTTCAGAAATGTTTTCCTCTGGTTTCATTCTAAAAGCTTCATATTCTGAAATTAACATATTGGCTTTCATCTCTCTTACCTCTGACGTACCTTCGTAGATGACTTGGAGTTTATCCCACATTTCCTTGGCACTGGCACATGAGGAAACTCGTGAAAACTCCATGGGGTGCAGTGAGCATTGCATAATGTTCATGGCTTGCCAATTAACATTGGACTTCCGGATCTGCTCCTTCACCCACAATTCTTCATCCCCTTCTATCTGATATGGTCCCTTGCTCACGACTTTCCAAATCTCATGGTCCTGAGCTCTCAGAAATACCTGCATCCGATTTTTCCAGTACGCATAGTTAGTGCCATCAAAGAAGGGTGGCCTATTTACCGCATACCCTTCGGGCATGAGTCCCTTGTTTTCCATTCCACAGAATCTCTCTGGGTTGTAAGACCCTTGACAAGAGAGCCGAGCTCTGATACCACGTGTTGGATTAGGTGGAATGTCAAACTAGAGGGGAGGGGTGAATAGGTTGACCCTTTAAAAAATTCTATGCACGATCACACACGAATTATGGTGCAGAATGATAGAGATAAAATCAATAACTAAACAGCAATGAGAATCGTGCCTAATCAAACATCTAATGAAGGGAGAATAATAAGAGAAATCAAACCACACAGTGTACGCAGATTTTTATGGTGGTTCGGTCTCCCTGTGGAGGCCTACGTCCACCCCTCACTTAACCAGTGAGGATCCCTGCTGAGCTTTACAGCTTAGCTACACCGAGGAAAAAGCTTCCTCACATACACCGCTGAGCATTACAGCTTGGCTTAACCAGAGAAACAAATTCTCTATCCCGCTGACAAACAGCTTGCAGGCAACACGCCCAATTTCCCTTGATCCAAGCACAGTCTGCTGGATCAACCCCCTCCCTCTACTCAAACCAGTACGAGGGAGAAACAGTATAATAGAGTTCAGAATGGAAAGACAAATAACAAAACGAAACCACTTAGTAAAAGAAGAATAAACTCAGATCTATGAAGCAGCCTAAGCTCGGCCTTGAATCCAGAAATCTGGAGGAAGAAGCTTCAATGATCGTCTGGTCTTCTTCTTCCAAAATGTAGACGAGCTTCACAAGGAACGTTGCTCCTGGATCTCCCAACTGTCTTCAGCAGATCGACATCAGGAGGAAGATCAACTCGCTGTTTTTCTCGTGGCTCTTTTCCTCAGCCCCTATCTTCAGCACACTTCGAAAAACTCCAACTCCTTCTCCAATTTCACAAGCATTCCCGCGCTCATTTCCAGATCCATGCATATATGCATCTAGTGGGCCCCAACCAGATTTTCTGGTTAGCCCTGTGACTGCTCCGTGTAGAGCCTTCTGGAGTCGAGAGGGAAAAAGTAGATCGCAATCACTTTTGGGCTGATGTGGCCTTTGACGTCACTTGTGACTGGGGTCCACCCAACTGATCTCGGAAGTTCCCGTAGGCGTCAACCCATTGAGTCCACAGGGTTGACGCAGCCTTGAGATCTATCATCTGTCTTGATAGTAAAGCAGGATGCTTTGACGCATGGGGTTGCTGCGTCAACCCACTTACCTGTCCCTGAGCTGAAATCACAACACTCTAACTTGCTGCGTCGACGCTGTCATGCAATAGCGTTAACGCACTGAGGCATTCCAGTAGGCCATTAGCTCTGCCTCTTTAACTACTGCGTCGACGCTGCTATATTGTGGCATTGACGCAGTGGAATAACCTGTGAAGGTCTTTGCTTTAGAATATGATGAGTTGACGCTGCTTGCATCATGGAGTTAACGCTGTGAGAGATATCAGTGAAGGCTTCTTCAACTGATGCGTGGACGCTTTAAGCTCCCAGCGTCGACCCTGTTCCTTTCTTGCAACAAGAATGAAATCAAGTGGAATCATTACTAAATCAAGAATTAATTCAACATCTTGGGTTGAATACTACATTCACATTTCATGGTTGTCATTATCAAAATCAGGGGCACAACAAGGCGGAAAGAGAGAGATAGGAGAGGGAGAAAGAGAGGGATGAAAGAAGAGCCATGGAGGTCCAGGTGAGGGAGCTCCAGCTAGGCTTTCAGGCAGTGGTGGAGAGGCTTGGAATGATGGAGACGCGCTACGAGAGAGCGCGAGAGTTCGAGGCGCGACTCCGCTAGTCTGGCCACTTTTCTGTCCGTGGCCTCTTTGCCATGCCAGGGGAGCAGTAGCGAGCCGCTGCTATGGAGTAGGTATCACGGGGTGAGGTGAGTACTGCTTCACGGAGTTCGAGAAGGCCTCTGAGGGACCCTCTCCTCAAGGGAGAGGAGAGGGATGCCTAGAGGGACGAGCATGAAGATAATGGCGAGAGTTGGCGAGCCAGTGGACCCGCCTCCTCTCTATGATTGTGATGTTTAAGATAGCTTATGTAGACTTATGAATGGAGTGGTTTGATTTTCCGTTGTTCATTTGTTCTCTTGCACGTTCCTTCTTCCCTACGCTTCTTTTCCTTTACGCCGTTCCTATGTGATGTGCTCGTCGAGACCCCGCCAAAAATAGGGAATCATATCTTGCTCCGACCACCTTTCGCACGGAAATCTACCGCCGAAGTCAACAATGATGGCTCTAGCCGCTTCTCCTAAACGATCTTTCAATCTTCCCGGACGACCTCTATATCATGACAGGGCATCCCTAACAGTATAAGGAGCGTGTCGTCACATTACATCGTCCAATCAATCACCCTGCGCGAGCGGTGAAGCGACACATGGGGCCATAGGGTAGGTGCCATATCGCGAGGGCTATCGTTAAAGGTGATGGAGGCAATCTTGGCCCGCACTTCTCCTATTTCTATAGATACCCACCTCTTTCATTCTCCCAGGGACATCGAGAGCCAACTCGAAGAGTACAAGTTCCCACGGGAGAGGAGGAACTCAGAATTCTGAGGTCTGGATGGAGGGCGAATCTTCCCACTCCTCGAAGAGAAGCAGGTCCAGCGGTAGCAGTTCCAAGAAACTCTCGGACCTTGAAGGGCACTTCAGCGAGAGGACCCAATCGTAACTCGTAAGCTGAGCTTTCCTGCCCCCTTTTCTCATTCTTCCTTTCTTCCTTTCTTTCCATCTTTCTTTCCTTTGACAAAACCCTTCTCCATTCCTTGTGCATACGTAGAGTGTGATGAAATCACATATTTCATGGGAGTTAGTAGTGGCAGCATACAGGGGTCTTCTGGATTTTTAGAAGGCCAGGCTAGACGTGATGGGATTTGGTGCATTTCTCCGGATCGAGCCGATCAAGCTCGACCCGGTCCTCATCCAAACCTTGCGTGAAATATGGGACCCAGTGAGTCGGGCATTCTTGTTACCCTAGGGGCACATGGTGCCCAATCTGGAGGATGTGGTCCGAATCACGAGCCTCAAGGTGGATGGCGAGGCAGTGACCGGAGTCACCTACGCGGACTATCGAGAAGGTGCCTAGAAGCTACTAGGGTTGAACCTAGATGGTCGGAAGAACAGGTCAGTAGCTAGGGCATCTATCATGGAGGCATTAGGGTTCACTGATACTCGTCGACGGGACGATGAGCCCTCGGAAGAATTCATGGAAAGGATGGAAAGAGGATGTCGTGCTGTGTACTGCACAGATTTTAGCAATTGGGAGAGATCCAACATGGATTTGAGGAGATTTCTCCTCTTCTTAGTGAGAAGATTGATACTGAGCTCGAAAGGAGACGGTATCCATTGTCGTTTCTAGGAGTTGCTATCAGACCTCAAAAGAGTAGGGCAGTACACCTGGGGAGCTGCCATGCTGGCGCACCTGTTTACAGGTCTGTCCCAAGAGACAGACCGTGAGATGACTGTGAGTGGTTTCACACCACTCATCCAGGTATATTTTTGGTTTTGTTTTATTTTTATTTTTTTTATTTGATTTTTGTAATAGTCCACTTAAGGTACTGATGGCATATGATGATGCAGATGTGGAGCTATTATTACCTCCCCATGGGGAGGGCTCGACATTGGCGACCAGTGACGGTGCCGTTAGCCAGGCGGTGGCAACCTATCATGAGTGCAGCACCTCTATCCTACCAACTGATGGTGCTAAGGCGTGAGCTATAGGAGTTCCCTGCAGCAATGGTGGGTTTTTTGTGTTTATTTTTGTTCTGACCAGCTAAACGAGTATGTACAACCTATCCTAGGTAAACTGGAGACCTTACGCATGCATGGTCGATGCCGACCAGCCATGGGTTTTAACAAGTCGTGCCCAGTTCGGACGGGATCTTTGGATGCACTGCCTGAATGAAATCGAGCCGCTTCGGCTACGATTGGTCATGAGAACCCTAGGGCTAGCCCAGGAATGGGTGGATACGACTGCGCCACCTCGTGTTGGGAGAAAGACACGGGGGCCGGCAACCTGCATTGACTAGCGTGTGCAGTTCCCCGAATAATATGAAGACTGGCAACAGGGTGGCACAATCGTGGAATCACATGCACAGGATAGTGAAGACTACCTGCGTCTTTATAAGATAATGTACACAGAGCAGCTCTAACCCCGGGGACTTGTGGAGGTAGGTATCCCTTTTCTCCTCTTTTCTTCTTTTTTTTTTGGTTTTTTTTTGTTTTTTTTTTAGAAATGCTGACTCCTATGGCTGTAGGATGTCTGTGATACCATGATAGCGAACTTGCGATCTCGCCTGGCAGAGACGGAGCAACAATTGGGTGACACCCGTGGAGCCCTGAGTGCTTTGGTAGGTGTATGTACAATGCACACTCCTAATTAAAACCCTAGATTCATGGTGTTCGGCCGCTAATTATCCTCTCATGTGGTTATAGCGTGCCCAGATCGATGCGACTTCATCAGCAATGGGAGCAGGTGGCGTCTCTTCCAGCTTGTGGATCCCTACCTCAGAACTTGACTTGCTTCACGAGCAACTTGTCGTGCTACACAGCGTGCCGCGGAGGCAGAAGGAATGCTCTCTATGCAGGTAAGAGTTTCAGTGTTGAGTTCTCCCAGTTTATGCCTTGCCGCATATCTGAGATGGTACGTCTGGCAGGAAAAGGAGACGCAAGAGGCACTTGCACATGCTGCGCAGAGGGAGGCTAGAATAACAGAGCTGGAGGAGGAACTACGGTATCGTCCTGATGACGACTCTTCTAGGGATGCCATGGAGCTGAGAATCACTCTTCAGCTAGAGAGAGAAGACCGTGAGAGAGAACGGTCAGAGAAAGAAATGGACAGAGAAAGAGAGAGAGCCGACAGATTGGCTGAAAGGGAGGAACGAAGGGCCATGGAAGCCCAGCTATTCAAACTCCGAACCAGTCTTGATCTTCCTGAACAATGGCTGAGAGATGGTGAGGAGCACTACCGAAGAGCACGAGAGCGTGGCTTTCATGTTAGTAGCTTCTTTGTTGCCCCCACGGATCAACGCCGGGGTGTGGTGATGGGAAGAGGAGTACAGAGTGGTAGAAGTACCACTTTTCGTAGTTGGGTAGCACCCTTGAGAGTGTTTTGCCCGGAGAGCGGCGGGACGAGTAATGTAGAGAGAGAAGGTGGAACTTAATGTACAATTTCTTATTTTGGAATGGAATAAAAGGTTTGGTTTTGTTGGTTTTCATCCCGTTCTTGCTACCTTGAATCCCTGCACACATCACTGAAACAAATAAGTCAGAATTTCTGCTCTAACTTGGCCCCTTGCTCAATAAATAGATGTTTGTCCTTGATAACGGGTCAAGGGGCTAAGCCTTTATTAATGAAGGTAAGGGAAAGATGTGATGATGATGAATGCGACAGACAAGCACACGAATACAAGCGAGATTTAAAAGTGAAATGCTGCATACAAATGCAATCATGCGAGATGACTTATTTTTTTTTTTATACTTTTTTTCTGGCATTTTTTTGTTGTTTTTATTATTATAATAATTTTTTGTTTTGCAAATATCTACATTTTCTCTTTTCTCTTTTTTTATTTTTGTTATTATTATTATTTGTTGCTAATGCCTGGTAAGCACCCAAATGGCACCTAACCTACATGAGAACAGGGGTTTCTTACTAATCTCTCAGGTATCCTAAGTGCACATCTAGGTTAATTTGGGCCTCTAGACCCCTCGAATGATAATCCCGCCGGCTAAGACTTACCCTGATGACAATACCGTCATGTCATACTTAGGCTCCCAGTCGCTTCCGACCACAGGGATTCACCCAAAAAGTGTTCAAGGTAAATGATTTGCCCGACTCGGGCTTATCTCCTCACGACTCTAGATGGTATATGATGGAACACCCTGGAACCCTAACGACCAACCGCGCGACGTTGACCCGGAATCAGACGCCGTCGCACCCAGAGGTGACACGCTTGCATTGGCCTAAGCCCAAGGTTAAATAAGAAGACATCAAGGCGGTAGACAGGGGTCTTGACCGGCCAGAAACACAGAGACTCCTTCGCAGCGATAACTTTTACTTTTCAAAGTAGACAACCATATGTGTGTTAAAATAGGGTCGCAGACCTTGGCGGGTTTCACCCTTCAGACATTCCATCGAGCTTTCATCTTTAAAGGAAGAAGGAAGAGTGTAGGGGGTAAACCTCCTGAGAGGACCGGTAAAACCGTTAACCCGGCAAGCCAATAAGGGCCCATTTAACTCTTCCCCTTTTGGGACAACTTCAGACCAGATCTTGAGCGTATACGTTCCATGACCCCTTTTGTGGATTTAGATTTTTGCCTTGAGGGGTTTCATTTGTCGTATCAGGCACGGTCACGACCAGGCTTTTCTTTTGATTTTGATTTTGTACTTCTTTTTTTACGAGGGAGATATAGTCGTTTGACGTTGTGGGCTCCCTGTCACATGTCTGCGGGGACACTGCCCTCTTCTCGTGCTCTGACCGATGCTCGAGGAAATGGATCCTACTCTCGCCTTAAGGGGTTTGAGTTTTGGTTTCTTATGCTCAGCATTTTAAGGGCGCCGACTGTCTCATTTGGTCGAAGAGAAGAGAATAAAGATTACCGCTTCTGGAGGTCTTCTGGGTGAGGCCCCACTGTAGGGGATGCTACCAACTTTTTTTGGATAAAACACATAAGTGTGTGCATGTCAGCTTCCTTTGAGCGAGCATAGGCCGATGTGGCCGGACAGGGATCTCCACGGTTCTGGTAGACCAAGACCCGGTGCCTACCAAGTCTTAATGGGCCCTATCCTAACATGGAGGTTGGATGCAGTGACTTAACAACATGGTAACTCCCAGGCATCGACATTTTGAAATTTTATATATTTTTAGTGATTTTCAATATTTTTGTTATTTTTTGACGTTTTCTTTCTTTTCATTTTTTTTTGCTATTTTTTGACATTAAGCTAAGGGTAGTACCTTTTAAGATAAAGCCCATTCCAAGTGTGGGATAACTTGGTCCCTTCAACATCGACTAGTCTGTAGGCGTTGCTAGGATGCACAGCCTGAATCATGTACGGTCCTTCCCAATTGGGTTGAAGTTTAGAACGCGGCCCTCCAGGTTTGACAAAAATTCTCTTCACGACTATCTCGCCAATTTTGAATTTTCTCTCAACGACTTTCTTTTGGTAAAAGCGAGCAAGTCTATTTTGATACACACGCGCATGCTCGGCAGCGGTCAGCCGCTTCTCATCTAAGAGTTCCAAGTGGGCAATGAGTGAATTACGACGTTCGTCGAGGAGAAATTCCTCATCCAATTGTACTATAAGAGAAGGGATCAGAGTCTCGTACGGGACTACCGCTTCCATACCATAAGTAAGGGCAAACGGAGTTTGTCCAGTGGGGGTACGGATTGAGGTGTGATAGGCCCATAGAGCTTCGATAAACTTCTCTGGCCAGTCTGAAAACTTACTAGACTCGCAGGTTTTCTTTATGATTTTGATCAGTGTTTTGTTGGTGGCCTCTGCTTGGCCATTACCTTGTGGGTAATAAGGTGATGAATGATGCAATGCAATTGCGTACCTTTTGCAGAGGTCCTGAAGGTCCTGAGAAATGAACTGTGGCCCATTGTCGGTGACGATTGTGCTTGGGACGCCAAACCTGGTGAGGATGTTCTTCATGATGAACTTGCAGACTATTGATGCCTTGATTTCCTCGTAAGCTTCGGCTTTGGCCCATTTGGTGAAGTATTCCGTCGCAGTGAGGATGAAAGATTACTGCTTGGTGAGAAAATTTGGATCACCTAGGGGACCAATGATGTCGAATGCCCACATGGAGAAAGGCCACGGGGAGGATATTGGATGAAGTGAGGAAGATGGTGAATTAATCTTATCGGCGTGAAGCTGGCACTTGACACACCTACGGACATAAACAGCACAATTCTCTTCCATAGTGGGCCAGTAAAAGCCTTGCCTAATAATCTTCTTAGCGAGCATTTGGCTATTTACATGGCCACTGCATACACCTGAGTGTGCTTCCTCCATGCATTTTCAGACCTCATCGTCATCAAGACACCTTAAAAGAACTCCGGTAAGGCTCCTCCTATAGAGTAGACCTACAACCAATGTGTATTTCTGTGTCACCCTTCTTATGGCTTTCTTATCCTCTGTGGTGGCTCCTTCAGGGTAAGATTGATCTTTGCAATATTTGACGATTTCATAAAACCACGGTTTCTTCTCATCGGCCAGTTCTTCTTCAAATTCTGTCAACATGATTTCCCTCTTCTCGATAATCTCTCCTTCCTGGATCTTACGTAGGACTCTTTCTTTGATCTTTAAAAGGTAAGGGTCCTGAACAGTAGGGACGAGACGCTTGTAGATGTTGATGGATTCAAACCATACACCTAGAGGGAATCTGAAAGATGACGCCAAGGAGGTGAGGGCATCGGCCAGAATATTCTGTTCGCGAGGGACATGGACAAAGATCAGTTTGGTGAATAATTTGGCATAGGCGGAGACCAACTCCTGATAAGGCTTGAGTTTAGGATCAAGGGTGTGATACTTGGTAAGCACCTGGCGGAGAACAAGTTGACTATCACCCATGACTCGCAATTCAGTGATATAGAAGGAATGGGCCAGTTCTAGACCAGCTAGAAGAGCCTCCTACTCAGCAATGTTGTTGGTGACTGGAAATGCGAGGTGAAATACCTCTGGGATGGTAACGCCTTCGGGCATTAGAAGGACAATGCCAATACCCTTCCCTTGGGAATTCAGAGCTCCATCAAAATATAACGTCCACATTGGCTCATCGGATTGAGTGACAGACATTAGTTCATCATCTGGAAACTCTGATTGGACAGGATCGAACTTGGGGAGAGGATGATGAGCGAGATGCTCGGCTATAGCATAGCCTTTAATTGCTTTTTGCTGGATGTAGGTGATGTCGAATTGAGATAGGAAACTCTTCCAGCGTGCTAGCCTATCAGTAAGGACGGATTTCTCCAGAAGGAACTTGATAGGGTTCATGCGAGCAATCAAATGGACTTCATGAGCCAAAAAGTAATGCTTTAATTTCTGTACTACCCAAACGAGGGCAGCACAGGTTTTCTCCATGGCGGTGTACTTCTACTCACAGGGGTTGAGGAGTTTGGACAGGTAGTAGGTTGCCCGTTCCTTGCCTTCTTCATCGGCTTGTGCGAGGACGGCTCCCACGGAGTCATCCAAGACTGAGATGTAAAGGATCAGAGATTTTTCTGGTTTGGGTGGAATGAGAACGGGTGGACTAGCCAGGTATTCCTTTAACCCTTCAAAAGCTTTCTGGCATTTAGCATCCCAATGGAATTCTACTCCTGGCTTGGTCAACTCGTAGAAAGGTGTACACATTTGTGAGTGCTGAGACACAAACCGACGAATGAATTGCAACCTCCCAATTAAACCTCGAACTTCCCTCAAATTTTTGGGAGGCAGCATGTCCCTGATGGACTTAGCTTTGTTGGGATCTATCTCTATCCCCCTTTTACTCACAATGAAACCTAGTAATTTGCCCGATGATACACCAAACACACACTTCTTTGGGTTCATTTTCAATTGGAACTCCCTTGATCTTTGCAAGACCTTAGTCAAAACTTTCGGATGTTCCACCCTGGTTCTTGATTTCACCAATAAATCATCCACATACACCTCCAGATATATATGCATCATGTCATGAAATATGGCTATCATAGCTCTTTGGTAAGTAGCTCCAGCATTCTTTAACCCAAATGACATGACCATATAACAGTTCCCCATGGTGTAGTGAATGACGTCTTCTCCTGATCCTCTTCTGCCAAACGAATTTGATTATATCCTGAAAATCCATCCACAAATGAGAGGGTTTCATATCCTGCTGTGTTATCGATTAACACATCAATATGAGGCAAGGGAAAATCATCCTTTGGACACGCGCGGTTAAGGTCCCGGAAGTCGATGCAAATCCTGACTTTTTCATCCTTCTTCATGACCGGGACAATATTCGCCACCCACTGAGGATAAAGGATGACTCTAATGAACCTAGCTTTGTGGAGCTTGTCGACCTCTTCTTTCATTTTCAAAGCCATCTGAGGGTGGAAATGCCTTAACCTTTATTTTACCAAGGCGGATCCTGGTGTTAGAGTTAAGCGGTGTTCGACCAAGGTGGAATCCAAACCCGGCATATCCTCGTAGCGCCATGCAAACGTGTCCTTATACTCTTTAAGAACTTCAACCAATGCCTCTTCTTCAGAGGGTGGTAGATTATCACTTATGATGATGATCCTAGGGTCTTCCTCAGTTCCCAAGCTGGCTTCTTTGGTGGACTCTTCTACGGCGACTGACGGCTCGTCGAATCTCCTTATTCCACTAGCATATGCGCTAGCCGCATCCTCATATTGTTCATCCTCATCTTCAATAGGGTATTCTTCATCTGTGCTCTCGTAGACTCCATACCCTTCATCAATTGCACAGTTGCCCTCATACTCTATCTCCGGTAGCTGGATGGGATTTTCTAGCAATTGAGGGATGGCAAGAAGGGTCTGACACCTGGCGGCTAAATCCAGAAGGAATCGACGTGGGATCTGCCTACCCTTGGATTTCTTTTTGGATACTACCCTTGACTTATTATCCCTAGCTTGACTCACATTATTTACAGAAGGAGAAAAGGTTGAGGGGGATGGTGAAGAATGTACAGGGAAAGACCCCTCAGAGGAGGGGTAGAAAAGGTTGCTCATAGGACCTTGGATGGGTGGCCCGTAGGGCGGGACGCACTGGTGGGAGATGTAGGAGGTTTCCTCAACAATAATGTGTTGTTGAGGAGTTTGAAAATTGGCATTTTTTTCATTTTCATTTTTGATGACAAAATAATGAAAAGAAATCGGAGGAGGGGGAAAGGTGATTATGGCTAAAGGATTGGGAGGCTCGTAGAGTATATCATGATTGAAAACCTGGCGCGGGTTGAGAAACCCGCGCAGGTATGTAAGTAGAGAAGGGAACCTAGGAAGATCGTTAGACAACCACCTGGCCCAAGAAGAAGACAGCAACAAAGGCTGTGATGAGTGAATGGAGAAGATGATGGCTAATGAGTCGTCGGTGGTGATGGTGATGGCGGATGAAGATCCGCTGGTGACAGGGTCCTTCTGGCGAGGACGAGGATAGTTTGGAACCTTGACAACAGTAGTGATATTCTCTGATATTTCGGAGATCAATGGCGGTCCTTCAAGCTGGGGAGGCGAGAACATCCTTTCCAGTGCAGCGAAAATATCCCATATATCAAACCACTTGTCCCATTCGCATTCTGGATCTTTGATCTTACCTCTTTTGGTGACCCTCGGATATTTTTCAGTCAAAAACACAGCATGTGATCCCCTATGTGTTTCTTGCGGGTAATCCCCCATCTGAATAACGGCCCTTTGTTGAAGTGGTTTGATAGGGTCCACGTGAGGGGCTTCTAATCCGCCTTGAGTGGTCCTTTGAAGCCTAGGCCAAACCTGCGGTTCGGCATGATCTCCTTTGGTGGTTTCAGCCAACCTTGTAGTTGCGCGCCCAGACCTTTGCCCTGTTGATAGTCGATAGTTCTCATAATCTCCCAACCTTTGGAATGAAAAGGGAGATATGGCGTTGTCACCTTGATCGGCTTCTTTGGTGCTAGCGGAATGTGAGATGAATCACACACATCCAGCAACGATAATATGGGTCGATGAGACGGCCAAACAGAGGGCAGAGAGGTGTTGATAGCATCCACCGTGTGAAGGACAGGTGTACTGACCACTTTAATAATTCTTCCATTGTAAGAAAACTTCAAGCACTGATGGTTGGTGGAAGGCACAGCATCCACGGCTTCAATGTAGGGCAACCTAGTATGGCCTTGAATGTGGGGTCCATGTCGAGGACATGGTATTCCGTAGAGACTAACACGGGGCCTAGCTCTGCCCTCAGGATAATCATCCCTTATGGCGGCCTTTTGCTATTGTCATAAGCTGTGACTGTGATCGAGGAAGGTCTTATCTGTTCCTCGTCGACCCCACACAACTGAAGGGTTCTCATGGAGATCACATTTATGGACGCACCCGTGTCTACAAGGCACGGGTTTATGGATACCCCATTAATTTTTATTGAAATGCACAACGCATATTTCCGAGCTTCCTTGGGAGCGAGCTCGTAGTTGTGGAACATGATGGCCGGTTGTGTGTCTGTTGGTGTCAGGACGGCTGAAATCTTTTCTATAGGGAGGTCTTCATTCACCATGACCTTTTGAAGATATTCCATTAAGGCCGCCTGATAGGACGTGGACCTTTGAAGCAACTCGAGGATGGAGATCCGAGCGAGCGTCTTATCCAGGTGTTTTAACAAATCATACTGTGTTCTAGGGACGGACTTTTCTGGCTGCTCTCCGTCCTTTTCTGACTGAGACTGCTCGGGGTTCTGACTATTCTGAGGGAAAACCCTATGGAAAATCCTTCCACTCCGGAGCACCATTGCCTGCGGTTTTTGCACCTCGACGGGATTAGGTGTGGGTTTAAGCAAAGGTTTGAGGGGGAGTGGTAGAGGGATGGTTGATGAAGTAGGGGTGATGATGGGAGCAGGGATTCTGATGAGGGGTTTGTTAGGTGGAGGTATGATGGAGGTAGAGGGGACGTCATACGGGCTATGGAGGGTAAGAGGTTCGGAAGGTGGAGGCGGAGGCAAAGTGGAAGTAGAGGGGATCTCATGTGGGCTATGGAGGGTAAGGGGTTTGGAAGGTGGAGGCGGAGGCAGAGTGGATAAGGCTTGAGATGGATAATGGTTCTGAGATGGATGGTTGGTGATAAGTGGCTTTGAAGGCATTAGTGGAGGTATAGTAGAGGTAGGTAGGGCCTCATACGGATGGCGGACAATGAGTGGTTTGGAAGCCATAGGGGTAGCGGGGGTAGATGGCGAAATAGAGGGATGAGTGAGAATGAGAGGAGGTGAGGGTATGACGGAGGTGGATGGCTGATAGGTCATGGGTGAGTTAGTAGGAGGGGTGCTGTTGACACCTTGAAAATGAGCAAGGGCAGAAGCAGAATTGAAAAGGAGATTTGACCAACAGGGAAAGATCAATGACGAAGCTCGTCAACCGTCTACCCGGCTGAAGCCTTTTCCCGGCCAAGCTGAGGTCCGGTGCCATCGCCAGTCAGACGGCGGCGCTGATGAAGTAGCAGTCACCTGACTGATGAAACCCCCTAGCACACTTTAACAAGAGCTACACTACGGCCTCGTATGAAGGGCTACAGATGACACGTCATATCAAGTCAGATATTGATTTGTTGACAGATGAGACATGAGCAAAGATAAAGATAAAGCCAGAACCAGCAAATGAAGACTGTGAAGATTCTGGCAAGGTCTGAGCCACGGAAGAATTACCACTGAAACCATTACCCGGCTAAAGCCTCCTTGGGCTAAAGCTGATGTCCGGTGTTATCGTCATCCAAACGACAGCACTGATGAAATCCCAGTCTGCTGACTGATGAAATCTCAAGATGATCTCAACAAAGTTACGTCACTAATACTGGACCTTCTCCAGTTACGATGAGTATCAGTTTAAAGAATTAAGAGAAGCCAAGGCACGTGTGAGGCCTAAAAGCCCTAAATGGGCCGGCCAGATGGGCTTCCGGGAGCGGCGCCAGAAACCTCAACAGAGGCCACTCGGCGCGCCGGGAGCTGCTGCGAGCAGAGTGCCGCGCCGACTTCCACCTGCCGAGAGGGTAAGAGGATCGGGTCTATAAAAACCCACCCCTTCGAAAAATAGAGGGGAGAGAGAAAAAAAAGGGCTCAGAAGATCCTCACCCCCACCACCGCCAGAAGGAAGAAGAGAGCCTCCTCCACTGAAAGAAAGAGAGAAGAGACCAAAGGAGAAAGCAGAGAGAAGGTTCGAAGCTGATTGAAGGTGGGCACCGGGGAGGGAGAGGAGTCAATGCTCCGCCCTCCCCCCCCCCATTTCTGTATTTTCATCTTCTTGTAATTTCGATGGATGATACTTCTTCTTCTTCTGATGTATTCTGTGACATCGTAATCGGTTTTCATGCCGCTAGAACAGGACTTAGTCTTTATCTGCAATTTTCTTCTATGTACTCCATCCCTCTGATGCATGGATGTAATAGTCATGTTCGGATGAATAAACAAATGGAACAGGCCTTGATTGTCGCCTGCTGTTGTCTCTGTGGAGGTTTGCCTCTTATTCCTTTCCCCAGTCTGATTATTCGTCTGCGTTTTCTTTCTCGAAGATGCTTTCATGCGCTTGTTCCAGGGCCAGGGATAGGCTATCCCTTGGCCTTCAGAACAAAGCCAAGCCACATGATGAT
Organism: Amorphophallus konjac; assembly: GCA_022559845.1. NCBI lineage: Eukaryota > Viridiplantae > Streptophyta > Magnoliopsida > Alismatales > Araceae > Amorphophallus > Amorphophallus konjac. Next base: position 347,609,394 of record CM040123.1, on the reverse strand, counting down.
GCACATCTGTGAGATTCCGGAGTTTTCGATGCCCGATTTGTTTACCGACATCATCAGAGTCGTTTCTGGACGAGAGACAGATATTTCTTGGTTCCCAGGACGGCGAATGATAACATCAAGCCATCCTCCTGGAAGTCTATCCAAGCAATGGTGATAGAGGCTCCTTATGTTCAGTTCCCATTTTCCATTTCCCTCTGCCCTCGGATTTCCTTCTAAACCCACTCCAAAGCTGGTTGATACCCAATAAATGCATCCATCTTTGACTCCTCAGGGCCCGTCAATCTCAGCCTTAATCACCAGGAAAACCCCCTCAATCATCCATAAATCCGAAAACAGAGTGCCGTAAAACCCTAAATTCACCTCAGCGCCCTCGTCTGTCTCGGCTCCACAAACAGTAAAGCGGATGAACAGCCCTCGGTGCAAGCCTTCTTGCGCCGAGACCCTATCTCATTCTTGCACCGGGAGCCTCCCTGTTGTTTTACCTCACGCCGAAAAGCCACCCCATCTCATTTCTCCTCGCGCCGGGAAGCCCACGCCGGGAGCCTCCTCCCTGGCCTGCTCTTCATCGCGCCGGGAAGACCCCGCGCCGAAAGCCCCTGCCTCCATGCCATTTGGCGCCAGGAGCTCCCTTTGGCCTCCTTGCCATTGGCGTCGGGAACCTACGGCCGTTTGGCCCTTGCGCTGAAAAGCCTCCTTGGCCTCCTCATTCTTGCGCCGAGAACCCCTGCCTCCTTGCCACCGGCGCCGAGAACCCCTGCCTCCTTGCCACCGACGCCGAAAAGCCCCCTTGGCCTCCTTGCCACTGGCGCCGGGAAACCATGGCCGTTTGGCCCTCGCGCCGAAAACCCTTCTTGCCACGCTGTTTCGTGCCGGGAACCTATATGCATATCCAAGCTGCCCCGAGAGCCTGCTTTGCCACTCAATTGAACCCCCGGCGCCTGGATCAAACCCACCCAGGGATGCCCATGAGTCACCAGACCTGCCCCGGGGATAAATCAAAGGGAGCAAGACTCCCTCATGTTCCGTTGATCCGCACTGGATTCCCGAGCACCCCCCTTTTAGCTAAAGTGAGCTCTGCCAATGCATGAGTGTCACCGGCTTCTATAAGGGAAGAGTCAAACATTGCCCCAGGGCATACATATGCAGTGTGGGAGGTTCGCTCCCTCTTTTTCTCGACTTTCATCCCGGCACTCCGTGGGTGATGGCCTATTCTCCTCTGGGCATAATCTAGATTATGGGGAGATGCTGCTGAAATGTCGACCGATGTTTAACCCCGATAAGCCCCGGGAAGTACACGTCATGCACCTCCCGTCCGGCCCGATCCTTCGGGGAATATGAACACTGCGAGGCCTTTGGCCGGATGAGAAACGTGAAGGGGGACATGTCCTCGATGACTGTCCGGACCCTGCCTCGGCGCTGCGCGGACGGTGTCCTATCTCTACCCGGCACGACCTACACAGAGGGGTCATGCTGATTTAATAACCTATTGTTTACCCAGTCACCTCCTTAGAATAATAATAGCTTTAATATCATGCACTTCATTTTTAACCGCCCCGAGCGGCCTCCTATTTCGGCGTTTAATCAAGGGTTGTCCTTCTTAGGAAGGACGTAATTAACGTCATAGCCTTTATGGTATGGCGGACTTTTGGTCCCGACTCGGACTTCACAATCGACTGACCAAGTCAAGTCGAGCGCACAATAAAATCGTCACACATGTGACTGGCACGCCAATTAACCAAACCAATAAATCAATGGATCAATAAATATCCAAATCCATTAAATCTATTAAATAAAAATAAGAATCCCCGCGTCCACAAGTCTGGCACGCCCGGTGGGACATTGTCTCCCTTCATCTCTACGCCAAAATAGGAGGCCCAGTGGGCCCCCCCTCAAATTTTTGATTCCGCGCTTTCTCTATTTTAAGGGAACTACAATGACGGCTGGAATCATCTCTGTACACTTTGATCAACAAGTGGTCGATGCACATGTGCGAGAGGGCTACCTGGCGGTACCTCTTGCGTTCGGATCGATGCCGCCTGCTGTTGGGCTGCCCAACTGCCTGGGCCTCGTCTTCACCGACCTTCTGCAGGTCGACAACAACGAGCAAGGCACTGCTGTAAGTGCCCCGATGAAGACTGCTGATAACAAGGGTGGCTTACCAGAGAGGACGACCTCGACAGCCGTCGCCTGCTATGTTCATCATGTTCAAAGGAGGGACACGGTCCCCGCTGCTGCCCAGATGAAGAAAAGAACTAACCAGAGGAGCCGGTATGCTGCTGCCGACCATCGTCTTTCAAATTCTGGGAGGACGATGATGATGGGTGACATTAGGGTGAACCTCAACGATCGCCCGAGAGAAGTCCGGCCGGACAGGATTGTCCCGACCGTCCAGATCGACAACAAGTTCCAAGTTCTGGCCACCAGGAGGGCCAACTGGGAAACTGATGAGAGGAAGCCGCTGGCGCCCAAGCCAGCAAGATATAAACAGGTCTGGCGACCAAAGAAGATTCAGAGCTGGGCCCCAACTCGAGATGAGGGGAAAGCTACCGAGGATGCTGTTGCCCGCTTCAGGGCAGGAAGCAGAAGAAGAGAAGGAAAAGACATAAGAGATGATGCTGCTGTTTACCCCAGGGCTTGGGGTAAGAAAGATGAGAAAGAAAATGAAGAAATAAATCTGACCACTGTTCGCCCCAGGATGAGGGGCAAAAAATATGAGCAGAAGCAAGACCTCTCGGTCCCCCATCCCAGGGCTAGGGGCAGAAGAGGGCAAAGGAAGAACTGTGATGCTGCTGCCAACTGCTGCCAGGATGGCGACAGAAGATTTGAGAAAGAAGAAAGAATGAGAACAAGCGAACCAGTCGCTGCTGCCATTCCAAGAAGAGCAAGAGCCTGTGCCAGACAGGCTGATATATTTAGATATTCCAAAGCTGAGCATCTGAATGCTCAGGTGGCAAGACTGGCTCATCAGCCAAGAGGCCAGGAAAGACTGACGCTCCAACCAGAGCCACAAAGGCACAACCCAGAGGAGATGAAACAAGTAGTCCAAGACTACTTCCACTACCTGGGGAACTCCGCCCTCGGTCAGCAAAGATTATCCCGTGCCTTGGGCACCATGGATGAAGAAGAAGAAGAAACCCTTCAGGAAGTGATGCTCGGAGTCTCCTCCTCCGATTCCAATGATTATGGGGAAGGCCGCGGGGCCGGATATGGGAAAGAAGACCTGTGTGGGGAAAAACCTGAAGAAAGAATATCGGTCTTTGACCGACTCAACTACCCCGACCAGGCAGAAAGAAAAGTCTACAGGCGGAAGGAAAAGATGCAGATCTTCACCTGTAACATGGCTGGACTTGTCAGGGGGCAAGACATGCTACCAACTCAACCGGACGAGCTACTCAGGCTGGCAACCAGACCCGGGCCTGTCACAAGAAGAGGCCAGGCGGCAAAAGATAAAATGAAGACTAATGGTGAAGCCTGCAAGATCACCACTATGATAGTTAATGTGGTGACAACGGAAGAAGAAGATAATCCCTTCATTGATGATGCTGAAGGGACTTCAGAAGATGTACAGATCCCGTCCACCCTGGATCCCATGATCCAGATGATGTTCAGAAGATACCAGCAGGAGATCAATGCTCTCAGAAAACAGCTCAATGAGAGACATGAAGCTACACCGGTCTCCAAGCAAGCCGAGCCTGTGGGGCATACTTCCAGCTCAACAGAGACGGCTATCCCAGCTAATCCTCTCCTGGCTGATAAGGGCAAAGCACCGAGCCAACCTGTTCCACAACAAGCAGTAGCTCAGCCCTCTGCATCTCAGACACAACCTACCGCGCCCACCTTGCGCGCCACTGTGATGACAACTCCTCATAGTCAGCAACAAGCTCACTTCTTCCCAGAAGACATAGATCCAGCCGTAGCCCACAAGCTGATGATTGAAAGAATTGTGGAGATGAAGCTGTCTGAGAAGACTGGCGATGATGTTAGTACCTATGATGTGTACAAGGTGCCATATCCTCCCCAATATGCTGCTAAGAGACTACCTCCAGGCGTCAGTAAGCCGCCTAAGTTCGAAAAATTTAATGGCCAGGGCTCCCCCAGAGAGCACATAGCTTACTACACCACAATCATGGGCGACCTGGCAGTCGATGAAGCTTATCTGCTTAAGTTCTTTGGCTCATCCCTTACTGGGTTAGCCTTTGAATGGTATTCAAGCCTGCCAGCTGGATCGGTGGTTGATTGGCCTGATATGCAGAGAAAATTCCGCGATAGATTTCATGTCACTGAAAGAGAAATCACAATAGCAGAGCTATATGCAACCAGGCAGAAGCAAGATGAAACTGCACTGGACTACATCAAAAGATAGAGGAACTTAGCCATGAGATGCAGAAGACCCCCTCATCAAGAAGATGCAGTGCAGATATGCAAACAGAGCCTCAGGAGAGAGGTGCTAGAAAAGATGATCGGTGCAGATGTCAGAACATTTGACCGATTAAACAATATAGTGGCGGAGGTTAAGACGTTCCTGTCCAAACGTCCAACCGCCAATGTTCCCAATGTGCTGAAAGGTAAATCTAATGATCGACGACCATCACATTCTGAGGCTAACACCGTCGATTTCAGAACCTTCGAGCAGCAGAAGGGGAAGAAGGGGGCAGATGAAGCTCCCCCGCCAGCAGACACGGCAGAAAGAAAAGATAAGGTCTCTCTGAGAAACAAAATGAGAAAGCCATATTCTTTGCCGAAAGATAAGACAGCCGCACTATTCAACTGGGCATACAAGCTCAACAAGGTAACATTGCCTGAACCAAAGAGACCCGATGACGTGGCAAAGAAAGGTGATCCAATGTTCTGTCCATATCACCGTGCGCTGGGGCACGCAATTGAAGACTGCTACGTCTTCAAAGATATCATGGAAGGCATGGTCAAAAAGGGCGAGCTGCAGCTGGGAGATTACCAAGTAGAGCCACCTCGTCCGCATGAGCCTCCGGCATTAAAAATGGCCGCCAATATGATTTCAATCTACCAGCAGCTGCCTAAGGAGGCCGTTGAAGAATGTACTAAGCATACTTATGAAGCTTGCTTCCTCACCCCACTGAAGGATCAGGAAGGATGGCAGATGCAACCCATGAAGAACAGAAAGAATATTCCCGCAGCCAATACCAATGGAGCAGTTATCCGCGGTGTCACACCAAGACCTGAACCGCCTCCAGTAAAGCCAGTATGGCGTACAGCTGAGACAGGGCCAGTCATCCGGATCCCCACTCATAACCGGAGAAGACAAGTCCCCCTACCTACACATAAGGAAGTAAGTCCTGCAGCCAGGCGTCTACAGTAGTATATCAATGAGCTCGATGAATATGAGCAGAAAAAGCCTAAACACCTACTGGTAAAAGACTGTATATTCTGGGAGCAGCTCGAAGAATTGAAAATTGAAGAGCAGCCAGAGGCAGAACAAGGAAAAGATGAGACTGAGCCCTTCTGGGGGCAGGAGCTGGCAAAGCCAAATTTCCAGAAGAAGAAGAGACGGCCTAAGTCCAAAAAGGGAAAGAAAGTCACGACAGTACAGTGTAACACTCTGTCAGTGCTCTTTTCCTTGCCTGGGGAGAATGATGAGGATGAAACATCAAATGCCCCACTAGAAGCCAACCATGCGGAGGCCTCAACTTCGGCACATGCAACACGCTCCGGAAGAAGATGGGGGCGCCCACCACCAGCCAATCATAACATTATGTTCAGAGGGGAACAACCCTACCAGATTCCTGAACCAGAGATACGAGGTGTCCAGGTTCCTCCCCCTGCCAGCCTGTACCAAGAAAAGAAGAAAGGAGGTCAAGCTCCGACATTTCTGGAATTTCTGTCCAGTCTAGAAAATGGGCAGTCGATACAGGCTGGGCCAGATAAAGGCAAGAGACCTCAGCAGTCGGCATCTGTAGCCTACAAGCAGAATAAGAAAGAAGGGGATAACCCTCTAATGGCACCAGGGGCCGTTGCTGCAGAAGAAGCCCCCCAAGAAATCAGTCTAGAGGTTGAGGCCAGCACTGGTCAGCAGAGGCCGCAGGTACCACATGAACCTCCAAAACCCCGATGGGCGGAAGAAATGAGACTATCTAATGTCAGGGTGGGCAGCCGGATCATGAAAATGCTAAAGAAGCTCCCTACCAGATTCTCCATCTGGGAGATTCTCTCTCTGAGCGAAGAGGCTCGCCAAGCAATTGTTGATGCCTTGCAGTCACCGGCACAATATGAAGCACTCCTGACAGAAGTGAATTCTGGGCCGTCAGTTACATTCACAGAGGATGACATGCTGATTCTGAATTCCGGCCATAATAGACCGCTGTATATGAGGGGCTCCCTGAACTGTCAGCCACTGAGCAGGATACTGATAGATCCCGGGGCCGCCGTGAACATTCTCCCATACCGCATCTACCAAAAATATTACTTTGATCTGCAGCTTACCAAGGTCAGAGACATGAAAATTGCGGGATTCAACCAGAAATGTGAGACGCCCCTCGGGGTGGCTGACTTTAACCTCACATTGGGGGATCTCACTACCGTGGTACGATTCTATGTAATCTACTCCAACACCACATATAAGGCCCTGCTGGGGAGACCGTGGCTGCATGAATATCAGATAGTGCCGTCCACGCTACATCAATGCATTAAATACTGCCATGAAGGAAAAGAAGAGAGGGTGTTTGCGGATCTGCATCCCTTCGAAGTATTCGAGTGCCATATGCTCGATGCATCCTACTACACGGAGGTGTCGCGAAAGGGTGAAGAGAAAGAGGCTGTGGTCAGCCAGAAAAAGCCGGCGACGAAGGCAAGAAATTGGTCTCCACCGCCACCAAAGGGCTATATTAAAAAGCATGAGGTATCGCACATCTCTTATGCCGGTGACTTTGCTCGGATCACCCCTCCTAGCATTCACCCGGATAATATCAATGAAGAAATGAAAGAAAAGTACACACAAGTGGAGGTACCGCAGGGTTTATTTAAACCCATCGTCAGCCTTGAGTACCAGACGGTGCTACCACTGAAGACTATGGAAGTCCCTCACTTCTGCGAGCCTCCTACCATATTCTACACTGGGGAGTCAATCGAGGAAGATGATCAAGACTGCATGGTCCCTGAAGAGGTTACAAACCAGATGGTGCCGATTACGGGCTTGGACTATACTACCCAACAGGTTTCGCAGATGTTCTCTAAGATGCAGATGCCATCACTACAACCTGTCGCCCAAAAGAAGGCGTTTAAGGAGTTATGGGATCTGCCTCGGGATAATAAAGAACTGAGGAAGATCACTCAGCACCCAGGATTGGGTTATACCCTTCAAGAATACTATGAAGCTGAGGTGGACGTCATATCTGTCTCCTACCAGCATGAAGACCCTCCCAAGGTAGGATATGACAAATACCCCTCGGAAGATGAAGAAATCATTTATCAATCCATAATGAACAATGAAGTCCTAGACAGTCAGCCGGAGACGGGAACGTCTGATGAAACAAAGAAAGATTGGTGCTGGGAAGACCTACCTTCCAAAGAAGATCTGTTCCATGCTGAAGCAAAGTTTGACACGGGAACCCCGGATGAAGACCAAGCAGCCAAAGAGCTGAGGGAATGCTTGGAGTTTGAGCGCATCCTGGAAGAAGTCCGGGCTCTACAGAATGATGATCTCTCAAGGGAGTCTGCATCAGAAGAGCCTCTAAGGGCGGAAGACTCCGTCTTTGAGTTTCCTGCTGATCCAGTTACGTCCTCTGGGCATACTGAACAGAATACAACAATTTTGGCCGTATATGATGAGCCAGCACCCGCTGATGACCAGTATGATGAAACAGAAAATCATGAAACTGAAGAAGATTATATCCCGGGAGGCTTCATCGACTTACAAGAAGCCCCGCCCGAGGTCGAAGACGGAGGTCAGGCCACCGTCGATGAGCTTGTGGAAATAAATCTGGGAACCGCAGATGAGCCAAGGCCGACATTCCTCAGTGCACTGCTGGAGCCAGCTACCAGGGAACAGTATATATAGTTTTTGAAGGAATTCTGAGACTACTTTGCATGGACATATGATGAAATGCCGGGACTGAGTTCTGATGTGGCGCAGCACCGATTGGCAATAAACCCAGAGGCTAGCCCTGTAAAGCAACCTTCCAGGAGAATGCGCCCTGAATTAATAAATCAGATTAACAAAGAGGTTGACAAGCTGATTGATGTAGGCTTTGTTGAAGAAAATCAATACACTACATGGCTAGCCAATATAGTGCCCGTAAAGAAGAAGAATGGGCAGATCAGAATCTGTGTTGATTTCCGGGACCTTAATAAGGCTTGCCCGAAAGATGATTTCCCGGTGCCAATCACTGAAGTGATGATCGATGCAACTATTGGCCATGAGGCCCTATCATTTATGGATGGGTCATCCGGATACAACCAAATCTGGATTGCTGAGGAAGACAGAGTGCACACTGCATTCCGTACCCCGAAGGGGATATTCCACTACAAAAGGATGCCATTCGGCCTCAAGAATGCCGGCGCTACCTACCAAAGAGCCATGACAAAGATCTTTGATGATTTGCTCTTCAAGAAAGTAGAGTGCTACATTGACGATCTCGTGGTGAAAACCAGCAGAAGAGAAGACCATTTACAAGACCTGAGGATGGTGTTCCAGAGGTTGCGCAAATATGAGCTCAAAATGAACCCTATGAAATGCGCCTTCGGCGTGTCCAATGGAAAATTCCTCGAGTTTATTGTCCGTCATAGGGGCATTGAAATCGACCCGTCCAAGATTAAAGCTATCCAGGAGCTCCCTCCACCAAGGAATCTGTCCGAGCTGAGATCTCTGCAAGGGCGTCTAGCCTATATCCGATGATTTATATAAAATCTGTCGGGAAGATGTCACCCCTTTCACAAGCTCATGATGAAAGATGTACCGTTCCTCTGGGACGATGGCTGTCAGGAAGCTTTTGAGAAGCTGAAAGAATATCTCAAGACCCCTCCAGTGCTGGGGGCACCAATTAAGGGCAGGCCCTTGATACTGTATATCGCAGCCACATACTCTTCCCTGGGGGCAATGCTGGCACAGATAAATGAAGAAGGCAAAGAACAAGCCTTATACTATCTGAGCAGGAGGCTGATTAGAACTGAGGAAAGCTACAGCTACATAGAAAAGACCTGCTTGGCACTAGTCTTTGCTGTCAAAAAGCTCAGACACTATATGTTGTCACATGAAGTCAGATTGATATATGCAGCAGATCCGCTCAAATATATATTGACTCAGCCAGTTCTGAAGGGCCGGTTGGGCAAATGGGCAGTGATCCTGATGGAATTCGATATTACCTATACACCCCAAAGGGCAATAAAAGGACAGGCCGTGGCTGATTTCTTCGCAGAGCATCTTGTGCCGGAAAATGATATGCTAGGGACTGAGTTACCCGATGATGAAACACTCGAGGCCTGCCAGGCTCAGTCAGTTATGTGGCAACTATTCTTTAATGGAGCATCTAGAACAGAGACAGACTCCGATGGAAAGACCAGAATACGGGCTGGAGCCGGTATTGTGCTGAAATCACCAGAAGGAGAGGTCGCGCATACTTCCTGTTCTATAAACAAGCCCTGCACCAATAATGAGGCCGAGTATGAAGCTCTGATAATCGGGCTATATGTCAGCCTCAACATGGGTATCCAAATGCTTCAGGTATTCGGGGATTCGATGTTGGTGATAAAGCAAATCCAAGGGGAGTTCGAAGTGCGAAAGCCAGAACTGAATCCCTATCACCAAAAGGCTGTGCGCCTCATGGCGAAATTCTACCATATTGAGCTCAAGCATGTGGGCCGTGGACACAATGCCCAGGCTGATGCACTGGTGAAACTGGCCAGTTCACTGGCAGTCCCACCAAATAAGACACTGAACATTGTCGTTATGAACCGGCGGCAAGTCCCCAGTATGCTAGAAGAGTGCTCCGAAGAAGACGAGGTTTCCACCATCAGCACAGAGCAAGCGTCTGATTGGAGACAACACCTGTTGCAGTGGCTTCTACACCAACAACTGCCGCAGATAAGAGAAGAAAAGATGAAACTCCTAAGAATCAAAGATTCTTATGAACTCAGGAATGGAATTCTATTCTGAATAATGACAGATGCACGCAAGAAGATTCTACTCCGCTATCTGTCTATTGAGGAAGCCTGGCAAGCGATGAAAGAAACACATGCTGGGACAGCAGGTGCCCACCAGGCTGGTCCCAAGTGGAAGATATAAATCAAGAAGCTGGGCTACTATTGGCCCACCATGTTTGAAGACTGCTGTAAATTTACAAAATCATGCCAGAAATGCAAGGAGCATGCTACTATGCCTAGAAGGCCTCCTACGACTCTGCACCCTACAGTTCCCAGTTGGCCGTTTGCACAATGGGGAATTGATGTAGTCGGGCCACTGTCGACTTCCTCGGCCGGACATAAGTACATACTGGCCATAACAGATTACTTCTCCCGATGGGCGGAAGCTGTAGCATTAAGAGAAGTGACTGGTGAATTGGTCGCCAGATTCATCAAACAGAACATTATCTTCCGGTTCGGGATCCCTAACCGAATAATATCCGACAATGGAAGTCATTTCAGAAATCAGAAGGTCTATCGGCTTGCTGAGAAATATAAGATCGAATGGAGGACCTCCACTCCTTACAATCCACAGGCAAATGGATTGGCAGAAGCTTTTAACAAGACTCTCTGCACCTTGCTGGCCAAGGTCGTCAGTTCTAATAAGAAGGACTGGGAAGAGAAAATGTATGAAGCTCTGTGGGCATACCGCACTGTCTTCAAGACACCTACAGGGTGCTCACCATACTCGCTGGTATACGGCTCAGAGGCAGTGGTTCCGCTAGAGCTGGAAGTCCCGTCACTCAGAGTGGCAGTCCAATATGGCCTGGCCCGTGGCGAACAGACCAATGCAGAAAGAATGCTAGAAGAACTGGCTGAATTGGAAGGGAAGCGCCTCCGAGCTCAGAAGAGTATCCAAATGTATCAGGCCCGCATGGCCACTGCATTCAACAAACTCGTAAGAGGACGAGAGTTCAAGAAAGGTGACCTCGTCATGGTCAAGAAAAAAGAAGTCATGGCGTCCAACCCAAAAGGAAAGCTGAATACTAATTGGGAAGGTCCTTATGTGATACAGAGGGTCTACGAAGGAGGGGCCCACGTGGTCGTTAACCATCGAGGGGAAATCCAATTCTCGCCACTCAACGGAAGACATCTGAGGCTATATCATACAACACAACCAACATTTCTCGAGTAATCGGGCAAAATCTACCCTTTCCTTGGTCTAGCGGCACTCCACCCTAGCCGAGCTACCCTCTCCTTGGTCTAGCGGCATTCCGCCCTAGCCAAGCTACACCCATTTCCTTGGTCTGGCGGCACTCCGCCCTAGCCGAGCTACCCCTTTCCTTGGTCTAGCGGCACTCCGCCCTTGCCAAGCTACACCCATTTCCTTCGTCTAGCGGCACTCCGCCCTAGCCGAGCTACCCCTTTCCTTGGTCTAGCGGCACTCCGCCCTAGCCAAGCTACACCCATTTCCTTCGTCTAGCGGCACTCCGCCCTAGCCGAGCTACCCCTTTCCTTGGTCTAGCGGCACTCCGCCCTAGCCGAGCTACCCCTTTCCTTGGTCTAGTGGCACTCCGCCCTAGCCAAGCTACCCTCATCTTGAGCTGGTGGCATTCCGACCTGTCACCCTCTAAAAAAAAAAGAGGAAGGAAGAAGAAAGAACAAAAAAAAAGTAAAAAAAAAAATGGGGTTAAAAATAGAGATATCCTGCCAGACTTGTTCAGGCATTTTGGACAAGGGCAAAAATGGCTAAAACCCAGCTGTGGTGAAAACCCGAAAGGACATTGCAGGCAAAATCGGATACCCCGCCACGTGAAAACCCGAAAGGGCGCGTGGGCAAAAGCAAGAGGGGGCTGGCTCCGGCGAAAACCCGAAAGGGCGCTTGGGTCGGTAATGTGGTGATTCTAAAGAAAGCCTTACCTCCCACCATAAAACTCCTCGTCGATCGACCGCCGCCTTGCCCGATCAACGATTAAACCCATCCGGAATGGACCTTACGTCTATTCTGTTGAAGCCTTCATGCATTGCTCGAGAAAAATTCCCTCGATAATAGGCCCACCTCAGGATAGACCTTCCGTCTGTCCTGATAAAACACTTTCACTTGTTTCTGTCTAAGACCCACAACAATGAAACCCTGCCTGGTTTAGACCTTACGTCTATCCCAATGAAACCTATCCTACGTCTCACCGTGATGAAACCTGCTGTTGACCGATTGGCACACTGCCCGATCAACAATGAAACCCTGTCCGGTTTAGACCTTACGTCTATCCCGATGAAACCTATGAAATCCTTGCATTGGTATAAACCCAATACTAATGATGAAACCTGATGTTGATCGACCGGCACTTTGCCCGATCAGCAATGAAACCCTTTTCGGTTTAGACCTTACGTCTATTCCGACTAGATCTACAGGTCTCTTTACGTCCCGCCACGATGAAACCTGCTGTTGATCGATTGGCACACTGCCGATCTATGATGTAACCTATCCAGTTTAGACCTTCTGTCTATCCTGATGAAATCCATGAACTCCTGGCATTGGTATAAATCCAATACCGATGATGAAACCCGCCATTGATCGATCGGCATCTCGCCCAGTATCAATGATAAAACCTTATCCAGTTTAGACCCTAGTCTATCCTGATGAAACATATGAAATCCTTGCATTGGGATGAGCCAATACCAATGACGAAACCTGTTATCGATCGATGGGCACGCTGCCTGATTGACGCTAAAATCCACCCAGGGTAGACCTTCCGTCCGCTCTGACATAGCACAACACTGCTCTTTGAATCTATTCGGACCCTCCGTCTGGATAGATCATGAAACTATATTCCTTTGCGTTAATGTTAAACCCCACGTTAACGATGAAACTCATATTCTCAGCAAACGGCTTCGTGCCCGAGCTGCTATTTATATCCTCTAAATCAATTCGGACCTTTCGTCTGGATAGATCATGAAACCCTACTTCCCTTTGCATTGATGTTGACACCCACATCAATGATCGTGTGTCCACAATAAACATATGGCGCCATGGCCCATAGGATGAAAGTTCTGGTCCCAGAAAAGACAATGAAAAAGGAAAAGAGAAAGAAAACGACAAAAAAAAAGTACAAAAAAAGGGGGTTGAAAATAGAGATACCCCGCCAGACTTGTTCAGGCATTCTGGACAAGGGCAAAAAGGGCTAAAACCCAGCTGTGGTGAAGACCCGAAAGGGCACTACAGGCAAAATCGGGTACCCCGCCACGTGAAAATTCGAAAGGACGCGTGGGCAAAAGTAAGAGGGGGCCGGCTCCGGCGAAAACCCGAAAGGGCGCTTGAGTCGGTAATGTGGTAATTCAGAAGTTCCATGCCAACCGTCACGTTGCCTTCACCTACCCTTCACTGACGAGGCCTTCTGTCGGTCATCTGGCTCTATGCCCCACCGATGATAAAACCTTGCCGGGGTAGATCTTACGTCTACCTTGATGAAATTTACACACCCTCCTTTCACATGTCCCACCAACAATAAAACCGGCCATCATTCCGATAAAGCCTGGCCAGTTCAGACCTTACGTCTGTCCTGATCAAACTCCTAAACCATCCCTTGACCGATCTGCTCCTTGCCCGGTCAACGATAAAACCCTACCAGGACAAACCCTACGCCTATCCTGATGAGACCTATGTATTTCTTGGCAAAGCCCCACCCGCCATAAAACCTGCTGGGATAGACCTTACGTCTGTCCTAACGAGACCTACACCTCTACATATGTCCCACCATTGATCGACCAGCACCTTGCCCGATCAATGATGAAATCCTCTGTCCGGTTTAGACCTTACGTCTATACGGATGAAACTTATGAAACTCTTTGTGTCGATATAAGCCCATATCGACGATGAAACCAACCACTGATCGACTGGCACCTCGCCCGATCAACGATGAAACCATGTCCAATTAAAACCCTGCCAGTTTAGACCTTTTGTCTATTCTGATGAAACTTATAACACTTTCTTTGCATCGATATGAACCCAGTATCGATGATGAAACTAGCTATTGATCGACCGGCACCTCGCCCGATCAATGATGAAATCCTATCCAGTTCAGACCCTACGTCTGTCCTGATGAAAACCACGTACCCTTCAAGGTCCCACCTGTGATAACCTCTACCCAGTCTAGACCTTACGTCTACTCTGATGAAACCTGTAAAACTCCTTTGCATCTATATAAACCCAATATCGATGATGAAATCATATACTGGTCGATTGGCACATTGCCCCGACTAGCTTTGAAACCTGCCCAGGATGGACCATTCGCCCGTTCCGGATAATGCTATAAGCCTCTTCGCTCACATTCCTGCAAGCCACCTCCCTTGCGGCACGTATGGCCAAGAAGGATGTGTGCTACCACCAACAAAATTCGGTTTAAAGCGCCCCCCCCCCCGGAGGCCGTCACGCGGTGGAGCGAGTTCCCCATCCTTTCTCTGAAGGGGTGGACGCTCTCCTGCTAGGTACGGGCTACTCCCATAGGGACCGTTGAAACCGCTGCCAAATCGCCGTAAAATATTGACGGTGCGATAAGTTAAGAATAGACCACATATGAGACTGGTTTAAAGGGTCCTTTCCATTGAATAAAAAGGGAATACAAGAAGGGCCCCTGAGGGGAGATTGTATTACAAAAAGAAGGGGGAAACAAATATTCACGGGCGCCGGAATATGTCTTCAAAGGCCAGAAGCCCTACATGCGGGGCAGCCCCCAGCTCATGAAGTCGAGCCTCCTCCTCCTGTAGCCGAGCAGACTCGTCCCGAAAGGATGCCACCTGCCCCTCCAACAGAGCTACTTCCTCTGCAAGCTGCGGTCGAGAAGTCGTTATCTGCGGCAGTTCAGCCCGGAGGTCAAATAGCTCAGCCTCCAGGATGGTTATCCGGCTGCGCACGAACTGCTCCCGCTGCGCCAGAGACTGCAGTTGGCATTGGCGCTCCTGAAGAACAGAGTCCATCTTCTCCAGCTCAGATTTGTAGTCCTTCCTTTGCAACTTCAAAACTGTCAGTCTGTCAGACATAATATGCGCCAAGAAGTCCCGGCGATTTACAAACTTTAGCAACAATAAAACCCGCTGGGCCCATATTTCCATGGGACAGCCCATCGCCTGCAAACCAACGGTGAAACGCTCGGCTATCTCCTTCAGCCGCAGATAAGTCAGTCCGGGCTGGGACTCCACCAGCTGGCGCAGCATGTCCAGATTTTGCCAGACAAAACTCTCGGATGAAGCGAAGCAAGGAGAAGGGGCTGGAACTACGTCGAAAGTCACTTCGCCATCAATGTCTGCCCACAGTGCAACATCCGGCTGAGAGGAAGACGGCAAATCCGCTGGAAGAACTGACCGATCCCTCTCTGTGCTCTCCGGCTGAGCTGAAGCCTCCTCCTCTACCACTGTTTCGGGAGCTATGGCTTGAACACCTGCGGAGGGAGAACCCATAAATGATGAAGCTATCTCTTCATGAGTCTCCTGAATAAGGGCTTCATCTTCAGCTACTCTTTCTGATAATGGGGGCGAAAGGTCCCCAGTCTGTAGAGGCGGAGATCCAGTCTCTATAGCCACTGTGGTAGGGACTGCTGATTCGGGCGCAATCGACATTACGGCAGCCGGTATAAAAGCAGAGCTTCTGGCTGGGTCTACTTCGGCTCTGAACTCTGAGGCCCTGACAAGGATGGAAATCTCTCCTGATGATCCCAAGTCTAGTGATGTTAAGTCAGTTGAAGATTGTATTCTCACTGGCACGGGGCGAATAACCTCGGAAATTTCCATGCAAGTTGAAGGTAAAGCAGGGATGATGATCAAATCTACAAATGAGACATCCATGGAGACTGCGGCCGCATCTGAGCTAGTAGTGACAGAGTCCTAAGGATAAAGCAGAATAATCCTCATCAATGGATGGAAGAAAATGAATAGAACAGCGAACAAAAAAAAAGAGAAGAAGCTCACCTTTAAAGTGGGGTCTATATCCTCAAGATGAGACAAAAGAGGAGAAAGCTCCGTAGTTGAAGCAACAAATGGAGGGGTTATGTCGACCTCAGTGTCAAGCCCGGCAAACTCCTCTTGCAATTCCTCCTCAGAAGTTAGCATCAACAGTTTAGGAGGCTGAAAGGGCGGGAGGCCTTTTGCAAATACAGGCAGGGCTTCTGATTTCTGGATTTCCTCCTCACTGCCGCTGAAGGTCACTTCCTCCTCATTATCAGGGACGGTCTCGGAGCTGCCCGAGGATATCTCCACTCTAGCTATGTGCTGCAAGGTCGCCTCTAGAGCATGCCGGGATGCAGACCGGGTGATTATGCGTCTGGCCGGAATAGGGCTCTCTTTTGTTTGAGTCCTTTCACTTTCCTACGGCTGAGTCGGCTCTCCCACTGCTATTGTAGCCCCAATCGGCTCCCTGACTGCCACCTCAACAAAAGGGGAACTCTAAGGGATATAATGAAAGAGAATAACAGCAAAAGTATAAAGAGAAAAGATGAGAGAGCACATTTACCCTCCTCCTCGCCAGCCGGGGTAGGAGAAGGCAACCTCGTGTCCCTCTCCGCAGGCACTGTAACCTGCTCCGGGGCTGTATCAGTTAAAGAGAAGCTCAGTCTCGAAAGGCGCCTTAAAAGAACAGTCAAGAAAATAGTGAAGATTGCATCTGCAAGATATTTACCACTACTCTCGGCGGGTTCCTGAGCAGCCTCCCTCTGAGACCTGAACTCCTCAAAAGAGGGGATGTCTGGAAGAGGGGTCCCGGCGTCCGTCGCAACTGGAGCTGACTGTTGGACCCGAACAACTTTGGCCCTCTTGGCCTTGACAACTGTAGTTTTCACCGCAGAAGGCTTCCTCTTCTTGCCCGGAGGCAGGGGAGTGGTTGTGGGTGCTGCTGCAGGAATTTCAAAGTAAGCAGGCTTTTCAGCCTGAGCAATAATCTTCCTGTAAAGTCCCTGCCGTTTTATGTCCGGTCTATCTGTGCAAGACATAAGAAAGGCAGTCATAGTCGACAGATGCATAACATGACAATAAAAGAAAGACGCCATGAGCGCACAGGAAGGGTCATACCTGCTGGGCCGTCATAGAAGGTAGAAAACGGCCAATACAGATAAGCCACCTCCTTCGAGCGGGAAGCAGCCTCCTTCACGAGCCAGCACACGTCACCTATGGTCTGGCATTTCTCTGTCAAGGCAGCTAAATCTTGGTGGCCGTGGAAGTCAAGGCAATGAAACAGGCCGAGGTAATCCATGCACCAGTCATCGACATAATGAAAAGAGATAAAAAGTGGCTTAGTCAGAATACCGGCTATCGGATTCTCTACTGACAGCCCGTGAACATTCAGTAGCACGAAAAGCCAAGAAGTGTGCTGATAATATGTGCTGGTGCGGTCTTCCCTCAGCATAAATGTCCGGTAAGGGTGAAATCTATCTACCGGGCCCCTCCAGGGGGCTGCTGTCGGGAGAGGCTCCTCCGGGGGAAATGGATACTGCACCTCCACATGAATACTCCCTATGTGGCCCAGCTACCTCAGATCCTTTGTAAAAGCATCTTCATTGATCTCAGAAAATACAGGAGTGGGTATTTCAGAGCCTTCCTCTTTTAAGGACCGACGCCTGGCGATGTATGTGTCCGCCTCCCTCGGATGCTGTGAATAGAGCCTTTTCAGGTGAACCTCATCAATCTCAAATACAGGCCCTGATTGTCGCTTTAAGAAAGAGCGCTCGGCCACGTCCCAGAAGGCGCCTCTGCCATCCTTATAAAAATTGGTGCGGGTATTCCACCACTTGATGTATTCTGATGTGACCCGGGGAATACCATTAGAAACAGTCGGGATCCTGAAAGTTACGCCCTCTCGGCGATGAAAGAAATCCCACCATATCCGACCGTCACTGGCAATGGAGGACCCATGCTTGGCACGGCTGTCCAAAGGGAACTGAGCGGCTGATGAAGGAATATGCTGATCGTAGCTGAAGTTTCTGCTAAAACGGAATGGGTAATAGGGCTCCAAGATGAGCAAGCCTCCCTTCCTGAAGACCAATACACTGGGTCGGATAGCCATAGCCCACCTTACCAGTTCTGGTTCTAATATGGGCCGGGTGGCATTGGCCCCCGAAACCGGGTGGACATAAACTTCTACCTCTTTCATTCTGCATTCCCTCTGAGGGTCTACTAAGGGAGCCGAGTCTGCTGCCAAGTTCCAAAAATGAATGCTACCAGGAGCATCTACAGGCAGTTTTGTCAACTGGCCCCTGATCTTGAACAACTGCTCTGAGAAAAGGCCGGGTTCGACGCTAGCAAACTCAATCATCCGAGGGAGCAGTGTGTCTGACTGCAAAGTTCTCGGGGCCAGCTCGGGGAAAATGCTGCAAACCCAAGCATTGAAGAAATGAAATGGACCTACAGTCCGTAAAGAACGGGGAACCCGAAGTCTATGCAAATCTCCCAGCGATTTGTAAACTAAACACAAAGCCGCCGGGCACAGAGACAATCTCATCCCCCAGGCCATCTGACAGGCCGGATATATAGCCTCCGGTCTGATAATCGTCTCGTCCCCTTGGGGGAGAGCGAAAGTGCACAGCCAGAAGGTCAGATAAGCTGCATAATGAGTAATGGGGTCAACCCCTGCTGGGTTCGGGCCATCTACACCTGCTCGGCGCAGTGAAGCCGGCAATGCTGATTTATAACGAGGGGCCCTGATCTGCTTACTGGGAGTCGGCCCCACGGAAGGGAAGTCTGTATACTTCAAAGGACCTCCGAAGAAGTACTGTATCCACTGTCCTACACGGACTCTCAACCTGCTGCTCTTTTCCCGGGGTTGATATCCTTTGGAAGATCCCCTGCTATAGGATAGACAAATGGTCCGATAAGCCTTCCTCAAGTACCGATATGCGTAGCCAAAAGAATATCTGCCCTCTCCATCAGACAGAGGCATCCTTTACGGAGTCGTCTAGACAGACCTCTTCATATGGCTCCCCATCTATAGGCAGGCCTGAAAGCTGCGCAAGACTCCAAAGATCGAGAGAAGTCTCGCCTTCTGCTGTATAGAACGTATTGAACTGTGGGCAGAACACTTCAAGCATGCCGCAACATAATCCCCGAGAGATGGGATAGCGGAACCTGGAGGCAAATACACTATGATATACCCCAGCTCTAATCAGTAAAGGGGCGTATTCCTTCAAGACAAATTCTGTAAACTCCACTGCTCCTACCCTGAAGAGATGGGCGTCCGTCACTTTAGCGTCCCCAAACCAGCCGGCAGCCAGTTGATATTTGAATTGAACGGCCAGACAGTTCTGAATGAATGGCTCGTCCCTATAACCCCACTTCACAGGAGCTAGAAAAAGTCCAAAGTTGGGCTTCTCCCGATGGACACGACCGGCTGCATGGTCCCACCTTGCCGAGGTAAACTCTGGAGCCCGGGTCAGCATCTTCTTCTCCGGCTCTAATTCGAAAATGCCCAGCACGGCATTCCAGTCCCTCTGCTCGCCTGGGAGATATATAGCTCGGGCTCGATAAACAGAACCCTTCATGCTGTCTCTGTCAGCCAGTATTGCCGCTTCCACAGATCGAGCAAGCAGGAAATCCCTCATTCCGCCTATGGTGAAGGTCTGGATAAATGGCAGCAGATGACGATCCTTCGGCAGATCCGGACGGTAGTCAGCAGCCCTTCTGAAATCAATCCCTTCTGTGGAAGAATAGACTCTGGAAGACGGCACTGTGTCAGTCTCGGAATCAGAGGACTCATCAACAGTAGCGATCTGGTTATAGCCGAAGCTCAGACTATTCACATTCAGCCAGTTGACTGAAGCCCGAGATATGTCCGGCTGAGCCGATGAACTCGCCCCCGCAGTCATGGAAGCCGCAGTAGAAGCACCGGAAGCCATGTCAGCACCTGTGGTCAGGGAAGTATGAGAAGATAAGCATCAGAAGGATGAATGGGCATGTAACAATGAGGCAAACAATTTTCAATAAATTTCGACAGCATCTCCCCTTGTCCGGGGTCTGCCCAAAGAAAGATAGGGAGTCACCCACCAAGAGGGAGTGATCCCGAACATAAAAGGGGACTTAGTCCCGTATAACGAACCTACCCAAGACTAAACCGGTCGAAAAGGGGGGGAGATGAAACAAGGCTCTCGGAGCGGGGAGGATCACCACCGCCACCGAGATGAAGAAAGAAAAAGGATGGTAAGAAATTAGGGTAAAAGCCCTCTCGGGGGGGTTAAAAAGAAAGGGAAGGAGGGGCTTCTCGGCGCGAAGGAAAGCGCGCCGAGAACCCTCCGTCGGCCGGAAGAAAAGGCAGGCGCGCCGAGATGCCCGCGCCGAGAAGTCCGCTGAAGACCCCGCGCCAAGAAGGGCGTGCCGAGAAGACCCTTGCCGAAGACGCCCGCGCCCACAACAGTCGCGCCGAGAGGGTCACGCCGAGAAGTAGCCCAATTCTAGCGCCGAAAAGTCAAAAGGCAGTTGGAAAATATGGAGATAAAAAAAAAGCATGAAAATGAAAGATATATGCACAATATTGTTACAGTAACATGAACAAGCTGAATAACAATGACAGAAAGAAATTGAGTAAGATACCCTCGAATGATGAAGGGCACCTGCAGACCCCGTGCCGCTTATTATGCACTTACGCCGCCCGCAGGTGGGGGGCATTTGTTGACACCTTGAAAATGAGCAAGGGCAGAAGCAGAATCGAAAAGGAGATTTGACCAACAGGGAAATATCAATGACGAAGCTCGTCAACCGTCTACCCGGCTGAAGCCTTTTCCCGGCCAAGCTGAGGTCCGGTGCCATTGCCAGTCAGACGGCGGCGCTGATGAAGTAGCAGTCACCTGACTGATGAAACCCCCTAGCACACTTTAACAAGAGCTACACTACGGCCTCGTATGAAGGGCTGCAGATGACACGTCATATCAAGTCAGATATTGATTTGTTGACAGATGAGACATGAGCAAAGATAAAGATAAAGCCAGAACTGGCAAATGAAGACTGTGAAGATTCCGACAAGGTCCGAGCCACGGAAGAATTACCACTGAAACCATTACCCGGCTAAAGCCTCCTTGGGCTAAAGCTGATGTCCGGTGTTATCGTCATCCAAACGACAGCACTAATGAAATCCCAGTCTGCTGACTGATGAAATCTCAAGATGATCTCAACAAAGTTACGTCACTAATACTGGACCTTCTCCAGTTACGATGAATATCAGTTTAAAGAATTAAGAGAAGCCAAGGCACGTGTGAGGCCTAAAAGCCCTAAATGGGCCGGCCAGATGGGCTTCCGGGAGCGGCGCCGGAAACCTCAACAGAGGCCACTCGACGCGCCGGGAGCTGCTGCGAGCAGAGTGCCGCGCCGACTTCCACCTGCCGAGAGGGTAAGAGGATCGGGTCTATAAAAACCCACCCCTTCAAAAAATAGAGGGGAGAGAGAAAAAAAAAGAGCTCAGAAGATCCTCACCCCCACCACCGCCAAAAGGAAGAAGAGAGCCTCCTCCACTGAAAGAAAGAGAGAAGAGACCAAAGGAGAAAGCAGAGAGAAGGTTCGAAGCTGATTGAAGGTGGGCACCGGGGAGGGAGAGGAGTCAATGCTCCGCCCTCCCCCCCCCCCATTTCTATATTTTCATCTTCTTGTAATTTCGATGGATGATACTTCTTCTTCTTCTGATGTATTCTGCAACATCGTAATCGGTTTTCATGCCGCTAGAATAGGACTTAGTCTTTATCTGCAATTTTCTTCTATGTACTCCGTCCCTCTGATGCATGGATGTAATATTCATGTTCGGATGAATAAACAAATGGAACAGGCCTTGATTGTCGCCTGCTATTGTCTCTGTGGAGGTTTGCCTCTTATTCCTTTCCCCAGTCTGATTATTCATCTGCGTTTTCTTTCTCGAAGATGCTTTCATGCGCTTGTTCCAGGGCCAGGGACAGGCTATCCCTTGGCCTTCAGAACAAAGCCAAGCCACATGATGATTCACATCTGTGAGATTCCGGAGTTTCCGATGCCCGATTTGTTTACCGACATCATCAGTGTCGTTTCTGGACCAGAGACAGATATCTCTTGGTTCCCAGGACGGCGAATGATAACATCAAGCCATCCTCCTGGAAGTCTATCCAAGCAATGGTGACAGAGGCTCCTTATGTTCAGTTCCCCTTTTCCATTTCCCTCTGCCCTCGGATTTCCTTCCAAACCCACTCCAAAGCTGGTTGATACCCAATAAATGCATCCATCTTTGACTCCTCAGGGCCCGTCAATCTCAGCCTTAATCACCAGGAAAACCCCCTCAATCATCCATAAATCCGAAAATAGAGTGCCGTAAAACCCTAAATTCACCTCGGCGCCCTCGTCTGTCTCGGCTCCACAAACAATAAAGCGGATGAACAGCCCTCGGCGCAAGCCTTCTTACGCTGAGACCCTATCTCATTCTCGCGCCGCGAGCCTCCCTGTTGTTTTACCTCGCGCCGAAAAGCCACCCCATCTCATTTCTCCTCGCGCCAGGAAGCCCATGCCAGGAGCCTCCTCCCTGGCCTGCTCTTCATCGCACCGGGAAGACCCCGCTCCGAAAGCCCCTGCCTCCATGCCATTTGGCGCCAGGAGCTCCCTCTGGCCTCCTTGCCATTGGCGCCGGGAACCTGCGGCCGTTTGGCCCTTGCGCCGAAAAGCCTCCTTGGCCTCCTCATTCTTGCGCCGAGAACCCTTGCCTCCTTGCCACCGGCGCCGAAAAGCCCCCTTGGCCTCCTTGCCACTGGCGCTGGGAAACCATGGCCGTTTGGCCCTCGCGCCGAAAACCCTTCTTGCCACGCTGTTTCACGCCGGGAACCTATATGCATATCCAAGCTGCCCCGAGAGCCTGCTTTGCCACTCAATTGAACCCCCGGCGCCTGGATCAAACCCACCCAGGGATGCCCATGAGTCACCAGACCTGTCCCGGGGATAAATCGAAGGGAGCAAGACTCCCTCATGTTCCGTTGATCCGCACCGGATTCCCGAGCACCCCCCTTTTAGCTAAAGTGAGCTCTGCCAATGCATGAGTGTCACCGGCTTCTATAAGGGAAGAGTCAAACATTGCCCCAGGGCATACATATGCAGTGTGGGAGGTTCGCTCCCTCTTTTTCTCGGCTTTCATCCCGGCACTCCGTGGGTGATGGCCTATTCTCCTCTGGGCACAATCCAGATTATGGGGAGATGCTGCCGAAATGTCGACCGATGTTTAACCCCGATAAGCCCCGGGAAGTACACGTCATGCACCTCCCGTCCGGCCCGATCCTTCGGGGAATATGAACACTGCGAGGCCTTTGGCCAGATGAGAAACGTGAAGGGGGACATGTCCTCGATGACTGTCCGGACCCTGCCTCGTCGCTGCGCGGACGGTGTCCTATCTCTACCCGGCACGACCTACACAGAGGGGTCATGCTGATTTAATAACCTATCGTTTACCCAGTCACCTCCTTAGAATAATAATAGCTTTAATATCATGCACTTCGTTTTTAACCGCCCCGAGCGGCCTCCTATTTCGGCGTTTAATCAAGGGTTGTCCTTCTTAGGAAGGACGTAATTAACGTCATAGCCTTTATGGTATGGCGGACTTTTGGTCCCGACTCGGACTTCACAATCAACTGACCAAGTCAAGTCGAGCGCACAATAAAATCGTCACACATGTGACTGGCACGCCAATTAACCAAACCAATAAATCAATGGATCAATAAATATCCAAATCCATTAAGTCTATTAAATAAAAATAAGAATCCCCGCGTCCACAGGTGCGTATGAGAGGGCGTGACGGTTGTGGAAACAACGAAGGCCGTATCATAAGTGGTGACGCTGGTTGATGAGAGAGGGGTGCTACCCGGGCAAGGTGAGGGGTTTGCCTGATGATAGGGTCGGCAGCAGCTAAGATGGAGGTGCTTTTCGAATGCCAACCTTGCTCTCTCCCGACTTCCGGAAAGGAGGAGATGGGGTTGACCTAGTGATTGGGCTGTTGGTGCTCTGACAATGTATTCTGGATTATGCCCATGTTGGGTTGTTGTGGTTGAACCTGTTGAGGCTGTTGTTGTTGTTGTGGTTGTTGCTGTGGCTGCTGTTATAGCTGCTGGAACTGTGGCCTAGGAGGAGATCTTCTGGCTTTGAGAGTGGCGATGTATCGCCTCATTTCATCCCAGTCAATTCCACCTTCATCATTCGTATCGTGGATGTAATCTTTAAACTGGAAGTAATATGGTGGCTGAGACAAGAGCTTTACTTGATGGCCTTAGAATTTTAATCAAGAGTGGGTTGCATGTAGCAGTGATATACTCTGACTCCAAAGCCCTCATTTCACTGATTCACTCCAATGACAAGCCTCCATGGAGGATTAGCAAATGGTGGGAGGAAATAAGAGATATTCTTGCAAGGTATGACTGGAATATTAAACACATATACAGAGAGGGAAATTCGGTAGCGGATGCTTTAGCCTCTATAGCGTGCATCAATAAAACAAACATTGATTATAGCAGCTGGAGGAGCCTCCCAAACAGAGCTCGTGGTTGTGCCACGGTGGATGCAGCTGGTCTCCCTAGCTGGAGGAGATAAAATATGTATAGTTCATTGCGTCCTTCTCTATTTCTGTCAGTTCTTTACCATGGGTATGCCCCGTGGCTCTATTTGTAATTGATTGCGATGGTATCAATAAAATTTAGGGATGGTTACTATTGGCGGAGCTTGCACATTTCGTGCACCCCTCAATAAGTATCTCTTGGTCTCGTTTATATATATAAAAAAGAAAGCAGTTGTCTACTGTGTGTCCTGGCTGCCTGTGATAGACGTAGTATCTGGAGGTATCAACATTCGGGGGCCACGCTAGCCTTTCCCTGGGTAGAACGAGTGTGTTCGAAGCCATGAGGGTGCTGAAAATATCTGCCAGAGTTTCTGGCAATGGTGGGTAATAGGCTCTTTTGGGACCAATCGGTCTCCTTTGTTGCTGTGGGGGGCCATAATTCCCTGGGGGTGGAACTTGGTTGTACTGAAGTGGCAGTTGTTGTTACTCGGGTCGGGGTTGTTGCTGGGGTAGAAGAAATTGAGGCATATTATTCTGGGGTGGATTATTTTGGGGTGGAGGACGAGAGGGGAAAGGACCTTGTTAGAGGGGAAGTCGGGGCATTTGTGGAGGCCTTGGGTTGAGTGCATAGTTGACATTGTTGACTGCACTCACCTGCTTATTTCTCACCACCCCTTCTGTTGCTCCACTCGGGACATTAGTACCTGTCTTTCTGATCACCTTGGGCTTCGGCGGCTCAAACATGTGCATAATGGGGGAGTCTTTTAACTGGGTCTGGACATACCGGGCCCTTTCATAGAGTTCCTCCATTGTGGTAAGCTTGTTCATGGCCAGGACGTTTCTGAACTTTGGGGTCACACTGGACACAATCATCTTTACTTGTTCAGGCTCTGAGAGGGTATCTCGTATTCTTTCTGCCAGGTGTTGAACTATGGGTTTGATGATAACTAAACTTCTTGTGTGATGCCATGGTTTTGATGGTTGTTGAAGTCATGGTTTTGATGTTCATGTGCGATTAAGTGAATGGTGATAACTAAACTAAATGGTTGATTGTTCCTGTCGATTGGTTGAATATGATTGACTTGAACATGTGCTTTGAATGGTTTCCATGCATACTCTTCATGGAGCTTGGCTACATACATGCATTTGGGAAAGCAACAATTGTTCCAATCTTATATGTGAAATTGGGTCTCAATGTAAATCACTTTTTAAACTCTAATACATATTTCACATATCATTTTGAGCTTGCATTATGTTGAAACAACTCATGAGAAACTTGCTTGGAAATTGGAATCATGGTACTTATATCTTGCTCAAACGGTTTATAATAAGCTCTTGTTGATTGATTGAAATTTCCAAATGGCCAAAGGGGTTTCATACATGCACTTCATGCAATTACCACATGAATTATTGATCAAAGTCTGAATCCTTTTTTCTATGGTTTTGTAGGTCAAAACACTCAACATATATTCCCCAAGATCAAAGGAGTTTGAAGCCTCAGACTTAAATGGGTTGCAATGGAGTTCGGGGATGACACCTAAAAGGTCTGAAGTTTACTGTAGCTTTAGGTCGACCGCCCCAGGTTGACCGCCAGTAGCGGTCGACCGCCCCAGGTCGACCGAAAATGCCAGGGATCAAATTTCTACAGGTTTCTCAGTAGCGGTCGACCGCCAGCTTCCACAGGTCGACCGCCAGTCCCGAGCCAACATATGTTGACTTTATTTTCCACTTCGAGAAGAGCCTTTCTCCTTGTAATTCTTTAATCCTAATGACATCAAATCACCCACAAAATGTGGATCTGGTCTGGGGGATGTCCATGGACCATTCAAGGGCTATAAAATATCTCATTTGGAGCCATAACCCTAATCATCAAAGAGGGCTTCAAGGGAGATCAAGAGGAGGCTGTCCAAGGTGAAAGGAGAGGGTACTGTAGCTCCGTGAACAGTACTTCGTGCAGCAAGATCTTCATCCATCCAAGGTGATTCAAGCTTATTTTCTGAAGTCATCTACCTCCAAGAAGGTGTAGAAGCAATCAAGGTTCAAAGCTGCATCCATCATCTCCTTCATCAACTCAAAGAGGATTCATAGAAGGTGATTCAAGATTAGATCTGAAGCAAGCAACCTCCAAGGAAGCTAGAAGCAAGCAAGGATTCCAAGAAGAGTGCCTAAGGGAGAAAGAAGAGAAGTCAAGCAAACAAGAAAGGAGAAAAGCCAAGCAAGCACGGATTAAAGCTCCGATCAAGTGAAGATACGTTCAAGATCCGCAACATGCATTCAAGGGGAACCCAAAACAGGAGTTTTCTAAACTAAGCCTCATCGTCCTTATGTTTTGGGTGTTGTAATTGTGTTCATCATAAACTGTAAACTCGTGTGTGTGTGGATCGTTGTTGGATCCGTGGTCGTGTGTGTGTGTGTCGTATTTGATTCGTGTGTGCGTAGGTCTTCTTAGATCTACGTGTGTGTATGGTTTTATCTAGATCTTAGTGTTTGTGTGTGTGGAGTGCTGCACTTGTCGCAGCGTGTGTGTGCTTTGTTGATCCGATTGTTGGATCGTGTTGGAGATCGCATCTCCGTGTGTGTGTGTGTTGGGGTGCGTCCCCGTGTGTGTGGGCATGTGTCGTCCTGCGTGTGTGGTTGGAGCGTCATCTCCATTTGGGGATTTATCCCCGAGTGTAACCTCACAAATTTTGGTGAGGGGTGGACGTAGGATTGCCGTCGTTGCATCCGAACCAGCTTAAAAATCGTTGTGCAGTGTGGTTTGAATTGTGTGGTTTGATCCATTTCCTCTACCTCCATTCTAAGTGAGTGTTTGTGTTTATTGTTGTTCTGGATTTATCTTCGTATATCTTGCATTATCTATACTACCATCAATTGAGTTTGATAAATCCAATATGTGTACTAATAGTTTTGAATCTCTAAACTAGCATTCTATTACATATTTTATAAAAGGCCAAAAGTTTTCTTAAAATTTGTAAACACCCAATTCACCCCCCTCTTGGGTGTCATTGATCGCGGGACTTCAATTGGTATCAGAGCCAAGGCTCTAATTTCATATATCTAACGATCTAGAGTGATTCAGATCAATGACTACCATTATGTACACTTTGAATTCTCCACCGGTGTTTGATGGTTACAATTTTAATTTGTGGTTAGGAAGGATGTGCAGTCTAGTCAACTCATATGATCCTAAGCTATGGAAGCTTATCTCACATGGTCCTTATGAGTTGGGCTAAAGATAAATCTTTCTGGACCGCAGATTCCAAGCTTAAACATGATCAAAATTGTTTGGTTCTAAAATATCTTATTGCTGTAATTGATTCTAATCATTTCCCTTTTGTCTCCCATTGCAGATCCGCGAAGGACATCTTGGATGGATTAAGAAAAATCCAGGAAGAGCATGGAGACCAATGTCTTGTGGCAGGCACGAGCGAACAGAGGAGTGATCAGCCAAGTGGATCAAGCTCACCAAGTGGTTCAAGCTCAAAGGTAAATTCTGATTCTGAAAATGAAGATGTATTTAGCTATGAAGAGTTGTTGAATGTCTATGAAGAGTTGGTTGATAAGTACAAGAAGGTTAAGTCTGGAAACACAAAATTGAAAAAGAAATCTGAACATGCTTTTCATGAGAGTGGCTCTTGTAACAAATGTTCTAAACTTGAAAGTGTTAAAAAGGATAACGATGCATTGTTAATTCAAAATTCTTTTATTGAAGGCAGATTGAAGCAGCTTGAAAATTCCATTCATGAAACCTCTTCATGTGATGAATGCTTAAGATTCAAAACTGAAAATGAATGTCTTCTGATTGATATTAAAAATAATGAAGAAACCAGTTCATGTATGAGAAAAGAAAATGAGAAATTGAAAGAATTTAATATGGCCACTTTTGAAAAACTGTGTGCTTTTGAAAAAGGAAAATATGTGAATCTCCATGAATATGAAAGAGTGGATGAATTGTTGCAAGAAATTTAAAGTCATAAAACCATCAATGTTACTTTACATGATCAAGTTAATTCTTGTGAAAATAAGATGGCTTCATATGAATTGCACATTTCATCACTTGAAAAAGAAATCTCTGACTTGAATGTTTCATTATCTAGATTTGTGGACGGTCAAAATAATCTGGACAAATTGCTAGGAATGAAAGTAAACTTTCAAAGAGAGGGGCTGGGGTTTAATCCCGTGAACAAAAAGAAATTTGAAAGTAAAATATATACTTCATTTGTTCATGACAATTATGCACCCAGCACCTCCACATATCACTCCCAGCAACCCACTGTATCAAGAACCCAATCAAATCAGAAAAATAGTGTGAATGTCCAAAGGATTCAAAAAGAAAATAAAAATCAAAAAATCAACATGCATCAAAAATCCAAAAATGTTGCGAGCATCACTATGCATGTTAAGCATACCTCTGCCTCATACACACACCCACTAATGAAGAAACTCTCATGCTTTTACTGTGGAAGACATGGACATGCCATGCATGATTGCTTCATTATGAAAAATGATGACTTAAGAGCATGTAGAAATCAAGTTGGTTTGAAAAATGCAAAGAAATCATTCACCACAAAACCATCTATGTATTACAATCATTGTGGTAAAAGGAGACACATAACTTCACATTGTTGGTTATTGTCGAAGAGAAAGAACTCTCACTCAACACATCATGATCACTCACATGAACTGGCAGAACCAATGAAAAGAAGGAATATGATGCCACGTGCCCTCTACCATCATTTTGGCAAATCTAGGAATGTTAAACATGATTATCTTCTCATGAGAAATAATGACTTGAATATTATTAAAAATTAGAAGTTGCATGCCAATATTGCTCCTAACCCATAAGGACCCAAAAGAATTTGGGTACCTAAGATTGTCATTTGAGAATTATATTTTGCAGGTGTGCCTTGGAAATGTAAAGCATGAAATCTATTTTCATCAAGAAGGTAAGGCACACGGGCCAACTGGCATGAGTCAGGTTGAAAGAAAAATCAAAAACTAAACTTAAAAAATCAGGTGATATCCCTTCTATTCTCTCCAGTGACTGTGTAAGGCTTTAATTCATTTTGAGTCTTATAGTCATGTAATCCTGTATATGTCCTCACTTGCATTCCATTCATGGCTGCTTGCATATTTGTGTGTATCTGAAGTGTCATATAGCATCTTGTTATAGGGGAGCTTGAAAATTCTTCAAATCATGATTCCATTACATGCATTGAGTTTACATACATTTTCATATTTACATATAGCTTCACATGATCTCATGCACAAGAGTTAGAGAATATACTTCTCATTTTGAAGGAACTCATGTCATAATCTATGCAACTCTCTTGCCTTCAACACATCCATGACTGCATATATATTAGAATCTCATTGAACATCTTGCATTCATGCACACACTAAGGGGGACCAACCGCATTCGTCACATGGGCTTAATGCTTGCATTCATGCCTGAGTCATGCATCAACTCTGGAGGTTATTAAAGGGATGTTTAGTTGTTAAATGAATTTGTCATACTAGTTGCAATTTTGAATCGAAATTAACAACTAAAGTCTGTTTGTTCTTGGATGCAGATTATACTCCCAAAATTTAAATGATTATGGGCTAGTCATGGCCAAGCCTGAGTAAATGAAAGAAATACCTTGCAAGGATGAAAATGATGAGAACCCTCTCGAGTTACTACAAGAAGATGGGCTACTTTGTGTAGAATAACTTCCAGGATCGACTCAAGTACAAGGTAACATTGATCAACCACCTCTCACAAGATGGAAGGCTTGGAAGAAAATGGATTCTCAAGGCTAAGGTATGAAAATCAAAATATGAAGTACTAACCTTCATGGGGTTAGTGATCTTAGGGCATGAATGCTTTCAATCTTGTCGTCTGAACTAAAGTAATTCAACCTTGTAAATTCATGCAATGGCCTCTTTGTCACTTGGTGACACTCTCAAGTGACAGGTATTGATTCTAAAAACTTGAATTGTCATTTACTAGCATGCTGTGATGAATGTGCCTAATTGATTGAATCAATTTAAAAATCTTGAAAGATGTGTATGAAGTGATTCCATATTGAATATTCTCAATTTGAATTGTATGAGCACACTTGAATTGAATTACATATCTGGTATATCAAATGGTGTCTGTGGAAGACTGGATTATATCCACTTGGAAGCATTCCCTATGCGTTGAGTTTGGTCTTCGGACTAAAATCTCCGCCTTGTACCAGATCCTGAAAATTATGATTGGTGGAGTTATGAATGAATCCTTGAGCTGAGTTCTTTAAATTGAAAATATGTTTCTGATCAAATGATTCAAACATTTAGCTTCTGGATGATTTCTAATTTCAAAACTTGTGAAATGCTCTTGAATATCTGATTTTGAACAATTCTAAAAATTGGGTTGCATTGCTTAATTTTGATCATTTATGCACCCTTATTCATAAAGGCCATGTCATGAAAATATTTGTTGACACATTAATATAATGTGAATGCTCCAATGTGGATTCTGCCTCATGATTTGAAGATCAAGCCCTCCTATGCTACATTTGCATCTTGCATCACATGCTCATCTAGGCATAGATTGCATGCATTATAATTCATACATTAGCTGAAGTTAGTTCATTCATTTGGCATCAGAAGTTTTGCACCACATTGCATTTTATCTTGGCATGTTACATTTCATTACTATATGATCAAAGGTTGCATTGCATTAGAGCTCATGCATTAGCTGCATTCACTTCATTCAATTGGTATCCATTTGTTTGGTATCAGTTGCATATTTGTATTGCATGCTGCATACATTCCCTCTGTGTGCTTGCTTGCTATTATATGTTACTTAGCCCCATCCTTGAAACTTCTACGACCTTATGTCTTCTTGATAAATAATGTTGTATTTGAGTCATTATGGGAGTGTTTCATGTCGTACACTCTGGAGGAGTTCTTATTTCATAAGTGCATCTATTTAGGGGGAGTTGCACTGTTATGTATTCATGATATTTTCGTATACATGCTGAATCAAATTCGCACACTTCATGCACAAAGTGTGAAAATGAGTGTTAATGATAAGGATATATGAATTTCTTTTCAACACTCTCGAGAGGTTAAACTTGCTGCATGTATGTTGAAGAGACAGTTGAGGAAAAAGTTGCCTATCCATCCTTGTTGAAAAATCTGAAATAAAAATGAAAGATAGAGCAATGCTCTGTCTCACTGAGTAAACTGGGCACATGTCACCTGAGACGTGACGTGGTTCATATCTGAAAAGTGTTGACTAGTATCTCTGTTCAAAATGAGGTGAAATGGTTCAGTATTCTGAGTAACCGGGGATTCTGGCATGAGCTCCATGCGTCTACTCGCGTAAAAAGGAATTATTTGAACCTGATCACTCTTAAAAAATTCTGACTATCATGTGATATTGGTTGAGTTGAAAAATGTTGATGAAAACTCATTGTGGTAAGAGTGTAGCCTCCAATACGCTGTTCTCAAAATTAAAGTGTAGTCTGTAAAATGTCTCCGTGTGTTGATCTGAAAATCTGAATATCCATATTGCAACTATCGATTTTCATGTTACTCACTTACACATCTGAAAATTTGATTTAATATGTATTTAGAAAGTTGATTGACTGCATTATCAATTACATGAATCTCCTATATGATTGCACAATCTCCCATGTGCTACACATGTGCATTTCGGTTGCCATGACTCTCTTGCACCCTTCTTACCTATCCTCTCTTAAACAAGTCTGGGGGAGCTGTGTTGCATGTATATATATATATATATGTTTGATTGTACATCTCATACGGCATCATTTGCATGTATATAGCTTCATGCATTATAACAGAAAATGTCAAAATCTGAAAATCCATCACATTCTAAAAATGGTTTTTGAGTTCAAAACTTGGCCTAGTTGTTTTTCATTCCATTGTATGTTTGCATTGAGCTTCATATGATTGCATTCATATTATCATCATGACTATTCAGTTGCATTGCATGCATTCATCGTGTCACATGTTTGCATTGAGTTTTTATACATTTACATAAAATATAAAAATCAAAAAACTTGAAAATCAAAATAAACTCTCTTGTTATGTCCTCCTGCTCTTGCATGTTGTAAAAGTCTGACATAGGATCTATCTTTTGAATGCTATCCTACTGAACATCTCATCTTGTGAACGTCTCCACTGACTCATATCCTTGAGGCCAACCATTACCTTCATTTGGTATCAATACTTGCTTGACTGCATTTGCTTTGGATGGTATCAAATTGATTTGTGAGCATAATCACCAATTGGTTTCCTCTGATTGGAATCACATTGCTTTGTTCGTCCATGATTTGCCCTTGCTTCGTCTGATTTGATAAGATGGGCTATTGTTGTTTCCAAGGGAGATAAGCTTGTTGATATTGTTGATCATGTCCCAGGGGGAGAAAGATTTGCATTATCCCGCTTTTTGATTATGTCAAAGGGGGAGAAAAATTGATGATTGTGTTAGGGGAAGAAGAACATGTTGTATCCTCATTTAGTTTGTCATCATCACTTCGTTTGTCATCATCAAAAAGGGGGAGATTGTTGAACTATGGTTTTGATGATAACTAAACTTCTTGTGTGATGCCTTGGTTTTGATGGTTGTTGAAGTCATGGTTTTGATGTTCATGTGCGATTAAGTGAATGGTGATAACTAAACTAAATGGTTGATTGTTCCTGTCGATTGGTTGAATATGATTGACTTGAACATGTGCTTTGAATGCTTCCCATGCATACTCTTCATGGAGCTTGGCTACATACATGCATTTGGGAAAGCAACAATTGTTCCAATCTTATATGTGAAATTGGGTCTCAATGTAAATCACTTTTTAAACTCTAATACATATTTCACATATCATTTTGAGCTTGCATTATGTTGAAACAACTCATGAGAAACTTGCTTGGAAATTGGAATCATGGTACTTATATCTTGCTCAAACGGTTTACAATAAGCTCTTGTTGATTGATTGAAATTGCCAAATGGCCAAAGGGGTTTCATACATGCACTTCATGCAATTACCACATGAATTATTGATCAAAGTCCTAATCCTTTTTTCTATGGTTTTATAGGTCAAAACACTCAACATATATTCCCCAAGATCAAAGGAGTTTGAATCCTCAGAATTAAATGGGTTGCAATGGAGTTCGGGGACGAAACCTAAAAAGTCTGAAGTTTACTATAGCTTTAGGTCGACCGCCCCAGGTCGACCGCCAGCAGCGGTCGACCACCCCAGGTCGACCGAAAATGCCAGGGATCAAATTTCTACAAGTTTCTCAGTAGCGGTCGACCGCCAGCTTCCATAGGTCGACCGCCAGTCCCGAGCCAACATATGTTGACTTTATTTTCCACTTCGAGAAGAGCCTTTCTCCTTGTAATTCTTTAATCCTAATGACATCAAATCACCCACAAAATGTGGATCTGGTCTGGGGGATGTCCATGGACCATTCAAGGGTTATAAAAAATCTCATTTGGAGCCATAACCCTAATCATCAAAGAGGGCTTCAAGGGAGATCAAGAGGAGGCTGTCCAAGGGGAAAGGAGAGGGTACTGTAGATCCGTGAACAGTACTTCATGCAGCAAGATCTTCATCCATCCAAGGTGATTCAAGCTTATTTTCTGAAGTCATCTACCTCCAAGAAGGTGTAGAAGCAATCAAGGTTCAAAGCTGCATCCATCATCTCCTTCATCAACTCAAAGAGGATTCATAGAAGGTGATTCAAGATTAGATCTGAAGAAAGCAACCTCCAAGGAAGCTAGAAGCAAGCAAGGATTCCAAGAAGAGTGCCTAAGGGAGAAAGAAGAGAAGTCAAGCAAACAAGAAAGGAGAAAAGCCAAGCAAGCACGGATTAAAGCTCCGATCAAGTGAAGATACGTTCAAGATCTGCAACATGCATTCAAGGGGAACCCAAAACAGGAGTTTTCTAAACTAAGCCTCATCGTCCTTATGTTTTGGGTGTTGTAATTGTGTTCATCATAAACTGTAAACTCATGTGTGTGTGGATCGTTGTTGGATCCGTGGTCGTGTGTGTGTGTGTCGTATTTGATTCGTGTGTGCGTAGGTCTTCTTAGATCTACGTGTGTGTATGGTTTTATCTAGATCTTAGTGTTTGTGTGTGTGGAGTGCTGCACTTGTCGCAGCGTGTGTGTGCTTTGTTGATCTGCTTGTTGGATCGTGTTGGAGACCTCATCTCCGTGTGTGTGTGTGTTGGGGTGCGTCCCCGTGTGTATGGGCAGGTGTCGTCCTGCGTGTGTGGTTGGAGTGTCGTCTCCATTTGGGGATTTATCCCCGAGTGTAACCTCACCAAGTTTGGTGAGGGGTAGACGTAGGATTGCCATCGTTGCATCCGAACCACCTTAAAAATCGCTGTGTAGTGTGGTTTGAATTGTGTGGTTTGATCCATTTCCTCTACCTCCATTCTAAGTGAGTGTTTGTATTTATTGTTGTTCTGGATTTATCTTCGTATATCTTGCATTATCTATACTATCATCAATTGAGTTTGATAAATCCAATCTGTGTACTAATAGTTTTGAATATCTAAACTAGCATTCTATCACATATTTTATAAAAGGCCAAAAGTTTCCTTAAAATTTGTAAACACCCAATTCACCCCCCTCTTGGGTGTCATTGATCGCGGGACTTCACCAGGGACCTCCATCTGTCGGCATAGTGGACAAAATCTTCACCGGGCTTCATTTTCTCGGCCACTAGGTCGGTAATGGAAAGAGAGGGACCGACCCTATCCCGATACTTTTGTAAGAATCTTCTTTGCACCGTATCAAAGTTCTCGGCCTCGCCGGGCTCCAAAGAGTAGAACCATTCTAGCGCAGGACCATCTAATGATCTCCGAAAGAGATATGCCAGGGATCTCTGGTCATTTTGCCAATAGGAGGATTCATACATGAAGTCCTTGAGGTGGATAAAGGGGTTGCCAGTGCCATTGTACCTGCGGTACGTGGGCATTTCAGAGGTAGGAAGATGGATCACCGGAAGGATTGGCAAAGCAAACTCCGGGGTGGATTTCACGTCCACCATTTTCTTCAAATTTTGAAATTGTTCATCCATTCTATTGAACCTGTTCAGGAGCGATTGGGCAAGCTCCTCGGGAGGTGAAGGTGGCACCTGCCACTGGGGAGGAAAATGTCTCCTGGAGACTTGAGGGGGAAACCCTGAATGAGAGGGAGCTACCGGACCGCCGACAGTTGGCCCCGGCTGGAGCGGTATGTGGGGAACAGTAGGGGTTTAAGATTGTGAAGGGAATTGGAACGAGGGTGGTTGTTGGCTCGCCTGCCCTTGAAGCGAGGGAGACTGGATAGCTTGCGCCAGTGAAGGAGATGGGATGGCCTGCACCGACTCTTGGAGGGGTGCGATGGCTGGAGTTGACTCCTGGGGGGCGGGGGAAACAGATTTCCCTTTCAGAATGGCTTGAAAGGCCCGGAGCTGCTCTGAGGTAAGCTCCGTGTTGGCGAAAACACCTAGCAAAGAGGAGATGTCCTGTGGCGGGGATGTGTCTCCTGCGGTAACCTGCACCTCACGTGAGGGCCCATAAGAAGGACCCGAGTCCATAGCATGGACTCGCGGCTCGACTTATTGACCACGACCAGGGTGGTTCTCCTCAAAAGACTCGTGAGCCATGCTCAGAGTTTTTCCGGAATGCAAAAACATACACTGACAAGCAGATAGCAGAGATTATCAAACAAGTGGATGCCTTTACGCCCTTTTTTATGTTTTGATTTTGATGATTTTTTTTTTGTGTGTTTTTAACCAGATCTAAAGTTCTCACAAAATAGGGACCCTAGTTCATTTTGTTTCACCACCGTGTCAGCTAGGGGCTCTTGTCTCACCACGAATAGGTCGACTAACTCCAGGGAACTTCAATGGTACAACCAGCCCAGTGAACGAAGAGGAGATTCTTCACTGTCGGGGACTTACAGAGGTCCCAGTGGAGGAGATCCTAGTCTGTTGACAGGAATTCTCAAATGAAGAGTCCTTCCTTCACCGAGAGAGGGTGATCCTTAGAAAAAATGAAAAAAGCTAGAAAAGGGGTGGATGCATGTGATGAAGTGCTTGAATAGATATACAAAATATAAGAAAACAACAGATATAACAAAGATATATTCAACACCCAATGAATCACAAGGGACTAGGAGCGAAGTGCACGAGGTGCACGAGGGATAAGAACTGAAAGTGCTACTGTGAGCACAACTGGAGCGCGCGAGGGCGCAAAGGTGGAGAGGCACAGGCGGTGCCGAACTTGCAAGAGTCACCAAGGTAAAGCGAAAGATGTCCCACCGTGATCGCCAATCTGTGAGCGAAATCATGCGGAATTAATTATCGGGGGATGAAGAAGCGGAGCGCGCGATTTTCTCGTTTTGCTGCAACATAGAAAGAAGAGGGAAGAGAGAAGAGAGACCACCACGGGAGATTACTCAGGCGGGGCGTGCGGGACAGATGCAATATAATAAGATATGGGGATTAAACGGCCATAACGGGAAATGACTCTCCGCGACCTCGGGGGATGGGAAAAGTGCAGAATTTAAGTGACAGTGATTTAAACGGCCATTGCGGGAAGTGACTCGCCGCGGCCTCGAGAATAAGAGCAGATATGAGAGCAATACAAGATATAAAAAGGGGCAGAATTCAAACGGCCATTGCGAGAAGTGACTCGCCGCGGCCTCGAGAGTATGACAGAATAGAGCAGTTCAAGATATGAGAGACAGAATTCAAACGGCCATTGCGGGAAGTAACTCGCCGCGGCCTCGAGAGTATGACAAGTATACGAGCAGCATAAAAATATAGAGACAGAAATTCAAACGGCCATTGCGGGAAATGACTCGCCGCGGCCTCGAGAGTATGACAGATATAAGAGCAGCATACAAATATAGAGACAGAAATTCAAACGGCCATTGCAGGAAATGACTCTCTGCGGCCTCGAGAGTATGATGTGATCGCCAGGGGTCGGAGACCTTAAAATAAGAAAGTGATCGCGCCTACCTCAAGAGCGAGAGATGGCGGGTTGCTTCTTCCTCTCCCTTCGGCCGGCCGATGGAGAGGGCTTTCCTTGGTTACCCTTGCAAAACAACAGATAATAAACAAATGGAATTAGAGGATGGCAGTGTAGTATCAATTCCTTACGATGAAAAGTAATGAAATCATGACAAGACACACACCTGGTTGGTGTTATTTTTAAACCCCTCTCAGACACGAGTAGGAGAAAAATGCTATGATGAATGGAATTATGCAAACGTATATCGACGAAGCTTCCCTTATGAAGGGAGACGGAGAATACGAGATGATGAATGCAAAAGAACTAAGAAGAAAAGGGGAGAGAGTTGGCTTATTGAATGCACCGATGGCGGGATCCGGCGGAGCTTCGGCAGCGTAGGGATGACGTGGAAGCACGGTGGACGAAGATGACCTTCCTCTCGCGAGCGCGGGCAACCGAGAAGCCGGCAGAACCTCCCCCTACAAAAGAACCTACGGGTTAGAAATGGGATCCAGCATGGTCTCTCCCTCCTCTGTCAGATCTAAAGCCCCTTTCCTTCGAGGGAGGGGGTCTGCTATTTATAGAGGGCCAGAGGATGGAGGCGTCCAGGACCCAGGACGCCTCCATCAATAAATTAATATATTTTTTATTTTTTTTATTTTTAACTTTTTATGAAGGCGTCCAGGAGACTGGATGCCTTCATAAAAGCCCACCGAAATTCTGCCGAAAGTCGTAGACAGTGGGTAAAGCGCGTGGTTTCGGCGGGCACCTGTGACTCACGAGTGGGCGCGTCTAGCTGGCAAGACGTCCTTATATTCTTGGATTTTTTCGAAACGTCAGATCGAGCGGCGCGTCGGGATTGTCGGGATGCGGGAAGATGAAGGCGTCCAGGAAACTGGACGCCTCAAAAGGAGGCGTCTAGGGACCTGGACGCCTTCAGAATATTATTTTTTATTCTTTTATTTTATTTTTTTATTTTTTTCACATTGATGAAGGCGTCCAGGCAACTGGACGCCTTCAAGAAAAACCTCCAGACCCCCCCCCCCCCCCGAAAGGCCGTCAACAGTCGTTCGCCAAACATTTCCTGATTCTGGATTCTTCCGGTACATCCGATTGGTGGCGATGCCGTCCGAATGCCGCATGATTTCTACAACGAGGCGGTTTCCGGATGCCGAAGAAGTGTTATGTTACCCACTCAAAAGGTGAAAGAAGACCCAAGAATCGGAAGCACTCAAGCGATTCAAAATGCGAAAGCCACTGCGGGACGTCATATAGTAATATGAGATTTTCTCAGGGGATGTCAAAAATAGCGTGTCTACACTAGGTGCATATGAACACTTTGAAACACACATGTTCTGAGGTAAGGATCAAGTTCTAGGATAAGAATCAAGAGATAAAACTCAATCATCCCAAGTAAATTATTCATGAAATAACCTCATGGAACACTCAATAACAAGGAGTGTAAAACAGGGTAAGTGCCTTACCAATGGTTCTTGACAGTACATGACATATAACACATGTTTTGGATTGTAGAGGAGCAGGGTGATTATCCACACGTTTGGTTCACCGGGTGACTGCCATGAGTTTGATCCACACGTTTGGTTCACCAGGTGACTGCCTTGAATTTGATCCTGCATGCAAGATAGTCAGAGTTAGTACCATGCTTGTTCACATTAAAGAGGTTCCTTGCCTCTTGTAAAACCAATTAAATCAAGCAAGAATCAAGACCATGTACCATTGCCATTTGTCATCTCAATCATATTTAAACATGAATGTACACAGTCAACAAGAACATGTGCAATCAACCATAAGTTTAGTTATCATCACTCAATCACACATTATGTTTAGTTATCATCAAAACCATAACGCCAACAATCATCAAAACCATAACTCAACAACCTCAAATTTTGTCAGTGGCCGAGGTGGAGTTTGGTGAGGATGGAGATATGAGGTTCCGAGGTAGGCTGTACGTCCCAGCCGAGGAGCAGGTGAGGCGTACGGTGTTGCGAGAGGCTCATGGGAGCCGGTATGCCGTGCACCCAGATCGGCGAAGATGTACAATAATTTGAAGAGGTAGTTTTGGTGGGTTGGTAGGAAGAGAGATGTTGCAGAGTTTGTGGCCAAGTGTTTGGTTTGCCAGCAGGTGAAGGCGGAACACCAGCGACAGGGTGGTACACTTCAGCCCCTGGAGATTCCCGCGTGAAGTGGGACCACGTGACCACTGATTTTGTGGTTGGGTTGTCGAGGACATCCAGTGGGTATGATAGTATCTGGTTATTGGTCGATAGACTGACGAAGACGGCTCGGTTGTTGCCGTTCAAGGTCAGTTGGAATGTGCATAAGTTGGCCCCTTTGTATGTGGAGCGGATCGTTCCATTGCATAGAGTCCTATCTCCATTGTGTCCGATCGTGATCCTCGCTTCACTTCGAGATTTTGGAGGAGCTTCCAGAGAGCTTTAGGCACAGAGTTGGCTTTTAGCTCGACGTCTATGCCCTTAGATCGGTCAAAAACTCCATGAAATGGGAGATCCGACGCTCAACCCCAAAATATGAAATTTTACCCTCCCGGCTCAAAAACGCCCCTATCGGCCCCTCCTCGGCCTACAAATCACGGGGAATGCTGTAAAGAGGGCAAGGATCCGTCCCCTACCTCAAGGAAGCTCGAAATCCGCCGGATCGCCGCTGATCTTCAAATCTCGGTCAAACTCAATCTCCACTCCCCCGCCTCAAAGATGGCACCGCCGCGCTCCTCTTGCCGCCGCCATCGTCACCGCGCTGTCGTCGTGGTCCGCCGATCCGTCACCGGAGAAGGAAGGGGCGCTGCGAGCTCAAACGGGAGAGAGGGCCGCAACGGTCGGGGGCACTCACGGGAGGAAGAAGAAGAGGAAAGAAGAAGATAGAAGAAAAAGAGGAAAAGAAATGGGTTATTTATAGAAAATCCAAAAATTATGAAAAATATAAAAATTAAAAAAATCATTTTCTCGATCCTCGGAACACGCTCAACGCACTGGTACCACCCCGGAGTAGGAGAATGCAACGGTTTGCCCTCCACGGGATTCCGAAGGTCCGTAAGGAAAAAATACGCGTAAACCACAAAATGCGCTCCGGGACCCTCGAAAGTGATCCGAAACCCACGGATCCAGATCCAAAAAATGTCAGAAAAACCCGGGACATTACAGCCCTCCCCCCTTAAGTAAATTTCATCCTTGAAATTAAGAACGACACAAGGTCAGAGGAAAGACTCACTCGAACAAGTA
The DNA here is from genome assembly GCA_022559845.1 of Amorphophallus konjac. NCBI lineage: Eukaryota > Viridiplantae > Streptophyta > Magnoliopsida > Alismatales > Araceae > Amorphophallus > Amorphophallus konjac. The sequence continues at coordinate 347,568,528 of CM040123.1, read as the reverse complement.
AGGATACTGCTGCCGCATCTCATCCTCACGCTCCCACGATGCCTCGCCACCAGAATGACGCTGTCAGACCACCTTAACCAGAGGAATAACCTTATTCTGCAGGCGCTGCTCACGCCGAGCCTCAACGCGGATAGGGTACTCCGGAAGGGACAAGTCTAGGGTCACCTCGAGCCACACAACGTCCTCCAAGACATGGGAATCATCAGGCATATACCTCCGCAGCATAGACACATGAACACGTCATGTACAGTAGATAACTCCGGGGGTAACTACAACCAATAAGCAACTTCGCCAATACGCTCGACAATAAGGGAAGGACCAATGTAGCGGGGACTCAACTTCCCACGCCTGCCGAAGCGCATCATACCCTTCATGGGAGAGACTCTCAGAAACACTCGATCTCCTATAGAAAAGCTGAGGGGTTGCCTCCTCCGATCGGCGTAACTCTTCTGTCGGCTCTGCGCTGCCAACATCTTCTGTCGGACCAGACGCTCCACCTCAGTACACTGCTACACCAAATCTTGTCCTTTCAAGACATGCTCCCCCACCTCGAACCAATCAAGCGGAGTCTAACAAGGTCGCCCATACAACGCCTCATAACGAGCCATACCAATGCTTGAATGATAGCTATTGTTATAGGCAAACTCCACTAACGGTAAATGGTGGGTCCAACTCCCTTGCCACTCCAGGCAACACGACCTCAACATATCCTCCAAAGTTTGGATGGTCCTCTGAGACTGATCGTCCGACTGAGGATGGTAGAAGCATGTTAGGTTGGTTGGCGATGGATTCCCCTTTGTTTCCCCATCATCGGGCGATGATCAGGGCGTGGATTGGGTTTTTTTTGGCTTTCCTGCCGTTTTCATGCTTGGGTGGGAATAGCGGTCCTAACAGGGACTGCTACTCCCCTTGGCGGCCCTCTGGGGGCCACCTGGAGGTTGTATTGTCGGTTGGTTTAGCTGTCCCCTTGGGACCGCCACGCCTTGGAGCAGTCCTGCGACTGACCGCTACTCTTTGAGTAGCGGCGAGCCCTTGACCATTTTTCCTATTTTGGTCAGAGTTTTTGACCGTTGGCATTGTCGATTGGCCTGGCGGTCCTCAGAAAACCGCCACGTTTGAGGAGCAGTCCCACGACTGATCGCTACTTATTGAGTAGCGGCCAACCCCTAGCCATTTCTACCTTTTGGTCAGAGCACCCTTAGGGTGCGTGTTTTCGACTATTGGGAGCCACGTCTTGGCTAGCAGTCTAGGCGTGACCGTCTTTAGTTTTCTTGCGGCCCATTGAGGACCATTTTCTGGGGTTAGCGGCCTGGCGATAGACCGCTATGCCCCCCTATGGCTCGTTCTCCTTGTGGTCATGGTTTGACCACCTGTATTAATATGGCGGTCTCATGGAGACCGCTTGACCTGCCTTGCGGTCCAGAGAGGACCGCTAGGCTGAGCGGCGGTCATGAGTGGACCGTCACTCTGTTTCCTCACGTTCGGTGATTCCCGTGAGTCTAGTCTCTCCTCTAGTGACCTGTCCACTAGTCGTAGATTTCCTGCGCACGCGGGTGCGGACCCACTTGGGAGTGGTGAGAGCGTGACCCGGTGAGAGACGGTTTTTAGACTGGTTTCCGTAGGGCCCCTTGACTTTGCAGCTTGAGTCCGGCTAGGGGGAAAACTAGCTAGAGGACCTGACCTAGAGCAGATAGTCTGTGTGTGCACCGTTGGCATTGTCGGTTGGCCTGGCAGTCCTCAGAAGACCGCCACGTTTGAGGAGCAGTCCCGCGACTGACCGCTACTTATTGAGTAGTGGCCAGCCCCTGGCCATTTCCACTTTTTGGTCGAAGACCTTTGGGGTGCGTGTTTCGACCGTTGGGAGCCATGTCTTGGCTAGCAGTCTAGGCGTGACTATCTTTGGTTTTCTTGCAGCCCAGTGAGGTCCATTTTCTGGGGTTAGCGGCCTAGGGATAGACTGCTATGCCCCCCCTATGGCTCGTTCTCCTTGCGGTCATGGTTTGACCGCCTGTATTGATATGGCGGTCTCATGGAGACCGCTTGACCTGCCTTGCGGTCTAGAGAAGACCGCTAGGCTGAGCGGCAGTCATGAGTGAACTGCCACTCTGTTTCCTCACGTTCGATGATTCTCGTGAGTCGAGTCTCTCTCTAGTGACCTATCCACTAGTCGTAACTTTCCTGCGCATGCGGGTGCGGACCCACTTGGGAGTGGTGAAGAGCGTGACCCGGTGAGAGACGATTTTTAGGCTAGTTTCCTTAGGGCCCCTTGCCTTTGCAGCCTGAGTCGACTGGGGGAAAAACTAGCTAGAGACTCGACCTACAGCAGATGGTCTGTGTGTGCACACGTAGTTGGGGGCTGAGGACCAGCGCTGATGAGCGCGACCCCAGCTAGTCCTTGTTCGTGGTACTTGTTGCGTGTCTCAATTTCCGCCTGGGGCAAGTAGGTAGACACTTGGGCGCGGTGTAAGACGTCAGGAGATGCAACCGGTCTTGCTTCTAGTGCGTAGAGCTCTTGTTTCCTAGTAGGTGCGGACTCTTATTTTGTTGGACGGAGGTTGGTTTGCGCGGTACGGTTAGTTGTAGGGAGCCTTTCCGTTTATTTAGTATTGCTTGTTGCTTCCACCGTACTTGTTGTGTTATCCTCTCGTGCGAGGTGGGGGTCTGCGGGATCCCTACTGAGCCAATGAAATGAGACTCACCCCTATGTTTTTAGGTGGGGCGGGGTCGTCGGGAGGTGCGACGGAGTTTCAGCGTGGTTCCAGTAGCCAGGGTTAGTCGCCAGTTGCCAGAGCCGGGGTATGCCCCGTGTACTTGTACTTCTCTTTCTGTTGACTGTACTTAATTTGGACATGAGATACACTAGACCTTGTAGCAGTTTAGCTATTTAATTAATTTTCTATATTATTATTTTATCATTGTGCTATCTCTGCAGTTATTTAACTTCCCTTGATCTCTACACCATCCTTAACCCTTCTAGTCTTCGGGCTCGTGGGTGGTGGGCTGAGGTTTGAGTCGCTCTGGTTCCTTTCCGGCACTCGGATCTCGGGTCGTTACACCACTCGCTCTGATACCAACTGTAACGACCCAGCATCAGTTACCGGATAAACCCGATACAACTTGGATCCTGAGACGCCACCCAAGAGCTGTAAGGCTCCGAAGGGTTACAAAGGTGTAACAACTCGAAATTTTATATATACACTTATGTGCAAAAAAAATAATAAAGATTAATAAATGATGAATATTTTTTCTTTATGTCTTTAAAGTGTAGAATATATAAACGCAAACCATATCCCACGTGTTAACACGAACGGTGAGATTAACGACATGATTCGAAGAATGCAAAGACGGTAATACTGTAGCAGTACTGTAGCATCCGATTTAAGAGAGAATTATTAGCTCTGATTAAATCTTAATTAGTGGATGATGTCATTTCTTACATCATTGAATAAATGAGGTCATTGGTTATGTCATAAAGGGGGATTTATTTCAATATTCTTATGTTAGAATTTATTAGCCACATAAGTGGGTGTAATAGTAACATGAGTTGGTGAAATAGGAAATTATATAAAAATTTAATTAAATTAGTAATAAAATAATTATAGGACTTTGCCCATAAATAGGGCTGGGATCTTCCCTACTCAAAGCACAATTCCATTGGGGAAGTGCTAGTTGTAGAGAGGAGGAAATCTTAAAGTTTGGAGGAGTGTTCGAAGTATTCTTCGTTCTTGTTCTTCTTCCTTTTCGATCTACCACTAGGTAGGTATTCTCTCAGTCTAAACTTAAATTGATGCATGAATTACATGTAGATGCATGTCTACTTTGATTCTATATCATTTTTTCCAATTTTTATTGTGTATTAAGTATGATGTCCATGCATACAACTGGACATAAGATTCTAACTGAGATTTTTAACCCCCGGAAGATCAGTCTCGGATCACAATGTCTTTCTAAGACCGTGTTTCGGATGCACGATCTCCGCCCCGATCGTGATGTCTTCAGGTTCTAATTGAACCAATATATCGTCTAGTATGTTAAATATGTCATGTTAAGTTGCATATCATTCAAATTCACACACGATTAAGTTAAGGATATGGAAGATAATAATTCTATTCCATGAGCTTATATTTAATCCTAGTTCTTGTTACCTTCATGATATCTTTGATCTCCATGACTATATTATCTTTTTGGCATGCTAAATGGAATAGATATTATCTATTAAAATTACATGGGCTTAGTTGCATGATCGTGATCAATACGAGTTTAACGATTTCCATGTTTTCGCATTACCGTGTTTTCGACAAGTCGTGTAGTTTGCTAGATTTCCAAAGAAGAATGGTGTCTAAGGAAAGAGGTCCATGGGCAAACGCTTTAAGTGGATAAGTTGTACTTAATTTGGTCCTCGTGAATACGAGGGGAGCCTCCCACTATCCCACCTCTTACCTGGCCGTGATTCTTCAATTTTCTAGTTAAGTTTTGACTACGAAAAATGGGATAGAATTTTCGCAAGAGTTGTTCCTCGTTCCGACAAGTCATGTACTTAGCAAGATTTCCAAGGAAGAACGGTGTCTAAGGAAAGAGGTCCACGGGCAAACGCTTTAAGTGGATAAGTGGTTACTTAATTAGGACCTCGTGAATACGAGGGGAGCCTCCCACTGTCCCACCTCTTACTTGGCTGTGATTCTTCAGTTTCTAGCTAAGTTCCCGACTGTTAAAAACTTGATCTAAGCCCGTTTAACAAGGTTTTTTGTGAGAACTGATCGTGCCATGTCCGTCAATCCAATTCCTTTATCGACTTAATGTCATTAAACATGATGCCTTCTTATCGACTTAATATCATTAAACATGATACCTTAAATCATCCTTGAACTTCTCTTACTACTACTTGAAATCTTGTACTAATTATTCCTTAAATGATAATTTTTGCTAGATCTGTACTTTATTTCAAAAGCTTTACCTTGAAATTCTTTGGCCATACATACTATGTGAATGCCTAAATATACTTTGGATCAATGATCCATAACCTCAATGTCTGGCGTTAATGGGACCCGGTATAGTCTTGGGGGGAGCACCCGAAAGTACTTTTGCCCATGTGAGCTATTTTTGACCTGGTGTGGCATTGCACCGAAGTGCTTGACTTGCTAGATTCATTTATAACATTCCACAATTCATGAAATACTTGACTTTCTTGAATACTTGAAAGTACTTGAAATTACGTGAAATACTTGACTTGTGCATGCTTACTTGAAATGACCAATTCCATGATAATACTTACTACATGATCGTGCTCTACTTGAATTCTGCTCTTGATATCTTGTCTACTCGTGATTCCAATTACTCGTTTTCCTTTACTCTCTCTCTCTCCTTACTCATGATCCATGTTTTAGTTACATTTCTCGACATAGCACAGTAACTTTATCTAAAATTTTAAATACTTAAAGTTGCCTGGTATAGAGATATAAATCTTACTGTGCGTTTCGCTCACCCTGCGTTTTTGTTTAATATTGCAGGTAGTTCCGATGATGAATCCCAAACAAATGGGGCCGGGCAAGAGTGAAAGAGGGACAAGTCTATCATAGATTACCTAGGTTTCAATTGTTGCTCTTTCTAGAATTAAATGTATTTGAGAGTTGTATTATGCCTCTTAAGGCTTAATAATGTTGTAAAACTTTATCTCGATGGAATAAAAAGTATCCTTTTGTCGTTATCTCTTTTGAAATTGGATCCCCCTTATATGCATGCTCTGATCGACACGAGTGTTACGACTCGTCGCGCCTTGATATTCCGCGTCGAGGCGTGACAATCTTTGTGGTATCAAAGCCTAGGTTTCATAAACCATAGGTTTCCCTTGATATAGGTTCTAGATGTTGATCTAGAATTTTAGATAGAGTCTTAAACCTTCTCGGTGAGATTGGGTAGAGTCATGGGCTAAACTTTAAGAAGGATCAATCAAGGAAATACACAAAACACTTAAATTTGGTAGTTGTGGTTGCAGGCTTAATTTTCGCCAATGGCTACCGAGAGAGCTCAATGGCACGAGATGCAAAGGACAGTCCAAGGATTGACCCAAGCGCTGCAACAAGTAGCTCAAGGAGGAGCTAACCGTGGAGCGGGAGATTTACATAGGAACTCCAAAAGTATGAACCCTCCCAAGTTCGCTGGGTCTACGGACCCAGATGAGGTAGAACATTGGGTGAAGGAAATCGAGATGATTTTTCGAGTGATACAATGTGTTGATGAGGAGAAGGTCCTACTCGCTACCTTTCAGCTAGAAAGGAATGCCCGTACGTGGTGGGAGTCGGTCGAAGCAACTCTACCACACGACCAGGTGTTGTGGGAAGAGTTTGTGTAACACTTCAACAACAAGTACTTCTTTAACCGCGTTCAAGAGAGGAAAGCTGTCGAATTTGCTTCCTTAAAGTAAAAGAGTTTGATAGTGGCGAGTACGAAGCTCAATTCGCAAGATTGTCCCAATACACACACACCTTGTGGGTACCGAAAAGATGAAGGCGAGAAGATTCCTAAATGGCTTAAAGGTCAGTATATTACTCAACTCACCCCAATGGATATCCAAGTGTATGCTGACATGGTGAAAAGAGCCCAACTCCTGAAAGATGCAACAGAGATGTCTGATAGCATCCGGGGAAGAGACGCCAAGAGGGAGCAAGCCACTACCTCTGATAACTTCAAGCCCTCTTTCGGGAAGAAGAGGCCCAATCCTGATGGGCGTAACTTAAGGATGGGCGTAATTTCCAAAAGGACAAGAAGCCCAGATGGAATGATAAGCAAATTGTACCTGTTGCTGCCCCATTAAAAGAAGTATGCAAGCATTACGAAAAGCTCGGACACAAGGCGGAAGAGTGCTAGAGAAGACTTGGTGCCTGTATTCATTGTGGGAGTCGGGATCATAGAATCTCAAATTGTCCACTCCTCAACGAGCAAGCTCCACCGAAAAAACTTCCAATTGTTGTCAAGAAGCAAGAAAGACTTCAAGCTCTTATGGATGCGGAACCTACCGAAGATGGAGGCGTTGTGGAAGGGTACCCTTTCTATTTGCTCAAAGCCCGTCTCTATTTTATTTGACACTAGAGCTACGCATTCATTCATATCTAAGAGCTTTGGTGATACTTTGCCGATGAGACATGTCCCATTACAACCCAAACTTACTATTACTACTATTGGAGTGGGATCGGAGAATAAATATTTCTACCCTGCTAGTGAAGTTCTAGTCAATGGTTGCAACCTACCAGCTGACTTAGTATGCATGGAGATGGAATGATATGATATTATTTTGGAGTCAATTGGTTATCTACACACAGTGCTAGTGTCAACTGCAAGTTGGGTACAGTGACCTTTAGTGGGTACCCCAACCTCTTATTTTATGGTGTCAGGCATTCTAGATGCCTATCCCATATTTCGACCCTTAAAGCCAATAAATTATTGAAGAAGGGTTGTGCGGCTTTCTTAGTTTCTATTACTATGGCCGAGCATAAGCAACCCCATCCAGAGGATATTCCTATTGTTCGGGATTATTCTAATGTATTCCCGAATGAGTTGCCTGGTACTCCTCCGGAGAGAGAAGTGGTCTTCTCTATTGATTTGATTCCGGGAGCTGCACCTATTTCTAAGGCTCCGTATCAGATGTCCCCTATCGAAATGAAGGAGTTGAAAGAACAACTGATAGAGTTATTGGAGAAGGGATTTATCTGACCGAGTACTTCACCTTGGGGAGCCCCTGTCTTATTTGTCAAAAAGAAGGATGGGTCAATGAGATTGTGTGTTGACTACCGGTAATTAAACCAACTCACAATCAAGAATAAATATCCATTGCTGAGGATTGATAAACTATTTGACCAGATTTAGGAACTCGATATTTTTCAAAAATTGATCTCAGATCTGGTTATCATCAATTGAAGATCAAGGAAGGGGATATTCATAAAATGGCATTCAGGAGTAGGTATGGACACTATGAGTTAACTGTTATGCCTTTTGGCCTAACCAGTGCGTGTCACGCCCAAGGTTTAATACAGTGGAAGATAATCTCAGAAACATGAATAGCTGGCATGGTAAGCCTCTTGCAAGCAAGAATGATCAGAGCGCAATAAAATTCACACAAAGTAATTACACAATAATTTACTCAAACCTTCACTTTTATTATTAAAAAGAATAATTCATGTACATAAACTATTCAACTCTCTTAAATCTATTTGACTCAATAAAAAGGAAAATTATATGAACTCGATCTAGACATTATTGACTTCCTAAGTCTTCTCTCAATCTCATGTGACTTTCATTCGCTCTTGGACCCATCACTTGAATAACTCGAATCTGAATCTGAACTATTTGCATCTCCTGAAAAGATTGAAAGTAGGTAATGAGCACACTTACTCAGTAGGTATTTTCACATCAACATGAGGGTAATATTAAAGTGATTAGCATTTTAGCTCTAAAGAATAAGGTAAAATCATGCGAATGCGATAAATCATGTGAATAAAATAAAGTAACAAGACATGATCAAGTTAATATATGATTGAGCAAGCATGACCAAGCAAGAATGTAATTATGGCCTTTCATGAACAAGAATGTAACGAGAATGTACTAGCAAGTCAAGCAAGAATGTACTCTTCACTTAGTAACAAGTACTTCGTGAATTTCTGTAGATTTTCATGATTTCCGTGGATATTTTCACTTCACGAGCCGTGGATATTTCACTTATTTATAAAGAAAGTACTCCCAGTGTAATGCGACGCCAGTAGCATCATACCCCATGGTTTATAACAGTATGTTTCCGACAATCAGCCGAGGGGACTAGCATAGAGCCCTTGAACACGATCAGTACTCGAACTGCATCTTCAAGTATAAATCAAGCTACTTCCACGCATGTAAATAATGTGGCCAAGAATAACTAGGTTATGCCAAAGAAAGAAATCGACAGCATAACGGTACGTTTCTTTATTTTTCATAATTCATCTTAGATGTCTTTGAATAAGTTTACAAGTCCTAGACTATCATTAGTCAATCTAGGATCATAGGAATATTAACCCTTTTGGGTCAACCTCGGGTTAACAGTACTCATGAAATTTAGCGGTCTATAACTGGGCCGCTATATTGATATGGCGGTCTGGTATTGGGCCACTAGAGTGGGCTGAATCCAGAAAGAAAGAAATTGGACTCAAGAATGTGGTGGTCAGATACTGGACCGTTAATGGACCTTAGCGGTTGAGTATTGAACCGTTACTATTTAGAAAACATCGATAGCGCTTTTCTAGACAATTGTGTATTAATGGTACAACCAACTCGGCGTCCTAGGGGGAATCTCAGGCTCGCGGAGAATTATGGAGGCCTTGAAACAATATTTTCTAGTCCATTGGAAGGAATATCGAGGGGAGAGGTTATCAAATCCAAGATTATGTGCCTATAGTGCAAAAAGTGTATCTAATGGTCATATACCGGGATATATCCCATGAACTTAAAGAAATGACTCAGAGATAAGAATAGAATGTGTACATTAGTAAACCAACGTTCAATCTCGTCAATGTAGCGTTTAAACCACAATTTAATACAAAATTATATGGCTTTTGGCATGAAATTATCATATGCTTAAAATAATCTAAGAACCATAAAGAACATGAAATCAGAGTAATGAAATACATTAAAACATGTTGGTATAAATTTAACTAGGCTTATTTATAAGCTAAATGGGCTACTCTTAAAGCTATGTCGGTTTGACAGAAACAGAACACTGGCGGTCTATCATAGAGCCGTTATAGCGAGTTGGCGGTTTATCGTAAGGCCGCGAGAGAGATAAAAACGTTCTATTTCTGGTCCGCCAGAGGTTTCATAGAAAATAAGTTACAGAGTGTCTAGCCGTTTATCGTAGGGCCGCTGAACTGGGTTTGGCGGTCTAAGTTTTGGCCGCTAGAGCACGTCTGATAGAAAACTCGATATGTGTAACTAGATGCTAACTACAACACATCATGTCTGGAAATAAACATATTATAATTTCACAGCATGATAGAATGGAGATAACATGCATGGGATCCATGTATTAGAACAAGAGAATTCATTTAGATTATTAGGGCTAAGGAATATGCATGAACATTACACTATATGCATAGACTCAAGTAAAACATGAAATTCAAGATCTATAAAGCATGAAATCAAGTGCAATAAGAGGGCCTTTAATCTTAGATAGCCGTTCATGAGATGACATACCTTTGTCCTGGACTTTAACTTCAAATTTAAGACTGGACGCTACCCTGCACTTCTTGTGACAAATTAGCAACTTCACGTTGCCCTAACTCCTTACTCTCTTGACCTATGGACATGAAATTTGGAGGGTAAGAAGTAGATACTAAGGGGAACAAAAAGTTCTAAAGGCACTAAATCTAAATACCTCGATTTGGTTCCCTAATTCCTTGATTTCATCAGACTTTTGCATAGTTTTCTGGGTCGCTAATATGGAACTAGCAACTTTACAGGCGTCTATCTCCTTGTGTGCTTGATCTCCTAACACAAAATTCTAGGAGATGTTAGTCCTATATATAAGGAATAAAAACTTCTAAAGTACTTATCCAAAATAATACCTCCTTACCTTGATTCCACGCGAACCAAATGTAAGGGTCGCGCAGGTTAAAACTAGGTTCTATTTATAGGGTTTGGGGATTAGGTCGATCCTAGAGTCCTTATTAAACCTTATATCAACTTCTGAGAGTCCTTAAGATATTTACTAGTCCTCCCATCTCAATCTCTAAGAGATAAGACATCAAAAATCTAATCTTTTTGCTCTTTCTTCACTTCATGGAATTGACAGGAATTAGCGGTCGATTAATGAGCCGCTTAATGGTATGTAGCGGTTGCACGATAGACCGCTACAGATCCTGGGCGCCGAATTTGAATTTAATTCAAACTCTATTATCCTATTATCCACTCAATTATCTAAATATGGAGTATTTATCCTTATTAATCCGTGAATAAGCTAATTAACCTTCTAGAATATGGGCCAAACTTCATAGGCTTGGTCCTTAAATCCTTTGGGCTTTATTTAAATAGGATGGGTTTATTGATTACTTTATTTGGGCTTTAATAATGATTTATTCAATCCAATATGCATTTATTAACTCATTTGGTACTTTATAAATTCTCTGAAAATTTTAGAAAATTCCTAAATATTCCAGAAATAATTCTTAAGATATTTCGGGGCATTACAATGCGCCTGTCGCATTTATGCAAATGATGAATAGTGTATTTAGGCTATACCTTGATCAATTTGTGCCGGTCTTTATTGACGATATTTTGATCTACTCCAAGTCCAAGATGGAGCATGAAGAACATCTCAAGAAAGCCCTGCAGTTATTAAGAGATCACAAATTATATGCTAAGCGTAGCAAGTGTGATTCCTAGCTAGAAGAAGTTTCTTTTCTAGGTCACATAATTTCCCAGAAGGGTATTGCGGTCGATCCTTCAAAGGTCGAAGCTGTAAAATGCTGGGAGAGACCTACAAGCATGACCGAAATTTGAAGCTTCTTCAGATTGGCAGGATATTATAAAAGATTTATTAAGGACTTCTCCAAGATCGTTGTATCTTTGAGAAGATTAACAAGGAACGAGATCCCTTATATATGGTCCGAGGAATGCGAGAAAAGCTTTCAGACTCTAAAAGATTATCTGACTACTACCCCTATACTAACGTTGCCTACGGAAGGAGGAGGATTTGAAGTTTATACTGATGCCTCCGGAATTGACTTAGGCTGTGTATTGATGCAACATGGCAAGGTAATCACTTATTCCTCGAGGTAATTGAAAAATTACGAGGAGAATTATCCCGTGTATGACTTAGAGTTGGCGGCTGTAGTCTTTGCCTTGAAGATTTGGCGGCATTATCTCTGTGGTGAGGCATTCATTGTGTATTCAGATCACAAGAGCCGCAAGTACTTATTCTCTCAAAAAGAACTCAATATGAGGCAAAGAAGGTGGCTGGAGTACTTAAAGGATTTCAATTTTTCTATACAGTACCATCCAGGAAAATGTAATGTCGTAGCAGATGCTCTTAGTCAGAAGCCGGTGGCATTATTATCAAGCCGAATGATTAAAGAATGACATTTGTTAGAGCAAATGATAAACTTAGACCTCAATATGGAGGAGAAGGAAGGAGTCTTAATTGCAAATATTAGACTCCAACCCAAGTTACTCTCTGAAATTAAAGAGCTGCAAGATGATGATCCGCTGATTGTTGAAATTAAAGGGAAATTAAATCAACGACCGAATTTCCTTTTGACAGATGATGGAAGGTTACTTTTTCGAGGAAGATATCTTCTATAAAGTTCTCCATTTTTAAGTGCTCTATATTTTCTTCTTCTTCTTCTTCATCCAATTCTCTCTCATTTTCAATTTATTCTTTCTTTTTCAAAGTTCAATTTTTGCATTTTTTATTATTCACCACGCATCTCTCCGTTCTTTCCCTATTTTCTCCCTCTTCTGCTCCTCTTTTCCTCTTTCTCTCTTCATCAAAGTTGTTTGATTTTTAAAGTTCTCCAATTTCTTCTTCTATCTCTCTAGCTAGTTTTTCTTAGTTTTTAAGTTATATGTCAATCTTCAAAGCTTAAGTTTTCACATTTTTACTATTCATCTCTCTGTTCTTCCCCCGATTTTGCCCTCTTCCGATCTTCTTCTCTCTCTGTACTCTTCATCAAACTTCTTCCTCTCTCTCTGATCGTCAACTTTCTATTCTTCCATATTTTCTAATTCTTCTCCGGTTGAAAGTTATTTCAGTTCTCCTTTAGCTCTGTTTTTATTTTATTTTTACTATTCTTCTATCTTCCCCTCCTCTATTTTCTTCCATACATCCCCAAGGCGGATCTTCTACTTCAGTCTTCTAAAGGCGGTGTTCATCTCCACTATGGGGTGATCATCTCAAAGGCTCGGTACGACGATTGGACGGCGCTATTCTTCACTCTCTTGACTTCTTTTCTTCCCTTAGTCTTTTATTTTTATGCAAGTTATAATTCTATTTTTCATAGAGTTGTAATCTTTCCTCTTAGCAATAAAAATCAAATCTTTACAATTATGTTATTCTATTTCTCTCTCTATCTCCTTCCAAATTCTCTTCTCAACCCTCTCATATTCTTTAGATAGGTTTATTTTAGTCTCAAGTTCATGCAATTTCATTTTCCTTTAGCATAAAATTCACTCAAAATCCAGATTTCTCAAATATAAGGATTTTTAAACTTACTTAATTGAAAATATTCCTCTCCGTAGGATCGACTCGTTCTTACCACTCTACTTAGATTTTACATCTTTTTAGTGAGTGAGTGCGGTTATTTTTAAAATTGTGGCACGGCTTTTAACGACGAGTGTAGTGCACATCAATTTTTGATGCTGTTGTCGGGGAGGAAATGATTTTGATAGTTAGAAATTCTTGTGTTTGGTGTGTATATTTATATATTAATTTTTATGTTTTTATTTTATAGGAAAAAGAAAAGAAAAATCAGAAAATCAGAAAATCAAAGAAAAAAGAAAATTTGGACATGAAATTCACAGAAAATCAACTGTTGTAGAAAGTCAGAAAGCGTCGCTGAAAGCCTGTATCTGTCACTACAGGGAATAGAAAAACAGGAATTCTGAAAATTCTGAGAACTAAACGTCGCCAAAGGTCAGTAAACATAGATACATGTCCTGTTTTTAAAATTTTTGAAAAATCTCAAAAAATCAAAATAATTTCTAAAAAATCAAAAAATCAAAAAATCAGAAAACACAAAAAGCATGAGTTTAGGGTTTATTTTTCAATAGGTTGCATGTTGTTTAGTAATTTTAGTTGATATTTATCTTTTATCCATCTCTCTTTTTGAAAAGAAAAATAGAAAAAAAAACTCTCTGAAAAAAATTCAAAAAATAGAAAAAAAATTCCTTGTCATGATATCATGCTTTCATGTTAGTTATATCTCTTGCATGTATTGTTGCATATATTTGATTCATTATTCTTTATTCTTGCATCATTTGAAAAAAATTATTTATTCTCTTCTTCTCTTTCTCCCTTCTTAAGGACAATTTAGGCAGACCCCTCTTGAAATTTGAAGGATCCTCCATTGAGCACTCCATCTCTTTGGATCAGAATCTCCTTTTCCAAGATCTCCATAAGTCTCCGCACCCGTGGATTCCCTTACAGACGTTGGGCCGGTTGTACCAAGAAGCACCTTGAAGTTAGCTTTCCCTTAGAAGTTGAAAAAAAAAAGAAAAAAAACATCATTTGGTATACATAGCTCATATAGTTGTTTTTACTTTTGCATCATTTTGAAAAAAAATAACAAAACCAAAAATACAACCAAAAATAAAATAACAGCACTCTCCTTGGGCCCTTTTTACATTGCATGCAAGGTAGGAGATCCCTACATCCACATTTGCTTGGATCCATACGTGAAATTGAGAGCTTAGTGCATCTTAGAAATCATCATCAACCTAATCTCATGGCGGACCAAAATCAATAACAATAAGCTCCCAAGCAATGAAGGAATATTTCATGCCAAATCAATACCAACCTTCCTTCTATGTTCAAGCACCACAAAATCAAGCGGCCCAATATGAGATTAAATCAAGCACCATTCAAATGTTGCCATCTTTCTATGGCAATACCAATGAAGATCCCTACAAACATCTTAATGAGTTCCTCCATATTTGCTCCACTGTTAAGATCCAAAACTTTTTTGATGATGCTCTTAGGCTGACTCTCTTTCATTCTCTCTCAAGGACAAAGCTAAATATTGGTTAGGAGCCTTGGGTAGATCAATAGACACATGAGCTGAAATGTAAAAAGAATTTTTAAAGAAATTTTATCCCATAGGGCGGACCAATACCATGAGGAGAGCCATAACTAGATTCACTCAAAATGCTGGGGAACAAATTCATGAATCTTGGGATAGATTGAAAGATTTGCTAAGAAAGTACCCACACCATGGATTGTCAAGATGATAAATAGTTCAGGCATTCTATGAGGGATTAACTGATAATTATCATCAAATGGTGGATGCGTCATGTGGGGGAGTTTTTATGAGTAAGAGCGAGGATGAGAAATATGACTTGTTTGAGATGTTAAGTGAAAATTCTATTAGTCATGCCTCGCTATCATCTTATGAGAGAATGATTGGGCCATCTAAGAGGGCTGGGTTTTATAAACTTAAGAATCAGGAGAAACTGAGAATAGGATGGACATTATTGCTCTTACGCAAAAGTTGAATAAAATGGACATGTTGGCGCAAAAGATGGAGAAGGTTGACTTAGTATATCAAAAGCTAGATCAATTGCTATCCATGAATAGACATGAACCTTCTTTCTCTTCTGCCCCTCAATCTCAACTATTCCCAGATTCTAACCATCATGAACTTTGTGCTCTTTGTTCAAGCCCAAATCATACCGTTACTAATTTCCCACTGTAGCCCAGCTTCCCCCGTTCATCCAAGAATAAATTTTCGCTGCTCCGGGCGTCTCTAAGCCTTCTTACGATCCCTATTCTAATACGTACAATCCAGGCTAGAGAAATCATCCCAACTTTTCTTGGAAAAACTAGCAAGGACCATCATGCAATCCAATCCCTCAAACCATCCAATGCAAAAACAATCTTTTCCAAATTCAAGTCAATCTCACCAAAATTTCTCTTATTTATCTCCTTTTCAACAAACTCAACAACAATAATCTCAACCTCCTTATCAACATTCTCAGGCCCCGTATCATCAAGCTCAATCATATTAGGGCCAATATCATCAATACCCTCAAATCGTTATCAAGCTCAAATTCCTATTCAACCTCGTCCTCCTCAACCCTCTCAGCCCAATTTTGATGATAAATTCGACCAAATTAACAACTCATTCTTTCTCAACAACAATCTATTGTTAAGTTGGAGAGTCAAATAGGGTAATTAGCTGCAAGTAATATGAGGAGAGAAATTGGTCAACTTCCCAGCCAACCGGTGGCTAATTCAAAAAATCAACCTCCGGATTTCCCTCAAAGAGCCCCTCTTCTTCCTCAACCAAACCAACCTCAGCTTCCCCCTCTTGCTGGTCCTCAATATGAGAACGCTAAGGCTATTTCCACTCTTAGGAGCGGGAGAACTTTAGATGATCCTTATAAGGCTAGGGGAGTTGGTGGCAACTCGGCCCATCCGGCCCCAGAAGAAAGTGATAGTGAAGAAGATGAGCCCATCATTGTTGAAAGGAGGAACCCGAAAGGTGAGAGGAAGGAACTTGATAAAGGCGAAGAAAAGGTTGAAGAAAAACCCCATGAGTATGCACCAAAAGTCTCGTTCCCTGATGCTTTGAAGTCTAAAGCTAGCAAGAAGCAGCCGGTCCATCAAGAAGAATTAATGGAATTATTTAAGCAGGTGAACATTAATATTCCATTATTAGATGCGATCAAACATGTGCTGACTTACACAAATTTCTAAAAGAGCTATGTACACCGAAGAGGGAACCAAGGGTGTTAACTCAAAAGATCCATCTATCTGAAGATGTAAGTACTGTTCTAATGAATTATCTTCCTAAGAAGTTGAAAGACCCGGAGCTCCGTGAATTTCGTGTGATATAGGGAGAGTCACTTTTGATCGAGCATTGCTAGACTTAGGTGCAAGTGTGAATCTTTTACCCACCTTTATATATGAGTAGTTTGATCTGAGGGAATTAAAACCAACTTCAATAATCCTGTAATTGGCGGATCGATCGGTGAAAACTCCAAGGGGTCTATTGGAGGATGTTATTGTCAAAGTCCATGAATGCTATTTCCTTGTGGATTTCTTAATCTTGGATATGGCCTTGTCCCAGGAACTCAAGCACATGCCTATTATTTTAGGACATCCTTTTTTAGCCATGGCAAAGGACAACATTAATTGTGCCACGAGAATGATGGACATATCATTTGGAGGTGAGAATGTTTCCTTGAATGTTTTTAAGGCATCTAAATATCCAAACCAAGAGGAAGAATGCAATGTTATTGATGTATTTGAGGAGTTGATTGAAAAAAGTTCGGATGATATCGAGGACACCTTAGAAGAGAGTAGCTTGCTCCAAGATTCTCCTCTCTCTTTTGCACCCTACTCTAGGGTAGATCCACTTCCTACGTTGCAATCTAAACCTGCTCTTCCATCTCTTGAATACCCTCCTACTCTGGAACTTAAACCTCTTCCGGATTCTCTGAAATATGCTTATCTAGGCCCTGATCACACTTTCCCTGTCATAATTGCCTCTAACCTCACCTCCGCTCAGGAATCTCAGCTCTTAGATGTCCTTAAGGAGCCTAGGGGGGCGATAGGTTGGTCTATGGCTGATTTAAAAGAGATTAGTCTGGATGTTTGCATGCACTACATATATTTAGAGGACAATGCCAAGCCGAGTAGAGAAATACAGTGCAGGCTTAATCCGAATTTGAAAGAGGTGGTTAAGAAGGAGGTAGTGAAGTGGTTGGATGTCGGGATCATATATCACATCTCTGATAGTAAGTGGGTCAGCCCCACACAAGTTGTTCCAAAGAAATCAGGGCTGATCGTTGTTACAAATGAAAAAGGAGAAGAAGTGCCCATGAGATTACAAACGGGGTGGAGAGTTTGCATAGATTATAGAAAATTGAATTTAATGACAAAAAGGATCATTTCCCTCTCCCGTTTGTAGATCAGATCTTGGAGAGACTGGCCGGGCAGAAATACTTTTGCTTTTTGGATGGCTACTTCGGGTACAATCAAGTTGCAATCTACCAAGAAGAATGTCACGTGTCCTTACGGCACATTTGCATTTAGAAGAATGTCATTCAGGCTTTGCAATGCCCCTATTACCTTTCAGCAATGTATGATGGCAATATTTTCTGAAATGGTGAGAGAATTTTTGGAATTTTTTATGGATGACTTCTCTGTATTTGGTGCCTCATTTAAAAATTGCTTGGAGAACTTGACCACGGTGTTGAAAAGGGGCATAGAATCTAATCTTGTGTTAAGTCGGGAGAAAAGTCACTTCATGGTAAGAGAAGGTATTGTGCTAAGCCATGTTGTTTCTGAAAGGGGAATAGAGGTAGATAAAGATAAGGTTGATCTGATTTCTAATCTTCTTCCCCCTTTGTTTGTCAAGCAAATCCATTCTTTTCTTGACCATGCGGGTTTTTATAGAAGATTCATTAAGAACTTCTCTACCATTGCTCGTCCACTTACTCAGTTGCTAGCCAAAGACACTCCTTTTTGTTGGGAGCAGAGGATCGTCAAGCTAGAGGGGGAGGGGGTGAATAGATTAACCACTTAAAAATTTAAACAGAATAAGACGATCGCACGCTCTGTGATAGCACAGGCATAACCTCACTCCGTGAAATCTAGAAGTCAAACGTAATATCTAAGTGCACTAGCCGAGACAATAAGCACGAAATCAAACCACAGGCACAAACCACGGGAGACAGGAGTTTTAAGGTGGTTCGGTCTCTATCCCGAGACCTACGTCCACCCCCTCACCAACCCGGTGGGGATCACCGCTGAGCTTTACAGCTTATGCTAAAACCAGAGAAGAACCCTTCTCTGACCTGCAGATCCAATCTGCAGAAGACAGCAACACACTGTCACAGAACCGCTGTCAAACAGCTTACAGACACGAAGTCTGTTCTCCCTCTGATCTCAGAACTCACTCTGGATCAGAACAAACCTGTCCACTAAATCCCAGTGGAACAGTAATCCGAATATAACAATGTATAGGAAAAACCAAAATATAAAGTAAGGAATGAACTCAGAAGACGCTGGTCAATGAATCTTCAGGCTTCTTGCGCAGCAGAAGAGAGTGTAGCCTGAAGGGATGAACAGCACGATCTGAGTATGATCTCCTCTACACTTGAGGCTAGATCAGACTGATGCTTCCATGATTCTTCAGCGTCTGATCTACTTCACCAGGAGAACGAACCTGTACTGCAAGCTTCGCACTGGACAGTCTTCGAATATCCCCTTGCTCTTAGTTCTTCTCTGGAAGAATACCTCACGCCCTTCCTCTCTGCTATTTCATCAACTCATCGGATAGAGTAGTGATACACTTCTCTATCCCCTTTTTCATTTTCCCGCGTAGGATTGGGCCCCACGAGATTCCCAATCATTTGCCCACGTGTGGAGAAGCTTCTGGACTAACGGAGGAAGTGTGCACTTCATTTGCAGACGTGGCTGGCCCACTTTATCCAGTTCTTCTGCCCGAGCGCTTGTCTGGGACTGGGTGCGTCGACGCCATCATCTGGATGCGTCGACGCTGTGTGAAGATAGCTTGAGGACATATTTCTGTCTTGGGCTTCTGGAGGCAGACGCGTCGACGCTACACCCGAGTGGCGTTGACGCAGTTAGTATGCACGTGACTTAAACAGCTTGAGATCCAGTCACAGCGTCGACGCTGTCTTGCTTGAGGCGTCGACGCAGTCTTGATGAAGTGTGCTTCAACTTGGAGGAACTGAAGGCTGCGTCGACCCTTTGAGCTTGTGGCGTCGACGCTGACTATTGCCTGCAGTAATTCTCAACAAAAATACTTGCCACATAACAGATTATCAAATGATACATCAACCTGTCATATCATGGTGGTCATCATCAAAACTAGGAGGACAACAATCTCCTCCTTTTTGATGATGGCAACCATGATGGAATTCTAGCACTCTAATGATCATGCAATTCAAAAGCAAGTATCAACATTCAATTCATTCACCATTCAACTAAACACAACACATGATCAAATTATAAAGATGAAAAAGTGAAATGCATCACAGTCTCACACAGTTGATACCAGTCTCCCCCTTTGACATCAGCAAGAAGGGGAGGCCACAAGTCAAGGAATTATAACAAAACATCTAGACCATTACTTAGGAAAAAATTGTCCATATCTCCTAGATGACTGATTAGAGGACTGGCCATGTGGAGGTGGAGGACGATGCGATGAGAAGGTCTGTTGGGCGTGCAGAGCTTGAATTTCCTGAGTGAGCTCGCCCAACTGAAACATCAGATTACTTTTAAGACCTCCCAGCTCTGAACGGACATCTTCAGATCCTCGTGTTAACGTCTCAAGCGTACTGCAAATTGGTTCAATGGAAGATGAAAGGCTAGTTAGCTTATCAACAACAGCTTGAAACCTTGGGGCAATCGAGGTTACTGGAGATTGCAGAGTAACTATCGCAATTTGAATGTCATAACACAGGGATTGCAGCTGGGCCATGGTCTGAAGGGTAGAAATCTGTGCAGCGTGCATATTGGACACTAACTCTGCAGTCTTGTTTACAATCTTTGCAACACTCTTCAGGACCTTCCTCATTGCTTTGTCAGTTTTCTGCTTGGCCTCCATATAGTTTTTCCATGAGACCAGTATAGAAATTTCAGACATGACAATTCTCTTGTACAGTCGTTCCAGCTGAAAGTCAGTATACAGAATGAAAGAATTAATTTTGTCCCCTTGATGCTGCATCATTCTAATGTTGTGAACCAGTAAATCCTTTTCTGTGGCACCAGGAGGGGCCTGGAAATAATCATCCTGAGGCTGTTGGCCATTGGACCCAAGTTCTCTATTAGTATTATGTGAGCTGGACTCACCTTGTTCCCACTGAGTCTTAGGTTCCTTTCTAATGTCATGCCACTCAGGCTCATCATCTTGGAAAAGAGGTGCATCAGGCTGAAATTCTTCCTCATCAGCTGTTCTGGGTGGCTCATCAGCATCTTTGGGAGATTCCACCGTATACGAAGGAAAAACCTGCTCACCACCAGCATATGAAGGAGGTGACCTGGCTGGAGCTTGGTCTTCACCTCGGAACTCAATGTCCACATCTCTCTCCCGTCCTGCCCATTGTGGAGGAGAAGCAACTGGCTCAAGAGGTGTCCTGACTAACTAAGGTTCAGGCTCAGAAGGAGGGGCAGCTGCCCTTACATCAGATTGTTGACTAGGTAGCACTCTGACTGGCTTTCCATCTACAATTTTTATTCCCATAAAGTTCTGGACAAAGGACATGGAGTAAACATTACCTCTAGGAACTACACATTTCTTCTCATTGCCAAAAGGAACTCCAACCTTTCTGAACAGGGCTGTGAGGTGTGCTGCGTAGGGTAGAGTCCTAGAGTTGTCCAGACAAGTGCCCATTGTCTGAATAATAACATCAATCAACGAAACTTTGATTTCTTTCAACATGCAGTACAGTAAAAATCTCTGCATGATAGTGACCCTTTCACGTCCATTGCTCTGTGGGGTAAAGATGGATGTGCATATATGGTGCAGTAGACGAACAGGAGATGAAAACTGATTCGCTTTTAAGCTGGACAAATAGGTCTGCTTAATGTCTGAAGGGTCCTCTGGCTGGCCGGTCATAACAGTAAATGCTTCATGTTCATTCAAAGGAAACGAGTGTAGTTCGGCCCCCTTCTTAGGAATCTTCCACACACTAGCGAGTAGACGAGCCGTGAGCTCAAACTTAACACCTTGTACAGAGTTGGTTAGTATTCCAAGGTTGGGTTGATGGCAGAGATTGTGGTAAAACTCCCAGACAAACGTAGGATAATAAATGGAATACTTGGTGGCAAAGTCCCACCAGCCTTGAAACTCCAAAATAGGCCGAATCTCAGGGAAGGCAGCATGAAAAGCTTCGTCCGATTCAAGAATATACCGTGGAATTAAGACTTTCAGGGGTTCGTCTGTACCGAAAGTAGGAGCGGACACAGAGACCCCAGACTTGGATTTTTTGGAGGAAGGCTTGGAAGACGAACGGGCCTTCTTCTTCTTGGAAGGAGGAGAGGGACTGCGTGGACGCTTCCCCTTGTCCTTGCGTTTTTGCGGAGAAGAAGATTTAGGAGGAGGAGCCGCCGCAGGTGATTCAGGAGCTTGGGCTTCAGCAGCTAGCTCAGGAGCCGGAGGAGCCGAAGATGGTTCCTCAGCAGGCTTCTTTCCTTTCCTGGAGTAGATGAGCGCCATCATCACAGATAGAGGAGAAGAGGATGGCCGTAAGGTGTTTCAGAAGGAGGAGATGAACAGTTGGAGGAGATGAACAGTTGCCTGTGAAGGATGAACGAGAAGGTAGCCGACTGTTTCCTCGGTTGGGGGTTTTAAAAGAGTGAAAAGAGAAACCCCCAATTCGGTTATCGGGTAACCGGGTAATGGATCCAGGTCATATTCTAAGGAAGCTAGATAGAGTGGATGCGTCGACGCGAGGAGATCAATGCGTCGACGCCGTGAACACTTATGCTCAAGTGTGCATTGGAAAAGCCCAGATGCGTCGACCTTATGAACAAGGGTGCGTTGACGCCATAGTGTAAATAGACTCTGCCAGACAAAGATTTTGAAAGAGAGAAGAAGCAGCTTAAAGAGCATAACTTGGGAAAAATCGTTAGAGTCCAGGGTTCATAAGATAATACACTCATATTCAGGGATTTTTAATAGCTTCAGTTCAAATTCCCATGAAAACTAAATTTACTCAAATTAGCTTCGAACCATTCAGTGACATAAAATAATAATATTCTTCCAAGTTTGAAGCACAGAAATGAACATTAACAGTGCAGAAATGGAATAATTTCTAAACTAGCTTCATACTGGGGATCTTCTCACATCAGTATCCTGCATTATTCAATTTCGAAAGAAATCTTTGTAGGAAGAAATTTAATGAGCATTGAGGATGAGTTCATTAGATCTGTTGAGCCTTTTGATTTCATACAAACACACATGAGTTTTAATTTTTATTTTATTTATCACATCCATTAGCAGTCAAGTATAGCTAGCCTTGTGACACAAGTACACATGCTTATCAGGCACCAGAGTCCCCGGTGACTCAGCATAGCCAACTATTTTGCCTAGAATCAGAGGTAGTGATCAACCTCATGACATGCCTTTCAACACTTCATGGGTGAGGAAGGTAGTTTCTCGGTTGAGAGTCACCATTGCTCTGAAATGGATTATTTTCATTTAAAGACAGAGATAGTAGTCCACCTCATGACTTGCTCTTTAGCACTTCTTTGGTGCATAGAGCCAGTTTCTCAGTGAAAGCCTACCAGTGCTCTGCGTATTATAGATACAATGTGTGTTTCACTTTATCTATTAGCTCTTTTTAGACCTAAACAAACTTTAGCAACAATACCAATTAAATTCCAATTCATTGAAAGATCCTTCTACTTTTGATTAATTTGGGATAAAGAGATGATAGGAACCAAGTCATATTAACTTGTTTAGTCCTTATTCCATATTCAATCACTTTTAGGTTCAAGGACTGTTGAGTTCAAGCATTGAAGGATACACATTTTATATCAGTAAGTAGTGTGAAGCTATTCTAAGAAAAAACTTGTTTTCATTAAAAATTATTCCCTTAGCTCCCCCTGAATTTAAGGCATTTACTTTTCACCCTAACATTTGAGACAATTCCCTTATTCTGGAATAGAAGGAGAGTACATCAAGAAGTCTTGGTGGCACTTGTTGGGAGCAGAAGGTGAATAAGATAGAAGATAAGCATGATGGGGTGCAAAGGAGACTCTTGAAGAAGAACAAGTCTAGCAAGAAGGATAGATGAGGCGACCCTATGGACTAGACGAGAGAACACAGTCACCACCACAGCTCTCTGTTTCTAGTAGAGCGTCGACACAGAACACCTGCAGCGTCGACGCACTCAGCCATTCTGCTCGGACAGTTTATCAGTGATCAGAGGCAGTCCACCGCTGCGTGGACGCATCCTAGAGGCTGCGTTACCGCATCAAACATCTTAGCTACAGACTTCCAAATTTATTCCAAGGTCTATTTATACCTAACTCCCCCTTAACTCAAGCATGATTTAAGAGAATAAAAATGAATGAAATTGTGAACATGCTGAGGTTTTATTTTAGATGAACAAAAAAAAGTCAAACTAACAAGGATTCATACTCCCCCTAAGTATATGAATTATTCAAAGATGGACATTTTGACCATAGCAGGACATCAAATGATCATGATAAAGGCAATCAAAGAGCATTCAGACATTTGAACATGCAATTCAAGCTTCAGAATGTAAATTACAGAGTCCAAGCTCTCGTCTAAGATAAGAAAAACGCTCATTATTGAGAGGCTTGGTAAAAATATCAACTAGTTGAAGTTCAGATTCTATAAAAACAAGCTTGAAACTCCCTTTACTGACCTCATCTCTTAAGAAATGATGTCTGATTTCAATGTGCTTGGTCTTAGAGTGCTGGATGGGGTTCTTGGCCAGGTTTATAGCACTTGTGTTATCACACAATATTGGGACACATCCAAGATCAGTTTGGCAATCTTGGAGCTGATGCTTGATCCACAACACTTGAGTGCCACAGCTCCCTGCAGCGACATATTCTGCCTCTGCAGTGGACAGTGCCACTGAGTGTTGTTTCTTGGAAGCCCAAGAGACCAAGCACCCACCCAAAAATTGGCAGTAGCCACTAGTGCTTTTTCTGTCCAATTTACATCCAGCATAGTCTGCATCTGAATATGATACCAGATCAAAGGAGCAGGATGCAGGATACCATATCCCTAAGTCTTGAGTTCCAGCAAGGTATCTAAAAATACGCTTGACAGAACTTAAGTGGGATTCTCTAGGATCAGCTTGAAAACGTGCACACATACAAACACAAAATTGAATATCAGGCCTTGATGCAGTAAGGTATAAAAGTGACCCTATCATACCTTGATAGGTCTTGGCATCAACTTGTGTACCTTTCAAATCTGCATCCAGGGGTGTGTTTGTGCACATGGGAGTGTTGATTGCCTTCAGATTTTCCATTTTATACTTCTTTAGTAGCTCCTTGATGTACTATGTCTGACAAATAAAGCATCCGTCCCTGCTTTGAATAATCTGCATACCTAGGAAAAATTAAAGTTCACCCATGAGGCTCATTTCAAATTCTGTTGTCATTAAGTTAGCAAACTCCTTACATAAACTGAGTTTAGTGGAACCGAAGACAATGTCATCAACATATATTTGAACCAGAATGATATCTGAATTCCTTACCTTTGTAAACAATGTCTGGTCCACTTTACCTCTTGAATATCCTTTTTCAGTGAGGAAGGAGCTGAGCCGATCATACTAGGCTCGAGGTGCCTGCTTGAGTCCATACAGTGCTTTGTCTAACCTGTATACGTGGTAAGGATTTTCTGCACATTCAAAATCAGGGGGTTGTTCCACATATACTTCTTCTTTTATTATTCCATTTAGGAAAGCACTTTTTACATCCATTTGTTGTAATTTTATTCCATGACTTACAGCATATGCAAGCAACAACCGAATGGCTTCTAATCTGGCTACTGGTGCAAAGGACTCTTCGAAGTCGATACCGAACTCTTGATTGTAGCCCTATGCAACCAGTCTAGCTTTATTCCTAACAACAACACCATTTTCATTTTGTTTGTTTTTATAGACCCATTTAGTTCCTATTATAGATTGATCCTTGGGTCTAGGCACTAGATGCCACACTTCATTTCTTGTAAATTGGTTGAGTTCTTCATGCATGACATTTATCCAGTTGGGATCTTTTAAGGCCTCCATGACATTTTTGGGTTCAATTTGAGACACAAGTGCCATGTTATCCAATTCTTGAATTTGAGAATGTGTCCTAATAGGTTCATGCAAGTTGCCAATTATGCTAGATGAGGGGTGATCCCTTAACATCCTAATGTTAGTTAGAAGGTCACCTCCATTGATACCTGCATTACCCTGATTACTCGACTCTGGCTCATCTTCTTTTGGCCTTGAATCTCCTTCCAATGTTTCTCTCTCCTCCAGCTTGTCAAGGAAGTCTTCATCACCCTCGTTCCTGCATGAAGATTCAACTTGTGAATTTCCTATTAGCTCATCAAAAACAATGTGAGGTGATTCCTCAACCGTTTGTGTTTTCAAATTTAGGACCCTATATGCTCTAGAGTGACTAGAGTATCCTAAGAAGATGGCAGGTTCACTCTTGGGTTCAAACTTATCTAGGGCCCGTTTATCATTATTCTGAACAAAGCATTTTGAACCGAAAACTTTAAAATGAGCAACAGAGGGCTTCTTACCTTTCAGCATTTCATATGGAGTCTTTTTGGACTGAGGTCTTACCATTGCCCGATTTACAATGTAGCATGCAGTGTTCACAGCCTCTGCCCAATACTTCCTTGGGAGTTGCCCTTCAATCAGCATGGTTCTGGCCATCTCCATAAGGGTTCGATTTCTTCTCTCCACGACTCCATTTTGTTCAGGTGTTCTTGGGGAAGAAAATCTGTGATTTAGCCCTGTTGCTCTGCAGAAATCCTCAAATTTAGAGTTGTCAAATTCTCCACCATGATCTGACAAAATGGAAGAAATGACAAACTTACCATCCTGCTGTGTTTTCTTGAAGAATGCCTGAAATTTCTCAAATGCCTCATTCTTATGAGTTAGAAAGAATACCCAGGTAAATCTAGAAAAATCATCCACTAGAACAAATCCATATTTATTACCACTAATGCTTGCTGTTCTAGTGGGTCCAAACAAGTCCAAATGAATGAGTTCAAAAGATTTAGTGGACTGACTCTCTACCTTGGACTTAAATGACTTCCTAGTGTGTTTGCCTTGGGTGCATGCATTACAGATTTTGTCATTTTTCTTGAATGAAGCATCAGGCAGGCCATTTACCATGTTGTGTTTGGCTAACTTATGCAAGACACTATAGCTAGGATGTCCTAGCCTACGGTGCCACAACCAAGCTAGTTCAGTTTTATTTACAGCAAGGCAAAGATTATTATGAGCAGGATCGTCTAAATCTACCATGTACATGTTGTTTATCCTTTTTCCAACAAATTTAACTTTTTCTGATTTTTCTTCTAAGATGGTGCATGTATTTGCATCAAACACCACTTTATTACTCCTATCACACAGCTGGCTTATACTGAGCAAGTTATACTCTAGACCCTCTACTAAAAGAACATCATCAATGGAGGTGGAAGGGTTCTTGCCAACTTTACCTTTGCTAACTATTTTACCTTTATTGTTTCCACCAAAGGTGACAAAGCCTCCATCCTTCTCAACCAAGAGACAAAACTTGGCCTTGTCCCCTGTCATATGCCTTGAGCAGCCACTGTCAAGATACCACCTGTTGTGCACGGCCGCAAGGCATTCCTGCATGAATCATCAAACAAGAGATTTTAGAACCCAAACACACTTGGGTCCCATTGAATCACTGGATGACTTCAGGTAATTCAGCAGGTTCTTAGGAATCCACATTTGTCTTTGTTGAGGTTTTTGATGGATTTTAGTTGAGGAGGCAGCATGTTTCTGATTTGATTTTAAGGTTGTTTTAGATGCTTTATTGAACCATCGTTTATTTTGTCTCTAATAGGTTTCTTGGTGGTGTGGGTTGAATGCCCTAAATGAATGCATTTGGCTTATTGGATATGCATACATGGGATGTGTCGACCTATCTGAATGAGTGCGTGGACTCACCCACCCATAGTCTCTTCTGTGAGCATGATAGAATGTAGGGTGCGTGGACGCATTGTGATGTGTGCGTCGGCCGATCCACCAAGACTGATTGAAGTGTTGGCCATGGTGGTTTGGGTGCGTCGACGCATTTCCCTGCATGCGTCCACCCATGTGGTCGTTCCTATTCTTATGGACTCTCTAGAATCCGGTCTGCGTCGACACATTACTGGCCTTGCGTGGACGCATCCTGCTCTTGCCAGACTTGGTGCTTTCAGTCTTTCTACTACGATGCTGGTGAGAGAAGGGTCTGGAGCTGGAAGCCTTATGTGGTGATGAAGTGACAGGCTTGCAGCTGGTTACATTCTTAGCAGATTTTGCCTCAGGAGTTTCATTCATCTTCTCTTTTCCTTTCTCCTTTGTCACTTCATTTTTCTTAATCTGTTTCTCCTCAGCTTTCTTCTCTTCTGACACGAAGGTCACCAGCTTAATTCCAATTTCTTTCTTTTTGCTTGAATTATATCCAAGTCCTTCCTTGCCAACATTGCATTTTGTTCCCAGTAAAGCATCAAGATTATGTTTACCTTGTGTCATTTTCTCCAGGGAAGCTTGTTTGTCCAATTTTTCTTCTTTAGCTTTCTTCAAATCTTCCTGAAGTTTCAAGTTGACACCATTTACGGCTTGGTATTTTTCTTCAGCGATTTTGGTGTCCTTTTCCAGTTTCTGCATTCTTAACTTCAGTTCATCGTGCGTATTTAATAAGAATTCATTTTCTCTTTTCAATTCAATCAATTGAGATTTGTATTCATTTTCTTCATTCAGAGTTTTCTTCAGACAAACAATTTCATCCTCTAGCACTTTGACCTTTTCATTTGACAAGTTCTCTTGATTTCCCTAGTTCTTCTTCTTTTTAAGCATTTTATTTTCTTTCTTCACAGCATCATATTTATCCATAAGGTCATTGAAAGCTTCTTCCCAGTCATTACAAGTAAATTCATCAAATGGAGAATTTACCTCAGCAGAGTCCTCTCCCCTGGCCATTAAGCATAGCTTCACCTCTTTTTCTTCCTCTGAGGTGCTATCCTCCTCCTCTTCTTCTTCATCACTCCATGTACTGATCATGGCCTTGGACTTTTATTTTTGAACTTGGGGTGAGCTTTCTTGGAATTTTCTGGACACTCTGACTTGATATGTCCCTGTTTCCTGCATTGATAACAAACCACTTTATCATATTTCTTAGATTGGTCAGAATTAAACTTAGAATTCATTTTACCTTGATAGCTTCTAAGTCGACCAGTTTTACCTTCCCTTCGTAAGAATTTTTGAAATTTCTTTGTGAGCATGGCAATCTCACCTGAATCACTGTCGGATGAAGAGGTCAGACTCTCATCTGAGCTCTCCTTACAGCTTGGAGCAGCTTTGAGAGCTAGCGGTTTCTTCTTCTTTATTTCCTCATCAGATCTTTTCAAATTCAGCTCATAGGCCATAAGGGAACCTATAAGCTCGTCAGGACTGGTCTTGGGAAGATTCCTAGATTCTTCGACTACTGTGGCTTTTGTGTGCCACACGGGTGTCAAGGATCTAAGAATCTTTCTCACCAGCTCATAATCTAAATAGGCCTTCCCTAGACCTTTGAGACCATACATTTCAGAAATACTTTCTTCAGGTTTCATGTGGAACGACTCATATTCAGAGATTAACATGTTAGCCTTGGTCTCCCTTACCTCGGAGGTACCCTCGTATATTACCTCGAGTCGATCCCACATTTCTTTTGCACTCGCACATGAGGAGATGCGCGAGAATTCCTTGGGGTGCAGGGAGCATTGCATAATGTTCATTGCCTGCCAGTTGACGGTTGATTTTCTTACCTGCTCCTTCACCTATAATTCTTCATCGCCTTCAATTATATAGGGCCCCTTACTCACGACCTTCCATGTTTCATAGTCCTGGGCCCTGAGAAAAACTTGCATGCGATTCTTCCAATAGGAATAGTTAGTCCCATCGAAAAATGGTGGTCTATTCACAGCATAACCCTCTGGCATGAGTCCTTTGCTCTCCACTACTTCTCTCTAGGCTGTTAAACCCTTCAAGAGAGCCTGGCGCTCTGATACCACTTGTTGGGAGCAGAGGATCGTCAAGCTAGAGGGGGAGGGGGTGAATAGATTGACCACTTAAAAATTTAAACAGAATAAGACGATCACACGCTCTGTGATAGCACAGGCATAACCTCACTCCGTGAAATCTAGAAGGCAAACGCAATATCTAAGTGCACTAGCCGAGACAATAAGCACGAAATCAAACCACAGGCACAAACCACGGGAGACAGGAGTTTTAAGGTGGTTCGGTCTCTATCCCGAGACCTACGTCCACCCCCTCACCAACCCGGTGGGGATCATCGCTGAGCTTTACAGCTTATGCTAAAACCAGAGAAGAACCCTTCTCTGACCTGCAGATCCAATCTGCAGAAGACAGCAACACACTGTCACAGAACCGCTGTCAAACAGCTTGCAGACACGAAGTCTGTTCTCCCTCTGATCTCAGAACTCACTCTGGATCAGAACAAACCTGTCCACTAAATCCCAGTGGAACAGTAATCCGAATATAACAATGTATAGGAAAAACCAAAATATAAAGTAAGGAATGAACTCAGAAGACGCTGGTCAATGAATCTTCAGGCTTCTTGCGCAGCAGAAGAGAGTGTAGCCTGAAGGGATGAACATCACGATCTGAGTATGATCTCCTCTACACTTGAGGCTAGATCAGACTGATGCTTCCACGGTTCTTCAGTGTCTGATCTACTTCACCAGGAGAACGAACCTGTACTGCAAGCTTCGCACTGGACAGTCTTCGAATGTCCCCTTGCTCTTAGTTCTTCTCTAGAAGAATACCTCACACCCTTCCTCTCTGCTATTTCATCAACTCATCGGATAGAG
Organism: Amorphophallus konjac; assembly: GCA_022559845.1. Lineage (NCBI taxonomy): Eukaryota > Viridiplantae > Streptophyta > Magnoliopsida > Alismatales > Araceae > Amorphophallus > Amorphophallus konjac. Next base: position 347,538,226 of record CM040123.1, on the reverse strand, counting down.
TAGTGATACACTTCTATATCCCCTTTTTCATTTTCCCGCGTAGGATTGGGCCCCACGAGATTTCCAATCATTTGCCCACGTGTGGAGAAGCTTCTGGACTAACGGAGGAAGTGTGCACTTCATTTGCAGACGTGGCTGGCCCACTTTATCCAGTTCTTCTGCCCGAGCGCTTGTCTGGGACTAGGTGCGTCGACGCCATCATCTGCATGCGTCGACGCTGTGTGAAGATAGCTTGAGGACATATTTCTGTCTTGGGCTTCTGGAGGCAGACGCGTCGATGCTACACCCGAGTGGCATTGACGTAGTTAGTATGCGCGTGACTTAAACAGCTTGAGATCCAGTCACAGTGTCGACGCTGTCTTGCTTGAGGCGTCGACGCAGTCTTGATGAAGTGTGCTTCAACTTGGAGGAACTGAAGGCTGCGTCGACCCTTTGAGCTTGTGGCGTCGACGCTGACTATTACCTGCAGTAATTCTCAACAAAAATACTTGCCACATAACAGATTATCAAATGATACATCAACCTGTCATATCATGGTGGTCATCATCAAAACCAGGAGGACAAAACTTTTCAGTTAGACAATTCGTGTTTAGAGGCATTTCAATCCTTGAAAGCGGCCCTAACTCAAGCTCCGATTCTTCAATCACCAGATTGGTCGTTGCCGTTCGAAATCATGTGCGACGCCTTAGACTATGCTATTGGAGCTATCTTAGGATAGAGTATTGATAAGAAACCTGTGGTGATCTATTATGCGAGTCGCACCCTCGTCGATGCTCAATTGAGTTATACCACCACGGAGAAAGAATTACTAGCTGTTATTTTTGCCTTAGAGAAATTTCGCTCATATCTGTTAGGGGCTAAAGTTATTGTTTATTCCGATCACTCTGCTTTGAAATATTTGCTTTCCAAGAAGGATGCTAAGCCCCGTCTCATTCGCTGGATTTTATTGCTACAAGAATTTGATTTGGAAATCAAAGACAAGAAGGGGTTAGAAAATATTGTGGCTGATCATTTGTCGAGAATAGTGATACCCGAGAGTGCTCCTATGTCTAATTCCTTTCCAGATGAACAACTATTATCTATCTCTCACACTTCAACCCCCTGGTATACTCACATTGTCAATTACCTGGTGGTAGGACCGATTCCGGGTGGGTGGACTAAGCAGAAAAATGATCAGTTCTTTTCTAAGATCAAGCACTATTTTTAGGAGGACCCAGAGCATTTTTCATATGGGTCCTGATCATATTATAAGAAGATGTGTCCCGGAAGAGGAACAACAATCTATCTTGAATTTTTGTCACAATCTAGCTTCTGGGGGACACTTCTCAGGAAAGAAAACTGCGGCTAAGATATTACAAAGTGGATTTTACTGGCCCACATTGTTTAAAGATGCATATGAATTTGCTAAAATATGTTTGAGGTGCCAAGCTGTGGGCAGTAATTCAAAAAGAGATATGATGCCGCTTAATCCCATTCTAGTTGTTGAGATTTTTGATGTTTGGGGTATAGATTTCATGGGACCGTTTCCACCATCCTTTGTAATGAATACATCTTTGTGGCGGTTGATTATGTGTCAAAATGGATTGAAGCTATAGCCACTAGGATGAATGATCATAAAGTGGTAATGAAATTTGTGAAGAAAAATATTTTCTCTAGATTTGGCTGTCCTAGAGCTATCATAAGTGATGGGGGTTCGCATTTCACGCATTCTCAATTTCAAGCTTTACTCCGTAAATATAGCATTACTCATAAGTTCGCAACCCCCTATCATCCCCAAACTAGTGGCCAAGTAGAAGTTTCAAATAGGGAGATTAAGAACATTTTGCATAAAATAGTTCGCCCTAATAGGAAAGACTGGTCAGATAGGCTAGATGATGCATTATGTGCATATAGAACTGCATTCAAAACTCCCATTGGAATGTCACCTTATCATCTCATATTTGGAAAAGCCTACCACTTACCTGTTGAGCTGGAACATAGAGCATATTGGGCCATTAAACAAGTAAATTTTGATCTCACTTAAGCTGGATCCCAAAGAGCTCTACAACTTAATGAATTAGAGGAACTGCGTAACGAGGCCTACGAGAATTCCAAGATCTAAAAAGTTAAAACCAAGGCTTTTCATGATAAGCACTTCCATAGAAAGAATTTTCGTGTTAATCAAAAGGTTTGACTTTTCAATTCGAGGCTACGATTGTTCCCTGGCAAACTGAAATCAAGATGGGATGGACCGTTCGTTGTTGTCAAAGCATTTGACCATGGAGCCGTTAAAATTTTGAATCCACAAAATGGTCATATTTTTACTATTAATGGTCAAAGGTTGAAACCTTACTTGGAGAATGAGTAGTTAACACAAAAAGAATCCATTGCATTGTGTGATCTGGATTAAATACTTTTTGAGCTTTCATGCGTCTAGCTGAAGACTGAAAATTTAGTGCTTCTGGGAGACAACCCAAGATTTTTGTTATTTGACTTTTTTTTCAGTGTGTTTCTTTTCAGTAGTCAGGTCAAGTCCAGGAGAAGGAGCCGTCATCGTTCATGTCAATAAAGGAGCAATTCGCCAAGTTGTATCCTTCCATCCCAATCATATTTCTATTACATTGTTCTATTACTTTCTATTTCAGATGCCATTGAGGACAATGTCATTCAAGTTAGGGGGAAGAGAGAATTTTTTTTGCATATAGTACAACATGTCATGAGTTCTTGCTTAATGTTCTGCATATTGTAGTAGATCTAGAGGGGGGTGAATAGATCTTTTCCCCTAAAATTAACGAGATTAAATGATAGAAGCGGAATACAAAATTACTTAATCTCACCAGTCAAAGTGATCACAGAACTATCAGCTCAGAGATCAATATCAGTAAGCAGAGATATCAGTATGACCTAGGAGCAAACTTACAACGGGTACGGTAGAGGATCAGGCTAAGGGAGAGGGTCGAGGACCAAGAGGTCTGACTCTTTCTCCTCTACTTCTTTGGCTGGTTTTTGTTCACAACGCTGTCGAACAATGTCAACCGGAAGTATCTTCTATTGATCCAGGATCTTGAGCGAGGACCAAAGTACGCATGGGGCAGGGTGATGCTCGCACACCTCTTTGCCCACATGGATACATTTAGGACAAGTTCGGGGAACCTGGGAGGCTTCACCCCGTTCCTACGGGTACGAGGTTACCCTAGAAACCAAATCAGTTTATAAGATGTGTTTGATGTATTTATGATCTCATTTAACTTCCATTGTTGTCAGATTTGGGGGTACACCCAATTTCCTTTATGTTGGGGCATGATTGCTTGCAAGAGATCCCCAATAGTCCCACTTATGGCCAGGTGGGATGTGCTACGAAATTGACGCTTGGTGGCCGCCCATATTTCCGACATTCGGATAGCGCTGGATGAGTTCCACACCACCGGGTGAGTGTTCTATTTGAATCAACTTTCATATTGTTATTCATTTGATGTATAAGCTTATTTAACATAGTTTTTTTATTATATTTTGTAGGTGGTGTGGACACCCTACGCTGGGGAGGACACTACCCAAGCATGGGTAGTGAGTGGGTGAGCCTGGTTCCGTAGAGACACCATGCTCTTCTGCAAGAACCTGAGGGAGCCTCTCTACTTGAGGCTTGTCCAGCAGACTCTCGGGTGGCATCAGCTGCCTGTAGTGATCTCAGAGGGGCACAACTCAGACTGGGGACGATGGTAGACATCGACGAGTGACCAGGACTGGGCGTCGTTGTATCGAGCGGAGGCAGAGGTGCTGCAGGAGGGTGCTTCACTAGAGCGAGACCCCGAGCTGAGGGATAGCGAGGTCTACCTGGCCGATAACAGGTGTGGATATGTCAAGAGGCTTCACCTCGACACACGCACGGTGAGTCTCTTTATCTTTTGCTTTTATTTTCATTACATATTTTAGCATCTAATCTTTTGATGGGAATTAATGCAGATGCCAGAGACAGAGGCCACTCGCATCCTCTAGGATCGGATCGCCACTCTGGATCGGGCAAACGTGGATTTCAAACACCAAATCCGCTAGCTGGTGAGTCAAGGTGGATAGATAAGATGATTTGTTTTAGACTTGACTAACCATCTGCCCTCTTTTGTAGCGAGGAGTGCTAGATTTTGTATGCATGAGGGCCAGTGTTGCCGCGGAGGCTGGACCTTCATCCTAGGTAGTGGGGACGAAGTACCTGGAGACTCACCTAGAGGCGGCGCTCGAGAGGGCCGAGGCGAGGGAGGCAGAGCTTGTGGAGACGGTACGACATGTGCACCCCTTTTCTAACATAGAAAATTTCTTTATCTTCCTTTAATATGTGTGTGTGCACTTACATTTTATCCTTGCAGTGGAGGGCGCTGGAGGCAAGCCTAGCTTCCTGACAAGAGTTGGAGACATAGTTGGGAGAGGTCACTTCCCGCATTGAGGACCTGACGCGCCATCTAGCCAAGGTTGAGATTGACGTACTACTACAAGGTCACCTCACCGAGGCGAACGAGAGAGAGGCCGAGGCACGTGCTCGAGAGATAGAGGCGGTGATTCGAGAGCGATGAGCTCTCGAGTAGTTGGAGGCCTTGTGACGGCGGGTACTGGGGAAGTACCAGGGCAAGGCCACCACAGGCGAGGCTATGGGAGGATGCGTTGCCCCTTCAGAGTTGGTGTAGACCGAAGGGTCTTTAGCCTTCTCTTTGAGAGAGCTACTAGGGCTCGGGCTTACTTCTCTTGAGAGAGAGGACTAGCCTGATGACTTGTACACTGGCGGTATGCCCCTAGAGATGTTTTTGTAAACAATGGAATGAAATGGGCATTTTTGAAATGAATGAACGGTCTTCAGTGTACTTTTCTGGTTGTGATGATGTCGTCTTGGTTCCCTTTTTGCCAATTTCAACCACACTAAAAGGGAAAATGTTAGTGTAGTTTTGATTTTAGCCCCTTGTCTGAAAAATTCGTACCTTCCTTGATGCAAGGTCAGGGGGCTAAATCTTATTAACCAGATTCACAAAAAATGGTAAACGTGAATGCGAGATGCACATGCATGCAGGCAAGATGCAAGTAGGAAATAAAACATGATCATGTGATGTACAAACAGATGCAATGCTCTCTTTTTTGTTGTTTTAGCTTTATTTTTATCATCATTAATTTTTCCTTCTTTTTTTGGTTTTTTGGTGGTTTTTTTTTAGTTTTTTGTTTGTTTTGACTCCTGACTCACTCTTTTTGCTACCAACGCTTGGCGACCATCCATACGACCCCCGACCTAAATGAGGATAGGGATCCCCTAATAACCTCCCAAGTATCCTAAGCACACATCTAGGTTGATTTGGGCCTCCAGACTCCTTGAATGATAGTCCTACCGTCATGCCACGCTTAGGCTCCCAGTTACTTCCGATCACAGGGATACATCCAAAAAGCGTTCGAGATAAAAGATTTCTTCGACCCGAGTCTATTTCCACATAACCTTAGATGATATAAGATGGAATATCTTGGAACCCTAATGGTTAACTGCATGACGCTAACCCAAAATCAGACGCTGTCGCACCCGTAGGTGACACACTTGCATTGACCTAAGCCCGAGGTTAAGGGGAAAACACTAAAGTGGTAGACGAGGGTCTTGGCCTACTAGAAACGCCGAGACCCATTCACAGCAATAACTTTTGCCTTTGAAAGTGGATACCCATAAGTGTGTTTTGCAATAAATTGGTCGTGAACCTAGACAGGAATTCACCCTTCAGAGCTTCCATCGGGCTTTCATCCTCAGGAGAGAAGGAAGAAAATGGGGGATAAACCTCCCAAGAGGACCGGCAAAGTCGTTAACTCAGTGAGCCAAAAGGTGAGCTTACTCTACTTTTCTCTTTCAGGCGACTTCGGATCATGTCTTGAGTGTCTTGACTTTACATGAATTGCCCTTTTTGGTATGTTTTCTTGGTTTTTGCTTGTAGGGCTTTGCTTATTCATGTCAAGCCAGTCACATCTAGGCCTCTCTTTTTTTCGAGGGAGAGTTTAGGTTTGACGTTTTGATTCTCATATCCCTCTTGTATGCATGTGGGGACACTACCCTCTTCACGTGCTCTGATAGTACTCAAGGTATAGATCCTACTCTCACCCTAGGGGTGTCATATTTCAGCTGCCCTGCTCAGCGCTTTAAGGGCACCGGCTGTCTTGGTTGGTCGAATAAGAAGAGAAGGAGGACTACGGCCCTTTGGATGCCTTTAGAGTGAAGACATGTCCATGGACGACACTACCAAAGTCTTGAAAACACGTGTGTGTGTGTGTGTGTGTGTGTGTGTGTGTGTGTGTGTGTGTGTGTGTGTGTGTGTGTGTGTGTGTGTGTGTGTGTGTGTGTGTGTGCATGTTGTCTTCTCTTAATGAGCATAGGCTGACATGGCCGGACAGAGGTCTCCCTGATTCTGGTAGACCAAGACCCATAACCTACCAAGGCTTTAATGCACCCTAACCTATCATGTAGGGGAGGATGCATGACATGCAACTACGTGAAGGACACCAGGCGATTGGCAAAGCTTTTGGACCTTTTTCTATTTTTTGTGATGTTTCTTTGTTATTTTTTTTGACTATGTACAAGGTCTTGCAGATATGACTTCTTTAAGTAGACTCCATTCTAGGGGTATGGCAATTACGCCCCATCGATATCCACTAGCTTGTAAGCATTTCCTGAAATGACCTCTTTGACGACGTAGGGACCTTCCCAATTCTCTTGTAATTTCCCCTTAGGACCAGTGGTTTTAGTAAGTTTTCTCTTTAGAACTAGTTCTCCTTCTTTAAACTTTCTCTCAAGAACCTTTTTATCGTAGAAACGTGTGATTCTCTAACAGTAAACTTGTGTGTGATCAGCCACGATCATTCATTTTTCATCTAATAGTTCCAATTGGGCCAACAAATTTTCACGGCGCTTATCGGGATCGAGCTACGGATCTAGCTGCACTCTTAGTGAGGGAACAAATATTTCATATGGGAGTACCGCTTCTATCCCGAAGGTTAATGCATAAGGGGTTTGGCCCGTGGCATTTCAGACAGAAGTATGATAAGCCCAGAGAGCTGTTGTGACCCCTCTGTGTTGATGATGTTGACAATAAGTTTTACTTCATTGGCAACAGTTGGTTTTGATTGATTGGCAACTGTTATTATTTTGATGAAATTGTTTTTATCAAGTTGTCTGTGTATATAATACAGTCAGAGTCTATATATTGTTATGCACATACTCACAGGTCTACACAGTGCATTGTAGCATGAACATAGAGTCTATACCTTTCCTTGTTTATTCTGGACAGTAGTGGGTCGACCCTCTTCTCTGATGGGTCGACGCCCCCAGAGTGAATTCTATACACTGTCTGTCTATCTTGTGTCTCATGCAGCGTCTTAGGCATTTTGTTAAAGTCTATACAGTGCAGCTCACACGAACACTCTAGTCCATACATCGTGAAGTCTGCACAGTGTGGCACCCAATGTCTATACATTGCTCATTCGTTCATTCGAGCAAAGTCTGTACATCGATCTTTCAGCAAGTCTGAACATCATCTGTCTCTATTAGCGTCTCAGGCATTGGGCAAAGTCCATACATCGGACTGTTACAGCAAGTCTGTACATTGTCCGTCTTAGTTAGCGTTCTGTACATCAGGGTGAAGTCTGTACATTGGAAGTTTCACCTACGTTTCCCTTCAAGTCTATACATCGGTAGTTTTACCATCGTTTCCTTTGAAGTCTATACACTGATGGCTTTACCGTCATTTCACTTGAAGTCTATACACTTGACTGCCTTGTCTTGATCAAGTCTGTATAGAGCTTCTGTGCTCAAGTCTGTACAGCCTTTCACTTGGAAAGTCTATTCATCGTGAAGTCTTCACACTGGCCTTTGAATGATGTCTGTACATCGTGCATCTCTTCGTTGAAGTCTGTACATCCTTCGCTGAGCCTTCCAAGTCTGTACAGTCACTAAGTCTGTACATCCTCTAGGTGCTCACGAAGTCTATACATTGGTTTTCTTTTCAAGTCTGTACAGACTTTGGTTTGTGCAAGTCTATACAACCGACTGTTCAGTTTGTGACTAAGTCTGTACAGCCAAGGCGACTGTTAAGTCTGTACATTGGTTCAAGCTTCCAAGTCTGCACATTGGGCCTTCAAGCCTTTGAAGTCTATACATTGGACTGTGCTTCGCAAAGTCCATGCATTGGATTGTGCTCATAAAGTCTATACATCCATCGGTTCTTTGTTCGCCCAAGTCCATACATTGGTAAAGTCTTCACATCGCCTGATTTCTTCAAAGTCTGTACATCCTTCAAGGGGCCAAGTCTATACATCCTCCTGTTCAGATTTCCAAGTCTATACAACGTTGTTTAGTGGAAGTCTGTACAGCCGTTGGGTTGCCAAAGTCCATACATTATGAACCTCAAAGCCTGTACAGACTTTGCCTTGTTTAAGTCTGTACATCGTTCATTTGTCTTGGCAAGTCTACACATTGGTAGTCTGTACATCATTCGTGAAGATTGAACATTGAGCAAGTGTATACATTGGACGAGTCTGCATCGTGCATCAGTCATGAAGTCTATACATCGTCTGTCTTCATTAAGGTCTCATGAAGTCTGTACATCGTGGCTTTTATGCTCCAAGTCTATACATCATGGCAAGTCCGAAGTCTACACATTGGAAGTGTATTCATTCATGCATCATGGGTCGACCCCCTGATTAGATGGGTCGACCCCCTTTAGACTTCTAAGTCTATACACTATGTTCATGCATTGTTCTCATCGAAGTCTACACATTACTGTTCTTCACAGCAAGTCTATACACTGCTCTCTCCTGCGTGTAAATTCCAAGTCTATACACTCCCTGTGCTTTCATGTCTATACATCACATTTCATTTCACAAGTCTATACAGAGTTCGATACTTAAACTGATAATCTGGTATTCTGTCTGACAGGGATTCTTTACCTGGACTGATGACCTGGCTCGTGATCCAAGAAGGACGAGGTACCATGATGATGACATGTGCAAGAAGCCTTTCCAGGATGCTGCCATGTGGATGGAATTGCCTCGGTTCTGGCAAATTCTCTGGGCGGGAAATGTGGAAGCCACGCGCCCTCATCCACCTGCTGCTAGTATATAATGAAGCCTTCGTCTTCAGATGGAGGCTGATCGACTGAAGAGAAGCAAAGTCTATACAGCAGAGAGCCATCGATCCACTGTGAGAAGAAAGAAAACAGAGAAGAAGAGAAAGTGAGAAGAGATGAGTTGAGAGAGTGAGATTGAGAGAGCTTGTTCGAGAGGATTGTACTCAGTCTCTTGGTTCAGATACCAGAGCTGAGCATTTGCTCATTAGAGCTACATTCCCCTTTGGGGTTTTTCTTTTTCATTTTTGCTTCTGCACTTTTATTTCCGAACTATTGATTCTTCAAGCTGTGAGTCAGCTGTTTTGCAGAGGTGCTTCCTCTGGACGGGTAAGCTGTAAACCCCAGCAGTTGCAGTGGAGGATTCCACTGGACAGGTGAAGCTGTAATCCTCAGCAGGCGAGACTTGTCTCGGACAGCAAGCTGTGTTGCTCAGCGGTTTGTAGGCCAAGCTGTAGTGCCCAACAGACGCAAGCTGTACTGCGCAGCAGTAAACCATACTCTGTTGAGTGTGGGGTGGACGTAGGTCTTTGACCGAACCACCTAAAATTCTTGGGTGCATTATGTTTGTGTGATTGTCTTTGAACTGTGTGTGATGGGTTTCCTTACTTAGCATCATAGCTTATATCGCTCATGTTCATATCTAGTATTCGAGATAGTGATATGCTGTGTGGCTGCATGGGTCGACCCTTTGCTTAGTGCATCTTATTTTGGTTTACCTGCTATTTGCCTATATTCCGCATTAGAGCTTATACTAGCTTTTAATTAGGCATTAGATCTATTCACCCCCCTCTAGATCCACAGTTAGTGGAGATAGACTGCGTCCATCTAACACAACAAGAGCCTCAACGAGACGATCTGGCCAATCAGAGTAATGGTGATATTTGCATGTTTTCTTAATTATCCTAATGAGAGTTGTGTTCATAGCTTCTGCTTGACCATTACCTCGTGGGTAATATGGGGATGAATGTTACAAATTGATGCCATGCTTACCACACATGTCACGAAGCTCTTGTGAAGTGAACTGAGGCACATTGTCGGTGACAATGTCGCGTGGGATGTTGAACTTGGCAAGGATGTTGCACTTGATAAGCATCACCAATTGTCGATGCCTTGACTTCCGTGAATGCTTCAGCTTCTACCCATTTTGTGAAGTACTCCGTAGTGGTGAGACTGAATGACTTTCTTCAAACTTCTCTAGTCCTGTCCTCCAGAGGACCAACTACGTCGAATGTCCACATGGCAAAGGGCCAAGGAGCTATGAGAGGGTGAAGTGAAGATGAAGGAGCATGAATCTTGTCCGTATGGAGTTGACACTTGACGCAATGACGGACAAAGCGGGAATAATCCTCCTCCATGGTAGGCCAGTAATAGTGCATGAGGAGTTTCTGAGCTAGCATGTGACCATTAACATGGCCACCACATTCACTGGAATGTGCAGCCTCAATGATTGCACAGGACTCGATCTCATCTAGGCATCAACGGTAAAATCCGCTAAGATATTTTAAGTGCAAGACGCCACCTATGATCGAAAAGCATTCAGAGGCGGGGCGAATAGCTCGCCTGTCAGGGGTGGTAGCATATTCAGGAAAGGATCTATCACGAAGGTAGTTCTCAAAGTCAAAGAATCACAGGTGGCCGTCATCAAGGTCGACCTCCAGTTTATAAAAGAGGGCATGCACCTGAGGGGAAGGCTCTAGGAACTATTGGGACTAGGGATCGGAGTGCGAAAGAGTATGCATACTCTGCACGATGACAATTACTGAGGATTGTTCAAATGGAATTGTGAGGGAGGAGGATAAGGAGGCTAGAGAATCAGCCAGAATGTTTTGGGCTCTAGGGGTGTACACTATAGTGAGCTTTCTAAACCGCTGGACTACCTTGCTGACTAGATCTTGGTATGGCTTCAGGTTCGGGTTCTTAGTTTGGCACTTGCTGGGAGACTATCGGAGTATGAGTTGCGAATCCCTGATTTTCTGAAGCTCTTTGACTCCTAGGGCCAGTGCCATTTTTAAGCCTGTGAGGAGTGCCTTGTACTTGGCCACATTGTTCATGGCAGGGAAAGATAACTGGCAAGTGCGCAGAATGATTACACATTCCGGAGAGTGGAGAACGGCTCCAATACCACAACCTTTAGAGTTGAGTGCGCCGTCGAAGTAGAGGACCCACGAAGGTTCACCATCAACGATGACTCTTAACTCTTCGTCCAGAAAATCCTCGTTGACAGAAGAGTGTGTAGGAAGTGGATGATGAGTAAGGTGCTCGGCAATGAGGAGAGCTCTAAAGAAGTTGTTGATTTTAAGTTGGGAGGAGAAGAAGAGGAAGACGGTGTGCTATTTAATGATCAAATTTCATTAATTTTTCTTCTCGAATTTGAAGAGATTTTGTTCCAAGAGAAGGACGAAGAGGATGTGCAATTGGAGAATGAATTGAGTAAAGCTATAAATTATTTCTCTTGACCCTATATAACTTTCATCTCGATTGGGCATCTTTTGATCAAGGGGAAGGTATTGATCTTTTACCTCTTCATGACCTCGGCGAATCTAACTTTGTGGTGGACATTCTAAAGTTAGCCGATCTGTCTGATCCTACTGAGCCCCACGAGTATCATTGTGTTGAGCAGCATGTTTCTTTCACTCTTGATATTGCTCATCTCCTTGACACTACTCATTTGATGAGAGCCCCTCACCCTCTGATCTATTCTCACCTCACCAATATTCACGTAATTCCTAAAATTGAGGTTGTAGAATTTTTTTTTAAGATAATAAGACCGCATTCATGTTTTCAACACTTACAAAGACCTTAAGTTTGAAGATGGATATTTTATAATTAACGACATGATAATTCCTCTTTCATTCTCTAATTGGGGATGTCATTTTGGCATATTTGATCCACCATGGTATTTACCATCGGCCAAGATAAAAATTACGGGTATTGATTTTTACATGACCCCCACAGAAGAAAAGTTGTTAACATATGCATTGCACGACAAAACCAATCATGTTAACAACCAACCTATTTCTAGTCCACATACATTCTTTCATAATCTTATCTTTGCATGGCACAAATGTTAGAATTTAAAAGAAGATAAGATAATGTGGTGGCTCATTCTTAATGCAACACATTGGTTGTGGAGCTTGCATACGTTTGGCTGAAGATGGTAAACTTAGCGCTGGTTGGGAGGTAACTCAAAGATTCTATTTAATGATTTATTTTCTAGTGTGTTATTTTCAGGTGTTAAGGTATAGCCGTGGTAAAGAGGCCGCCATCAAAGCTTGACTAAACACGAGTAAGCCACGCCCACATGTCCCAGGTTGTACCTTTCCTTCTCAGTAAAATTTATTTTTACATTGATCTATTGCTTTATATTACTTATGCCATTGAGGACAATGTCATTCAACTTGGGGGGAGGGGATTCATGTTGCATTTTATACAACATGTGCAATTTTTATGCTCTATTTTATGTTATTTTCATTTTTATAAAAAAAAATCCTATTGAAAAATAAAGGAAAAAATCTCAACTGAGTTCTCATGATTTATGTTTTCATTAAAAGTGAATCTGGAATAGAAGAGACTTAGGAGAAGGATGATGGATCAATTTTATTATCTAGTCATGAAAAACTAACTTAGAATCTCTTAAAGTTGATTAGCACTTTCAAAAAAAAAATCACTTACACACTAATGAAATAAGCAGGACAAACCTTCTATTATTTGGTGTGGTGTCCGATACTTTACAGATCTTAGTGAAGAGATATTTTTGTAAAAAGATATCTGCCTACAAATAAGTGCAAAGCACAGAAAAAAAGAAATAAAAAAATAAACTATGAAAAATGCCCCTGATCTTAATAATCGGGCATGCTTCTCCTAAGATAAGAGTTAAAGTTCGCGTTAAATAGTGAAGGGATGTACAACACCATATGTTGAAAAGAAAAAAAAGGTAGGCAGACTGAAAGCTATCATGCTTAATGTTCTAATCTAGGACATGTGCAGAGTTGAAAGACACCTATCTTAGATAGCAATATGAGGGATGAAATTATCCAGCTTTGGATTTAGTTTCACGAGCATAAGTGCCGTTGAACTTTGGGTGTGTTCTAAGTCATATACCTTAATTTTCAAATCTAAGGATAGTATGCTTTAACATTTCCAAAATCCCGATCTTTGGTTGATTCTATGGAGGATCTAGAAATGAGAGTATGAAACTTTTTAAACTCTTGTTGGTTTAAATTTTAATTGTTTGCATTGCTAAGGGATTAATTGTTTACATTATTAAGGGACTAGCAATTAGTAAGTTGGAGGGTGTGATAAGTGTTTAATTTTATATATTTATTTATGTCACACGGACTATTTTTGAGCTTTAATAGAAATAATTACGCAACTTTTATATTTAATTTTAATCTCACGTTAAATTTGAGTTTTCATGAAATTAATCAATTTATGGGGTATACAATAAATATGTGAGATCATAAATGCATAACAAAAAAAATTGCATAATTATATTTTTATTATGTCCTTGTAAAAATATTTTGCTGTTATTTATTTTTGATTATAGGAGAAATTGACGTCTTGGGGGTGGGACGCTAATTTTTAAATTGGCGCCCGTCCTCAGTTTTGACATTAATTGGGAATAATGACATCAGCATCGACGTCAAGTTTACAACGAAAAAAGAAAAAAGAAGAAGAAGAGAAATTATCCTTCGTGTTTGTGTTGGAAGCGGAATCTATGGATTTCTATATGTTGGTTGGATACTTAGGCCTATTAATAGCCCATGGAGGCCACCCAAGAGAGCATCTCCCCTTATTTTTCTTTTCTCTTCTCCTCTCTCTTTCTCCCCGTCGCAGGCTCCTCCCTTCTCCCCCTTTTCTCTCCTCCTCTTCTTCTTCTCTCCTCCTTTCCTCCCTCCCTCCCTCTCCCTGCGTTTTTCTCCATCGCGGCAGTCCCCCTCTTCTCTTCTTCTCGCCACCATCACCCAATCTCTCCTTCTCTTCCTTTCCTCTCCATCCCTTCTTCTCTTCTCTTTTTCTTTCTCCATCTCTCCCTCTATTTTTTGTTATCACCGCCCTATACCCCCCCTACATCATTTTGTTGTGCCTCTGCGGTCATTTGACAATTTGTAGTTTTGATAATGCCTAACACTATGAGTCATTTAACTCCATGACACTATGAGTTCGCTTATATATAAGTCTCATTCTTAGATGGTTGATGCGTTCTCTTGACAGATAAATCAAAAGGAGCAAGCCATCCAAGGTTGAAAGTCACTCAAGATGTAAGTGCACGGAAAACAAGGCAAGGAGCAAGCCATCCAAGCTTGAAAGTCACTCAAGATGCAAGTGTATGGAAAACAAGGCAAATGGTTGCACAAAGGTAGATTTTACCAAGGAACAGTGCTCCTAGAAGTAAGAAAGAAATGGGCAGAAAAGATAGGCAAAAGAAGCTTAAATACATATTCTCATGAAGAAGTGTCGACACTATATTACAGAGTGCCGACACCTTGGCGCCCAAGCAAAGCTGAAGACCGGACCTCTTAAAGAAGTGTTGACACTTCACTTACGGAAGGTCAACACTTTGGTGGTTCCAGAAGCTGAAAAATAAGTTTTTCTCTAGCAAGTGTCGACACCTCATCTCAGAGTGTTGACCTGTCTGCCAAACAGAAAGCGTTGTAAACGCTGTGAAGTTGAGAAGTGTCGAGACTTCTATCTCAGGGTGTCGACACCACGGGTTTCCAGAGAGCGTTATAAATTCTATTTTGTTCAGAAGTGTCGACCTTCCTCTCCCAAGGTGTCGACACTTCAGTCTTCAAGAAGCAGTCATAAAGGAGAGCTCAACAGAAGTGTCGACCTTCCTCTCCCAAGGTGTCAACACTTCAGTCTTCCAGAAGCCGTTATAAAGGAACCAGTCATCAGAAGTGTCGACCTGCCTCTCCCAGAGTGTCGACACTTCTATCTTCCAGAAGCAGTTATAAAAGGGTTTCCAACAGAAGTGTCGACACTCTGCACAGAAGTGTCGACACTACAGTGCTCGTCTCAGAAAATTGAAGGGTGATCCAGAGAGAGAAAAAGGGTACCGAAAATCATTAAAATAAAGGATTTTGGGGTCTGGACCAAGTCCCAAGGCTTGACTTTTGCTCTGCCATCTTCTCACTCACTTGTCTACTTTTTAGAGATGGTTTTGTCAAAAAAGGACAGCACATGTCACTGCCATCCCTGTTGCAATTAGGGTGTCACCTGCCCAAGCTGACTTCTACAAGACTTAAAGTTGGGCTCAGCCAATGAAATTGTAGGGCCCATGTCTCCTCCATGTGGAGCATTAAATGCCAAACAAGGGCAGAAGAAAAAGGCTTTTTCAATTGACTTTCTTCCATGACACTCCAAGAAATTGTGCTGGCCAGTCCAATCAATGGACAAGAATTTTGGAGGGAAAAATCCCCTCTGCTGGCTGGAGTTTTGGCGCACCTCCATGGGGACTTGTGCTGGCTGCCAATAGGAGAAGAAGAAGAGAGGCATATATACACAAGGGAGCTACTGTTGCCATTGCTACTGAACCAAGGGGAGAGCTTTGCAAGGAAGAAGAAGCTACTACTGCTGGGACCGCCAGCATCCCTTGAAGGAGAAGAAGAAGAGGAAGAGAAGCTGCAGCATGTGAAGACGGTGAAGCTCCCACTGCTACTGCCGCCGTTGCTTGAGCACCAAGAGAAGAAGAAGAAGAAGAAGCCACCACTGCGGTTCTGCTTCCCGGCTGCTGATCTGCATCGTGTGAAGACAAGAAGAAAAATAGGGAGCCCTTCCTGAAGCAGCAGATCCAGCCTCCCACATATCAGACAAGATCTTCTCGCTTTTAGCCATGAGCATATCTCCATCTCTTGTCTGAACATTTTCATCTTTGTTCTCTTTTTATTTTGATTCCGCTACTAAAACTGTGATCGTCCCTACCGGTGGTTAGTAGGAAGGCAGTCGGAGGGTGTTCCGATCTACGGTGTTGTCGTCCCTACCGGTGGTTAGTAGGAAGGTAGTCGGAGGTTCTCCGATCTGCGGTTTAGTGCGCTGCACTAGTGAAGCCTCACCGAGTTTGGTGAGGGGTAGATGTAGGACTGGGGACTCAGTCCGAACCACCTTAAAATCCCTTGTGTTGTGGTTTGCTTGTGTGATTGCTTTGTGCTAGATGCATGCTTAGGTTTGATCTCTATATTACTTATCCATCTTGCTAAGCAAATCGTTGTGTCCTTCGCTAAACTAGTTGTATTCCGCTGCTATTCTCTTTATCTAACTTTAAAGAGGGGTGTTCTGCGAAAAGAGGGGCAGATCTATTCACCCCTCCCCTCTAGATCCGCCATCCACTACTCAACACGTGGTATCAGAGCCAAACTCTCATGATGGGGTCCAACGACCTTGAGAGAAATGGTGGAATGGCGTCTAAGGGTCTTATGCCCGAAGGACATTCTGTTAACAGACCTCCCTACTTCACTGGATCTAACTATCCATATTGGAAAAATCGTATGTAGGTGTTCATCCGCGCCCAAGACTATGAGCTCTGGCGAGTTATCAGCAAGGGGCCCTATCAGCTCCACCAGACGAGGACGTCTGGACTAAGGAGCAGATAAGATTATCCACTGTCAACTGGAGTGCCAAGCACATCATGCAGTGCTCTCTTCATCACTAGAGTTTTCATGAGTATCAACCTGTGAGACAGCCAAAGAGATGTGGAATCGCTTAGAGGTAATATATGAAGGCACATCTCAGGTGCGTGAAACTAAAGCTAACATTTTAATATCTGAGTATGAAGTGTTCAGAATGAAGCCCGATGAGTCCATTCAAGATATGTATGCTCGTTTAACTACGCTCACAAATAGTCTCATTGATTTGGGAAAGAAATATACTGAGCAGGATATAGTGAGAAAAAGTCTTCACTCACTAACACTGGCATGGCACACCAAGGCTACCGTGGTTAAAGAGTCAAGGGATCTATCAACCACCAAAGTAGAAGAACTCATAGGGTCACTCATGACCTATGAGATAAATTTAAAGAACAAGGAGGTTGAGATAATCAAGAAGAAGCCTCTTGCTCTAAAGGCTGGACCTAGCGGTCAAGCCTCCTCTGATGAAGGTGAGAATTCTATCAGTGAGCAAGATGAGGATCAAGTGGCCATGCTCACACGTAAGTTCAGAAGTTTTTTGAGAAAGGAAGGTAAGAGCCTCATGAGAGGGAGGCCACATGTAAGGAAAGGTTACAAATCTAACTCTGAAAACTTTAAGAAAGCTGACAAGATCATTTGTTATTCTTGCAACAAACCAGGGCATTTCAAGACTGAATGTCCTGAAAAATTCAGAAAAGCTGACAAATGGAAGGGCAAGAAGAAGAATAAGGCCATGGTGTCCACATGGAGCGACGAAGAAGAAAGTGATGATGGAACCAGCTCCTCGGACAAGGAAAAAGAAGATCTCTGTCTCATAGCCAAGGGTGACGAAGAAACTGAGGTACACTCTCCATTTGAAAATTTCACAATTGATGATTGGGAGGAAGCATATATACAGCTCATGGAGAAATATGACATGTACAAAAAGAAGAATAAATCATTAAAAAAGAAAATTAACTTATTTGTGCATGATCATGATATGAATAATAAGACTGCTTCACTTGAAACTGAAATTGAAGACCTTAAGAAAATGATTGACAACTTGGAAGAGGGAAGAAAAGAAATGGCTGACTTGGAAACTGAAAATGAAGACTTAAGAAATGAGATTGATAGCATGAAGCTAAAAATACAGACTTATGAAAATGACAGTAAATTGAGTAATGAGAAGTATGAAGCTGTCAAACAAGTCAACACTCAACTCCTTCAAAACATTGAAAACCTACAAAATGAGTTGAAGGATAAATAACAATCATTAGAAAAGTTTGTAGATGGAAGAGAAAACCTAGATGCATTGCTAGGTACTAGAATGAATTTCAACAAGGAAGGGTTGGGTTTTGATCCCACAAATAAAAGGCCAATTGGGTTAAAAACTGTCACATTTGTTTCCTCTTCTGATGTCTCTACCTCAAACACAACACCCACTCAAAATCAACAAAAACAAAATGATAAAGGAAAAGAAAAGGTTGAAGAGGAAGCCACTAAAATCCCCAAAAAGATTGCTCAAAAGTCTCAGAAGAGTCAACATTTCCCACAGCACAGGTCGACACTTCCTTGGTCATCGCCCGCTCAGGCCGCCAAACAACTTCACATAGGTCGACACTTCAGTCTCAGGGAGTCGACACTTCCTCCAAATAGAAGACGTTATAATCAGGCGAAACAGAGCACAGGTCGACACTTCTGTTACAGAAGGTCAACACTTCAGCCTTCCAGATGCCATTGTAACTGGGTTGCATGTAAGACAGGTCGACACTCCCATTCATACAGGTCGACACCACCTTATTTTGGGGGCAATTGTGATTCCTTTGTGCACCAATCCTATAAGCTTCAATCCCCTTGGTGACAAAATAATCATTTTTAACCCAAAACCAGCCAGTGGCCTCAATGGATTAAAAAGTAGACCTCCTCAAATGTCCACCAAATCCAACAACATCAAAGAGCCTCTAAACAGAAAGTGAATGTCAAAGCTGAAAAGAAAAACCAAATCCCTGCACTAAGCAAAGAAAACATGAATGCAAGGAAGGTTTGGATTCCAAAAGATATGGTATCATGTTTTGAAAATCTGAAGAGCTTGATGGGACCCAAAGTTCGTTGGGTTCCAAACCCCATTTCTTATTCTCTTGTGCAGGGGTGTCTTGCAGTCATGCATAACCGGTTGTACCTTGATAGTGGCTGTTCCAGACACATGACTGGAGACAGAACAAAATTTTATCTCTTGGTGGAAAAGGAAGGAGGACACGTCACATTTGGAGGGGACAACAAAGGAAGAATCATTGGAACAGATAATGTAGGTAAGAACCTCTCCAACTCCATTGGAAACGTGCTGCTAGTTGAAAGTTTGAAATACAATTTGCTCAGTATAAGTCAATTGTGTGATAAAGGTCATAAAGTGTTGTTTGACTCTCATGAATGTAGAATCCTTGAACCAAAATCTGATAAGGTAAAATTTTTCTGGTAAAAGAGTCAATAATGTTTACATGATTGACTTAGATGATCCTGCTCACATAAATCTCTATCTTGTTGCACCAAAGTCTGAGCTTGCGTGGTTATGGCATCGTAGACTAGGACATGCTAGCTACAATGTCTTACATAAACTCTTAAAGCATTCAATGGTGAAAGGTTTGCCTGACTATCCTTCAAACAAGAAAACAAATTGTGTGATGCATGTGCCCTAGGTAAACAAACAAGAAAATCCTTCAAGGCTAGATTTGAAAATATGTCATCCAAACCACTCGAACTGATTCATATGGACTTGTTTGGTCCAACCAGAACTGCTAGTTTAAGTGGTAGAAAATATGGATATGTCTTGGTGGATGATTTCTCAAGATTCACATGGGTTTTCTTTCTCACACATAAAAATGATACTTTTGATGAGTTTCAGGCACTCTATATGAAGATAAAGTAAGACGGTGAGTTTAAAATCTCCAACATTCAATCTGATCATGGTGGTGAATTTGAAAATACTGAATTCTATAATCTTTATAGGGCTGAAGGCATTTCACACCGATTTTCATCACCAAGAACTCCTGAGCAAAATGGTGTAGTTGAAAGAAGGAATCGAACACTCATAGAGATGGCTAGGACAATGTTTGCCGAACGGTAACTCCCAAGAAAGCTTTGGGCTGAGACGGTAAACACGGCTTGCTATATAATCAACCGCTCCATGGTAAGGTCACATACCAAAAAGACTCTGTATGAGTTGCTCAAAGGTAAAAAGCCCTCTCTAAATCACATGAAAGTGTTTGGGTCTAAATACTTCATCCATAACAATGATAAAAGAGACTTAGATAAATTCGAGCTCAAGAGTGATGAAGGTATATTCCTTGGATACTCTGATAGATCTAGGGCTTATAGAATTTATAACATTAAGAGTCAAGTTGTGGAAGAATCACCCCATGTCACTTTTGATGAGTACAATGATGATTCTAAAATTGACAACTCTTGCAGGAAAAATGATGAAGATGGGAAATTCCTAACTATAAAGGAAAAGAATGATCCTCCACAAGGAGAAACAAGAGAAGATGTCGACTTGACAGAATCAAGCAATGCAAGGGATCAAGATATAAATGAAGGTAATGACTCTACCAACATTAGAGTACTCAAAGATCATCCGTTAGAAAATGCCATCGGTAGCTTGAATGACCCACCTAGAACCAGGTCTCACTTTAGAATTGTTGAAGAGTTAGACCAACTTGCTCTTATTTCTCAAATTGAACCCAAAAATATTGATGAAGCATTGAAAGATGAAAACTAGATAAATTCCATGCAAGATGAATTAAACCAGTTTGAAAGAAATAAAGTCTGGCATCTTGTTCCTAGACCATCCTCACAATCTGTCATAGGTACTAAATGGGTCTTTAGGAACAAACTTAGTGAAGATCGTAAAATAATTAGAAATAAGGCCAGATTGGTGGCTCAAGGGTATAACCAAGAATTCGGGGTAGATTTTGAAGAATCCTTTGCCCCGGTAGCTAGACTTGAAGCCATCAGAATTTTACTTGCTTTCGCATGCTCCCATAGAATAAATTAAAGTTGTATCAAATGGATGTAAAAAGTGCTTTCTTAAATGGTTTGATCAAAGAAGAGGTCTATGTGGAGCAGCCCCCTGGTTTTGAGAACTCTAACCATGAAGATTGTGTATACAAACTAGACAGGGCGCTTTATGGGCTGAAGCAAGCACCAAGAGCTTGGTACGATAGACTAAGCTCATTCCTCACCAAAAAGGGGTACACACGAGGTAAAGTAGATCAAACACTTTTTACTAAAAAGGAAGGTAAGAACATCTTGATTGTTCAAATTTATGTTGATGATATCGTGTTTAGTTCCACTAAATCTAATATGTGTGAGGAATTTGCAAATCTTATGACTAGTGAGTTCGAGATGAGCCTAATGGGAGAACTTCAATTCTTTCTCGGCTTGCAGGTCAACCAAGGAGAAGATGGATGCTTCATAAGTCAAGCCAAATATATCAAGAGCTGCTGAAAAGATTTGACATGATAGGCTGCAAAATAATTACAACTCCTATGAGCACCGCAACATCACTGGATACAGATGAAAATGGTAAATTAGTAGATGCAAAAATCTATAGAGGTATGATCGGCTCATTGCTTTATTTGACAGCATCCCGACCAGATATTCAGTTTAGTGTTTGCCTCTGTGCTAGATTTCAAGCTAGTCCTAGAGAATCTCACTTGACTGTCGTCAAGCGTATCCTTAGATATCTTGCCGAAACTCAAGATTTGGGATTGTGGTATCCGTCATCATGTGATTTATCTCTTATTTCTTATTCAGATGCGGACTACGCTGGATGGAAGCTAGATCGCAAGAGTACTAGTGGCTAGCTACTGCCAGTTTCTGGGCGGGTGTTTAGTCTCTTGGGCCTCCAAGAAATAACATTCGGTTGCCCTCTCAACCGCAGAAGCAGAATATGTTACTGCTGGGAGCTGTGGCACCCAAGTGTTGTGGATTAAACACCAACTCCAAGACTACTTAGTGGATCTTGGGTGTGTCCCGATTCTGTGTGATAACACCAGTGCTATCAACCTTGCAAAAAATCCAGTCCAGCACTCTAGGACCAAACATATTGAGATTAGGCATCACTTCATTAGAGATGATGTCTTTAAGAAAAACTTTGAATTACATTTTGTTGATACATTGAATCAAATTGCTGACATATTCACCAAGCCCTTATGTAATGACAAGTTTACAACACTCAGACGGGAGCTTGGTCTATGCAGACCTCAAACCAATAAAAATTGAATTGATGATTGTCTTCATCTTATTTGTGTGATGTGTTAATTGGTATCCATACAGTGTTCATATGTAAACATGTCACTCGGCACTCACTTGTGCAATAGGTTTGAATTCATGCTCATGTTGCATTGCATGTGGTGTAGCATTTTATTTTGGCCATGGTATATTAAATGCTGAAGTGTGGAAAGGCAGGTTATGCTTGTCTAGAAACACTCACCATGCGTGAGGATTCACCTCCGTCGAGTACCATGCGCCATTATCGCATATATGCCATACAGTAAGGGGGAGCTATTTCTTTGAAGCATTCATGCATATATTTTATCTTCATTCAGTTACCCTTAATAAGTGTACAACCATGGGCCTGGTCATGCATTCCAATTCTCTCATCTTCATGTTGACTAGGTCGACCCCTGCATGGTACAGGTCGACCTCTCCTTGGCCCTCAGGTCGACATCTGATCATTCCCCTTGCTTACAAACATAACTCCTTGAATGCATCCACTACATATCCTTAGGGGAAGTCTTACTGCTTCTCTCAATCTCTTACAATCTAAACTTCAATGGCTTCCAGTCTGAATATGTGATCATGAAACATAAAGAACTATGGCGTAAGAGCTTTCTATTATATGAACTGATGCTTGTCCATCGAATAAAAATAGTTCAGATTTAATGATTTCCTTGAAGCTCTCATACATTTTTTGAAATCATCTATGTTCGGTGGTTTTAATAGACCTTAACTAGAGCTTGCATGTTGTGCCCTGAATGATTCTTCTGAAATCTGAAATTTCTAATGTCATAGCAACGTTGGTTGAGATGCTAAAGCCTAGTATTATTTTTAAACAACTTGAAGTACTGGAATTCATAAAAGCAAATCTTGACAGAGCAATGACATTGGGTCACTGAGAAATATGTCCCCTCATCAAAGATATGAGGCAAGATATGTCATGAAGTGTCTTTGTTGTCTTTGTTATAAATGAAATAAACTCTAGGCAGAGCAATGGCGTAATTGCTGAGAAATATGTCTCCTCATCAAAGAAATGAGGTCATATATGTCATGAGGTAATAAAGCTATCTCTGTTCATTTCGAAGCATGACAGTCAGTCTTACCAAATACCTAGGGATACTGGCGTCTAAGCAACGTGTATCCTTACGGATAAGAGGCATGTACTAGACTCAATTGCTCATAAAATTTGATAATTATGAACTTAATTGCAAAAATAAAAATTAGCATACTAATCTGCTGAATATCTCTCATTCCATGTTAAAATCATGCTTGTTTAACCTCAATACTAGATTACGTAACTCTCGATGACGTTATTGAATATGAATGTGTATGATAAAGGAAGGTTGAACATGGTTATGATATACAATTCTGGTTCACTTTTATTAAAACATGGATGTGGATGGTTTTCAACTTCTGTTCGTGATCTCATATCTCATTAGCTTTGAACCATGTAAGTTGATCAACACAAGCTTCAGATTTGTATAATGGGCGGCTTTGTACTTCTGTCATTTTCTGAACTGTGAGATACATCAGACTGTGTATATTGTGTGTCCTCTTTCAATCCTCTCCATCTCTAGAATTGGTTTAAACCCCCTTTTTTGTTGATGTCAAAGGGGGAGAACACCTTTGTGAGTCCTAAGCTTGAGCAGCTGCATGTGTCATGTGTCAGAAATTGCCTACCTTTACCTTATGCATTCATGCATCATCACACTATAGCTTAAGCAGCTGCATGTGTCATGAAATTTCTAAGTTTTGTGCTATGTTGTCATATAATGACTCACAGTGTTGTCATCATCAAAAAGGGGGAGAATGTTGTACCCCTGCGGTCATTTGACAATTTATAGTTTTGATAATGCCTAACATTATGAGTCATTTAACTCCATGACACTATGAGTTCGCTTATAAGTCTCAT
Organism: Amorphophallus konjac; assembly: GCA_022559845.1. Taxonomy (NCBI): domain Eukaryota; kingdom Viridiplantae; phylum Streptophyta; class Magnoliopsida; order Alismatales; family Araceae; genus Amorphophallus; species Amorphophallus konjac. The sequence goes on along the minus strand of CM040123.1, from coordinate 347,514,329 downwards.
TCTTAGATGGTTGATGCGTTCTCTTCACAGATAAATCCAAAGGAGCAAGCCATCCAAGGTTGAAAGTCACTCAAGATGCAAGTGTACGGAAAATAAGGCAAATGGTTGTGTTGACACCCGTTTTATGACCAATGAGTTGGGTCATTTCCTTGTTTATCCATATGATGCTCCGAGTTGTTCACTCTTCATCGAGTCTCCTTGATCAGTTTGAAGCCTGTTTCTTGGATCTTCTCCTTGGTTGGAGTGTGGTTTATTGTGGCCTTTTATTCGATGAGCTTAGTAAGCTTTGCACCTTTTTTTTATCCCCATTGTTAATAACGGTCCTCCCTGGGGGCGTTACTTCCATATAACGCATGATCCCTGGGCCGTTACTTATTGAAGAGTCCTAAAGTTTGAGGCCTTTGTTCTAAAGATTATCCTCTTACTTATCCGTTGAATTTAACGGTCTGTCGCGCAGCCGTTATTTATTCCAACGCATCCAGCCTTGGCCGTTACTTTCCTTCGAGAGTCCAACTTGTTTGATCTTCTTCCTGTTGATCTTATCTCTTTTGAGATAAGGTTAAATGTAACGGACGTTCCCTGGCGCGTTATTTTCATGTGGCGGTCTGTCGACCAGCCGTTACATCCAACAGAGAGTCCTGGCAGTTCATGCCTTTTCTATGCTACTCCATGGTCAAGATAAGAGCTTGAATTGTTGATTTCTCTTCCAAATCTGATCCTCAGAACCTTCTATTTGTTTCTATGGACTCTTGGTGATATTATCTTCAGGGATTTGCTAAGAGTTATCCTTTTATCTTGCTGGATTATCCTCTGCTCGACCGGAGAGTTTGACGGTCTATAAATAGCACCCTTAACTTCATGGCCCGAAAGAGGAAGATCTGGAGTTCGCGTCGAAGTGCTGCCGCATTCTGGAGTCACATCTGACCAAGGAGAATTGTCTCTCACGTTCATCTGCTTTACGATGAAGGGAGTATTCGTTCCACTGGTTTTCAAAGTTCATCATTACATATTGTGTTTTTCCTCATCTTCCTTTCATCAAAAGCATTGTCCCTCTTCTTTTTCCACGTTCTCCCTGGTTTTTTTCATCATCTAAACATCCTCCTATCCTTTTAAAACGCCCAGAGGGGTTAAAAAACCAAAACCTCCCCGGTACTTTCCTTTCCTTTTGCATGCTATTGAGTTTATTAAAGAATTGATGCTATATTGTCTAAAGGGCTAATCTGGGTTTGTTCTCTTGTGTTTTCACGTTCTTTGGCAGGTTTACAGGTTCACCACACGAGGCCCAAGTCTTCTGGCCGGCTGGAGGAGTTGGAGTTAAAAGAATCCACAAGCTATTACTGCAGGTTATTTGACGGTCTTGTGCAGGCGCATCAGATTCATATAGCGATTCATCGAGCGACCGTCACTTCCCAGTGACGCGTGGGCTTTTGGCCGTTACATTCCGTTGATCTGTAGATTTCCCTGATTTTCTCTCTCCCGTGGGTGGGTGCTTCATCCACCTATTTCCAAGGTATTTTCAAGTCTTTGGCCTGTTTCTACTTTGGTGGCGATCACGTTCTTTCTTAGTATTGGGCATTAGCTTTCTCTCCATCTCATATCTCTTATCCTCTTTGCTTGTTCCACCCTTGCGGTGTGTTTTTTATTTGCTCTTGCTCCACGCCCCGGCGTGTGTTTTTCTTTATTCCCTTAGTTTAGTTTGATGATTGAGATAGCATGCCCATGCTAGAGCTTGTTCTGGTTACCTAGGTTCATGGTTCGCATGTCCTTGGGTTGATTGAGATCTTTGATTTTTGCCTATCATCTTTATAACACATCAAAACAAAAAGAAGAAGAGAAGCAAAACAAATCAACAGATAATTTTTTGGCGATCACGGTGGGACAACTTGTGCCAATCGTGTCTTGATCTCTGTTTAAACCTGCCATCATCCCCTTGCTTGATTGTCCTCGGATCTCCCTCTTACTTCATCTTATTTCTGGTTCTCTGGGTGTTCTGACGGCCCTCTGTCCCTGCGTTACTCCACACTGACGCATGGGTATTGGACCGTTATATGCCTGATCCTGTGTGCGGGCTTTTCACGGATTTCCCTTTTATTTCTGGTTGTTTTTGGCTCTCTGGCTCATCCAACGGTCCTGGTGCTCTACGTTATATTACTTCTGGCGGTCTGGCCTTCGACCATTATTATCTTCTGACGCATGGTCTATAGACCGTTATACTCCAGATAGGTATGCATCCCGAGGTGCATTACTTTCCGCAGTTTCTACTGTGATTTCCTTGCTTGGGTGATATCTGACTTCCTCCCTGATTGTTCTACATACTTACATCATTGTGAGCATAGTTGTTTGCTAGATTCTAGGCTAGATTTTGCATGCACTCCGGTGCACATAGGTTCATTCATACTTTCATACATTAGATTGCATTTTCCTACCTTGGTGTGCGGACCTCTCGTCTCCATATTCCTTGGGGCCGACTAGGAAATCACACCAGGGACCTCCATAAGTCCCCGCGAGCCGTGGATTCCCACACGGACGCTGGGCCGGTTGTACCTTTTCCACCCCGTGTCTAGGGTTGCATAAGTGAAGGAGTGGTCACACTTAGAGTCAAACCAAGCTTTACATCCATCTCCCGTCATGAATCTATTGTTGAGAGCTCATATTAATCCATCCACTAAAGTTACAAAGGAGAAATCATAAGAATCTTGGAGCATCATATTAAACAACTTGGTTGACTTTGAGTGTCTTCATCTCTTGCTACTTACATCTTTGTGATAAATCATCTAAGTTTGGTTGCTCATTGTGTGTTTGTGTTGTGTTGTTTACATCTTGTTAAGGTTGTTCGTTGCATGTGGAGTTGTTTTCGTCAGTTGGAAGCACCTCCTAGGGTCAACTCATTCTCCAAGTGCTACTCAAATCTGCTCTTCGAATCCACCATGGCTTCTTTCATTCCTCCCCGCTCCCAAGAGGATTCTCTTCCTCAAGGGCTTCTTGAAAACCCTGCTAGGGTTACCTCGTTCTCTTCTGGAGAGGGGACAGCCCCTCTTCCGTCCTCTACCTCCATGGAAGATGGTCAGGCTACCCCTTCCTTCTCTACTCCTTCTGCGGGCTCCATTCTCCAGATGATGGCCCAATTGGATCCGGCCCAACTCCAAACTGTCTATCAGGCCATGCAAGGATCCAATATCTCCCCTCCCACGATTATGCAGGGTCAATCCAATCCTCTCATCCAGCCCACTCCAATTAATCTCACTCCGGTCTAACCCCGGACCATCACATTCACCGGCATGGAGACGGGCCAATCTTCCGCTTCGGCCCAGCAATCTTTTGACAAAGGGAAGTCTCCTATCCCTTCTTTCACTCAGATGGATCATCACTTGTCTAGCCCACTGGTTCCACAAGTCCTGCTGGGTCCCTCCGATTTTCTGCACCCTCAGTCAGGGGTGGTCCAATCCCACTCCAATCTGGGTCAATCTCAGGCCCAATATCCTTCTTATGGGCCCCCTACGTCGGCCGCTTATCCTTCGGCTCCTTCTTATGGGCTCCCACCTCCTACTACAATTCACCCCTCTGCTCCTCAACTTCAAGCATCATCTCTTGCTACCCCTGCTCCATCTAGAGAGCAGGAATTACTTCATAAATGGGCCACCATGCAATAACAACTTGACTTCCTCCAGAAGCGGGTCGGCCCACAATCCTTGGCAGATGTTCCAGTTCCCAGCTTCCAGAACATCCAGTTCCCTCCGCAGTCTGAGCTCCCCAATTATAGAAAATATGATGGGAACGGCAATCCCTTTATTTACATGAGGGATTTCTTATATGAATCGGCCCAATTTCAATATAATGATCGCCTTATGGCGTATTTATTCCGCCGATCATTGGACGGTGTTGCACTGGAATGGTTTTATTCTCTGCCATTGGAAGAAGCTGAGAGCTTTAAGGTAGTAAAAGATAAGTTTATTTAGCGGTTTCAAGACCGGGTCGGCCCGGAATATTCTTTTACAGATCTGGTGGCCGAAAAGATGAAAACAGATGAGGAGTTTGCCACTTATGCAGATAGGTGGAGGCAGATGGCCGCTAGAGTGCCCGGCCATATACCGGAGGAAGAGAAGGTCAAGCTACTTATTTCAAATGCTACTCCAACCTTCCGAAACATCCTGGCAATGAACGACATAGCCAACATGCACCAACTATATAGCCGGGCGTGCTTTATTCAGACTCAGTTCAAGGACTCCCCTATCCATTCTCTATTCGAAAACCAAAAGCCCAAGTACCATAAGAAGCCACAAGGGCCGGTTACAGAAGGGGTCCAAACGAATGAGCAGGTTCAAGCCATTGCTTTTCCATTCCAAAACGCACCTTTCCGCTTCCTTCAAAACCCCCGCATTCCACAAAATCCCGCTCCACAGAACTTCCAAATCACTCCGCAAAACCCTCCGCCCACCTTCACCATTCCACAAAACACCTTTGCCGCACCACAGCAACCACCACCACCCCCGCAATACCACAACGTCCCTCCACCCAACGGCTATAACAACAACCCAAACAACAAGCGCCCGGCTCCCAAGAGGGCACAATATCCTCCACTGCCAGAAACCCTCACGGATATTTTCTCGGCTCTTATGTCGGTTAATGCTATACAGCTTCCTCCGGAACGGCCCAACTGGAATCCGGTCGTTGATCAGACGAAGTATTGTATGTTCCACAGGCAACCAGGACATACCATCGAAGGATGTTTTCAATTCCGGGACCTAGTATATGATCTTCATGAAGGACAGAGGATAGATTGGGCATAAATGCACAGGGCCATTGTTGAGATTAAAGAAAAGAGAAGGCAGCCGCAGAGGTAGCAAGTGCAACAGCATCAAGCGCCGCAGCCGCAGCAGCCGCCACAACAGCAGCAACCACAGCAGGTTTAGGATCTGGGGATCCATAAAAATCTGATGCCAAACCATCCGCCCGCTCCACAACCTCAGCCGCCGGCGCCGGCGCAAGTCAATGTAGTCCAACCCCCGGCTCCTAATGCTGAGTGATCTTTTGATGATGATGGTACTGCACCACAAGTAATGGCCCTCCACCATAACCACCGCAACCCCCTCACTCCTTCATTTATCCCCCCTACACACCCAACACCCTCTCCGCTTGTCCTTCCATTCACACCCGGACCAGCAAATCCACCACCACCTACAGCGCCATCATACCCACCATTAGTTACCCCCGCTACGGTCATAACCATCCCCTCATCCAATCCCCCGCCCGTCACCCTACCTACACTCGTCCTCCCACCATCCGCACCATCCCCCATCATCACCCCTCACCAGATCATCTCTCCCATGTAGTCTATTCCACTCATCCACCCTACTGGGCCAATCATATCATTTCCGGACACTGCGGCAAATTGCGCCTTAAGAAGCGGGAAGTTGTTCCATCGGAATTACCCCACTACCTCCAATCCCCAGTCCTCTCAACCAACGGCCGAACAAGAAGAAGCCGAACCTCTATCGGGTACTCAATACGACTTGCTACAGCATCTGGACCGAGTGCCCCCCAAGATATCAGTTCTGGAACTTATCAAAAGGTCCACCCTGCACCAGGACGCTCTCAGGGATTTCCTACAGAAGGTGATGGTCAGCGAGGACATGGCAGTTGACAGCTTACCAACAGCACTAGCAACTATTTCTAAAGGGCCGGCAATTACATTCTCAGAAACCGAGCTAGCACCTCCAGAAGCTCGGCAAATGCCGCTCTGCATTACAATCATCCTGAACAAAGTCAGCATCGAGGCAGCACTGGTTGACACAGGGGCTTCAATTAATGTATGCCCGCTCAGTACTCTCCGAGCTTGCAATATATCTGAAGGACTACTACGACCTACCCCCACCACTATAGCAGCATATGACAACTCGAGGAGAGCATGTCACGGGGTGGTCACTATCCAAGCGGAGCTCGGGCCCCTTACTATGCCCGTGGAATTCTATGTGCTGGACATTGACCCCATGTTTAATGCGATCTTGGGTCGTCCATGGATTGATACACTCGGTGCCGTACCCTCCACCGCACATCAGTGCGTCAAATTCCCTTTCCAAGGGAGGGTCATCAAAGTCAAGAGCTTGTCCACGGTTCAATCGGTTAAGGCCATTTCAGAACAGATTCTTCCTACACTTTGGCCAAGCAGCCGACCCGTCATATCAGTGCTGGATTTGAACTTCCCTTGGGCTTATACACCTCCTAGGCCCATCACTACTCTAGTTGACATCAAGATGAAGCCCCAGATCCGAGACTCAAAAGGTTGGAACATTATATTGAAACTGGGCTACCAACCGGGGAGAGGCCTCGGTGCACAATTACAAGGAATGACCAAGCCCATACCCAAGGGAAGGAAGATGGGCAGGAGAGGTCTTGGCTATCAAGAAACCGCATTATCTATGATGGGTGATTCTGGGCCACTCACCTGGGACTACCGTCGACACTTTGTTCGAGGGCCTCTCCAGCCCGGCACATTAGCTCTGCAACCAGCTCCGTCAGGGAGAAATACAGTATGTCCGATTGCCAGTCCACCGCCAGCACTGAAGAGGCCAGAAGATGATATGCTTGATTATGGTCAAGCCCTTCAGGGGTTGTTTCATGAAGAAGACTACCATAAGAAGCAAGAGGTTCGGCTCATGCAATGGAGGCCGAAGAAGCGGCCAGTCGATGATCCACGGGAGGAGGGGAGCTCGCCGATTGTCTTTTCTTGGTCTCCCTCCCGCTTTCAATCTCTCCTCCAGCGATGGGATTTCTTACCCCGTCTTCCTCCTATCATGGTAAATCCATCCTTCGTTGATCCGCCCGAAATTCTATTTATTCCTTGTGCTTGCGGGCATTGCCCGCTCATTGATCTATCCACTCTATTCACTCCTCCTCCTCCCAAAGCCCAGCTCCACAAGATGTGGTTCTCCTCCTCCGATCCCTTCTTCGATTGCATCTTCCCCAAGCTGTTCCCCATGCAGCTCCCACCTCCTCCATCTTGTTGTGTAGTGTCCACTAAGCTCCAAAAAAAAATGTCAAATTCGAAACGGAGATTTTGGTGGAAGATTATGCTACCTTGTCTCCATCCTCATCCCAGGGGCACTAGTCCCCTGCTCCTTCCCTTCCACTAGGTCTCCTTTCTCCTAGGTTAGGATTAGGGTCTATCGAGTCTAGGGAAGTATAATTAGTTAGGTCTAAAGAAGTAGGGTCTTAATCTAGGTTGTCCAACCCTTCCTCCTCTGAGCCGCGCCTGCTTGCGCGTCCTCCCAAATCTGTTCCTGATAGGTTCTTGCAAGACCTAGCCCAGCGTTGTCATGCCCTTTTGAAATGTCCAGAATTTGTTGCTACGGCAATCGTGATTGAAGATGAAGAGGAAATAGAAGGGGTGTGGAGCGATGACGGACTCGGCGTCTATGAAATCCTAGATGAGAAAGATCCGGTTAATGAGGACAGCGACGTAGATGACACTGCTGATCTGTACGCGCAAGGACTTAAGAAATTCGACGAGCCGTCGTCAGCAGTGGATGAACCTACGAAAGAAATCAATCTGGGAACTGAAGAAGACCCTAGGCCCATCATTATTGTTGCTAATCTCCCTCCACAAGTAGAAGAAGATATGATCAAGGTTCTAAGGGAGTATAGCGATTCCTTCGCCTGGTCTTATGAGGACATGCCAGGTCTTGACCCCTCTTTAGTGGAACATCGACTCGTGCTTAAACTAGGGGCAACACCTGTGAAACAACGGTCAAGGAGATTTCACCCCCACATGGCCTTAAGGATTAAAGAAGAAGTTGACAAGTTATATAAGGCCAGATTCATTAGAGTTTTTCTATATCCTCAGTGGGTGGCAAACATAGTCTCTGTCATCAAGAAGGATGGAAAGGTGCGTATTTGCATCGATTTCAGGGATCTCTATAAAGCATGTCCCAAGGATGATTTCCCGCTGCCTCACATTGATGTCTTGGTCGATAGTACAGTCGGGTACGAATCGTTGTCATTCACGGATGGTTACTCAGGATATAATCAGATCTGTCTCGCTCCGGAAGATCAAGAGAAAACCTCCTTCACCACGCCCTGGGGCACATATTGTTATGTGGTTATCCCGTTCGGTCTGAAGAATGCAGGTGTCACCTATCAAAGGCTGATGATGGCCATCTTCCACGACATGATGCATATCTATATGGAAGCTTACGTGGATGATATTTTGGTGAAGTCAAGAACCAAATAAGAACACCCCTCTATCCTGGCTAAGGTGCTGCAAAGAGCCAGGGAGTACAAGCTTAAAATGAATCCAAAGAAGTGTGTATTTGGAGTCTCTTCAGGGAAGCTGTTAGGTTTCATAGTGAGCAAACGGGGGATCCAGATTGATCCTAACAAAGCACAGGCCGTCATGGACATGCCTTCGCCTAAGAACATTACGGAACTTCGAGGATTGATCGGTCGATTGCAATTCATTAGAAGATTCATATCCCAACATTCTCAAAGATGCCGTCCATTTTATTAATTGCTTAAGGCGGGGGTTAAGTTTGAATGGAATGAAGATTGTCAAAAGGCCTACGAGAAACTTAAAGGAATATATATCCAATCCCCCGATTTTGCAACCTCCTGTCCCTGGGAAACCCCTAATCCTATACATCTCGGTTATCGAAGACTCCCTAGGGGCGGTCTTAGCACAAGTAGATGATGAAGGGAAAGAGCGGGCTGCGTATTACCTCTCTCAGTTATTCAACCTAGCTGAGTCCAGATACACCGCTATGAAGAAGACTTGTGCCGCCTTAGTATGGGTAGCTCAGAAGCTTAAACACTATTTCCTTGCCCACCCAGTTAGGCTGATCTCTAGAATGGACCCGATTCGCTATCTCTTAGAAAAGCCCATCCTTTCTAGTAGGTTAGCTCGCTGGCAGAGCTTCCTCTCTCAATTCGAGATCACATTTGCCGTTCAGAAGGTGGTCAAAGGATACGCCATCGCTGAGCATCTTGCCCATCTTCCTATTCCTCACACTGATTCTATTCAGGACGATTTCCCTGATGAGCATCTCTCAGTTCTCTCTCACCATCCCTTCTGGTCTCTGCACTTCTATGGTGCACTTAATTCTCAAGGCCGAGGGATCGGCGGTGTTCTGCTTACTCCCGAAGGAGTAACTATTCCCTTTGCTTATCAACTTCAATTTCCTGCTACCAACAACATCGCTGAGTACGAAGCTCTCCTGGCTGGACTGAAGCACGCCTATCTCCTAGGTGCTCGTTATTTGAACATTATCGGAGACTCTCAGCTTGTCTTACGGTAAGTTCTATCCACTTACCGTACTCGTGACCCCAAACTCAAGCCCTATCAAGATTTGGTCATGCTTCTTGCTAGGCAATTCCGTAAGCTAATCTACATCCATACTCCCCGTTCTCAGAATATTCTAGCCGACGCTCTAGCATCTCTTGCTTCTTCTCTATCTTTCCCTCTCAGTCGGAACACTGAGACTGTCGTCGTTCAAAGATTGGACGCACCCTCTCTTCAGGACCCGTGGTTCATCAACCTTAGGAAAGCTGTAGAGGCGAGGGCTGAGAAGGAAGATCTAAAGGAAGTATCTTTAATGGAGCTAGAAGAGATTCCGGACAAAGAAGAGTTGCCTTGGTATCATGAAATTGAGTTATTTTGCAAAGAAGGGTCATTCCCAGAAGGGGCAAATGCCGAGCAATGCAAGTCAATAAGAAGAGCCGCCGCAAGGTACACCATTGTTGCAGGAGAACTGTATAGGCGCGCTACCAATGGAATGCTCATGAGATGCTTAGATGATGTTGAAGTTTGGAAGGTGGCTGAAGCAGCTCATTATAGCGAGTGTGGAGGTCATGTCAATGGCCAGGCTCTAGCAAAAAGAATCCTTAGGCAGGGCTACTACTGGCCCACTCTAGAGGAAGATTGCTCCCTCTATGTCCGGAGGTGTCTTAAGTGCCAACTCCATGCTGATAAAATCCATGCTCCAGCTTCATCTCTTCATCATCTTTCCGCTCCTTGGCCATTCTCTATGTGGGCTTTCGACGTTGTCGGCCCGCTCGATGATCCTAATTCTCAGATCAAGCAGAAATCCTTTATCCTTACCGCCACTGAGTACTTCACCAAATGGGCCGAAGCCGAGGCCTACGCAGAGATCAAAGCTTCAACGGTGTGCCGCTTTATCATGAAGAATATCATCTCGCAGTTCGGAGTGCCAAGCAGCATCATCACCGACAACGGACCCTAGTTCATCTCCCAAGAGCTCAAGGACCTATGTAAGAAGTTCAATATTGCATTGCATCATTCATCTCCATATTATCCTCAAGGCAACGGTCAAGCCGAGGCCACTAATAAAACCCTTCTTAAAATCATCAAGAAAACATGCGAATCTCATAAGTTTTCCGACTGGCCAGAACGGTTAGTGGAAGCTCTGTGGGCTTACCGCACCTCCGTCCGTACTCCTACGGGACAAACTCCCTATGCCCTTACCTATGGGATGGAGGCGGTGCTCCCATATGAGATCCTGATCCCTTCCCTTAGAGTGCAGCTCGATAAGGAACTTAATCTCGATGAACGTCGAGAGGCGTTGCTGGTCCAGTTGGAACTCTTAGATGAGAAGAGGATGAACGCGGCCGATCACGTTTCTGTTTATCAAAAGAGGGTTTCGCGTTATTTTCAAAAGAAGGTAATCGAACACAAATTTCAAAAAGGTGATATGGTTTTAAAACGTAAATTCATTCGGTCTGCAGGTCCTAGGTCTAAATTGCAACCTAACTGGGAAGGGCCGTTCGTTGTAAAAGAAGCTTATTCAGGGAATGCTTACCGTTTAGTGAACGCGGAAGGTGAGGAGCTCTCTCACCCGTGGAATGGGTTGTATCTTAAGCGTTTCTTTCCTTAGAGTCTAATCAGTGCCACCCTAGCAGCGAGATGTTCCTCCCTTCATTCAAAAGGGTCTCGAGTGCGACAATCGCACACCACACGACGTCCCTGGTCAGGTTTTCCGCTTTAAAAGACACCGTTTCTCCTTGGTCATGCTTTGGGGAAAAGTCTACATCCCTGTCCGTTTCTTCCTTTGGCTAAATCCAGGGCAAGAAGTAAATAAGAGGCGGCAACCAATCCAGGCACCCTGAAGAGAGGAGGTCTCAAATAGGGGCAGTCTGTTATGACCTGACGCCACAAGAAACAAGAAAAGAAAGCAAAGGAGTAGTCTTTATGATAAAATCAAAAGCACCATCTCAAAAGGTCTATCAAGTATAAATTCCAAAAGCTCCAGAAAGACAAGAAAAAGCTAGGCCTGGCAAGAGTGGCAGTACAGTTCCCCGCGGGACGAATGAGCCCGGTCACATGCACGCCTAGAGTGGACAAAGGTTCGATGACGGACGCAAAGCCCCGGCGCAACAGATCAAATCTCTAATGGGTTTTCTGGAAAGGAACTCAAGTCCTAAAAACTTCTAAGTCTGGCCTAAGCTTACCCCGTGTTATATTTTCCTTTTTCAGGATTAAAACTAGTACCCTGGGTATGGCCCTGGTAGAAACACCGTCATGAAAATATGGGCCCTGGCTAGGGATTGTCACCTCATTGAACGCCAACCTCGGGACTCTAAATACGATGCGGAGGGCTCGCGTTGCTAAGGGAAAGCACTGGTTTTCAAAATCCAAAAAAACAACATATATTTCAAAAATCCAAAAAATAACATATATTTCAAAATCTAAAAAACATCATATATATTTCAAAATCCAAAAACATCATATATATTTCAAAAATCCAAAAACATCATATATTTCAAAAATCCAAAAAAACCATATATTTCAAAAATCCAAAAACATCAAATATTTCCAAAACACACAAAAATTTGAATATATTTTCCAAAATCCAAAAATACCATCATATGCATCGCATGCGTCGCATTATTTCTATTATGTTTTTTCCCGCCTATTTAATAAGGCTCCACCCCTTGACCAAATATCAAGAAACAGTCATTACCTAACTCGCTTCGAGGCAAGGGGTTGAGTCTAAGAACAGATCTAACTTGCTCCATGTTTAAGTATGTGCAGAACGCAGGACCAAGAACAAAGCTGAAATCTCACAACTATGTAGGTTCAAGGCTGTGACGTGCCAGGTACAGGCCGTCACATTCGTTTAACGGTCCATGCTAGCCCGTTACATCTCTTCAGGCCTTCACTTTGACTCTCTCAGCAGCTCTCTCTCTAATGGCCTGGGGCACGACCGTTACTCCTTCTAACGGTCCATCGTTGGACCGTTACATCCTCCAGAGAACTTAGTTCTCAGCGCATCCTTCCTGACGGTCTGTCTCCTCACCGTTATATCTTTCTAACGGCCCTGCTCGAATCCATTACTTTCTCCAGAAGCTCTGTTCTACTTGTCATGCTAGCCAATCAAGCCAAAAGTTCATGTCCATTCAATTAAGGCAATCTTATCTTATTCACATGAATTTAATGCAACATGAGATTGATAAAAATTCCAACTCTGATTGTCAAATCACATCATTCATAAAAAGAAATCAAACTACATTCAGCCTCTTATCCGCAAAAGGGCGGATCTTCCTCAACTCTTTCAGGTAGCCACGGCGTGCTTCGTCGTTCTCTTCCACTTCTTCTTGCCACGGGCACACCTTGCTGATCTCCCACATGGTCAGCGCGTTCCGGACTGCTCTCTCATCGTCCTTGGTCCCCATCTTCCTAGGTAGAAGGGGAGGGTAGTGTGATAGTGCAGGAGCTTCAATCCGAGGTAGCCCGATCTGAAGATGGTACCGGTGTGGGTTGTAGATCGCCATGGTAGTATTTCCCACTAGCTGGAGGTCCAGGCCTTGACGCCATGGTATTCTAAGAAGAGCGCTCCGAAGGATCCTTGGTCGCATGATGAATTTCTCCATTGGAAGGGTGTTGAAGAAGAGGCGCCATTCATCCCGAGTTTTTTTGTCCGCCACCTTACATTCAACCTGTGAAGAAAATCTAGATGCCCCTCCAATGAAGAAGAGAGGGTGGCTCCCGAAGATCCGGCTAGCAGAACTGATATCTTCCTTTGGTTGGAACTTGATTCTCACGCCCATCCAACACTCAAGGAGTATCATGGAGCCGAACAAAGGTCCTCCTAAGCAAGCCGAGCTGAGTCCTTCATAGAGGTATGAGAGGATCGCTTGAGAGATGGACATTCCCCGCCACAACCCACTAATAATGCTGAGATTTTGGGTATCTAAAAGGTGGTCGGTTGTAGTGAAAAGGAAAACTCCACATAAGCAAACCGCCACCGCCTTGGCTATTGCTTCGTGTCTCTCCCACTTGTTTTTACAATGAGACACTATCCACTATGCTGAGGGTATCAAGTGAATGTGGTGTGGGCTGATCATGGTCCTCACGTCCTTTGGATTATGGATGAAATCACTCAAAATTAAGGACGGGTCGATAGGCTCAATCGTGTAGCAAACTCGGTCTTCATCCCCCACCTTAGTCTTAGGAAGGGCTAGATAGGTTTCTACCTCCTCCAATAGGACTGTTGCTTCGAAGGAAGGGAAGATGAAGGTATGTGTTTGTGGATGTCACAATTCTATGAGGGCTGAAATGCTAGGCCAATCTAATGTCAATTTCTGAAAGTTTTTGCCTAAGACCAAGAGAGGTTGAAGGTGCCATGCTTTGAGAATTGATGTAACCTCTAAAGGGAGTGCCTTCACCATGGGAGCCACCCACTTCAGATTAGAATAGCATCTTGGACCGGGGAGGGGCTAAGAAAAGAAGAAGATCATGAGGAAGAAATTGAAGAGCAGAAATTTCTGAACTTGGTTAGGTCATGGAAACTTACCACTCTTTGAGGATTGGAGCTTAGGTGCTTGGGAATTGAGGTCAGCCTTTGTAGCTCTCTGTACTCCTTTCTAGCAGCTTTAGGACCGGTGTAGGATTTCTCCTCCATAGCTATCACCTCGAAGCTTCTCTTCATCTTATTTCCTGCCCTTAAGAGAGGTTTTTTCAGCCCTTCTAGCAGAGAATTCAGAAAGATACGATTTTGGCTAAGTTTCCAAGTTTTAAAGGTTTGATTTGGGCTTTAAAGAGATAAGATTCGGATTGGAAGGCTTTATCTTAAGTCTGGGAGGAGTCTAGAACGGATTTGAGGCTTCCTATCTCGGGTTTTGCCCCTTGCGGCTCAATCCGTCTCGGAGTACAATTCATTATCTAACGGTCTGTCGGTAGACCGTCACTTTCTTCTGACGCGCCAGAGTTGGGCCGTCACATTTTTGTGGGTTTAATTTGATCAAACCTATTCTGTCAAGCTTAACGGTCTAGCATTGGACCGTTATAATCTTGTGACGGGTTCTCTCTGAGCCGTTACATTCTCTGCTGATCAGTTTTGGCCTCTGCTTGGTCAATCATTCTCAACGGTCTTGCTCATGGCCATTATCTGCCTCCGACGCACTACGCCTGAACCGTCATATTTCCTGCATATTTGGTTAAGTCTATACATCCCCTTTATCATCCCAGTCTGCATTCATTTATCATGTTGAAGTCTGTATATTCGTTCAAGTCCATACATTTTTGAAGTCCATACACCGTTGATGAAGTCTGTACATTCGTTGAAGTCTGTACATCATCTTCAAGTCCATACATCAGCTTCAAGTTCACACATCTTCACCCAAGTCTATACATTTCACATCTTCACCCAAGTCTATACATTCTTCACCATCTTCACCCAAGTCTATATATTCCACATCTTCACCCAAGTCTATACATCCCACATTCTTTGAAGTCTATACATCCCACATTCTTTGAAGTCTATACATCCCATTTGTTGAAGTCTATACGTCACATTCGTTGAAGTCTATACATCACATTCGTTGAAGTCTATACATCCCATTCACTCTGAAGTCCATACATCAGGTGCAAGTCTATACATTCGTTGAAGTCCATACATTCTCCAAGTCTGTACAGTCTTCATCCCAAGTCTATACGTCCACATTGCTTCAAGTCTGTACATCTTGATTCAAGTCTATACATTGCCCAACGTGAGCACAAGCCCCAAGTCTGTACATCCCTTGTCCAAGTCCATACATCCTTGCTGATGTGTTCATGAAGTCTATACATCATCTGGACGTCTGCACTCGAAGTCTACACATCGCTTGGGCAATGTCTATACACACTGAGTACAGTCAGTACGTTCGTAGTTCAACATTACTCTGCCATCTCTAATGGTCTAGCATTTGGCCGTTACTTGTATATGACGCACCATCTCTGAGCCGTTACTCTTTCCTACTGCTCAGTTCTGCAAAGTTGGGCTCCGTCCTCTCTAACGGCCTCCTTATGATGCGTTACTTGATCCTGACGGTTTGAGTATAGACCGTTACATTGTCTGCTGCTGTGACTTGTGCTATTTCTATCTGCCTCCCTGTAGACCTGGCGGTCCTACAGGCTTCCCATTCTGTTCATCCTGTACATCCACACATTATCTCATCCCCATCGTTCACATTTCATCTTCATGCAAACATCCATTCTTTAACATACACTCATTCTCATCCGTTCTTTAGCACATCCACATACATTTCCTGCATTACCAATCACACATTCTCACATTCATTCTTGCCTTCATTCATGCTCATCTGTTTACATTCATATACGCATCCATTCATTCACACATTCACAAACAAAAACCAAAAAGAACTTTTTCATTCTCATTTTCATTTCATATAAGTCATGTACAAGTAAAAAAACAAAAGAAAAAATGCATCAATCGGCCGGCTTGTCTCCCGGGCCACCGTCACTATCCCCTGTGCCCTCCGGCTGCCTGGCTGATGGTCCCATGGCACTATGCTCTCCCTCCTACAGTCGTCTCTGGTCCGCCTCCTCGTTCCTCCGATGGCCGGAAGAACTAGTAAAGTACCCTCGAAATCTGCTGCTAGGGGCCGCGCTCTGGCTCCGACTGCTCGTCCCCGACTTCTTCCCTGGGAGACGGAGTGCATCCTTCAAGGCCCCAATCGTGCCCTTCATCTTGAAAGTCTGCACTCCGAGTTGGTCTCGCTCACCTCTTAGGCGCACAGCATCAGCCCTAAGTCACTCCACCTCTGCATCATCTAGACGTCGCGGGGTCTCCGCTCTCAATCGGGCCATCTCTGCCCGCACAAGCTCTGTCTCTGCTCGGGCTCGCTCAGTCTCGGCCTGGCTCCTCTCTATCTCTGCCTGGAGACGCTCTGCCTCCGTTCGAGCCAGCCTTGCCTCGGCCACTGCTACGGCTATCTCTCTCGCCTGTAGTTTGCATTTCACCTAGTTAGTCACATAAACATCTAAATTGCATAAAAGCATAAGCATTTGAGTATAGCATTTAGCATCTTATCCGCTCCGTGAGGGTGGCCTCCGCCTCCTAGGCCCGAGCAACCGCTCGAGCGAAGTCGGCATCCCGCTCAGCTCCGCCTCCCGCAGGCTGTGAGGATGACGATGGGGCATCCGGTCCTGCTCTTTGGGCTCTCTCGGCCCGCTGCATTTAGGATTCATACTCAGTCATCATTTTGCATCATAAAGCATAATCATTTTAAGGTCCAAAGTTTTAGAGTCTTACCAAGAGCTCTAGGGCAGTTCGGTACTTGTCCAGCTGCTGGACAGTGGCGTGGAGTAGCCCCTCGAGCTCGGCTATCCTTCCCTCAGGGTCTAGCTGCATTTTTAGAAGCATGTGAGTCAGTGCATATAGGATAAATTTTTTTATAAAAGGCATTTAGAGTTTTAAGTTTAGAATTGCATACCCGGTCGTCGGGTACCTCGGTACACCCGGTCCCCGTACAATCGAGCGAAGGCCTTCAAATACGCCTCATCGCTCTCATCCCGCTCTTTCACTGCTCTGCCCTGCTTATTCCAGTCATGGATGTACTTTGCTTTTCGGGCGCACCAGTCTATGTCGCCGCTGATTCCCTTCGCTGATTTCCCCGGGTGGTCATCACTGCGGCGTGGGAAGGTCACCTCAGGCTGATGTAGTCCTCGAGTCCTCAGAATCAGCCGATAATGAAGAGGCTCGATGATATGGATGCAATGCAACAATATGTCTCGTCCCCGGTACGAAAGGGCTGCCTCCACCCACGGCTGTCCCTCGTAACTCTCACCTCTATACGGGGTCCACCTCACCTAGAAGCATGATAGTCCATTCATCAGCATATAAGTTCATCATATAGAAGCATATAGAAATATTCAAAATCATTTAGAAAGCATTTTGAGTTCGGGCTTACCGCCGTATGCGGGAAGGAATCCAAGTCATCTTGGATTGCCCGAGTCAATCTGATGATCGACCCCAGGTCCCTCGCGACCACCCATCGTCCGGCGATCGGGATGCGGCCGGCGTGGAGTAGTGTGCCCCGTCCGATGCCCGGGAGGTACATGTAGCTCCAGAACTGCATTTAGAAGTCAAATCAGTCAATTTGCATAAAAAAACATTTGCATAATCATAATAGAAGCATTTAAATTGCATTTAACTGTAGAAAAGGCAAGAAGCCACCCAGCATCGTTTGTCGGTCCGTCGTGCTGAGGGACTCGAACAGGAAGGCTAGCACTACCGCTCCTCAGGCGTACTTTCCAAGTCTGCCCAGATCCTCGAGCATCAGCAGTAGCCTGCAGCTGATCACATCTGCTCGAGTCGCGAACAGTAGCTTCCCGAACAATAGCATCAGGAACCGTCTTAGGGTGCGATCTCCCTTCGGTCCCGCCTCTGCCGCCACTCGTGGGCGCACCTGATCTATCACTCTACCCATATGCTCCTCTGGCAACTTTCCCACGGCAATGGCTACTCCTCTCAGTCCTAGGCTCTCCTGCAGTACTGATCTCGAGAGCTGGGATGACGTCTGCTCCGGTCTGATCAAATCCAGCCCCAGCAGCTCCTGGGCCATCTCTCGGTAGTTCCTGTAAGTCCATCCTGTCACTGCGGCTCCATGGACTCGTAGCCCGGCAATCCTCACCATGTCTTCTAGCATGGGGATCATGTGACCCCACGGGAAGATGAACGCCCTGCTAATCGGATCCCATCTCTCGTGCAAGGCGTATAGTAGAGGCGTGTCCATCCTGGTCACCTCGATGCTCAGCACCTCGGCGAATCCCATCCCGGCCAGTCTCTCTCTCTGGTAATCGGGCAGTGCCTGGTACACCGCCCGTATCTGAAGCCAGGAGATCCTCGTCCGTCTTTTTCCCTGCATTCATTTAGGACATGAGTCAGTCAAATGCATCAATTGCATAGCATTTATAAAATGAAAACAAAACAAAAATTGAATAATTAAAAACCTAAAAAAATAGTTCTGGCCTCTGCTGCATGTAACGGCCCTGGTAAGGGGCGTCACATGTCTCTAACGCATCTACGGTGATGCGTTAGATATGTGATGGTCACTGGAAGGACCGTCACATTCCCTGCTAGAGGGCATTTTTCCTTTGCATTCCATGGCTCTCCCACTTTGGCCAAAAGGCCTACACATGATCCTAATGGGTTCATGGACCCATTTTTTTACCCCCATTCCCACATGCATTCATACAAAAAGACAAAAAAAATTAAAATTTTGAAAAATTTAGGGCGGAGGCCTACCTCATGGTCTTGGCCCCTCTTCCTCTTCTTCTCCGGTTCCTTGGGTTCTCCCTCGTCCAGGGGAGCTTCTCCTTGGTTTTCCTCGGCCGTTGGTGCCTCTTCTTCTACCCTTGGAGGTCTCCTCCTCGATTCTTCTCCATCCGGCTATCGTGCCACTTCGCGTTCTATACGGCGGTGGAACCGCCGGATCGCCTTCTTCTTCCATCTCTCCCTCTTCTTCATTGGCTGTGGGGCCTCGTCGCCGGCCATCTTGGGCGGAAGACGGTGGTCGCCGGAGGTCTCGATTGGGGTTTCTTCTGGGCGTTTGATGAATTGAATGTGACGAATGAATGAGGCCATGGGCTGTTCGGTTTGTTTTTTTGAATGCCCAGAAAATGTGACGGTCTGTCGTCTGACCGTTAAATTCTCTGACACGTACTATTCTGACCGTTACATGAATTTGAACTATTTTATTGGAGAATGTGAACCGCCTAAGTTATGACGGCCTAGGGCTGGTCCGTTACTTTATGTGACGCCCTCAAAGTAGACCGTTACAAACTTGCAAGTTTCTTGATGAATGAAATAGTCTATTTGATGTTTAAATGATTGCCTTTTCTGCCATAATGTTCATTGTTGATGATTATCACATGTACAAATGGTTATGCCTTGATTTATACTCATATCAATTATTGGCTAACCTCTTTCTCCTAAATGAAGTTATGAATAACATCATGCTTTGACATTCGTCAGGCAGGTAAGTCAGGTATTGTATCTCGTTCCCTTATCCATTAATGCATTACCATATATCTATGATATATTATCTCGAGAACCGGCTGGTCATTCGTGTGTTCTGGGATCTGATGTTCCCCTTAAACAAAAATGATGATGATCTAAGTTCACATGTTTAATCGTTGGATAGGCCGTTAGGTTGGAAAATTTTGGAGACGATGGTTCTATCTTGTACGCCGTGGTTGCAGATGGTATCCTGACCCTGGTTTCTCCAGCTTAGCAATATTATTCTCGAGTATCTTGATATTTTATCTTTCTTTGCATTCGTTTTAAAGATTTCTTTTTCTTTAGCCCAGCATGCATCATACGCATCTTTTGAGCATTCATGTGCTTCATCTGTTCAAGGTATCTCGATGTTGGTGAATAGATGTGTTCCTTGATCTTGAATGAGGAGAATTATTCCACTCTGAATTAGAAGGTTTCCTTTGATCTCGTCGCTCGATTTGGTTGGCTGAAGATTCATGTCTGGAGTTTAGTCAGTTCTCTTTCCTTTCCGTTTCCTCTGGCGGCTAGCCGTGTTTCCTTTCCTTAGTTGTTAGTTCCTCCAGACATGCGTCCTTTGGTTGGCTATTTCCTTGTGATCAGTCTGAAGTTTTCCAAAAAGTTTATATCGCTTGTTGGTAAAGAACGGGTGTCGTTTACCTTAACGCCACTTTTTCGCTTCACTCCGCTTCATTTTCCGATTCATCTCCATGTTCCATTTCATTTTCCGCTTCACCTCCACTCACTCCCCTGCAAAGGGGGCGTTAAGGAGGGGCATCTGTTGACACCCATTTTATGACCAATGAGTTGGGTCATTTCCTTGTTTATCCATATGATACTCCGAGTTGTTCACTCTTCATCGAGTCTCCTTGATCAGTTTGAAGCCTGTTTCTTGGATCTTCTCCTTGGTTGGAGTGTGGTTTATTGTGGCCTTTTATTCGATGAGCTTAGTAAGCTTTGCACCTTTTTTATCCTCATTGTTAATAACGGTCCTCCCTGGGGGCGTTACTTCCATATAACGCATGATCCCTGGGCCGTTACTTATTGAAGAGTCCTAAAGTTTGAGGCCTTTGTTCTAAAGTTTATCCTCATACTTATCCGTTGAATTTAACGGTCTGTCGTGCAGCCGTTATTTATTCCAACGCGTCCAGCCTTGGCCGTTACTTTCCTTCGAGAGTCCAACTTGTTTGATCTTCTTCCCGTTGATCTTATCTCTTTTGAGATAAGGTTAAATGTAACGGACGTTCCCTGGCGCGTTATTTTCATGTGGCGATCTGTCGACCAGCCGTTACATCCAACAGAGAGTCCTGGCAGTTCAGGCCTTTTCTATGCTACTCCGTGGTCGAGATAAGAGCTTGAATTGTTGATTTCTCTTCCAAATCTGATCCTCAGAACCTTCTATTTGTTTCTATGGACTCTTGGTGATATTATCTTCAGGGATTTGCTAAGAGTTATCCTTTTATCTTGCTGGATTATCCTCTGCTCGATCGGAGAGTTTGAGGGTCTATAAATAGCACCCTTAACTTCATGACCCGAAATAGGAAGATCTGGAGTTCGCGTCGAAGTGCTGCCGCATTCTGGAGTCACATCTGACCAAGGAGAATTGTCTCTCACGTTCATCTGCTTCACGGTGAAGGGAGTATTCGTTCCATTGGTTTTCAAAGTTCATCATTACATATTGTGTTTTTCCTCATCTTCCTTTCATCAAAAGCATTGTCCCTCTTCTTTTTCCACGTTCTCCCTGGTTTTTTTCATCATCTAAACATCCTCCTATCTTTTTAAAACGCCCAGAGGGGTTAAAAAACCAAAACCTCCCCGGTACTTTCCTTTCCTTTTGCATGCTATTGAGTTTATTGAAGAATTGATGCTATATTGTCTAAAGGGCTAATCTGGGTTTGTTCTCTTGTGTTTTCACGTTCTTTGGCAGGTTTACAGGTTCACCGCACGAGGCCCAAGTCTTCTGACTAGCTGGAGGAGTTGGAGTTAAAATAATCCACAAGCTATTACTACAGGTTATTTGACGGTCTTGTGCAGGTGCGTCAGATTCATATAGCGGTTCATCGAGCGACCGTCACTTCCCAGTGACGCTTGGGCTTTCGGCCGTTACATTCCGTTGATCTGCAGATTTCCCTGATTTTCTCTCTCCCATGGGTGGGTGCTTCATCCACCTATTTTCAATGTATTTTCAAGTCTTTGGCTTGTTTCTACTTTGGTGGCGATCACGTTCTTTCTTAGTATTGGGCATTAGCTTTCTCTCCATCTCATATCTCTTATCCTCTTTGCTTGTTCCACCCTTGCAGTGTGTTTTTTATTTGCTCTTGCTCCACGCCCCGGCGTGTGTTTTTCTTTATTCCCTTAGTTTAGTTTGATGATTGAGATAGCATGACCATGCTAGAGCTTGTTCTGGTTGCCTAGGTTCATGGTTCGCATGTCCTTGGGTTGATTGAGATCTTTGATTTTTGCCTATCATCTTTATCACGCATCAAAACAAAAAGAAGAAGAGAAGCAAAACAAATCAACAGGTTGCACAAAGGTAGATTTTACCAAGGAACAGCGCTCCTAGAAGCAAGAAAGAAATGGGCAGAAAAGATAGGCAAAAGAAGCTTAAAGACATATTCTCATGAAGAAGTGTCGACACTATATTACAGAGTGTCGACACCTTGGCGCCCAAGCAAAGCTAAAGATCGGACCTCTTAAAGAAGTGTTGACACTTCACTTACGGAAGGTCAACACTTTGGTGGTTCCAGAAGCTAACAAATCAATTTTTCTCTAGCAAGTGTCGACACCTCATCTCAGAGTGTCGACCTGTCTGCCAAACAGAAAGTGTTGTAAACGCTGTGAAGCTGAGAAGTGTCTACACTTCTATCACAGGGTATCGACACCATAGGTTTCCAGAGAGCGCTATAAATTCTATTTTGTTCAGAAGTGTTGACCTTTCTCTCCCAAGGTGTCAACACTTCAGTCATCCAAAAGCAGTCATAAAAGAGAGCTCAACAGAACTGTCGACCTTCCTCTCCTAAGGTGTCGACACTTCAATCTTGTAGAAGCCATTATAAAGGAACCAATCATCATAAGTGTCGACCTGCCTCTCCCAGAGTGTCGACACTTCTGTCTTCCAGAAGTAGTTATAAAAGGGTTTCCAACGGAAGTGTCGACACTCTTCACAGAAGTGTCGACACCACAGTGCTCATCTCAGAAAATTGAAGGGTGATCCAGAGAGAGAAAAAGGGTATCAAAAATCATTAAAATAAAGGATTTTGGGGTCTGGACCAAGTCCCAAGGCTTGACTTTTGCTCTGCCATCTTCTCACTCACTTGTCTACTTTTTAGAGATGGTTTTGTCAAAAAAGGACAGCACATGTCACTGCCATCCCTGCTACAATTAGGGTGTCACCTGCCCAAGTTGACTTCTACAAGACTTAAAGCTGGGCTCAGCCAATGAAATTACAGGGCCCATGTCTCCTCCATGTGGAACATTAAATGCCAAACATGGGCAAAAGAAAAAGGCTTTTTCAATTGACTTTCTTCCATGACACTCCAAGAAATTGTGCTGGCCAGTCCAATCAATGGACAGGAATTTTGGAGGGGAAAATCCCTTCTGCTGGCTGGAGTTTTAGCGCACCTCCATGGGGACTTGTGCTGGCTGCCAATAGGAGAAGAAGAAGAGAGGCATATATACACAAGGGAGCTGCTGCTGCCATTGCTGCTGAACCAAGGGGAGAGCTTTGCAAGGAAGAAGAAGCTACTACTGCTAGGACCGCCAGCATCCCTTGAAGGAGAAGAAGAAGAGGAAGAGAAGCTGCAGCAGGTGAAGACGGTGAAGCTCCCACTACTACTGCCGCCGTTGCTTGAGCACCAAGAGAAGAAGAAGAAGAAGAAGAAGCCACCACTGCGGTTCTGCTTCCCTGCTGCTGATCTGCATCATGTGAAGACAAGAAGAAAAAGAGGGAGCCCTTCCTGAAGCAGCAGATCCAGCCTCCCGCATTTCAGACAAGATCTTCTCGCTTCTAGCCCTGAGCATATCTCCATCTCTTGTCTGAACATTTTCATCTTTGTTCTCTTTTCATTTTGATTCCCACTACTAAAACTGTGATCGTCCCTACCGGTGGTTAGTAGGAAGGCAGTCGGAGGGTGTTCTGATCTGCGGTGTTGTCGTCCCTACCGGTGGTTAGTAGGAAGGTAGTCAAAGGTTCTCCGGTCTTAGGTTTAGTGCACTGCACTAGTGAAGCCTCACCGGGTTTGGTGAGGGGTGGACGTAAGACATGGGACTCAGTCCGAACCACCTTAAAATCCCTTGTGTTGTGGTTTGCTTGTGTGATTGCTTTGTGCTAGATGCATGCTTAGATTTGATCTCTATATTACTTGTCCATCCTGCTAAGCAAATCGTTGTGTCCTTCGCTATGCTAGTTGTATTCCATTGCTATTCTCTTTATCAAGCTTTAAAGAGCGATTATCTGCGAAAAGAGGGGTAGATCTATTCACCTCTCCCCTCTAGATCCGTCATCCACTACTCAACACATCCCCCCCTCTCTCTCTCTCTCTGTTCTC
This sequence comes from Amorphophallus konjac, assembly GCA_022559845.1. Classification (NCBI taxonomy): domain Eukaryota; kingdom Viridiplantae; phylum Streptophyta; class Magnoliopsida; order Alismatales; family Araceae; genus Amorphophallus; species Amorphophallus konjac. Next base: position 347,490,496 of record CM040123.1, on the reverse strand, counting down.
TCCTCTCATCTCTCTCTCCACTGCACCGGTCCCTCTCTCTCTCTCCCTATTTCTCCTCCGCACTACTTCCCTTCTTCTTCCTCTACCTTTATTCGACGACGTCTCTCTACACTTCTCCTCTCTCTCTCTCTCTTCTCTCTCTTGTCCGATGGCCCTGTTCCGACCGCAACATCTTATTCTCTTTTCTCCCTCATACACACACACCTTTGCATTCGTCCCGTGCTGTCTTCCTCTCCACCGCGCAGCTCCCCCTCTTCTCCTTCTTTTCCTCTCCCTTCTTCTCCTCCTCACCTCCCACTTTCTCCTCTCTAACATCTCTCTTCTCCATGCGCACACACAGTTCCCGACGGCTCTGTTCACTCGTGTCTGCCTGTGTCCCCCATTCGGCATCCCTTCTCTTACTCTCCCCAACCTCTTTGCTCCCCTCTCTTCTCCCTATGCTTTTCTTCTCACCATGGCGCGCACCCTTCTCCAGCATCTCTCCTTTCTCTTCTCTCCTCTCTGCACTTCTCCTTCCCCTTCGCCTCTTCTCTCTCACCTTTCTCCTCACTAACGACCGAAGCTCTCTCTCTCTCACCCTATTTCTTCTCCGTCTCCCCTCCGTCGGTGTCGCTTTCTCACCCTTCTCGTTCTCCCTCTTCCCATCGTCTCTCTCTTTCTCCTCTCACTCCCTCTCTCTCTCTCTCTCTCTCTCTCTCTCTCTCTTCCTCTCTATATCTCCCCACACAATACCCGCACACACTATTCTGTTTTATTTCTATTTTTTTACTTGCACATCCACCTCTCTATCCCTCTCCTTCTATTTTTTCTAGTATTTTCTCTTTAAATTCTTTTCTCTCTCTAAAGCTCTCTCTCATGATGGCATCTACACCAGGTTAGGCGACTCTCCAAGGCTCAAAGGCGTGGGCGACGGCGTTTTGACATTATTAACGGCTATTTCATCTCCCAATTTCTCTATTTTTAGTTTAGTTAGATTTTATTTAGGGTTATAATTTTTATTTTTCTTATCACATTATAAACATTTAATTTTGGAGCAATAAATATATATTGGTGCTATTTTCTCCCTCTAGCACTTTTTCTCTCTATTTTCTTCTTCTTTTCTCTCTCTAAACCCTCTAAATTTCTTTAATTAGATTTACTTTTATGAAATTTTAAATTCCAACAAAAAACCTTCAGTCACTTATTTTTCTCTGAAAAACATAAAATTTTCAATCTTAAAATTGTAACCTCTTCGTGGGATCGACCCGTACTTGACACTACGCTCAAATTTTAATTTTATTGTGTGCGAGTGCGGAATTTTAAAATTATGTGCGCGGTATTTTTAATGATGAGCATCCGCTCGCATCAATAGAGGGTCAATGGGGAAAGGAAAGAAGACTTATCCGCCACTAATCTGCCAAACATCGCTTGCTAATTTTTATTTTTCCCCCGAATAAATTACAAATCCACGACGGATTTTTATCGGTCCCAAATCTATCGCTACTTTTTAAATTTCACTATTATAAACTTTAATAAAACTAATTAAGAATTAATATAATAATCACTAAAATTATACTTTAAACTTATTATAAAAATAATTATTTAATGTGTATTATAAATAGGGCTGGCCAGGCCGTGCTGGGCCCGATTTCGAGTCAGGCTATGGGTCCTTTTCAATTTGACTCGTGGGCTTTAATTAATTTTAGTGTGGCCTAAAAGTCCGACTGAACTAGGCTCGCGGATCTTATGTATGTCTTAACGTCAAGCTCGGGCCGGGCCAATCTAAGCCCGCCCTGAGCCCAGCCTATTAATTGACAGCCATAATTATAAAATAACAAAAAATTGAAATATGGTTTTTCTAAAATGTACACATGTCCTATTACAATAATATATATATGATTTAAGAATATTAAATGAATAAAATCAATAAAAATATAAAATAGTCTATAATTAGTTAATTACTACTATTTAAAAACTATTTTACTAATGGAATATTAATTATTTTATAATTATTATAATAATTAATAATTGTTATAGAAATAATTGTACATTAAAAATTAATAAAGTAAACAAAAATGGCAATCTTGCATTCTTTGGACTTCTAGATCAAAAGATTTTTGTTAATTTTCATGAAAATATTTTCCAAATAGTGAATATATTGTAATTCAATATCTAATCAAGATATAGATCTAGAGTTGAGATCAAAAAAATAAACTTAAATTCGACTGTTGAATTCACTCGCGATATTACGTACGTAACATCTGATCAAGATCTTATCGTTGAGTTTGCTCCTGTTGGGTTCGGTGCAAGTATTCAGAAGGGGGGTGAATGAATATACCCTTTAAAAACTTTCGCCCAAATTAGAATTCTAGTGCTCAGAACTGAGGAATAAAAACACTAAGACTAACTATAGGAAAACTACTCCAGTCATCTACTGAACTTGTAGACAAATATGAAGAGTGCTCCTAAGCAAACATCTAATGTGGGCAGCAATTAGACAAATCAAACATACACTCAATACCACTGTCAAACATATAGTATGCGCAGTAGACAAATGAACACTTATAGAACATTAAACCAAAGCGCACCTAAGCATTCATCTAGTGCCAATCAGATAGAAGAAATCAAACCACTACACAATGATTTTTAGGTGCTTCGGTCCAGCAGACCTACATCCACCCCACACTCAAACCGAGTGTAGATTCCGCTGACTCACAGCTTGAACAGCTGGGCATCACAGCTTGCCATACAACTGCTGGGCAACACAGCTTGCCGTCCGAGGAATCCTCCTCGCCCGCTGAGCAACACAGCTTGCTGTCCAATGGAATCCACCACTGCAACCGCTGGGGATTACAGCTTACCCGTCCAGAGGCAGCACCTCTGCAAACGCTGACTAATAGCTTAAAGAAAGGATAAAATGGAAAACAAAAACAAGTAGCAACAGCAACTGAAAGCTGTAAATAATGAAAGCACAAATGTGGCTCCTAAGAGCTGGCTGGCCTGGATTTGATCCACGGTCCAGTGAATGCAGATCTCTCTCGATCTCACTATCTCTCCTCTACTTCTTTCTCTTCTTCTTCTCTCGATAGCTCTCTGTCTCTCTTTTCTCTCTTCTCTTCACACTCTGCTCTTTTCTTTTGTTCTTCTTTCTGTCTGGATCGTGGAAGCTCTCACTCTGCCTCTACTTCAGTCGATCACGATCAGTCTCCTTCAGACAAAGGAGACTCCCTTATATAGCATCAGCAGATTAGGGCGGTCGTGTGCTCTCCACATCTCCCGCCAAGAAACCTTAGTCCACGTGGCAGCATTTCAGCACAGTGCTTCCACGTGTCACGATCAGGGAACCTCGTCCTTCCTTGGATCACGAGCCATGTCAGCAATCCTAGTACCAAATCCCTGTCAGTCAGTCGAAATAAACGTATCAGTTCAAGTGTAAACTCTGTACACACTTTGAAGATGAAATGCATTGTATAGACTTTATAAGCAGCAATTGAATAAGTGTGTACATTGAGAACCGATGTATGGACATTATGAATCAGATCTGAAGCAGTGTATAGAGTTGCTGAAGTGTAAAGCAATGTATATACTTCACATAAGCAGTGTATAGAGTTGCTGAAGTGTAAAGCAATGTATATACTTCACATAAGCAGAGCTATGGCATTGTATAGACTTCACGTTATGAAGCAATGTATACACGTAGCTGAAATCTGCCAGTCGATGTATTGACTTGGTGTGGACACTAAAAATTGCACACCCAGATACCCTGCTCGGCCCAGCATCAACAACGGCACCAAGTGAAGAAGTCCCGGAGGGACTGTTCATCCGGACTCCCCAAATATGCACACTGCCGTGAAGCTGTCTCCGGAGTCACGATAGCGAAGAGAAATCAACCCCCAGGAGCCCCACAATCCGTGGGCTTCGAAGAAAATCAAATGGGCTACAACTCAGCGCTCCCAACGGGCTCAGAACTGCCCATTTAGCCCTTCAGCGGCACGCCCCTGGCCCCTTTCAGCGGCACACCCTCTGCCCTGTTCAGCGGCACGCCCATGAGCTCTTCAGCGGCATACCCCGCTGGCCTTCAGCGGCACACCCGTTGCCCTGTTCAGCGGCATGCCCTTCAGAGGCACAGCCCTTGAGCTCTTCAGCATCATGCCCTGGCAGCTCTTCAACGGCACGCCCTCAGGCCCTCCCCTCCAGCGGTACGCTCTTTCAGCGGCACGCACTTTGGGCTCTCCAGCGGCACGCTCGCTGTGTCTTTAAGCGGCACGCCTTTTTGGCCCTCTAGCGGCACACTTGTTGAGCCTACCAGTGGCACGGCCTTCAGGCTTTTTCAACGGCACGTCCGGCAAAACGACGTGACGCCCATGCCCTACAGATCTTTGGCACGCAGTGGGCTGTCTGAGGTGTCGGACGGGGGTTGGGCCACGCAGGCTACTCCCCTGACGCCGAGGATGACGGGTCAAATCCCCAATCAATGCCTCCGGTTTCCCACCTCCGACTGCCGTGCTCGAACGCCTCCGTCGTGAGGGGTATAAAAGCCCCTCTCCTTCGACACGAAAAAGGAAGAGAAAAAAAAACACACATGCAGACAGTGAAGAGGAGAAGAGAAGAAGAGAAGAAGAAGAAGAGGGAAGAGAGGAAGAAGAGAAGAAGGGGAGGGGAGGCTCTTTCTCTCCCTCCTACTGCTCCGTCCATCGCCGTCTGCGCGAAGAGAAGAAGAAGAAGAGGAAGAGAAAGAAGAGAAGAAGAAAAGGGGGAGAGGGCCTGCTGCCCTTCCCCTCCCCGCTGCCACTCCGGCTCTCGACGCCCGTGCGAAGAGAAGAAGAGAAGAAGAGTGGGTGGAGAGAGGGAGTGAGGCCCGGGAGGGGAGGAGTCCACGCTCCGTTCCCCCCACTGTATTTATTTTTCCTCTTTCTTTCCTTTCATTTCTTGTTTTGCCGACGTTGCAATGTATTAGCCCCCTCGGGCCACTCCTCTTGTGAGAATAAAAGTGGAAGGCTTGCAAACGTCTCCTCGGACATCTCTCCAACGTGTGTCTTCCGTGTTTGCATCCTTCGATGTTTCACGCCCCTTTCCCCTTTTCCTTTTGCTAGGGTTTGCTTCCTCCCGGGGCATTCTTGCTTTTGTTCACCCCTGGGCGCCCTAAGCGGCATACCCCAGCCGTGCCTCCAACGGCACGCCCCAGTTGTGCCCCCAGCGGCATGCCCCTTACGGGCCTTCCCCGGTGCGCCTTGGCCGCCCTTTCACCAGCACAACCCTTGTTAGGGCCTCCCCCGGCACGGTCCCTCGGACCCTGGCCCGGCATGCCCTTTTTCCCTCCTTTGCCCGGCACGCCTTGGCCCCCGTTCACCGGCACAGCCCCTGGGCGCCTTGCCCGGCGCCCTTGGCCTTCCCCGGCACAGCCCCTCAGCGACACACCCTGGCCTCCCCCAGCCCGGCACGCTGCTGAGGCTCCCTAGCCGGCACACTAACCACCAGTCCCTCCTTGCCCGGTGCACTCCTTAGCCGGCCCTAGGGAGGTCTCCGGTCCGTTGTTTTCACCGAGTTTTCCGAAGTTTCATTAAAGGTGTTGCCGCTCTCGGGCGCCCACCTCCAGTTGTCGGGTTCCGCCACTCCATGTGGGCACGTTCCCTGTATCTCCCTTACGCTTGGGTTAAGGGGAGATGCTGCCGAATTTTCATTAGAAACAATAACATATTGAAAGACAAAAGGAAACAACAAACAAATGGAACAGCCACACATTTAAAAGACAAAAGACAGCAACAAACAAACGAAAAGAACAACGGGAAATGCCTTAACCAAAGCAAATGGAACCGCAATCAATTCAAAGAGGACCGAATCGAACGACAACTAAACGACTTGAACATCCGCCCTCACAAAAGAAAGAATGAAAATTAATCAAGAGAAGAAAAGAAGAAACCCATGCAAACTTAATAAAAGTCAGAAAAGAAGAAAAGAAAAGCCTTAAAAGAAACAGAGGAGGAGTGGGCTCCCCATTCCTTTCGCCGGTACGCCCCTTCAGCCCCCTTCGCCGGTACGCCCTCTAGCCACCCTTCGCCGGCACGCCCTTCGCCGGCACGCCCTTCGCCGGCACACCTCGCTGCGCTCTTCCCCGGTACGCCCTTCAGTGGCCCTCGCCGACACGCCTCCTTTGCCTTCGCCAGTACACCTTTCAGCACCCTTCGACGGCACGCTTCTGCCGCCTTCGCCGGCACAAACACTCGCCACGCCCTTCTCCGGTACACCCTGCATCACCGCTCAGCGGTACGCTCCTTCGGCCCTCAGCGGCACGCTCCCCTGGTCCTCAGCGGCACACTCATGTGGCCCTCTAGCGGCACACTCCCGTGGCCCTCTAGTGGCACACTCCCGTGGCCCTCTAGCGGCACACCCCCTTGGCCCTCAGCGGCACACTCCCTTTGCCCTCAGCGGCACACTCCCTTGGCCCTCCAGCGGCACACCTCTTTGGCCCTTAGCGGCACACTCCCTTGGCCTTCAACGGCCCACTCTACACCACCCTCACCTCATCCGCTTCCAGCGGTACACCCCCTATTCGCCAGCGGTGCAGCCTCCTACCTCCAGCGGTACACCCTTCCCCTTTTCCAGCGGCACGCTCCCGGCATAATAAATAATGATAATAATAATGATAATGATAATAAGCTTAGAAATAATAAATAGACAAATAAATGACAACAAAAAAATAAAAATGAATAACAATAGCAAACTCAATAAGAATGATAAATAAACAAATGGTAACAAAAGGGGAATGAATAATAATAACAAACTCAACAAAAACAATAAGCAAATGAATGACAATAAAATGAACAAAAATAATAACAGACCTAACAATAACAATGATAAATAAGTAAATCATACAAAGAAAAAAATGATAAATAGACAGTAATAACGAACTTACTCAAGGATATACATAAATCAACAAATAATAATGGTAAAATTCTAAATAATAATAAAACGATGAGATCTGCACCGCAGCCCCGTCTCCCCTGCGACCCGGTGCTGAAGGAACAATAATGCCGCCCTTGCGGGTTGGGCCTGAGTCTTGGGAATCATCCCGGAATGGCCATGGCCCGACCTTGCTTTGGGCCGATATCCAGATTAAACCGGACTCGTTTCTCAGGCCGGATCCCTTCCGAGCCACTACTGAAATTGCCGCACGTTCGGCAGACATTTGAATGGGTTCACCTCGATTTTTACCGCGTTTCTATTACGGACCTGTGTCTAAACATGAAAAGACCCGTGAGCAATCAATACGGCCGACGGCTCCCTGCCCGACATGGTCGTGAGCCGGCATTGCTCCGGACCGATAGCCCATTAAATCGGATTCATTCTAATGGGTCAGGATTCGCTCCCGCTCTTTCATTGAAATTGCCATAAACTCGGCATACATTTGCACGGGGTCGTTTCCGCCCACGTCACACTTTCAATATGGGCCCTTGCCCGAACATGAAGAGGTCCGCAAGTGACCGACAGAATCGGAATAGAACAAGACGGCTCTCGCCACCCCTGGACTCCTTCCATGGGAATATTAATAAGACCTCCGTGGGCCGCACTCAGACCTCGGGCCTGTCCCGATCATGGTCATCGGATGGCTCATATCCTCGGTCTACAGCCCGATCCCTTTGAACACGTTTTCAGTTTTGGAATCTAGTCACGGGACTCTTCCTCGCTGCCCTCCGGCACCGAGAACATTAATGATGCCCACGCAAGCCCCGTCTGGACCGCGGGAGGCGCCCCCGGTATGGTCCCGACTCGATCTCGCATCGGGCCAATAAACTCGCTGGTTTCCCGCTACACGAACCGAGATTTAATCGAATGTTTTCAGTGTCTCGGAATGATATATATATTTGTCATACCCTGGCATACATATGTTCCAGGTCCTCCCACGACGATTATGATATTCCCAATACCGGACTCCCGTCCGAACATTAAACGGTCTCCCGAATGACCGACACGTTTCGAACGTCCGCTTCCCTAGACACAGGGCTTTTCAGCCGATTCAAGGGATATTCCCTCGTTGCCCCTTGGCACCGAAAATATTAATGACGCTCATGCAAGTCATGTTTCAACCGCGGGGGGCCCACCGCAGTATGGTCGCAGCTTGCTCTTGCACCGGGCCAACATATTTACTGGCTTCCGACCGCTCTAACCGAGGTTTAGCCAAATGTTTTCCGTTCTTCTGAACAGTAAATTGCCATATCCTGGCATACATATGCTCCGGTCTTCCCGCGACGATCGCGCTTTCCCCGAGACGGACACTCGTCCGAACATCAAATGGTCAGCACATGGCCGACATGACCTCGAAGGGTTTTCTTCTCACCCTCGCCTGGGGATCTCAATACCTCGTAATAGACTTTTCATGCAATTAATCTCTTGGCCATGAGGCCCTGAATCTCGGTGATTAATCAAGGGTGTTCCCTCGTATGGGGGATGTAAATGACGCCGCGACCTTTATGGCGCGGCGGGTTTCGGTCCCGACACGAACCACACAATCGTCTGACGAAGTCAGATCGAGCGCACCATGGGCTCTTCGGAGCCCGAATAAATTGTCACTCCGGTGACTGGCACGCCCACGCACCCAATAAACGAATAAACCAACAAGAGAATAACAGGTAAAAAAAAAAGTGCGTCCACAAGTCTGGCACGCCCGGTGGGACGGAACCATCCTTCATCTCTTCGCCGGGATTCAGGGCCTCATGGCCCCCTAATAAACGATGTTTGCCTGCTTTGATTAATTGCTGGTGCTGTCTTTGCCAGTCCTATGGGGAGAAAAGCCTGGCTCGGTGCAGCTGCCTTCGCGGCCTCGAGAACACTGCTTCGAAGCATATGCAGCTTCCAAGAATCATGGGGGCTGTTATAAAAAAAAAGGGAAGAGAAGATAAGAGAAAGAGAACAGAAGGGAGGGGAAATCAAGCCCCCCGTTTCCCTCAAGAAGAAAGAGAAGAAAAGAAGAAAAGAAGAAAGGTAGAAAGGTAGAAAAGAAGAAAAAAAGAGAGAAAAGAAAGAAGCAAAAAAAAAGAAGAGAAAGAATTGGCAATAGAGGGTTGTACGGCCACGTCCGTCGAGACCCGTGCTGAACAAAGATGACCACTGTGGGGTTGATGCGGTGGAGCGAACCACTCATCCCCTCCCTGAGGGGGTGAGCGCTCTCCTGCACCCCCACCCTGGTCAATCATACAAAAAAGAAGAGAAGAGAAGAAGGGACAAAAAAAAAGAGAGAAGAAGAGAAGAAAAAAAAGGAGAAAAAAAAGATAAGAAAAAGAGAAAGAAGAAAAGAAGAAAAGTCGGCCAGCATCGCCGACTAAAAGAGCAAGAAGAAACCCAGCATCCCGTCCGACTCTAGGAGGCTCCGAGTCCGTGGTGTAATGACCCCGCTCGTTCCTCCTTCCTGCTGCCTCCATCCGGCACAAGACGGCCCCTCGAGTGGCTATTAAAAGACCCAGCGAGCCACAATCGTAGCTTGGTGAATGGCTGCCCGCTGTGGGGAATGCTTTATAGCAATGAGGCCAAGCACGGCCACCACTCCCGAAGAGAGCATGCATATACCCCGCCATGGGGGATAAGACGAAGATATATACCCTGCTACGGGGGCATAAGAGGCAAAAAAAAGAGATACACCCCATTCCCAGGGGCACATGAAGAGAATCCGCCCCGACTGAGGGGCACAAAGTAAAGGCTACACCCCGACTTCGGAGCATTTGAAGAAGAGAAATACACCCCGATATGGGGGCACATGAAGCAAAAGACATACCCCGCCATGGGGGCGTAAGAAGAAAAGAATTCACCCTAACCTGGGGACATACAAAAAGAGAAACTCACCCTGGCTTAGGGGTATTCGATGAAAAAATATACCCCACCTGGGGGCATAGAGGCCATAAAGAATACGCCCCTACTTAGGGGTATTTGAAGAAGAAAGATATCCCGCCTCGGGGGACATTGCAAGCAGCGATATACCCTGCTAGGGCGCACAGGAAGCAAACCACACCCCACTCCTGGGGACACATAAAGAGAGTACACCCCGCCATGGGGGCACATGAAGAGAATCCACCCCGATTCGGGGGTACATGAAGCAACAAAGAATACACCTCGCCTTAGGGGAGTCTGAAAAAAACATACACCCCACTTTGGGGGCACAAGAAGCAAACATTTCCCAGCGTGTCGGGGCAGAAGAAGAAGAATTCCCCCCCTCGGGGGCATATATAAAAAAAAATAAAAGCAAAGATACACCCGGTGCCTGGCGCACATGAAGAGGAAGGCACCTCCCTTTGGGGGCACAACAAGCAACAAAGATACACCCTGACTGAGGGGCACAGGAAGAGAAATACACCCCTGCGCCAGGGGCATATGAGATAAAACTATACCCCGATTTAGGGGCATTTGAAGCAAAGACTTCACCCCGCCTCAAGGGGGGGCATAAGAAGTGAAAGATATACCCCACCCCGGGGGCACAAGAAGAAAACACACCCCGCCTTGGGGGAGCAAGAAGCCAAGAGATACGCCCCGCCACGGGGCAGTAGAGGCAAAATGCATTCCCCCCGGGGGCACATGAAGCAACATACCCCTCGCCTCGGCAGCATATGAGGCCAAGAGGCTACATCCCAGCTCGGGAGCATAAGAAACAAAAGATATACCCCACGTCGGGGGCATATGAAGTCAGGAATCACACCCCCGTCTTAGGGGTATTTGATGAAGAAGCATACCTCGCCTCGAGGGCCTAGAAGCTATAAAGAGCATGCCCCGAGTCAGGGGCATACGAAGAGAAGTCCACCTCGGCCTAGGGGTATTTGAAGAAGAAACATACCCCGCCAGGGGGCATAGAAGCCATAAAGAACACCCTCCGGCTTAGGGATATTTGAAGAAGAAATATACCCCGCCAGGGGGCATAGAAGCCATAAAGAATATGCGCCGGCTCAGAGGCATTTGAAGAAGAAACATACCCCGCCTGGGGGACGCAGAAGCAAAGAGACAGAGTACACCTCCACCCGGGGGCACCGAAGCAAAGAGACATACATCCCGACCTGGGGGCACATGAAGAAAGAATATACCCTGACCTAGGGGCGTCAGAAGAAGAAGCATACGCCTCGATCCAGGGACATGAGAAGCAGGAGAATACGCCCTGCGAAAAGGGTATGAGAAACATGAAGCATGTACCCCAGCCTAGGGGCATAGAAAGAGATACACTCCGCCCTTGGCGCATAAGAAGCAGAAGCACCTACCCCAGCCTGGGGGCACAAAAATACACTCCGCCCTTGGCGCATAAGAAGCAGAAGCATCTACCCCGACCCAGGGCACAAAAATAAAGAGACATACATCCCGATCTTGGAGCATAAGAAGAAAGATATACTCCGCCCAAGCGGCATTTGAAGAAACAACATACCCTGCTTCGGGGGGCACAGAAGCCGTAAAGAGATACACCCCGGCCTCAGGGGGGCATAAGAAGCAAAAGATACACCCCCGTCTTGGGGGCATTTGAAGAGAGCTACACCCCGTACCAGGGGCATATGAAGAAGAAACATACCCCACCTGGGGGCATAGAAGCGGCGAAGAGTATACCCCACCATGGGGGCCTTTGAAGAGAGCTACACCCCGCCTCGGGGGGCATTAAAAAAAAACACACCCTGGTCTGGGGATATAGAAGCCTTGAAAAATACGCCCCGCCTGGGGGCACAGAGACAAAGAGGCAAAACACACCCCTCAGGGGGATGCATACCAAATGAAGCTACACCCCAACCTGGGGGCACATTAAGAAAAATACACTCCAGCGTGGAAGCATTGACGAGAAAAGAAGAGCAGAATAAAGAAAAAGACACGCATGAGGCATACGTGGTCTTCGAGCCCACCTCATCACACAAAAGAAAAGAAGAAAAGAAAGAGTAGTCATGAGGTGAACATGATCTTTGCACCTGCCTCTCCATGAAAGAAGAAGAGAAGAAGAGAAAGAACAGTCACGGGACGAACACGGTCCTTGAACCCGCCTCTTCACACAAAAGAAGAGAAGAAAAGAAAGAAATGACCATGAGGCAAGCATGATCTTTGCACCGCCTCTCCATAACAGAAGAAGAGAAGAAGAGAAAGAAGAGTCACGAGGCAGACATGGTCTTTGCACCTGTCTCCCCACACAAAAGAAGAAGAAAAAAAAAAGAGACATGAGCCAGACGTGGTCTTCGAACCCGTCGCTTCACAAACCCTTCTCCTTGGCTCACGTATCCTACTACCCGACGCCCTTTGGCTCAGTCATTCCGGCCAAGGCCCACTGTCATGATTAATCCACCCGTCCCACCGCGCTCTCCGATATCTTTTCGGCTTTACAGCCTACTCCTAACATCTCTCGGCTTGTCAGCCTGCTCCCAATATCCCTTGGCTTTTTAGCCTACTTCCTAATATCTTCGGCTCTTGTAGCCTGCTTCCCAGAATTCGGCCTTTACGGCCTGCTTCCCAGAATTCGGCCTTCACGGCCCGCTTCCCAATTTCAGCTTTTACAGCCCGCTTCCCAATATCTTTGACTCTCGCAGCATGCTTCCCAGAATTCGGCCTTTACGGCCTGCTTCCCAGAATTCGGCCTTTACGGCCTGCTTCCCAGAATTCGATTTTTACGGCCTGCTTCCCATTTTCGGCTTTTGCAGCCCGCTTCCCAATATCTTTGGCTCTCGCAGCCTGCGTCCCAGAATTCAGCCCTTGTGGCCTGCTTCCCAGAATTCGGCCTTCACGGCCCGCTTCCCAATTTCGGCTTCTGCAGCCCGCTTCCCAATATCTTTGGCTCTCGCAGCCTGCTTCCCAGAATTCGGCCTTTACGACCTGCTTCCTAGAATTCGGCCTTCACGGCCCGCTTCCCGTAACTTCGGCCCCTGCAGCTCGCTTCCCAACTTCGGCTCCTGCAGCATGCTTCCCATAATTTGGCTCTCGTAGCCCGCTCTCCTCGATTTTTGGCTATTGTGGCCTACTTCCAATATCAACTTTGGCCTTCATGGCCCGCTTCCCTAATGTCCTTTCAGCCATTCGTGGTCTGCTTCCCTAATACCTTTACTACCACTACACTTATACGTAACAGTAATATTTTCTTATGCAAAGAAAAAATAAACAAACAAACAAACAAAACAAAACAAAAAGAAAACAACAAAATGAACACAAAAAAAAGAAAGAGGAAAGAAAGAAGAGAATGCATGATTGCCCTGCTTGCATGGTTGCTTAATATAGAATAATACACCTCCTTGGAATTTTCTAGGACCGTGCTTCCTTGCTAAATAATATCGCCCCGATTCCGGATGCACGGGCGTCACGACGCACGCTCAAAGAGAACCCAATTATGGCGGGTGCACACGTCAAGGGGAAGAGTCATGGCTAAACTGCTAAGTCAAATTCACAAAATAAACCTGAGGCAATGCTCCTACACTTCGCACTTAATGTGTTCAATAGCTTTCAACCATAGGGATTGCCCGAATTCCTTCTTAGCACTCTACGTAGACTTGAATTCCTGCACTCGCGTGAAGGGCAATCGTGAGGAAAAAGCTGCCTACCCCCACTGTAAAAAAAAAGAGAGAGAAAAAAATGATGCAAAAAAAAGGAGAGAAACGTGAATCCGAGTAGCCGGGAATCCCCATTGAGACACATGAGGAGACTCGCGCGAAATGGTGAAGCGAATTACAATAAGGATGAATCCTAGTAGCCGGGAATCCCCATTGAGACATATGAGGAAACTCGCGCCAAACGGTGGAATCCGCAATAGAATTACAATAAGGATGAATCCTAGTAGCCGGGAATCCCCATTGAGACACATGAGGAGACTCGCGTCGAACGGTGAAGTTTGCTACCAAAATAAACAGACGGGGGCTGTGCGAAGCTACCAAAATCGAGAGCCTGAAACCTATGTGTAGGCGCTAGGGTAATCCTCGAGTGTCGCAAGGAAAACCTGCGTATCCCTATGGTTAGGGCTCTTTGTTCACACATTTGCACCTCCACGCCACAGAGAATTGCCTCGGGTGAAATGGGTGAATTTATGCTATGCATGCAAGACGCGCGATATCCTCTTGACGGGTGTACCACCCCTCAATTATGCCTCGTGGCCCGCGCCGTGTCTGTGAATTGTGGGCGATATCCTTATCCCATCCCCTATAAAGGGAGCTACCTCATACGTATATTTATGTTATGCCTGCTAATGAATGTCTGCATGCTTGAATAAAAAAAATAACAAATAAAAAATAAAAAAAATAATGTGTGTATACAGTAAAATCAATTTCGGCTATCGCAGCCTACTTTCCCAGCTCTAGCTCGTAGAGCCCAATCTTGGCCCCCCATGGCCTACCTCTTGCCCTCGCAACTCGTTAATCTCCCAACTCCGGCTTCTGTAGTCCGCTTCCCCAATTTGGGCTTTCACATCGTACGCCTTAAATTTCGGCTCTTGCAGCCCGCTTCCCAACAACTTTGGCTCTTGTAGCCTGCTTACCTCGGCCCCCATGGCCCGCTTTCCCAATTCTAGCCTGCACGGCCTGCTTCCCAGAATTCGGCCTTCACGGCCCGCTGCCCATAATTTCGGCCTTCACGGCCCGCTTCCCAACTTTGGCTCTTGTAGCCTGCTTACCTCGGCCCCCATGGCCCGCTTTCCCAATTCTGGCCTGCACGGCCTGCTTCCCAGAATTCGGCCTTTACGGCCCGCTGCCCATAATTCTGGCCTTCACGGCCCGCTTCCCAACTTTGGCTCTTGTAGCCTGCTTACCTCGGCCCCCATGGCCCGCTTTCCCAATTCTGGCCTTCACGGCCTGCTTCCCAGAATTCGGCCTTCACGGCCCGCTGCCCATAATTTCGGCCTTCACGGCCCGCTTCCCAACTTTGGCTCTTATAGCCTGCTTACCTCGGCCCCCATGGCCCGCTTTCCCAATTCTGGCTCTCGTAGCCTGCTTATCAAAATTTGGCCTTCACGGCCCACTTCCCATAATTTTGGCTCTTGCAGCCCGCTTCCCAATATCCTTGACTTTCATAAGCTGCTCCCCCAATTCGGCCTCCGCGGCCCGCTTCCTGACTTTGGCTCTTCTGGCCTGCTTCCCTTTGGCTTTTATAGCTTGCTTCCCAACTTTAGCTCTTGTAGCTTGCTTACCTCGGCCCCCATGGCCCGCTTTCCCAAGTCTGGCTCTTGCAGCCTGCTCCCCAAATTTTGGCTTTCGCAGCCCGCTTCCCTGATTTGAGGATACTAAATAAATTCTCACCCCATGTTTACGTGCAAGGGAATATAGAAGAGGAGAAAAGAGAAGAGAAGAAAAATAAGAGAAGAAGAGACGAACAAACCATGTCAGCTCCCGGCACCCTGTCTGCGCTGACGAAGAGACAAAGAGACCAACAAAGCATGTCAGTTCCCGACACCCTGTCGGCACTGACGAAGAGACAAAGAGACCAACAAACCAGGTCAGCTCCCGGCACCCTGTCGGCACTGATGATGAAGAGAAGAAGAGACAAACATACTACGTCAGTTCCCGCCACCCTGTCGACGCTGACGAAGAGACAAAGAGACCAACAAACTAGGTCAGCTCACCCTGTCGACGCCGACGAAGAGACAAAGAGACCAACAAACCAGGTCAGCTCCCGGCACCCTGTCGGCGCTGATAAAGAGACCAACACATCATGTCAGCTCCCGGCACCCTGTCGGCGCTGACAAAGAGACAAAGAGACCAACACATCATGTCAGCTCCCGGCACCCTGTCGGCGCTGACGAAGAGACAAAGAGACCAACAGAGCATGTCAGCTCCCGACGCCCCATCGACGCTGACGAAGGGACCAACAAACCAGGTCAGCTCCCGACACCCCGTCAGCACTGACGAAGAAAAGAGGAGACAAACAAGTCACGTCGACTCCCGACAACCCGGCGGCACCGACGATGAGAAAAAGAGGCCAGTACACCCACGGGCACCGCCCGGCTCATCCTTCGCCTGCGCTACCCGTGGGTGGGGGGTATTTGTGGACACTAAAAATTACACACCCAGATACCCTGCTCGGCCCAGCATCAACAACGGCACCAAGTGAAGAAGTCCCGGAGGGACTGGTCATCCAGACTCCCCAAATATGCACACTGCCGTGAAGCCATCTCTGGAGTCACGACAGCGAAGAGAAATCAACCCCCAGGAGCCCCACAATCCGTGGGCTTCGAAGAAAATCAAACGGGCCACAACTCAGCGCTCCCAATGGGCTCAGAACGGCCCATTTAGCCCTTCAGCGGCACGCCCCTGGCCCCTTTCAGCGGCACACCCTCTGCCCTGTTCAGCGGCACGCCCATGAGCTCTTCAGCGGCGCACCCCGCTGGCCTTCAGCGGCACACCCGTTGCCCTGTTCAGCGACATGCCCTTCAGAGGCACAGCCCTTGAGCTCTTCAGCAACACGCCCTGGCAGCTCTTCAACGGCACGCCCTCAGGCCCTCCCCTCCAGCGGTACGCTCTTTCAGCGGCACGCACTTTGGGCTCTCCAGCGGCACGCTCGCTATGTCTTTCAGCGGCACGCCTTTTTGGCCCTCTAGCGGCACACTTGTTGAGCCTACCAGCGGCACGGCCTTCAGGCTTTTTCAACAGCACGTCCGGCAAAACGACGTGACGCCCATGCCCTACAGATCTTTGGCGCGCAGTGGGCTGTCCGAGGTGTCGGACGGGGGTTGGGCCACGCAGGATACTCCCCTGACACCGAGGATGACGGGTCAAATCCCCAATCAATGCCTCCGGTTTCCCGCCTCCGACTGCCGTGCTCGAACGCCTCCGTCGTGAGGGGTATAAAAGCCCCTCTCCTTCGACACGAAAAAGGAAGAGAAAAAAAAAACACACATGCAGACAGTGAAGAGGAGAAGAGAAGAAGAGAAGAAGAAGAAGAGGGAAGAGAGGAAGAAGAGAAGAAGGGGAGGGGAGGCTCTTTCTCTCCCTCCTGCTGCTCTGTCCATCGCCGTCCGCGCGAAGAGAAGAAGAAGAAGAGGAAGAGAAAGAAGAGAAGAAGAAAAGGGGGAGAGGGCCTGCTGCCCTTCCCCTCCCCACTGCCACTCCGGCTCTCGGCGCCCGTGCGAAGAGAAGAAGAGAAGAAGAGTGGGTGGAGAGAGGGAGTGAGGCCCGGGAGGGGAGGAGTCCACGCTCCGTTCCCCCCACTGTATTTCTTTTTCCTCTTTCTTTCCTTTCATTTCTTGTTTTGCCGATGTTGCAATGTATTAGCCCCCTTGGGCCACTCCTCTTGTGAGAATAAAAGTGGAAGGCTTGCAAACGTCTCCTCGGACATCTCTCCAACGCGTGTCTTCCGTGTTTGCATCCTTCGGTGTTTCACGCCCCTTTCCCCTTTTCCTTTTGCTAGGGTTTGCTTCCTCCCGGGGCATTCTTGCTTTTGTTCACCCCTGGGTGCCCTAAGTGGCATACACCAGCCGTGCCTCCAACGGCACGCCCCAGTTGTGCCCCCAACGGCACGCCCCTTACGGGCCTTCCCCGGTGCGCCTTGGCCGCCCTTTCACCAGCACAACCCTTGTTAGGGCCTCCCCCGACACGGTCCCTCGGACCCTGGCCCGGCATGCCCTTTTTCCCTCCTTTGCCCGGCACGCCTTGGCCCCCGTTCGCCGGCACAGCCCCTGGGCGCCTTGCCCGGCGCCCTTGGCCTTTCCCGGCACAACCCCTTAGCGGCACACCCTGGCCTCCCCCAGCCCGGCACGCTGCTGAGGCTCCCTGGCCGGCACACTAACCACCAGTCCCTCCTTGCCCGGTGCACTCCTTAGCCGGCCCTAGGGAGGTCTCCGGTCTGTTGTTTTCACCGAGTTTTCCGAAGTTTCATTAAAGGTGTTGCCGCTCTCGGGCGCCCACCTCCAGTTGTCGGGTTCCGCCACTCCATGTGGGCGCGTTCCCTGTATCTCCCTTACGCTCGGGTTAAGGGGAGATGCTGCCGAATTTTCGTTAGAAACAATAACATATTGAAAGACAAAAGGAAGCAACAAACAAATGGAACATCCACACATTTAAAAGACAAAAGACAGCAACAAACAAACGAAAAGAACAACGGCGAAATGCCTTAACCAAAGCAAATGGAACCGCAATCAATTCAAAGAGGACCGAATCGAACGACAACTAAACGACTTGAACATCCGCCCTCACAAAAGAAAGAATGAAAATTAATCAAGAGAAGAAAAGAAGAAACCCAAGCAAACTTAATAAAAGTCAGAAAAGAAGAAAAGAAAATCCTTAAAAGAAACGGAGGAGGAGTGGGCTCCCCATGCCTTTCGCCGGTACGCCCCTTCAGCCCCCTTCGCCGGTACGCCCTCTAGCCACCCTTCGCCGGCACGCCCTTCGCCGGCACACCTCGCTGCGCTCTTCCCCGGTACGCCCTTCAGTGGCCCTCGCCGACACGCCTCCTTTGCCTTCGCCAGTACACCTTTCAGCACCCTTCGACGGCACGCTTCTGCCGCCTTCGCCGGCACACACACTCGCCACGCCCTTCTCCGGTACACCCTACATCACCGCTCAACGGCACACTCCTTCGGCCCTCAGCGGCACGCTCCCCTGGTCCTTAGCGGCACACTCTTGTGGCCCTCTAGCGGCACACTCCCGTGGCCCTCTAGCGGCACACCCCCTTGGCCCTCAGCGGCACACTCCCTTTGCCCTCAGCGGCACACTCCCTTGGCCCTCCAGCGGCACACCTCTTTGGCCCTTAGCGGCACACTCCCTTGGCCTTCAACGGCCCACTCTACACCACCCTCACCTCATCCGCTTCCAGCGGTACACCCCCTATTCGCCAGCGGTGCAGCCTCCTACCTCCAGCGGTACACCCTTCCCCTTTTCCAGCGGCACGCTCCCGGCATAATAAATAATGATAATAATAATGATAATGATAATAAGCTTAGAAATAATAAATAGACAAATAAATGACAACAAAAAAAATAAAAATGAATAACAATAGCAAACTCAATAAGAATGATAAATAAACAAATGGTAACAAAAGGGGAATGAATAATAATAACAAACTCAACAAAAACAATAAGCAAATGAATGACAATAAAATGAACAAAAATAATAACAGACCTAACAATAACAATGATAAATAAGTAAATCATAAAAAGAAAAAATGATAAATAGATAGTAATAACTAACTTACTCAAGGATATACATAAATCAACAAATAATAATGGTAAAATTCTAAATAATAATAAAATGATGAGATCTGCACCGCAGCCCCGTCTCCCCTGCGACCCGGTGCTGAAGGAACAATAATGCCGCCCTTGCGGGCTGGGCCTGAGTCTTGGGAATCATCCCGAAATGGCCATGGCCCGACCTTGCTTTGGGCCGATATCCAGATTAAACCGGACTCGTTTCTCAGGCCGGATCCCTTCCGAGCCACTACTGAAATTGCCGCACGTTCGGCAGACATTTGAATGGGTTCACCTCGGTTTTTTCCGCGTTTCTATTACGGACCTGTGTCTAAACATGAAAAGACCCGTGAGCAATCAATACGGCCGACGGCTCCCTCCCCGACATGGTCGTGAGCCGGCATTGCTCCGGACCGATAGCCCGTTAAATCGGATTCATTCTAACGGGTCGGGATTCGCTCCCGCTCTTTCATTGAAATTGCCATAAACTCGGCATACATTTGCACGGGGTCGTTTCCGCCCACGTCACACTTTCAATATGGGCCCTTGCCCGAACATGAAGAGGTCCGCAAGTGACCGACAGAATAGGAATAGAACGAGATGGCTCTCACCACCCCTGGACTCCTTCCATAGGAATATTAATAAGACCTCCGTGGGCCGCACTCAGACCTCGGGCCTGTCCCGATCATGGTCATCGGATGGCTCATATCCTCGGTCTACAGCCCGATCCCTTTGAACACGTTTTCAGTTTTGGAATCTAGTCACGGGACTCTTCCTCGCTGCCCTCCGGCACCGAGAACATTAATGATGCCCACGCAAGCCCCGTCTGGACCGCGGGAGGCGCCCCCGGTATGGTCCCGACTCGATCTCGCACCGGGCCAATAAACTCGCTGGTTTCCCGCTACACGAACCGAGATTTAATCGAATGTTTTCAGTGTCTCGGAATGGTATATATATTTGTCGTACCCTGGCATACATATGTTCCAGGTACTCCCACGACGATTACGATATTCCCAATACCGGACTCCCGTCCGAACATTAAACGGTCTCCCGAATGATCGACACGTTTCGAACGTCCGCTTCCCTAGACACAGGGCTTTTCAGCCGATTCAAGGGATATTCCCTCGTTGCCCCTTGGCACCGAAAATATTAATGAAGCTCATGCAAGTCATGTTTCGACCGTGGGGGGCCCACCGCAGTATGGTCGCAGCTTGCTCTTGCACCGGGCCAACAGATTTACTGGCTTCCGACCGCTCTAACCGAGGTTTAGCCAAACGTTTTCCGTTCTTCTGAACAGTAAATTGCCATATCCTGGCATACATATGCTCCGGTCTTCCCGAGACGATCGCGCTTTCCCCGAGACGGACACTCGTCCGAACATCAAATGGTCAGCACATGGCCGACATGACCTCGAAGGGTTTTCTTCTCGCCCTCGCCTGGGGATCTCAATACCTCGTAATAGACTTTTCATGCAATTAATCTCTTGGCCATGAGGCCCTGAATCTCGGCGATTAATCAAGGGTGTTTCCTCATACGGGGGATGTAAATGACGCCGTGACCTTTATGGCGCGGCGGGTTTCGGTCCCGACACGAACCACACAATCGTCTGACGAAGTCAGATCAAGCGCACCATGGGCTCTTCGGAGCCCGAATAAATTGTCACTCCGGTGACTGGCACGCCCACGCACCCAATAAACGAATAAACCAACAAGAGAATAACAGGTAAAAAAAAAAGTGCGTCCACACTTGGCTGAAGCAAAACGCTGAAGCAATGTTCAGACATTGAAGAACACAACGTGTAGCAGTGTACAGACTTAGCCAGCAGAGTAGTCCGATGTACACACTTGCTCGTTGTTCAGTCTTCATGAACGATGTATGGACTTCAAGACTAATATGCACAATGTACAGTCTTTGCGAAGGTAGTGCATTGTATAGACTTCAGGTGTGAAGACATTGTGAATGCAAATGCAATGTTCAGACTTCAGATGAGAAGGCACTCACTGTACATACTTGCTGAAGAGAATGCAATGTGCAGACTTTGACTCGATGTACAGACTTCACAACTGATGAATGCAATGCAATGCAATGCAATGTATAGACTATGCCTTAGAACGAATGTGCACACTTGAAGAGCATTCAGCAATGTGCGGACTTCAATGCATATGATGCAGCCAATGTATGGACTTGAGCAGTCTGCTGCTGAACAATCGATGTATAGACTTCACAGTCTGCTAAGCAAACAATGTATGGACTTGGCCGAGGCAGACTAAAGAAGCACAATGCATGAGCAAGCCTAACGGATGTACAGACTTCCTGAAGTGAAGAAGTTGAGTGTATAGACTAGACAACAAAAGGGCTGTACAGACTTGATCAATGCAAAGGCAATCGGGTGTATAGACATTCACAATGTGCAGACTTGCCAAAAGAAGCTCTGTACAACCTTGATCAGATCAAGACAACTGAATATATGGACTTCCAATGTGTAGACTTTGTCTATTAGTCCATTGTACAGACTTGAACTGAAGACCAATGTATGGACTTCAAAACAGATGCTAAGGCCAAGAGGAGTGTATAGACTTTCACGATGTATAGACTTGGTTCCGTGAAAGCTACAGTGCAGTAAGATGTACAGACTTCCTATGTGAAGACAATGGCTGTACAGACTTGGCCAACCAATCCGATGTAAAGACTTGAGGCATGGAGGCCAATGTACAGACTTGGAAAGTTAAGACCATTGTACAGACTTCACCTCGTGCCAGCTACAGTGAAGGAATGTATAGACTTCACCAAGACACTGTATGAACAATATGATGCAATGTGCAGACTTGGGGTTCCACTATGGATGTATAGACATGAGCAAGACCGATGTATAGACTTTGGAGCTCAAAGGCAATGAATGTATAGACATGGTCTCAAACGAATGTACAGACTTCAGACGATGCAGACTCTATATAGACTCTGAGGTCCAAAGGCAATGAACAGACTTTGCCTTAGAAACGATTGCATAGACTTGGCAGCTTGACCCACTGTACAAACTTGGAAGATTGAACCAATGTATGGACTTGGGGTTCTGAACGTAGGTAAAGACTGGGAATGTATAGACTTGCCCAGTGCTGCCAATGTATAGACTTTGATGCTCAACGTCAAATGCGATGTACAGACTTGCATGAGATGCATGCTACAGTGCAGTGTGTGGACTTGAAGAGCAAGGCATGCCGCTGTACAGACTTTGACTCAAATATGCATGTGAGACGCTAAATGAGACGCACCAGTGTATAGACTTATGCTGTGCAGACTTTGACTCAATTTTGCATATGAGACGCTGAATAAGACGGTCCACTGTCTAGACTTTACTGTGAATGCATATGCCAATGTATATACTTGAAAGCTAGACCAGTGTACAGACTTGCCACCGACCAATGTATGGACTTGGCAAAGACGCTAATGAAGACAGTCCAATGTGCAGACTTAGTCGTTGCAGACTAGTCCAATTGAGACGCAGGGAAAGACGGTCCACTGTCTAGACTTACGATGCCTTCGACAAATGCATGATACAGTACAATGTATGGACTTAGACGAATGATGCATGAACAGTAGTGTATGGACTTGCATGAGACGCTCATTGAGATGGTCAATGTACAGACTTCTAAATACTATAGACAATGTATAGACTTAGTGTAGTACATGCATCACAAGATGCAATGTACAGACTTTGTCCATGAACATGTGCATGCATGAACGATGTATAGACTCTGAAATGTAAGCAATGCAGTAATGTCTAGACTTTGGGCTTTACCCTGCAGTGTATAGACTTGTGCAGATAGAACACATGCATTCTCCAGATAATATACCAGTCACAGTCATATGCATTATCCACAGAGTATATCAGTTATAAACAATCATGTTGCTATCATTCAATGTGGTGACTCATTCATGTTGCTATCATTAAAACACCACATCATCAACAAAGCACAAGGGGCACAACAATCTCCCCCTTTTTGATGATGGCAACATGATGAGTCCCACTGACTCGTCAAACTATTCTCCCCCTTTGACATAATCAAAAAGAAGGAAAATGGAATGAGTCATGGTTCATTAAAATGAAGTTCTCTCTTATGACAATGAAACAGCTCTCCCCCTATCAACATGCATGATTGACTACTCTCCCCTTAACTGTAGATAAACCATAACACCCCCTGAAGCACAGGAATGGACTCAGGTTATCCAATAAATCAATCTGAAATCTGCCATTACAAAGAAACTGAATTTTGGTGAAAAGATCACAGAATCAGAATTTGTTGCAGAACAAGATGGAAGATTCCAACAGTGTGGAGAAGAGTACATCTCAGGAGTCAATCAACTGATAGTGTAGCCAAGTGGTGGGTTGAGAAATAGTCAAAGCATAATACATCTCAAGGAATCAATCAATAGCAAGATGTTAATCAGGCTGACTGAAAAGAATCTGATCATGAGAGATTTTAAAGCATCCATCACAACAATAAGTCTTAAGAAGATTAGACTCTTCTATCATAAGGGGTTATGAATTTTCAGCTTAACCAATCTGATTTAATTTTGATGTATACCAAATTTGCCAAATTAAACTCAATACTCATATCTGAATCTAAGTTTTAATAAAAGTGAACCAAATAGTTAGAAAACACTCAAAAACAATCATCTTTTATCTTACACATATGATCTCAATTGCACCTTTGAAAAATACACAGGTTAGTACTGAAGTTAAACACTTTTTCAAGAACATGAGTTGACAGATTTTTCAAGATAATTTTATTTGAAGCACATTATATTTTCCCTGAGCAATTTAAGTTGATCAACACCTGTTTACATTAGGCACAACAAGTCTTAGTTGAAGTGACCCAGTTACTCAGTGTGATAACTGTCATTGCCTCTCACTTTAAGAGCAGAGTTAGCAATATGAGTGTCTTTTTACATGAGAAGACACATTTATCAGAGGCTAGACTCCCCAGCTACTCAACACAAATAAGTTATTGCTCTGTCAGGTTTTGTTTCACTAAATTTTTATCAGAGATAACTATGGCACCTCATGACATGAGTTACTTTATTTCATTGATAAAGAACTCAATTTCTCAGTGACCGAGTCATTGCTCTGAATTCACAATTTTTTTTTCATTTAGTCAACATTTTTCAAATTAATGTTTAACAACAATACACACTATATGCATCTTAACCAAAGAAGCCCTGAATTCAAATTTTCAGATATCTGATGAGAGAGTCTAAGGTTTACATGACACATATGGTTAAAGTTTATTAAACCTTATCATTCAGATATTTTCAATTCATTTAACTATAAATCTGAAAATACATTAATCTTATATCAGTCTGATTCAGTGATAATTCTTAAACCTATATGATAGAAATTTCTACAATGTTCTCAGACTGAATTACATGACATGCAGCTTAAGTTCCTCAGATCAGAAAAATAAGTTTAGCTGACCAACAAATCAATAGTAGAGCCAATTCAGTCACACCAGCTGAGAAGAATGTGAAAGGTGAGTATAGGCTGGTGCAAGAGTAAATCAGCAATAGAGAAGAGCATCAGAAGAGATTTTATCATCAGACAGTAGCTGAGTCTGGAATACAGACTGATCAGCTATTTTAGAGATACCAGCAGAGAATTCAGTTGAATAGCGCATACTCAAGAGAATGAATCAGGTTACTTAAACAAAGGGGGTTCATGAGGTGAAGAAGATATGAAATAGGAATGCTCCCCCTGTCTAAGTGCAATGAATTTCTTTCTAAATTTTATTTTCTTCAAATTTATGATATGCAATGCACTGCTCTATATGAAAACTAGACCCATGGTACTAGGCAGAGGACTCGGTCCAAGGACCACCTCACACATGGCAGTAGCATCCAGACATACTCCATATGCCCTTCAGCACTGTTCCATTTAATATACTATGATGGTCATGCAAATGACATAAGCAGTGCAAAGCAATCTCATTTATTTAGTGCAAACAACAGCATGAGAAGAGCATCAAAAATCAACCAAGCAAAAACAACAATTTCAGATAATGAAATTAAAACAGACAAATCAGCATTTTCAGATTATGAGATTTAAACAAAGTTCAGAACTGACCTGAAAGGTAGGATCCTGGGGTTTCCATTTGAGTGCCTTGGTCTGTTAACCCCTGTTTATTCTTTGACCCAAGGCACACCTGTAACACTATGATCATTTTGATCCTGCAGGGACCCAAGCAGCTTTGGGTCCTGCATTTACCCTGACAGGTGTTCTAAATATTCTTTTTGTAGCATCATCATCAAATTCCATTAGAAAACAATCAGACATAGAGTGTCCAAAATTTCCACAATAATAACATGAAGCCACAGACTTTTTGTTTTTATTCTTCATGTTAGCAGAAACATGATGCCCATGTGCATGCACATGAGTATGAAAATTATGTGTATGAGCATGAGTATTTCTTTTATTGACATGAAAATTTTTCTTTTCATACTCAGCCAGCCTACAGTTGGCAGCTTTGTGGCCTAGCTTACCACATTCAAAGCAGTAACAATTCTTTTTCATGAATTCAATTTTCTTCTTATCAACAGCATTGGGAGCAGGAAATTTTACAGATTTAGAATTAATTCTACTTCCCTGAGCATGCCAGCAGTCTTTGACTTTGTGGCCATGCCTCCCACATTCGAAGCACCTTGGGTGCTTACCTCTTGAGCCATTAAAACCCCATGAAGGCCTAAACCAACACTCAACAGCTTTATGACCACGTTTGTTACAATTATAACAAATGATGTGTTGGTTTGAAGCAGACATGTTTCTTTTGGGGTGGTGATGACTATTTGAGAAAAAGTTATCATGCATCATATCATCACTTTTCATCACACTGCAGTCATCCATATAATGACCATGCCTACCACAGTAGTAGCAAGAGGCATCAGATTTCCTAGGAGCATGGTTTCTATCATATGATTTCTTAGATGCATGCGAATGAGTACAAGAAGCATCAGATTCAGCAGAGCTAATAAATTTCAGAGTATAACCAGAATTATTCTTTACCTTCTTTGTTTGACTTTTTCTTTTCAATTTCTGATTATTCTCAACAGGTTTTGTTTGCTTTTCAATTTTCTGAGCTTTGAACTGAAAGACAGATTTTGAAGGTGACTTCTGATTTTCATTTTGTTTTGAGGATTGCCTTGAGGTACCAGCTACATCAGAGCTATGCACAAAGGTAGTATATAGCTGGTTTCTGGTAGTTTCCTTAACATCAGACTACATCTTGTCCCCTTTCTTGATTGTCATCCTTCATTTTCACAACAGTTTTTACTTTTCTTTCATTCTTAGCAGAATTGGATGCTAATTTTTCTAGATCCTGAATCTTGTTTTCCAAAGATGTTATGTGAAGCTCATAACTGGCTATCTCCTGTTCACTGCAATTGACACATTCACTTAAGACTTTATTTGCAGTTTTATACTTCTCAATTTCTTGTTCCAAGTTGCTTAACTTTTCAGATTTTTCATTACAAACAGCTTTTCCCTTTTCTGTGGTGAGAAGTTTTTCAGACAAGCCAGTATTTAACCATTTCAATTTTTCAATTTCAGCTTTTAATTCAATGTTTTCTTTGGTCAGCTTCTTAACTTCAGCATCACATTTTTCATTAGTGGATATCAATTCCAGTTTCTCAATTAGTTCCTCTTCTCTTTCTTCCACTTTAATTTTCTCAGCAACCAAGTTTTTGTGATCCTCTTTAAGTGAGACTATTTGTTTGTTCAGCCATTCATTCTCACTATAAAGATCTTCATTACGTTCTCTTAGAGCTGAGCACATATGGCAGGTTAATTCAGCAGAAGAAGAATGTGAAGCCTCCCCATTGATTTCATTTATTCTACCCATGAGATTTTCAATTTTCTTTTGAAATCCTTCATTCTCAAGTTTCAGTTTATCCAATTCAGAATTAACTTGAGTCAGTTCTTGCATGTCTTTTATATGTTCATTTTTCTTCTCATTCAGCTGATTCTCAAGTTCTGATATCTTGTCCAGACATGTTTGATTTTCAAGTTTTAGAGAACCATTTTGTTCCTGAAAATTCTGAACATCTAACATACATGCATCATAAGATTGTTTCAGATCTGGACAATTTTTACAAGGAACTTTCAAAGTTATCTGATCACATTTCTTTTTCAATCTCTTATTCTCAGATTTCAATTGTTCACATCTATTATTAAGTTCCTCATTTATATTCCATAGGTCATCAATTGAAAGTTCTCCAGATTCAGAGCTTACCTCGGATGAAGTTTCATCATTAGCATTTCTCCGATCAGCCATCAAGCATTTGCTGTGATTCCTGATTAGCTTTAGTTTTTCCAAAATGTCTTTGGCAGACCTGCAAGAAGAAATGCATTCAATTAGAGATCTGTCAATTGATTCTTTTAATAAAACTACAGCTCTATTATTGACAGAGTCTTTCAGCTTATCCTTCTTGGTCCATTTGGATTTATCCTTCGACAGTTTATATGGACCGTGAGTTATTACCTTCCACAAGTCAGGATCGGTTGTGCTTACATACCGATGCAACTTTTCCAGCCATGGGCCAAGGTCATCACCTCTGAATATCGGAGGATTAGCCATCAAAGCAGATAACAAGCAGACTCAAAGCACAAAGCAATCGACAAGAAAACACCACAACCAGATAAGCACGGCAAAGCACTAACTTAGTGAAACTAAACAACGAGCACAGAAAGCACACTCTGAAATGCACCAAACACTAGCAGGATCCTCTGCAGATTGTTAGATCTGATAGATCAGAGACCCGCTCTGATACCAAGTGTTGGGTTCGGTGCAAGTATTCAGAGGGGGGGTGAATGAATATACCCTTTAAAAACTTTCGCCCAATTAGAATTCTAGTGCTCAGAACTACGGAATAAAAACACTAACACTAACTATAGGAAAACTACTCCAGTCATCTACTGAACTTGTAGACAAATATGAAGAGTGCTCCTAAGCAAACATCTAATGTGGGCAGCAATTAGACAAATCAAACATACACTCAATACCACTGTCAAACATATAGTATGCGCAGCAGACAAATGAACACTTATAGAACATCAAACCAAAGCGCACCTAAGCATTCATCTAGCGCCAATCAGATAGAAGAAATCAAACCACTACACAATGATTTTTAGGTGGTTCGGTCCAGCAGACCTACATCCACCCCACACTCAAACCGAGTGTGGATTCCGCTGACTCACAGCTTGAACAGCTGGGCATCACAGCTTGCCATACAACCGCTGGGCAACATAGCTTGCCGTCCGAGGAATCCTCCTCGCCCGCTGAGCAACACAGCTTGCTGTCCAGTGGAATCCACCACTGCAACCGCTGGGGATTACAGCTTACCCGTCCAGAGGCAGCACCTCTGCAAACGCTGACTAACAGCTTGAAGAAAGGATAAAATGGAAAACGAAAACAAGTAGCAACAGCAACTGAAAGCTGTAAATAATGAAAGCACAAATGTGGCTCCTAAGAGCTGGCTGGCCTGGATTTGATCCACGGTCCAGTGAATGCAGATCTCTCTCGATCTCACTATCTCTCCTCTACTTCTTTCTCTTCTTCTTCTCTCGATAGCTCTCTGTCTCTCTTTTCTCTCTTCTCTTCACACTCTGCTCTTTTCTTTTGTTCTTCTTTCTGTCTGGATCGTGGAAGCTCTCACTCTGCCTCTGCTTCAGTCGATCACGATCAGTCTCCTTCAGACAAAGGAGACTCCCTTATATAGCATCAGCAGATTAGGGCGGTCGTGTGCTCTCCACATCTCCCGCCAAGAAACCTCAGTCCACGTGGCAGCATTTCAGCACAGTGCTTCCACGTGTCACGATCAGAGAACCTCATCCTTCCTTGGATCACGAGCCATGTCAGCAATCCCAGTACCAAATCCCTGTCAGTCAGTCGAAATAAATGTATCAGTTCAAGTGTAAACTCTGTACACACTTTGAAGATGAAATGCATTGTATAGACTTTATAAGCAGCAATTGAATAAGTGTATACATTGAGAACCGATGTATAGACATTATGAATCAGATCTGAAGCAGTGTATAGAGTTGCTGAAAAGAGTTGCTGAAGTGTAAAGCAATGTATATACTTCACATAAGCAGAGCTATGGCATTGTATAGACTTCACGTTGTGAAGCAATGTATACACGTAGCTGAAGACTGCCAGTCGATGTATTGACTTGGCTGAAGCCAAACGCTGAAGCAATGTTCAGACATTGAAGAACACAACGTGCAGCAGTGTACAGACTTAGCCAGCAGACTAGTCCGATGTACACACTTGCTCATTGTTCAGTCTTCATGAACGATGTATGGACTTCAAGACTAATATGCACAATGTACGGTCTTTGCGAAGGTAGTGCATTGTATAGACTTCAGGTGTGAAGACATTGTGAATGCAAATGCAATGTTCAGACTTCAGATGAGAAGGCACTCACTGTACATACTTGCTGAAGAGAATGCAATGTGCAGACTTTGACTCGATGTACAGACTTCACAACTGATGAATGCAATGCAATGCAATGCAATGTATAGACTATGCCTTAGAACGAATGTGCACACTTGAAGAGCATTCAGCAATGTGCAGACTTCAATGCATATGATGCAGCCAATGTATGGACTTGAGCAGTCTGCCGCTGAACAATCGATGTATAGACTTCACAGTCTACTAAGCAAACAATGTATGGACTTGGCCGAGGCAGACTAAAGAAGCACAATGCATGAGCAAGCCTAACGGATGTACAGACTTCCTGAAGTGAAGAAGTTGAGTGTATAGACTAGACAACAAAAGGGCTGTACAGACTTGATCAATGCAAAGGCAATCGGGTGTATAGACATTCACAATGTGCAGACTTGCCAAAAGAAGCTCTGTACAACCTTGATCAGATCAAGACAACTGAATATATGGACTTCCAATGTGTAGACTTTGTCTATTAGTCCATTGTACAGACTTGAACTGAAGACCAATGTATGGACTTCAAAACAGATGCTAAGGCCAAGAGGAGTGTATAGACTTTCATGATGTATAGACTTGGTTCCGTGAAAGCTACAGTGCAGTAAGATGTACAGACTTCCTATATGAAGACAATGGCTGTACAGACTTGGCCAACCAATCCGATGTAAAGACTTGAGGCATGGAGGCCAATGTACAGACTTGGAAAGTTAAGACCATTGTACAGACTTCACCTCGTGCCAGCTACAGTGAAGGAATGTATAGACTTCACCAAGACACTGCATGAACAATATGATGCGATGTACAGACTTGGGGTTCCACTGTGGATGTATAGACTTGAGCAAGACCGATGTATAGACTTTGGAGCTCAAAGGCAATGAATGTATAGACATGGTCTCAAACGAATGTACAGACTTCAGAGGATGCAGACTCTGTATAGACTCTGAGGTCCAAAGGCAATGTACAGACTTTGCCTTAGAAACGATTGTATAGACTTGGCAGCTTGACCCACTGTACAGACTTGGAAGATTGAACCAATGTATGGACTTGGGGTTCTGAACGTAGGTAAAGACTGGGAATGTATAGACTTGCCCAGTGCTGCCAATGTATAGACTTTGATGCTCAACGTCAAATGCGATGTACAGACTTGCATGAGATGCATGCTACAGTGCAGTGTGTGGACTTGAAGAGCAATGCATGCCGCTGTACAGACTTTGACTCAAATATGCATGTGAGACGCTAAATGAGACGCACCAGTGTATAGACTTATGCTGTGCAGACTTTGACTCAATTTTGCATATGAGACGCTGAATAAGACGGTCCACTGTCTAGACTTTACTGTGAATGCATATGCCAATGTATATACTTGAAAGCTCGACCAGTGTACAGACTTGCCACCGACCAATGTATGGACTTGGCAAAGACGCTAATGAAGACGGTCCAATGTGCAGACTTAGCCGTTGCAGACTAGTCCAATTGAGACGCAGGGAAAGACGGTCCACTGTCTAGACTTGCGATGCCTTCGACAAATGCACGATACAGTACAATGTATTGACTTAGACGAATGATGCATGAACAGTAGTGTATGGATTTGCATGAGACGCTCATTGAGACGGTCAATGTACAGACTTATAAATACTATAGATAATGTATAGACTTAGTGTAGTACATGCAGCACAAGATGCAATGTACAGACTTTGTCCACGAACATGTGCATGCATGAACGATGTATAGACTCTGAAATGTAAGCAATGCAGCAATGTCTAGACTTTGGGCTTTACCCTGCAGTGTATAGACTTGTGCAGACAGAACACATGCATTCTCCAGATAATATACCAGTCACAGTCATATGCATTATCCACAGAGTATATCAGTTATAAACAATCATGTTGCTATCATTCAATGTGGTGACTCATTCATGTTGCTATCATTAAAACACCACATCATCAACAAAGCACAAGGGGCACAACAATCTCCCCCTTTTTGATGATGGCAACATGATGAGTCCCACTGACTCGTCAAACTATTCTCCCCCTTTGACATAATCAAAAAGATGGGAAATGGAATGAGTCATGGTTCATTAAAATGAAGTTCTCTCTTATGACAATGAAACAGCTCTCCCCCTATCAACATGCATGATTGACTACTCTCCCCTTAACTGTAGATAAACCATAACACCCCCTGAAGCACAGGAATGGACTCAGGTTATCCAATAAATCAATCTGAAATCTGCCATTACAAAGAAACTGAATTTTGGTGAAAAGACCACAGAATCAGAATTTGTTGCAGAACAAGATGGAAGATTCCAATAGTGTGGAGAAGAGTACATCTCAGGAGTCAATCAACTAATAGTGTAGCCAAGTGGTGGGTTGAGAAATAGTCAAAGCACAATACATCTCAAGGAATCCATCAATAGCAAGATGTTAATCAGGCTGACTGAAAAGAATCTGATCATGAGAGATTTTAAAGCATCCATCACAACAATAAGTCTTAAGAAGATTAGACTCTTCTATCATAAGGGGTTATGAATTTGCAGCTTAACCAATCTGATTTAATTTTGATGTATACCAAATTTGCCAAATTAAACTCAATACTCATATCTGAATCCAAGTTTTAATAAAAGTGAACCAAATAGTTAGAAAACACTCAAAAACAATCATCTTTTATCTTACACATATGATCTCAATTGCACCTTTGAAAAATACACAGGTTAGTACTGAAGTTAAACACTTTTTCAAGAACATGAGTTGACAGATTTTTCAAGATAATTTTATTTGAAGCACATTATATTTTTCCTGAGCAATTTAAGTTGATCAACACCTTTTTACATGAGGCACAACAAGTCTTAGTTGAAGTGACCCAGTTACTCAGTGTGATAACTGTCATTGCCTCTCACTTTGAGAGCAGAGTTAGCAATATGAGTGTCTTTTTACATGAGAAGACACCTTTATCAGAGGCCAGACTCCCCAGCTACTCAACACAAATAAGCTATTGCTCTGTCAGGTTTTGTTTCACTAAATTTTTATCAGAGATAACTATGGCACCTCATGACATGAGTTACTTTATTTCATTGATAAAGAACTCAGTTTCTCAGTGACCGAGTCATTGCTCTGAATTCACAATTTTTTTTCATTTAGTCAACATTTTTCAAATTAATGTTTAACAACAATACACACTATATGCATCTTAACCAAAGAAGCCCTGAATTCAAATTTTCAGATATCTGATGAGAGAGTCTAAGGTTTACATGACACATGTGGTTAAAGTTTATTAAACCTTATCATTCAGATATTTTCAATTCATTTAACTACAAATCTGAAAATACATTAATCTTATATCAGTCTGATTCAGTGATAATTCTTAAACCTATATGATAGAAATTTCTACAATGTCTCAGACTGAATTGCATGACATGCAGCTTAAGTTCCTCAGATCAGAAAAATAAGTTTAGCTGACCAACAAATCAATAGTAGAGCCAATTCAGTCACACCAGCTGAGAAGAATGTGAAAGGTGAGTATAGGCTGGTGCAAGAGTAAATCAGCAATAGAGAAGAGCATCAGAAGAGATTTTATCATCAGACAGTAGCTGAGTCTGGAATACAGACTGATCCGCTATTTTAGAGATACCAGTAGAGAATTCAGTTGAATAGCGCATAGTCAAGAGAATGAATCAGGTTACTTAAACAAAGGGAGTTCATGAGATGAAGAAGATATGAAATAGGAATGCTCCCCCTGTCTAAGTGCAATGAATTTCTTTTTAGATTTTTTAAAATTTATGATATGCAATACACTGCTCTATATGAAAACTAGACCCATGGTACTAGGCAGAGGACTCGGTCCAAGGACCACCTCACACATGGCAGTAGCATCCAGACATACTCCATATGCCCTTCAACACTGTTCCATTTAATATACCATGATGGTCATGGAAATGACATATGCAGTACAAAGCAATCTCATTTATTTAGTGCAAACAACAGCATGAGAAGAGCATCAAAAATCAACCAAGCAAAACAACAATTTCAGATAATGAAATTAAAACAGACAAATCAGCATTTTCAGATTATGAGATTTAAACAAAGTTCAGAACTGACCTGAAAGGTAGGATCCTGGGGTTTCCATTTGAGTGCCTTGGTCTGTTAACCCCTGTTTATTCTTTGACCAGCACACCTGTAACACTATGATCATTTTGATCCTGTAGGGACCCAAGCAGCTTTGGGTCCTGCATTTACCCTGACAGGTGTTCTAAATATTCTTTTTGCAGCATCATCATCAAATTCCATTAGAAAACAATCAGACATAGAGTGTCAAAAATTTCACAATAATAACATGAAGCCACAGACTTTTTGTTTTTATTCTTCATGTTAGCAGAAACATGATGCCCATGTGCATGCACATGAGTATGAAAATTATGTGTATGAGCATGAGTATTTCTTTTATTGACATGAAAATTTTTCTTTTCATACTCAGCCAGCCTACAGTTGGCAGCTTTGTGGCCTAGCTTACCACATTCAAAGCAGTAACAATTCTTTTTCATGAATTCAATTTTCTTCTTATCAACAGCATTGGGAGCAGGAAATTTTACAGATTTAGAATTAATTCTACTTCCCTGAGCATGCCAGCAGTCTTTGACTTTGTGGCCATGCCTCCCACATTCGAAGCACCTTGGGTGCTTACCTCTTGAGCCATTAAAACCCCATGAAGGCCTAAACCAACACTCAACAGCTTTATGACCACGTTTGTTACAATTATAACAAATGATGTGTTGGTTTGAAGCAGACATGTTTCTTTTGGGTGGTGATGACTATTTGAGAAAAAGTTATCATGCATCATATCATCACTTTTCATCACACTGCAGTCATCCATATAATGACCATGCCTACCACAGTAGTAGCAAGAGGCATCAGATTTCCTAGGAGCATGGTTTCTATCATATGATTTCTTAGATGCATGCGAATGAGTACAAGAAGCATCAGATTCAGCAGAGCTAATAAATTTGAGAGTATAACCAGAATTATTTTTTGCCTTCTTTGTTTGACTTTTTCTTTTCAATTTCTGAATATTCTCAACAGGTTTTGTTTGCTTTTCAATTTTCTGAGCATTGAACTGAAAGACAGATTTTGAAGGTGACTTCTGATTTTCATTTTGTTTTGAAGATTGCCTTGAAGTATCACCTACATCAGAGCCTTTCACAAAAGTGGCATATAGCTGGTTTTTAGAGATTTCCTTCACATCAGAATTACAGTTTGTTCCCCTTTTTGAATTATCATCCTTCCTTTTCACAATAGCTTTTATTTTGTTTCAATTTTTGCAGACTTGGATGATAAGTTTTCCAGATCATGAATTTTATCTTCCAAAGATGCTATATGAAGCTCATAACTGGCTATTTCTTATTCACTGCAATTAACACATTCACTTAGAACTTTGTTTGCAGTTTTATACTTTTCAATTTCTTGTTCCAAGTTGTTCAACTTTTCAGATTTTTCATTACAAACAGCTTTTCCCTTTGCTGTGGTGAGAAGTTTTTCAGACAAGCCAGTATTTAACCATTTCAATTTTTCAAATTCAGCTTTTAATGCAATGTTTTCTTTGGTCAGCTTCTTAACTTCAGCATCATATTTTTCATTAGTGGATATCAATTCCAGTTTCTCAATTAGTTCCTCTTCTCTTTCTTCCACTTTAATTTTCTCAGCAACCAAGTTTTTGTGATCCTCTTTAAGTGAGACTATTTGTTTGTTCAGCCATTCATTCTCACTATAAAGATCTTCATTACGTTCTCTTAGAGCTGAGCACATATGGCAGGTTAATTCAGCAGAAGAAGAATGTGAAGCCTCCCCATTGATTTCATTTATTCTACCCATAATATTTTCAATTTTCTTTTGAAATCCTTCATTCTCAAGTTTCAGTTTATCCAATTAGAATTAACTTGAGTCAGTTCTTGCATGTCTTTTATATGTTCATTTTTCTTCTCATTCAGCTGATTCTCAAGTTCTGATATCTTGTCCAGACATGTTTGATTTTCAAGTTTTAGAGAACCATTTTGTTCCTGAAAATTCTGAACATCTAACAAACATGCATCATAAGATTGTTTCAGATCTGGACAATTTTTACAAGGAACTTTCAAAGTTATCTGATCACATTTCTTTTTCAATCTCTTATTCTCAGATTTCAATTGTTCACATCTATTATTAAGTTCCTCATTTATATTCCATAGGTCATCAATTGAAAGTTCTCCAGATTCAGAGCTTACCTCGATGAAGTTTCATCATTAGCAATTCTCTGATCAGCCATCAAGCATTTGCTGTGATTCCTGATTAGCTTTAGTTTTTCCAAAATATCTTTGGCAGACCTGCAGGAGAAATGCATTCGATTAGAGATCTGTCAATTGATTCTTTTAATAAAACTACAGCTCTAGTGTTGACAGAATCTTTCAGCTTATCCTTCTTGGTCCATTTGGATTTATCCTTCGACAGTTTGTATGGACCGTGAGTTATTACCTTCCACAAGTCAGGATCGGTTGTGCTTACATACCGATGCAACTTTTCCAGCTATGGGCCAAGGTCATCACCTCTGAATATCGGAGGATTAGCCATCAAAGCAGATAACAAGCAGACTCAAAGCACAAAGCAATCGACAAGAAAACACCACAACCAGATAAGCACGGCAAAGCACTAACTCAGTGAAACTAAACAACGAGCACAAAAAGCACACTCTGAAATGCACCAAACACTAGCAGGATCCTCTGTAGATTGTTAGATCTGATAGATCAGAGACCCGCTCTGATACCAAGTGTTGGGTTCGGTGCAAGTATTCAGAGGGGGGGTGAATGAATATACCCTTTAAAAACTTTCGCCCAAATTAGAATTCTAGTGCTCAGAACTGCGGAATAAAAACACTAAGACTAACTATAGGAAAACTACTCCAGTCATCTACTGAACTTGTAGACAAATATGAAGAGTGCTCCTAAGCAAACATCTAATGTGGGCAGCAATTAGACAAATCAAACATACACTCAATACCACTGTCAAACATATAGTATGTGCAGCAGACAAATGAACACTTATAGAACATTAAACCAAAGCGCACCTAAGCATTCATCTAGCGCCAATCAGATAGCAGAAATCAAACCACTACACAATGATTTTTAGGTGGTTCGGTCCAGCAGACCTACATCCACCCCACACTCAAACCAGAGTGTGGATTCCGCTGACTCACAGCTTGAGCAGCTGGGCATCACAGCTTGCCATACAATCGCTGGGCACCACAGCTTGCCATCCGAGGAATCCTCCTCGCCCACTGAGCAACATAGCTTGCTGTCCAGTGGAATCCACCACTGCAACCGCTGGGGATTACAGCTTACCCTTCCAGAGGCAGCACCTCTACAAACGCTGACTAACAGCTTGAAGAAAGGATAAAATGGAAAACGAAAACAAGTAGCAACAGCAACTAAAGCTGTAAATAATGAAAGCACAAATGTGGCTCCTAAGAGCTGGCTGGCCTGGATTTGATCCACGGTCCAGTGAATGCAGATCTCTCTCGATCTCACTATCTCTCCTCTACTTCTTTCTCTTCTTCTTCTCTCGATAGCTCTCTGTCTCTCTTTTCTCTCTTCTCTTCACACTCTGCTCTTTTCTTTTGTTCTTCTTTCTGTCTGGATCGTGGAAGCTCTCACTCTGCCTCTGCTTCAGTCGATCACGATCTGTCTCCTTCAGACAAAGGAGACTCCCTTATATAGCATCAGCAGATTAGGGCGGTCGTGTGCTCTCCACATCTCCCGCCAAGAAACCTCAGTCCACGTGGCAGCATTTCAGCACAGTGCTTCCACGTGTCACGATCAGGGAACCTCGTCCTTCCTTGGATCACGAGCCATGTCAGCAATCCCAGTATCAAATCCCTGTCAGTCAGTCGAAATAAACGTATCAGTTCAAGTGTAAACTCTGTACACACTTTGAAGATGAAATGCATTGTATAGACTTTATAAGCAGCAATTGAATAAGTGTGTACATTGAGAACCGATGTATAGACATTATGAATCAGATCTGAAGCAGTGTATAGAGTTGCTGAAGTGTAAAGCAATGTATATACTTCACATAACAGTATAGAGTTGCTGAAGTGTAAAGCAATGTATATACTTCACATAAGCAGAGCTATGAATTGTATAGACTTCACATTGTGAAGCAATGTATACACGTAGATGAAGACTGCCAGTCGATGTATTGACTTGGCTGAAGCCAAACGCTGAAGCAATGTTCAGACATTGAAGAACACAACGTGCAGCAGTGTATAGACTTAGCCAGCAGACTAGTCCGATGTACACACTTGCTCGTTGTTCAGTCTTCATGAACGATGTATGGACTTCAAGACTAATATGCACAATGTACAGTCTTTGCGAAGGTAGTGCATTGTATAGACTTTAGGTGTGAAGACATTGTGAATGCAAATGCAATGTTCAGACTTCAGATGAGAAGGCACTCGCTGTACATACTTGCTGAAGAGAATGCAATGTTCAGACTTTGACTCGATGTACAGACTTCACAACTGATGAATGCAATGCAATGTATAGACTATGCCTTAGAACGAATGTGCACACTTGAAGAGCATTCAGCAATGTGCAGACTTTAATGCATATGATGCAGCCAATGTATGGACTTGAGCAGTCTGTTGCTTAACAACCGATGTATAGACTTCACAGTCTGCTAAGCAAACAATGTATGGACTTGGCCGAGGCAGACTAAAGAAGCACAAAGCATGAGCAAGCCTAACGGATGTACAGACTTCCTGAAGTGAAGAAGTTGAGTGTATAGACTAGACAACAAAAGGGCTGTACAGACTTGATCAATGCAAAGGCAATCGGGTGTATAGACATTCACAATGTGCAGACTTGCCAAAAGAAGCTCTAAACAACCTTGATCAGATCAAGACAACTGAATATATGGACTTCCAATGTGTAGACTTTGTCTATTAGTCCATTGTACAGACTTGAACTGAAGACCAATGTATGGACTTCAAAACAGATGCTAAGGCCAAGAGGAGTGTATAGACTTTCACGATGTATAGACTTGGTTCCGTGAAAGCTACAGTGCAGTAAGATGTACAGACTTCCTATATGAAGACAATGGCTGTACAGACTTGGCCAACCAATCCGATGTAAAGACTTGAGGCATGGAGGCCAATGTACAGACTTGGAAAGTTAAGACCATTGTACAGACTTCACCTCGTGCCAGCTACAGTGAAGGAATGTATAGACTTCACCAAGACACTGCATGAACAATATGATGCGATGTACAGACTTGGGGTTCCACTATGGATGTATAGACTTGAGCAAGACCGATGTATAGACTTTGGAGCTCAAAGGCAATGAATGTATAGACATGGTCTCAAACGAATGTACAGACTTCAGAGGATGCAGACTCTGTATAGACTCTGAGGTCCAAAGGCAATGTACAGACTTTGCCTTTGAAACAATTGTATAGACTTGGCAGCTTGACCCACTGTACAGAGTTGGAAGATTGAACCAATGTATGGACTTGGGGTTCTGAACGTAGGTAAAGACTGGGAATGTATAGACTTGCCCAGTGCTGCCAATGTATAGACTTTGATGCTCAACGTCAAATGTGATGTACAGACTTGCATGAGATGCATGCTACAGTGCAGTGTGTGGACTTGAAGAGCAATGCATGCCGCTGTACAGACTTTGACTCAAATATGCATGTGAGACGCTAAATGAGACGCACCAGTGTATAGACTTATGCTGTGCAGACTTTGACTCAATTGTGCATATGAGACGCTGAATAAGACGGTCCACTGTCTAGACTTTACTGTGAATGCATATGCCAATGTATATACTTGAAAGCTCAACCAGTGTACAGACTTGCCACCGACCAATGTATGGACTTGGCAAAGACGCTAATGAAGACGGTCCAATGTGCAGACTTAGCCGTTGCAGACTAGTCCAATTGAGACGCAGGGAAAGACGGTCCAGTGTCTAGACTTGCGATGCCTTCGACAAATGCATGATACAGTACAATGTATGGACTTAGATGAATGATGCATGAACATTAGTGTATGGACTTGCCTGAGACGCTCATTGAGACGGTCAATGTACATACTTCTAAATTCTATAGACAATGTATAGACTTAGTGTAGTACATGCAGCACAAGATGCAATGTACAGACTTTGTCCACGAACATGTGCATGCATGAACGATGTATAGACTCTGAAATGCAAGTAATGCAGCAATGTCTAGACTTTGGGCTTTACCCTGCAGTGTATAGACTTGTGCAGACAGAACACATGCATTCTCCAGATAATATACCAGTCACAGTCATATGCATTATCCACAGAGTATATCAGTTATAAACAATCATGTTGCTATCATTCAATGTGGTGACTCATTCATGTTGCTATCATTAAAACACCACATCATCAACAAAGCACAAGGGGCACAACAGCTCCCAATCTAAAATAATTCGATCAAGATCCGCATGTTGGATTATTTCCTTCGGATGTAATTACTTTTAGATTTAAGTACTTTGATTAAGATCTGAGGGTTCCATTCGCTCCCGATCTACATTATAGGGTAGAAGATTCATTGCAGTGCCGACATCAACAAATATACGGTGAATCTACTATATTCAATCGGAAACCGACCGTTTGGATTAATTTGATCTCGATCTAAAATTGACTACAGGATTACCTCTCGATCTACGTACATCTGATCAAGATCTAATACCATTGAATGAATCAAAATCTTAAATTTAATTAAGTTTGATCAAGAATATCGTTAGAACCGTTAGATTATTTTCTCCCAATTTAAAATGTAACCATTGGATTTAAGTTTAGTCAAGATCTGACCGTTAGAGTTAAGTTTTATCAAGATCCGACCATTAGAAGTGAAGACCTTATTAACAGATAAACAGATCAATTAAATTTGACTCTTTTTTGATTGATACGTGATTCTTGACGTATTTTAATTACTTGTTATTGCGATAATCTAGCTTGAAAATTAATAAATTATAATTGTAATTATAATTTAATAAATTATCATAATAAAAATTAGGATTTTTTACATGGAAACCATTGTTAAAAGTGAATTTATAAAAAAACCATTCCTAAAAATGTATTAGCAGGTATATCACTGTGTAATCTGAATTGTGCAAAAATGCCATATTTATTTGCATGCATATCACTTCTTTTTACCAACAACTTGCAAGAAAATCACGCTTAAATGACATTTATGCACTATTTGAATTAACTCAGTGATATACTTGTTAATACATTTTTAGGAATTATTTTTTTGTAAATTCACTTTTAACAATGATTTTCATGCAAAAAATCCTAAAAATTATTATAGAGTCAGAAAATAAATATTAATTAAAAATTAATAAATAAAAAATTACAATATCGTGTTATTTGGACATGTCTATCTTTAATTTGATTTTTAAAGAAACATTTTTTAGTTGACATTTTATACTTCACTATATTTCTTGGTTGACAACATTATGAAATGATACCAAACTTATCAACCCTACATAGATGACCCACTATTGTTATGTAATAAAACTTTTAGAGTGTGATACAAAGAAAATTTGCGACGGAATGACCCTTTGACGATCGCTAAGTGTGTCCCAATATGGGACAATTTGCGACAGAATTACCGTCGTAGATTTGTCGCTAATTTGTGACAGAAAATTCCATAGCAAAATCACCACAAAATAGCGATCGATATTTTAGGTCACAAATCAGGTGCTAATTTACGATGAATTAGACGCGGCTATATTTTCTGCCATAAACATTTAGCGGAGGACACTTTTCTGCCACAAACTCGCCGTTAGTTGGACGCAAAATAAATATCATTATACATTAGCAACGGATAATGTTACTGTCACTAATCCGCCGCTAATTACTGAGGGATTATTCCATCGTAAAAATTTCACCGTAGATCCCCAATTTTCTTATAGTGAATGCAATAGCTCCACTGTATTTTCCAACTCATTATTTTGAGGCCCACGATGATCACCTGGAGGATGTATAATTTTACATTCATGTCTCTTTCATTTGTTTCGCATAGACTTCGTTTATAACTTAGAGAGATAATTATATAAAAAAGGAATACGCTTCTTATTGAACACTCTGCAATCAGATGTCTGCATTGGCAATACAATAGCTCCACTATATTTTCTAACTCATTAATTTGAGACCCACAATGATCATCTAGAAGATGTAAAATTTTACGTTTATGTCTCTTTCATTTGTTTCCCATAGACTTCATTTATAACTTAGAAGATGCAAAATTTTACATTCATGTCTTTCCATTTATTTCCCATAGACTTCATTTTATAACTTAGAGAGATAATTGTAAAAAAAGGAAAGAAAATTCTCACTAAACATTCTACAATCAGATGTTTGCATCGGCAATGCAATAGTTCCACTGTATTTTCCAGCTCATTATTCTCTAGCCTATAGAGGGAGGTAGTACTAAAATGACTCCTCACCGGGAGTCCATGCCAGCCAGTCGCCGACATAACTCTAGCTTCTCTCTAGGAACCACCTTTGTCATGGAGGGAATATAAGACTTCCTCACCAAAAGTTGTAGTCATTTCTCACTCATATGTCCTAACCTTCTATGCCACAAATCTGGAGAAGAATCATCTTGGATAGCATTCAACACATCATTACACACTTTTGCATGAGTCTTGTAAAGACCACAACAAGTATTTCCCTTGACAACAATCAATTAGCCTGTAGTCAATTTCCATTTTCCTTGATTGAATCTGTGCTCAAAACCTTACTTATCTAGATAAATACCGGTGAGAAGATTGAGATGAAAATCAGGAACATGCCGCACATCCTTCAAAGTTAGTGCATACCCTGCATTTATTTGTAAGCACACATCACCAATGTCAACTACCTTTGAGTAGCTAGTGTCTCCCTCTATTGTGAGAATGACATTATCAGCCTCTAACAATGTAGCTACGGTGTTTTGATCATCCTCTGTCTTCATCTGATTTTTATCTTTCTTCTCTTTCATCTCTCTTCCATACCATACAGTTCCTCTTTAGGTGACCTTCTTTTCCACAATGAAAACATGCTCTACTCTTGGACTTTGACCTGTCTCTGGACTTACTTTGACCTCTTGACTGATCATTATTCTTTGATCTAATCCTCCCCCTGTTCTCTGTGACAAGAGCTTGTGTATTATCTGATCCAGTTAATTTTCTTCTTATTTTTTCATTAAACAAGCTAGCAGTAACTAGACTCATAGACAACACACCATTAGGAGAAGAATTACTAACTGACACAACTAAGGTTTCCCAACTATCTGGCAAAGATCCCAAAAGTAACAAAGCCTGGAGTTCATCTTCTAAAGTCATTTTCATTGTAGCCAACTGATTCACCAAACTCTAGGACTCATTCAAATACTCTGCAAGACTA
The DNA here is from genome assembly GCA_022559845.1 of Amorphophallus konjac. Taxonomy (NCBI): domain Eukaryota; kingdom Viridiplantae; phylum Streptophyta; class Magnoliopsida; order Alismatales; family Araceae; genus Amorphophallus; species Amorphophallus konjac. Next base: position 347,447,502 of record CM040123.1, on the reverse strand, counting down.
TTACCTTCTTTGAATTTTAAATTAACAAGCTTTCGAATAATAAAAGTCTTGTTACTGAGGTCTTCTACTCATACAAGGATTCTAATTTTTTCCACAATGCATGTGCACTGGTTTCACTCGAAACATGATGAAACATACTGTTATCTACCCATTGTCTAACTGTGCCAATAGTCTTCCGATTTAACTTTTCCCATTCTTTATCGGATGTACCCTCTAGTTTGACTCAATCACCTTCAATCGGGTCATACAAATCCTTGCAATATAGGATGTCTTCTATTTTTGGCTTCCAAATAAGCCAATTAGTATTATTCAATTTTATCATGGTGCTAGACGCTCCGCTGTCCGACATTCCGACTCACAAGAATAATACATGTAATTTAACCACGCTCTGATACCACTTGTTGGGGAGCTGCAAGAATAGACTAGGCATAAATATACGTATAGTTAGAGAAATCAACACGGAAATAAAATCTATCTGCACACCTTTGACGGCCTTGAGCAACCACAATAATCTCACGACATCCACACGCAAATATCCCGAGTCAAAAAATTGTCAAACCAATAAGAACACAATCACACAAGATGCACCAGATTTTTAACGTGAAAAATCCTCCCACGACATGGAGAGGAAAAAATTACGGGACAAACCGACAACGATCTACTATGTGAAAATAGCAATATACAATTTTTCTTCTCTCAAGATTTACTCAAATCTTAAGGTATACACACAAGAGGATCGAAGGATGCAAGATTATCTCAACTGAGATAAATCCCCAAAATGAGAGAACAAAAATACCCGAGCTCACCGAGTTGCTCTTTCTCCCACTTTTCTTTTCTTCTTCACTCCTCTTTCTCCCTTCCGCAGACCATCACAGCAAGAAGAAGCCGCCGCTGCATTTTTGTTACTACTGCCGTTTTTGTTTTGTTGCTCTTGTGCTTATGTAAAGATGGGTCTCGGGGTGTTTAGGGTTTTGAGATAATGGGGGGTATGTTATATCCCCCCCCCTTCTCACTTGTCATGTGCCCACAGGATGGGCTGGACCACACCCAACAAGATGATCATCTAGAGGATGTAAAATTTTACATTCAATTCTCTTTCATTTGTTTCCCGGAGGCTTTTTTATAACTTAGAGAGGATGTAAAATTTTACATTCATGTCTCTTTCATTTGTTTCCCATAGACTTCAGTTATAACTTAGAGAGATAATTGTAAAAAGGAAGGAAAAAACTTCTCATTGAAACACTCTGCACTCAGATGTTTGCGTCGGCAATATAAAAAAAAGGAACCCGTGAAGAAACCCATGGAGAGGGTGAACATTGAGACCGAGCTCTGCGAGCTGACACCTTTTGGGAAGTGACAAACGAGGACGACCTCGATCCCTAGATGTGGTGAATGCAGTGTTTGAAGTGTGTATCTGTACAACATTTGAGATGAGATGAATGTCCTGGGAGTGCCATTCATTATTCTTTCTGTAATCCATCTGTACATGTTGCGCATTTCATTGTATTTCTGTACACATTATTTTTCTTTCTTCATTTCATCTGCCCGTATGTACACATTTTGCTGGTCGTATAATAAGTTCCCATTCCATTCTTTTGGCCAATCTGTTCTTGTTTTGGTGTAATTCTCCGTGTTTTTCTTCTCTGTTTACCTTAGATTGTTGCAAGGAGCTCGAGCTTGAAGTAGACGCACTACAGTTAGTTGTGGGAGTGGCTCAAAAGTTTGAGACATCATTAGAATCTCCAGAGCTGGATCTCAATTGACGGCCAAAACCCTCATCTTGGTGAATTACCCAAGGTTCAAGGTCTATCCTGATCATCAGAATTTGAACAGCAGTGATGTCTCCACGGTTGCCGAGCAGAGGAAGGAGACGGAGAAGACCCATCATCCACATCTCCCCTGCTCCAGCGGATATCTTCCCCTCCCTCGGCTACCCAATCATCACATCTCACCGGGGGTGGACGGAGTTGCACCTCCTGAGAGCTCACGGGCAGTGGCGGCAGGATGGGTTCGACGGGGCCAGCCCAGCTAGTACCGGCAGCCGCCGGTTGCCCTGTGTGAAGCGGCCCTCTGTTCTTCTCTTCGTCGTCGATCATCCCCTGCAACCGCACGAGGGGAGGCTCCTCCTGAGCTGCCTCTTCTTGTCCTGCTAAGCTTCCTTCCCTCACCGTGATCCAGCAGCACGAAGGGAAGCTCCAGCCGGGCACCGGGGACCCTGTCGTGAGATGCCGGAGGCGGCTGGCAGGACCCAGATGGTTCTTGTCCGAGGAGGACGATTGCTGAGGCGGCGTCGGGGTGGAACACAAGGAAGGGAGCGGAGACGACGAGGCCCACGTCGGGAAGCCGAAGATGCTCCTGGGGGATGGCCCTGGGGTGCCGGATTCCGTCGATTTATCGCCGGGGGAGCCGCTGATGTCGTCGTCGTCCCCGGCGTCGGCCACGAAGGGGTGGTCGAGGAGCATCGCCGCCGTCCACCTGTCGTTGGGGTCCCTGATGAGGCACCTCCTCAGGAAGTCCTTCCCCTCCTCCGACATCGAGTTGGGGATCTCCGGTAACTCCCCGCCGGAGCCGATGCGAAAGACTAGGGCGGCCGCGTCGGCGCACCGCCACGCAGGCTCCCCCGTCGCCATCTCCGCCACCACGCACCCCAACGACCAGACGTCGGAGGGCGGCTCTTGCTCTCCCCTCGCCACCGACTCCGGCGCCATGTACAGGGGCGTCCCCCTCAAGAACGCCCCGCCAGCGGCGTGGGCTGCCTCGACCTTCTCCCCCGCCCGCTTCGCCAGGCCGAAGTCGGCGATCTTGGCCCGCCCCTTCCCGGCCACGAGGACGTTCTGCGGCTTCACGTCGCAGTGAACGTAGCCGGCCTCGTGCACCCGTCGCAGACCCCGGAGGATGGAGGCCGTGTATCGCCTCACCTCCTCCTCCGCCAACGGCGCCCTCCGGCACAGCTCCGAGAGGGTTCCCCCGGGGACATACTCGAGGAACACGTTGTACAATCTCCGGCCATCTGCCTCCACGGTCACGTCATCGCCGTAGCAGGCCACCACCTCGGGGCACCCGGCGAGGCAGCCGAGCACCTCCTTCTCTCGAAGCAGGGTGACGGACTCTGCGACCGGGGAGGACTTGACGGCCATGACCAGCGGGTTCCCGCTTTGGCCATCTTCTGGGCCTCCCTGCGGACCCGCCACTGCCGCCAGGTGCACGGTCCCGAAGCTCCCCCTCCCCACCACCCCTCCCCTCACCCACTCCATAGCCATCTCTCCCCTTCTCCTACTCCCCTACACTTTTCTGCTCTCTGTTATTGAGAGAGAGAGAGAGAGAGAGAGAGTCACCTCTCCCCTACTCCACCTCCACTACCTGTTCTTCCTCGTCTGTCACATCTCCCCTCCTCCACTGCTCTTGTTCCTCTTTTGAGAGAGAGAGAGAGAGAGAGAGAGAGAGAGAGAGAGAGAGAAGGGGGGGAGAGGGGGAGAACTCTGCGTTTCTTCCTCTCTTCTTCTTCTTCTCTACTTCTCCACACTCTGCAACATCTCTGCATATATACGCATGTGCAGGGTGTGTGAGGATGGGGGGTTCCTCTCCGCTTCTTCTTCGTCCTGTCTCTCTCTCTCTCTCTCTCGCTCTCTCTCTCTGTTTTATAACTCCTGCGCTTACGGGGAAAGGGAGGGGTTTCTCCCCGGCTTCCTGCTCTGTGTCGGGAGCCACCGCGGCCGTCCGTTCCGTAGGGGTAGGGTACACGTGATGGTATGGTGTACCTGCCGCGGACGCACGGCTACCTCGGGGAGCTTCCTGTGCATGCGATCCGGATCTCATCCCACTTGCTCTGGAATTATTAGCACAAGAAAAGAAAAAAATCTCCAAAGAATATCCCTCTTTTTGGGCAGCTTGGAAAACAATCCCTCCAGCTTTCTCAATTCCTTGATCTTTCCCATTTTGATTTTGGAATCAGATTTTTTCCATCGGTGTCAATCAAATCACATTGCATTTTTTTGGGTGAGATCATGTGTTGAATGAACATGTGTTGTCAATTAAAATGAGTAAAAGCCAGCGATATTTCTTCTTCTTTTGGGGGGGCTTGGGGGGGAATCATGTACATCAAGTAGGAAAGCCCAAGTAAATTGTGAGAATTGCAATTAAGAGTATATGCATGCAAGTGTGCGGTATTAAGGGTTGGGGGGTGGGCGGGGGAATTAAATGGAGATATGGGAATGGAATTGGTGGGGATGGTTAGTATTAATTATGGTGATAAGTGTTATAACATCAGCATCGTGGGATTAGTAACTACTCTTCATACGGTTTTAAGAGCTGAGGAGGGTGGTTAAGGAGCATCCATTAAGTGGAGGTTGAGCAGTAGTTAGGGAGGGGGAAGGTGTCCAAAATCAGAGACACATTGATTAAAATTTCACACCACTGTTTGCGCATGCTGAAAACGTCATTGGTGCAATTTAAAAGCAGAGAAGATATATACTTGTATATCCTAATTGTATATCTTAGTTTTAATTGTATATCTTAGTTTTTGATGGTTCTTAATTTTTTTAGGGCACGTGCAACATTTTTTCCTAGGAGTGATATATACTTGTTGTACACTCTTAGGTCTCTTTTGTTGGTAGAATAGGGTCGAGTTAATCCGGATATCTCACCCTTGTCTATTTTAATCGATTTGATTGTATGGATCTCGTATTCCGACTGGTATCCGAATTAAAGGTCGATTAAGTTATTAGAGAGAAAAGGTAGAATAAACTAATCATAATTATGATATCTCTCCATCAAAATAAAATTATTTATTCTTTAAAATAATCTAGTCTTGATTATGATATCTCTTTTAACCTATTCTGCAAATAAATAAGATCTTAGCATACAACCATCTCTTATAATTACATATCCAGAACTGTCCTAAAGACTACGACTATTTTTAACTACATCGAGTCCTCAAACAATATATCACCTCCATGTGAATTTCTGCAGATTATTTTTCACATCACCAGGTTCTCGAAGGAGTACATGGAGAAGAGGTAAAAATAGAACGTAAGAGCAAACTTTCGGACATCCCCCCCCCCCCCCCGGACAACTCCTCGGACAAGCACGTTAAAATCCTTTTCAACATTTTGGAGCCTCGAAGTTGGCACATTATAGAAACATCCTTAACGCACGTTTTCCTCTCTCTCTCTCTCTCTCTCCCCTGTCCCCCCTGTCTATCTCTATCTATCTATCTATTTACTGAGAACTACGTACCCCTCTCTCTCTCTACACCTACCGTCATAACATGAATCTTTCATGTGGGATCTCTCACTCTCAGATGCATGTTCCATACAAAATCTTCGGTTAAGCACAGGGGCACACAAAACTTGCTCTCCAAAAGGTTGAGCAACCGAAAAAATATTTAATTAAAGCACGCACGAAACACACATGCCTCCTTAATTGGGGAACCCAAAGGCCATGTGCTCCTTGTGCTACGGCACGGGCCACCGCCAACCTCCTTCCTTTCATTCCTAGTTACACTTAAAGACCATGAGTAACACACAAAATTAAGTCACCAAAAACCCGAGTTCACATTGATAACTAGCCAAAAAAAAACGCCAGCTGGCCAATGGTGTGAGGCTCTCGATCTATACGTACAATATGCTAAATATCAGCATCAGCCAATTAAGTTGCATTGTCAAGAATATTGACACTCCAACATCCATTGAAACATGATGTTTAGAGAAATTTGCAGGCGTCACGGGCGGCGGCGACGGCGAATCGTTAAGAGCCACATTGAATCGTCGAGGGATGTGATCCCGAGGTTTGCTATCTTTCCCGTCACCATTTACCTACCGAGAAAAAAAAACTTCGATGAAAGAAATATGATAAGCGGGTTAGGGTAGGCTGTGATATATAGGGTATTTCAAGGTACAGCCTCTTCTAATTTGATAATTATTTCCTTATTCTATCTAGAATTAGAAAAATTAAATAGATAAGATAATTTTAAAAAATAAAATAGATAAAAATGCATGAAAAACTAATTCGATTGTACTTAGCATAACTTATTTTACCATTTTGCTAGGATTAGTTATTCTATTTTACCCCACGATAAGTCCTTCGACCTAGAATAACTTACCTATGCTACCGAACTCAGTTAAACAGAATAGCGTTAAGTAAATCACCATGTTCAAGTATTAGTCATTTATCAAAATGGCCCATTAATTACTAGCCATCGGGACATTGTCAGATGTGGCTCACATAGAGATCCAATCTTCTTTTGTGTGACGTGGCCCTCCTTGATTATACGAGGGTAGGGAAACTTATTCAACTCATTTAACTTAATTAAATTATCCGAGCCCGGTTAAGGGATTCCTATGTGAGAGATGAGGGTGGGGCTCACACAATCTCTCTCGTCGGATAGATTACGTAGCCCTATCCTATTCCGTTCACAAAGTAGGCCCGAGGAGCTAGTTAAGATATTGTGTGCAAACATGGTATCCCTTTTGCTATATAACATAGAGTATGGCCATATTTAGATCTACAAATTAACATCTCCAAAAGATCTGGAATGCTGCCCACCTAATGGAACTTGTTAAGGGCTGAAAGATAATGGTGGGCAGGGACAGGAGAAAGATGATGTGAACTAATGCTATATCGATGGTGAGGATATGCTGGGAATATATATGGAGCAGAATAACATATCAGAGAGATATTGTTTCTGATGGACAGCTGCACCAGACTGAAGGGTGCATGTGAGGAAATCTTCATCCACTTCTCCCTCCATGATCTTTTCTATTTCTTTCTCATGCATGCTAGGCAATGTCCCCTTGCTATATATATCATCAACACATTTCCAATTCCATAGGGTTCATCATGCCGAAGTGCATGTGCCCCTAGCTAGACCTCATTCCAATACATATGTAGGCTACATCTAACACGGTTGGCCATGTACATTAATTTGAAGCTGTAAGTTTTCTAGACACCATGCACAATTGTACGTAGTTTTCATGGATGATATATAAGAACGGCGGTACGGTTCTCATTAAAAAACAAAATACGCCAGATTTTTATTTTCATACTCCACATGGTGCACTCTGCCTGCATCTGTAACCTTTTCAATTCATTTTTATTGCTTATACCAAGTAATGCGATGAATTTATAAAGGCTCAATTCAATACATGCATCCTTGTCTACTAATAGCGGCAGTTTCAATTATTGTCATTATATTATTTGCTGTTGGGCTAAAATTCGATACACGGTAACTGTGATTATCCACCTTGCATGAACTGTATATACAATCCAATTTGAAGCATCATGAAGTAATTAATTAAGAACCACATTCTGCTCCTCTTTCATTAATGGCCTCATCAAAATCAATGACACCCCCCCCCCCCAAACAAGCAGAGCAGAGGGTGAATGTGAAATGTCTTCCTTGAAGGGGAGCCTTGACAGTATGATCGATCAAGTGCACTGGCAATTATTCTTTCGGTCCACCGTATGGATGGCTATACGTACCTACGTACACTCGATCTGGTGATCGATCCAGTCCATTTGGGAATCCAATTAATGTCATCTCTCATGCCCCTGAAGGCCGTTTCAGATTTTTCTTGTTCTGGCATTTGAAGAAGAGTATACGATCCTTGTGGAGTTTTATGATCTCCTCAGTTGGCAGCATCATTAATTTATAAATCCTCTTCCAGTACTCTAATTAAGTATCTTTTGATGAGATTCCTTACTGGGAAGTCTTCGGTGGCATAGTTGTTGGGCATTCAGCCCATCCGGTCGACCGACCGGTTCGTTCCGGTCGACCGAAACCGGTCGACCGCCCGGACACTACAGGTCGACCGGTTTTCCCAGGGAGCTAAGATGCCGTTGTCTGAGAATGTCCGGTCGACCGCCGGCAGCCCTGAGGCAGCCATCTTTGACCTTTTGTTCAATGTCCGAAATGGAATCATTTCCTTGGTTTATTTAATCCCAAAGTCATGGGATTAGGCAGGTTTGGTGGATCTGGTCCCTGGGTTGTCCCTTGACCATCCTAGATGTATAAAACATCTTATTGGGGGTCTAAAACCTAGATCCAAGGTGTTTTTCAAGGAAGCCATCAAGAGAGAAAAGAGGGGTTACTGTAGCTCCGGGAAGAAGGTGTTGCAGAAGAAGAAGAAGAAGAACAAGGGAAGATCTTCATCAGCTGAACAGGTTTCTCACTACAGGGAAGATCAGGTTTGCAGTGTGCTAAGCTGTGATCAAGTAGGAGAGTTTAGTTTGTTGGAATCCCAGTTGTTCTTTTGTAATCAAACTCAAGTCTTGGCAAGAGATTTGAGTTATTTGTACTTTCATTATTGTTCATAGTGAAGTTTTCTCCTGTGGCTTGCCCGTGTTTTTTCCCCTTCGCATTGGAGGGGTTTTCCACGTAAATCTTTGGTGTTCATGTGGTTGTGTTCCGATTGATTTTTCCGCTGCGTTATTCGGTCGTTCTAGATTTGTTCGTATACATAAGCCTCGGGATTCATTCCCATCAACTGGTATCAGAGCCACTTACAGGTTATTAGATCAGTTTGATTATTTGTGTATGAACATGGAGGCCGGTAACTCATCCCGTATGATCAGTTTAAATGGAAACAACTGGATGATATGGAAACCAAAAATGGAGGATCTCTTGTATTGCAAGGATCTGTATGGTCCGTTGCTAGGAGATAGTGGAAAGCCCGAAACAACGACACCCGATGCTTGGAAAATGTTAGATCGGAAAACTGTCGGGTTTATTCGACAATGGCTTGATGATAGTGTTTTTCATCATGTTTCCACTGAGAGTTCTGCACACTCTCTATGGAAAAAGTTGGAGGGTCTTTATGAAAGAAAAACAGCTGGAAATAAGGCTTTCATGATTAGAAAGCTTGTCAACTTGAAGTTTAAAGAGGGAACTTCTATTGCCGAGTATTTGAATGAAATGCAGAGTATTACTAACCAGTTATCCTCTATGAAGATGTCTCTTGATGATGAGTTGTAGGCATTGTTACTTCTCAGTTCGTTGCCAGAAAGCTGGGAGACACTGGTGGTCTCTCTCAGCAATTCTACACCAAATGGAGTTGTCTCCATGAGTCAAGTAACAAGCAGTTTGTTGAATGAAGAGTTGAGAAGAAAGAATTAAGGAATTTCTCACAGTGATTCACAGGCACTCGTCTCAGAGAATAGGGGAAGGTCAAAATCCAGAGGGAGAGGAACTTCACAGAAAAGCAGAAGTAAGTCTAGACCAAGAAAGGACGTTACTTGCTACAACTGTGGAGAAAAAGGCCGTTTCAAGAATCAGTGCAGGCAACCGAAGAAGAACAAGAAAAGAGGAAAAGAAGTAGAGAATGCAGAGTCAAAAGACAATGTCACAGCTACAGCACAAAGTGATGATTATCTGATTTTGTCTACTTCTGATGATATTTTTTCTTGTGTATGCCAGGACCTCGAGTGGGTAATCGATACTGGTGCTTCTTACCATGCTACACCACGGAGGGAGTTCTTTGCCACCTACAAGGCTGGAAACTTTGGTGTCGTCAAGATGAGAAACCATGGGACGGCAGACATCATTGGCATGGGCGACATTCATATAAAGACCAATCTTGGTTGCAAGTTGGTACTTAAGGATGTGAGGCATGTGGTTGATTTGAGGCTGAACTTAATTTCAGTTGAAAAATTAGATGATGAAGACTATGATAGCAGATTTCACAAGGGTAAATGGAAGCTTAGCAAGGGTTCTCTTGTTATTGTTACCGGAAAGAAATGTCACACCTTATACAGGTTGCAAGTTCAAGCTTGTGGTGATCAGTTGAATGCTACTGAGAAAGATTCCGATATGGAGTTGTGGCATAGGAGACTGGGACACATGAGCAAGAAGGGATTGCAGGTTCTTTCCAAGAAAGAAGTCTTACCTGACTTCAGAGGTACACATCTGAACTCATGTATTGATTGTTTGGCTGGAAAACAACATAGAGTTTCCTTTACCAGTTCTGCATTGTCTAGAAAGATGCATGCCTTGGATCGTGTCTATACAGATGTATGTGGTCCTTTAAAAACAAAAACTCCTGGTGGATCAATTAATGTTCCAGGTATCAGTGGTGCACTTTACTTTGTCACCTTTATAGACGATTTTTCAAGGAAAGTCTGGGTTTATGCTTTGAAGACTAAAGATCAAGTTATTGATGTTTTCAAGGAGTTTCATGCCAGGGTTGAAAGGGAGACAGAGAGACAGCTGAAATGCATAAGGTCAGACAATGGTGGTGAGTATACAGGGTCATTTAATGTTTATTGCAGGTCACAGGGCATTCAGCATGAGATGACAGTTCCTGGTACACCTCAGCACAATGCAATTGGAGAGAGGATGAACCGCACCATCATGGAAAAGATCAGATGTATGCTTTCACAAGCCAAGCTACCCAAAAGATTTTGGGATGAGGCTTTGAGGACTGCAGTTGACGTGATCAACTTGTCACCCTGTACAGCTCTAGATGGTGATGTTGCTGAACATGTATGGTCAGGAAAATATGTCTTGTACAAGCATCTGAGAGTGTTTGGCTGTCGTGCTTTTGCACATGTCCCAGACATTGAAAGGTCCAAATTGGATGGTAAGATAAAAGAATGTATTTTTCTTGGGTACTCACGTGATGAATTTGGTTACAGGTTTTGGGATCCAGTAAAGCAGAAATTATTCAGAAGCAGAGATGTGATTTTCTTTGAAGATCAAACCTTTGAAGATTTCAAGAAAAATGTGCCAGCCAAGGCTTCTGAAGAAGGCTTAGCAGATTGTGATCCAATTTCCCCTCCAATATGTCAGGGTGATGGGGGAGATCAACAGGAAGATGATGCAGAGGCATATGTTGACTTACCTGCAGAACATGTGCAGCAGGAAGCAGATGAGGAGTAACCTCCTATAGAACCTCAGCTGAGAAGATCTTCCAGAGAACATCAGCCTTCCAAAAGGTATCCTACAGATGAGTATGTAATGCTTACTGATGCAGGTGAACCGGAGTGTTACCAAGAAGCAATGCAAAGTGAGCAGAAGAATGAGTGGTTAGAAGCTATGCAGGAAGAGATGGATGCTCTGCAGAAGAACCACACCTATGATTTGGTGCAACTACCAAAGGGGAGAAAGGCATTGAAGAACAAATGGGTTTTCAAATTGAAGACTCTGGAGCATTGTTCTCAACCAAAATACAAGGCCAGATTGGTTGTAAAAGGTTTTGGTCAAAAGCAAGGTATTGACTTTGAAGAAATTTTTTCTCATGTTGTAAAAATATCTTCTATTCGTGTTGCTCTAGGTTTTGCTACTAGTCTGGACTTAGAGGTTGAGCAGTTGGATGTGAAGACAGCTTTCCTCCATGGTGATTTAGAAGAGGAAATGTATATGGAGCAACCAGAAGGATTCGAAGTCATAGGTAAAGAGAATTTTGTCTGCAGATTGAGAAAGAGCTTGTATGGACTGAAGCAAGCTCCAAGGCAGTGGTACAAGAAGTTTGATTCATTTATGGCTGAAAATGAATACAAAAGAACGGCTTCAGATCATTGTGTATACATCAAATGGTTTGGTGAGAATTTCATTATTATCTTATTATATGTTGATGACATGCTTATCCTTGGGAAAGATATGTCTATAATTGACAAGCTGAAGAAGGAACTTAGCAAGTCCTTTGCAATGAAGGGCATGGGGCCAGCAAAGCAAATATTAGGCATGCAGATTTCTCGTGACAGAAAAGCCAAGAAAATATGGTTGTCACAGGAGAAATACATTGAGAAGGTATTGGACATGTTTAGTATGAGCAATGCAAAGCCAGTTGGTTCTCCTTTTGCAGGTCATTTTAAGTTGTGCTCAGAGTAGAGTACAACAAATGAAGAGGAAAAGGAGAAAATGTAGAAAGTCCCTTATGCTTCAGCAGTCGGAAGTCTGATGTATGCAATGGTATGTACGAGGCCGGATATAGCATATGCAGTGGGTGTTGCTAGTAGATTTCTTGCAAATCCAGGAAAGGAACATTGGGCAGCAGTGAAGTGGATCTTTAGATATCTCAGGGGTAGCTCCAAAATTTGTTTAAGTTTTTGGGGCGGGTCACCTGTTCTCGCAGGTTACACAGATGCAGATATGGCGAGAGATATTGATACAAGGAAGTCCACATCATGTTTTGTTCTTACTTTTGCAGGGGGAGCTGTGTCATGGCAATCTAGGTTACAAAGGTGTATTGCGCTCTCCACCACAGAGGCGGAATATATTACTGCTACAGAGGTTTGCAAAGAGATGCTGTGGATGAAAGAATTCTTACATGAATTGGGGCTGAAACAAGAAAGCTATGTGGTGTACTGTGACAGCCAAAGCGCCATCCACTTGTGCAAGAACCCAACTCTTCATTCCAAGTCAAAGCACATAGACGTCAGATACCACTGGATTAGAAATGTGTTTGAAGAGAAGCAACTGAAGCTTCATAAAGTTCACACAGATGACAATGGGGCAGTTATGTTGACGAAGACTTTGCCAAAAGAAAGGCAAGAGGTTTGTCGACGCCTGGTCGGCATGACTACACACTGAGGAGTCACGGGGCAGCCTCCCTTATGGGCTGAAGGGGGAGGTTGTTGGGCATTCAGCCCATCCGGTCGACCGACCGGTTCGTTCCGGTCGACCGAAACCGGTCGACCGCCCGGACACTACAGGTCGACCGGTTTTCCCAGTGAGCTAAGATGCCGTTGTCTGAGAATGTCCGGTCGACCGCCCCTATAGGTCCGGTCGACCGGCAGCCCCGAGGCAGCCATCTTTGACCTTTTGTTCAATGTCCGAAATGGAATCCTTTCCTTAGTTTATTTAATCCCAAAGTCATGGGATTAGGCAGGTTTGGTGGATCTGGTCCCTGGGTTGTCCCTTGATCATCCTAGATGTATAAAACATCTTATTGGGGGTCTAAAACCTAGATCCAAGGTGTTTTTCAAGGAAGCCATCAAGAGAGAAAAGAGGGGTTACTGTAGCTTCGGGAAGAAGGTGTTGCAGAAGAAGAAGAAGAAGAACAAGGGAAGATCTTCATCAGCTGAACAGGTTTCTCACTACAGGGAAGATCAGGTTTGCAGTGTGCTAAGCTGTGATCAAGTAGGAGAGTTTAGTTTGTTGGAATCCCAGCTGTTCTTTTGTAATCAAACTCAAGTCTTGGCAAGAGATTTGAGTTATTTGTACTTTCATTATTGTTCATAGTGAAGTTTTCTCCTGTGGCTTGCCCGTGATTTTTCCCCTTCGCATTGGAGAGATTTTCCACGTAAATCTTTAGTGTTCACGTGGTTGTGTTCCGATTGATTTTTTCGCTGCGTTATTCGGTCGTTCTAGATTTGTTCGTACACATAAGTCGGGTGGATTCATACCCATCAATAGTTTTAGTCCCACATGAAAGACGTGGTGGATCTTGGCCCCAACTAACTGTCATCAATTCTTTCTTTTACAACGGACATTAATTAATTAAGTTACAATTAAAATGTACTGGTAATAAGAGATATATATGGTCATATATATGTTATGAAAGTATTCATATTCACACGCGCGGGGGCGGGGGGGGGGGGGTTTGGCGGAGGAGAGGTTCAAGGAATTGCCATCGATCAGGTTAATTAATTAAGTGCATGCACTTCAGAGAAAGATGCAACCGAACCCAACCTAATATTATATTGTTCAAATGAACCACACAGAAAGGTGGGGCCCTCAGTCACTGGCCTAACCTACAGATGGCAGCATCAACATTGTACCTGCAAAGCCGGCCTGTTAATTTGTAGACCTAAAGTTGGGCACCGATATATACCGCACCCTTGTAATGACTGCCTGCCAACGGATGGGGATTTAATCAATCCGTTGTCCGTTTGAGAATGACTCACTGTACACACGATGGTAATGCACACCTTAAGCGTGCAACGAGTTTTCTTTTCTTTTTATATTTATGTCTTGACATTAGGGTCAAGTTGAGATACACATCCGTACAAGATCAAGTCCCAAAGAACGACTAGAAAAAAAATTCAAAAAAAAAATGAAAGAATTGATGGTAATAAAACATTAAAAGTAAAAATTGCCAATCTGATTTTCATTTTTTTCCTAGTTGTCCGATTGGAGTGTGTTTACACGGATATTGTTAGGATCGGGATGCCGATGAGACAATGGTGCACACACACAAGCACGCATCACGAGAGAGAATAAGAGAGAGATTTGGAGGAACCGGAAAAGAACTACACATTCCCCCCAGTGGCTCCCAGACACTTGACGCCTTCCCGATCTCTATGTCACCCTTGGGATTATAGCCGTATTTATAGAAAACTCCTAGCAATCTCCTAATCCCATCAGAACTGTCTCCTAATAACTACCTAGAGTCTCAGACAGATTCAAATGTAGAGTCTAATACTAACTCTGTTTAAATGTGGATCAAGACGCCCCTAACAAATCTCCACCTTGGTTTGAATTTTCAAGTCATCTGAAGATCAACCTATTGTCGAATCCACAACATGTATGTCAGCCCTATATTCTATACCTAGATGCCTGCACCCCAATTAGGTGCCTCGCACAGCTCAGCACCACTACAAGTCTCGATGTGACACCACCTCTCTCAATAGACATGAGAGACTATGGCCATCATCGATATTTGAAGCGAAAGTGACTCGCTTCCTCCACAGGCCACCATTAGGAGACAGAGTCCTCCGCTAATCTGTACTACTAGCCTGGCACATACTTACTCGAGCCACGCCTGTGTCAACCCTCACTATGAGCCTGCAGTCCGTCATCTATCCCCACAATATAACCTATACTCCTCTGCATAATCTGAGAGTCCCACCTTCAAGAGTGCATCGGTAATCTCATGAATTTAAGACTCGCGGTGAGATCAAGTTCTTCTTCAGATTTGGCATATGTCGAACCTTTGTCAGTGTACGCACCACTCTATCAAACATGTGAACCTATGCCGATCCCACTACAGCAATTATGCACTCCATGTTGTTTGCCAACTGTTTGCCACCTATGTCATTGCCTATGCCCGTAGACTCTTGTGGCCAAAATGCCATGCTGCTTGCCTACAACTTGCATAGCATTGTCGACCCTCTTACACATGTCGTCAATCATCCTCAGCCCGGCTACAGTTGTTGTTGCCCCCAACGACTTCATCCCTGCCAATCACTGTACGTTCTGGCAGTTAGTTGCCCCGCAGAGCTTGCAAGTGCCGTTGTCACTGTTGGCCACCGTCGTGGCCCTGTGTAGCACTGTCGCAGCCTGCACATCACTACAGACCCTTCTAGCCACTACTGGTTCATGCAACCTCGCGTCCATCGTTGCACTGCCACTACCACATTTACGACCTCACTGGCACTGTGAACACCACGGGAACCTCTCCATATTCTCGTTGGTCTCATTGCACCCGTGGATGCCACCTCTTTGTCTGGTAGCCCGACTCTAATGTCAATTTGTTAGGATCGGGACACTGGCAAGACAATGATGCACACACACAAGCACACACCACGAGAGAGAATAAAAGAGAGATTTAGAGGAACTGCACTTTTCCACTATGAAAAAAATTACACATTTCTTATGGTGGCTCTTGGACACCTGATGCTTTCTCGTTCTCTATGTCACCCTTGAGATTATTGTCGTATTTATAGAAGACTCTCAACAATCTTTTAATCCCATTAGGACTATCTCTTGATGTCTACTCAGAGTCCCAAATAGACTCAAATGTAGAGTCAAACAGTAATCCGTTTACTTGCGGATCAAGACACCCCTAACATACATGTAGTTCAACTTGACCCCAACGTTAAAATATAAATATAAAAAAAAAATAGAAAAACTTGGTGCACACTCTCAAGTTGCGCATCACCATTGGGTGTGCAGCAAGATATTTTCTTCCAGTTTTGATTGCAAGGAAAAGTGGGCATTTTATATTTAAATCCTTGTACGTAAGCAATCAAAATTTTGGTACGTACGACCTATGATATTAATATGATTAAATAATCCCCAGGATGTGTCCGTAGCATAAGTTTGTAATTCCAACAGTGGCTTTATGACAAAAAAAAGTTAAAGGTCATGTTTGGTGCAGCTTTCAACTAGAAGCACTTTTGGATTTCCACATACGTTAGAATAGTTATTTTGATGGATATACACTGAGTCTTCTAAGTAGGGTTCGTACATAATTTTTGTTTGTGTGTGTGTGTTTATCGAATTCTATGAGAAAGCTCCAACTTGGAGCTTCCTAGAATGGATAAAAATATCTGGTTATAACTACTCTCACTATCATTTTTTATTTTGAAAGAGAGGTAAAAAAACAGCTTCTGGGTTACAGTGTTGTTAAACATGCCCTTAACTCTAGCTAGTTAATATTATTAGCAACATTCAACAGGTAAACCGAGGTTAGGGGTGTGAGAAGTGTCTTGGGTTTAATTAAAACCTGAAACAACATTAATACCGACTTTAGCCAAGATCAAGACAAGAAACAAACATAAACACCAACCAGAAGACAGAAGAGGAGGGGGAAGAGAAGGAACGAACACACGGGCCCTGGCCGGGTCACGTTCGTTCCCCAACACCTCATTGAGAATTTCTCCATTAAAAATGAAACTTACACATTACTCATTTACACTGGTATTTGATTCCAGCAGATTAGGCTACGTTATTCAAGACATCAATGCATTGCCCTTGGGCCTCACACATACCATACAACATTAGGGCATTCAACAATGCAAGTTTTTATATGAACAAAAAAGGGATCGAAAAGGCCAGTATAGCGTAGGACTTTGAATGGGTGAAGGCCCTTGTCTCTTGGGCAGGAGGTCTTGTGTTTGATTCCCTGGGAGGTGGGGGGGGGTGTAAGTACCCATTTTTACAGTCAATCCTCTAGGGGTGTAAGTCCCGTAGTTTTACTAGTTGAACAGCAATTAAGAAAGGGTTTGGGAGTTCGTGTTTTATGATATTCCAACCTGAGTCGTCCGATTCCGTCTCGCCCTGCCACACTCTGCCAAGTTCCTCCTTACCAAAAATTTAGAAAGTGTAGTTTATCAATGGAAGACAATTTCTAAGACTGACTCCTACATAGATTAAACTAGTGACGGATCGGTGAAGAAGTTGATTAGAAGTGAAGAAGTTGGCAACTCAAAGAACCTTTCTTCCCTGCTCTCCTGGAGGCACTAATTAAAGGAAGGAGAGAACCACTTTAATTATATGGTGCTCAGAGAGATCCTATCAAATGGAAAAAAAAAAAAGAGTAGTCAAGAGTGCTTTGGCTTGCAACTGTATATCAATAGCTAAAACTGATCAGAATTGTTGACGGTCGTGGAGTAGTTCCTTGAATTCTCAATTGGGTGACTCCGAAAATTACTGACCGCCCAATTTTTGCCATGCTCCTGAATACACACTTCAACTATACATCAATATCAACAACTACCCTGAAATTGTTGATGGCCCTCTACCATCCCCTTGATAGGCTTCTTCCTTAAGAATGAAGGTATTGGATTTGTAATTATCAAAATCATTTAACAAGAATGTCAAATATAAAAAAATCGCAAATTTATCATTTTATCCTAACCTCTTCTTTTACAAAAAAAACTGTCAAAAAAGGAAAGGGAGTAGAAAGAGCATTGGATGGCCAGAGGGGACTTCCTTTCCCACTTGGCACCAATGGAGAGAGATAGAGAGAGAGAGAGAGAGAGAGAGTGTCAACGTTGACAACAGATGATAACTATAGACCTCCTGTCTTTAAATGTATTCGCATCATTTCTCTATTGAGAAGGAATTGAATATTCTCATGGATAATGCTTTTTTTATGACATTTTCTAACTTGGGAGACTTATTTTAGAGTATAGCTAGATAGTATGGGGTGCTTAACAATGAGGGAAAAAGAGAAGGCAACATCTAAAATCGATTAAGCTAGAGTATAAGAATATTTAAGCTGGAGAAATTAATGGCCATTATCTTTTTGCATTCTTTAACCATTCAACATTAATTAATTAGCCTGCGTTGATTAATTAGTTGGTTCTTTAACCATTCAACATTAACTAGATATGTTGTTAATTATTTGGCCAACAGTACGTACTGGATGGATGTTCTATTGTTTCTACCCATATCTTCATGTCGTAGAAAGGTCTATACATAGATAAGAGTTAGGGACGACTTCACGATTTATCCATCGAATGGTCTGAAGGGGTTGTAATTATCTCTTACAGATAAAATCATCTTTCTTTGTTCAGTAAGAAAAAAAGCAGCAGTTTCTATGACAATTTTGCTCGCGACTGTAGGTAGAACTAAAAACAAAACACTGCAACGCTCCGTCACGAGGAATAGCTAATTAGATTACTGTTCACATTCTCTGGTTTTGCTATGGAGGTAGCTAGCTAGCTAGTGCATCTAAAACAAACATAACTACATCACAGAACAAGAACAAGCCAGCTAGGGAATAAAGATTATTAACAACTGTTGGGTGGGGATCGAGCACCCAACGAATTGATGTTGGGTTTTGATAGAGCGACAGCAGTGAGGCAGAAGAGGGAAATGCCCTTGCAGGACTCCACTTATATATTCCATGATAGTCAGTCACAATGCGCGACCCCATCGCATTATCCCTGCCCACAAATAATTGCTTATCCCCACATCTGAGGATCTGGATGCTTGCAATCTCCTCTAAATTAAGAAGGGGACTGGTATCCTCTTGTTGTGTGCACACACAAACAAAAGGGCAGCCTTCCTAGAAAGAGTTCAACTTAAAACTTCTACTCCTCCAAGTTCATGTTTATGGCAAGTCCCCTTATAATTCTTTTGCACTACTCTAATTATTTCAACTTTAATCGAATGACATAAAATTAAAAAAAATCATCTTTTTGACTCTTTCTGAATTTAAGGAATCAATTCTCACTCCCTTTCCTACTCATTCCGGCAGTGTTAAAGGACTAGATTCATTTATGACTCCATAAGCATTATAATTGTCTCATTCGATATTAGAATCAAAATGATTGGGTAACAAAGTTGCCATTAAAATTTATATTATAAGGAGAAAAATAGTATTTTGCTTAATATTTTTTAGTTACGTGAAAATCATAGTTAAACGAGAATTTGTAAAAAAATATTCCTGCAAATATATTAGTAGATATATCATTGTGTAAATCTAAATTGTGTAAAAATGTCATATTTATTTACAAACATATAACTTCTTTTTATCATAAAATTGTAAAAAAATCACACATAAATGATATTTATGTACTTTTTGAATTAACACGGTGATATGTCTATTAATATATTTCTAAGAATTTTGTTTTTACAACTCTACCAATAATTTTCGTGCAAAAATCCCTATTTTTGAAATGATATTTGGCGCTCTACCTTGACGTGCAAATTTCTTACATATTAGGATCTCATCGGACCATGTGCCTAATTTGGAGACAATATAGAACGTGGACTCCACATTTTTGACATATGATTCAAGCCAAGATAAGCAACAACTATTATACTCATCTTTTTTTGTTACCTTGTCCTTGTGGGAGCAACACTACAAAAAAATGCGATTTTAGCGACGGCAATTTCGGACGGAATAATTTTCGTCCGAAGATATGTCTGAAATTCAGGCGAATACATGCAGATAGAATAGCTGTCGTAATTCGCGACGGATATTCGGACGGGTGTGGACGCACTAAAATTCACTTGTTCAGGTAGTTCGTCTATTAAGTGCGTGGGCGTGTCAGTCACCGAAGTGACAATTTATTCGGACTCCGAAAAGCCCATGGTGCGTTCGATCTAACTTCGTCAGACGATTGTGTGGTTCGTGTCGGGACCCAAAACCCGCCGCGCCATAAAGGTCACGACGTCATTTACATCCCCCGTACGAGGGAACACCCTTGATTAATCGCCGAGATTCAGGGCCTCATGGCCAAGAAATTAATTACATGAAAAGTCTATTAGGAGGTATCAAAGTCCCCGTACGAGGGTGAGAAGAAAGCGTTCGATGTCATGTCGGTCATGTGATGACCATTTAATGTTCGGACGAATGTCCGGCTCGGGAAAAGCGCGATCGTCGCGGGAAGACTGGAGCATATGTATACCAGGATATGGCAATTTATTGTTCAGAAGAACGGAAAACATTCGGCTAAACCTCGGTTAGAGCGGTCGGAAACCGGTAAATCTGTTGGCCTGGTGCAAGAGCAAGCTGCGACCATACTGCGGTGGGCCCCCCACGGTCGAAACAAGACTTGCATGAGCGGCATTAGTATTTCCGGTGCTAAGGGGCAACGAGGGAATATCCCTTGAATCGACTGAAAAGCCCTGTGTCCGGAGAAGCGGGCGCTCGAAACATGTCGGTCATTCGGGAGACCATTTAATATTCAGACGAGAGTCTGGCTTAAGAATATTGTAATCATCGCAGGAGGACCTGGAACATATACATGCCGGGATACGGCAAGTTTATTATTCCGAGACACTGAAAACATTCGGTTGAATTTCGGTTATTGTAGCTGGAAACCAGCGAAACTATTGGCCCGGTACGAGATCGAGTCAGGACCATATTGGGGGCGCCTCCCGCGGTCCGAACGGGACTTACGTGGGCATCATTAATATTTTCGGTGTCGGAGGGCAACGGGGGAGAGTCCCGGGGCTAGACTTCAGAACCGAAAACGTGTTCGAAAGGAGTGGGTTGTAGACCGATGATATGAGCCAGACGATGACCATGATCGGGACAGACCCGAGGTCTGAGTATGGCCCACGGAGGTCTTATTGATATTCCCATGGAAGGAGTCCGGGGGTGGCGAGAGCCGTCTCATTCTAATTCGGATTCCGTCGGTCACTTGCCGACCTTTTCATGTTTGGGCAAGGGCCCATATTGAAAGTGCGACGCGGGCGGGAACAACCCCGTACAAATGTATGCCGAGTTTACGGCAATTTTGATGAAAGAGCGGGAACGAATCCCGACAGGAACGGGTCGGAATTGATGAGCTATTGGTCTGGAGCAATGCCGGCTCACAACCATATCGGGGTAGGAGCCACCGGCTATGCAGGTCACTCACGGGCCTTTTCATGTTCGGACGTAGGTCCGTAATAAGAACGCGACGGGAACCGAGATGAATCCGTTCAAATGTCTGCCGAACGTGCGGCAATTTTAGTAGCAGCTCGGAAGGGATCCGGCCGGAGAAATGAGTCCGGTTTAATCGGAATGTCAGCCCGAGGTGAGGTCAGGCCATGGCCATTTCGGGATAATTCCCTAGACTCAGGCCCAACTCGCAAGGGCGGTATTGTTGTTCCTTTGGCACCGGGTCACGGGAGAGACGGGGCTGCGAAGCGGATCCCATTGTTTTATTATTATTTAAGAAATGTTATCATTACCATTTGTTAATTTATATATATATCTTTGAGTGAATTCTTTATTACTATTTATTCATTTTTTTATGATTTATTCATTTACTATTGTTATTATTATGTTTGTTATTATTTTTGTTTGTTTTATTATCATTCATTTGCTTGTCATTTTTTGTTGGGTTTGTTATTATTATTTATTTATTTCGGTTATCATTTATTTTTCCATTTATCGTTATTATTATTTCTTTTAACCTTATTATTATTATTGCTTATTTCTTTATCATTCTTATTTATTTATTCACCTTTTTGAATTTATTATCATTTATTATTGTTATTTAACATTATTGTTTGCTATTATTTCTCTATTTTCTTTTGAATTTGTTGTTATTATCATTATTTGAGCTTTGTGTCACTGTTTATTTATTTACTGTGTTTTATTTTAGCTTATTATCTCTATTATTATCATTATTTCTAGTGTATTGCTGGGTCAAGGGAGTGTGCCGTTGGGGAGCCAGGAGAGTGTACCGCTGAGGGCACCAGGGAGTGTGCCGCTGAGGGCCAAAAGGGTTGTACCGCTGAGGGTCAAGGGGTGTACCGCTGGGGGCGTCAGGGGTTGTACCGCTGAGGGTTGGAGTAGGTGTGCCGCTGAAGAAGGAACGGGCTAGAGGGGTGTACCGCTGAGGGTTGGTAGGGAGTGTGCCGTTGGGGGGGGGGGCTTAGCCAAGGCGTGCCATTGAAGGTCTGATTGGAGTGTGCCGCTGGAGGCTGGTGGAGAGTGTGCCGGTGGAGGTTGGGATAGGCAGACTGGTGAAAGTACATTCTTTTGTTATTCGTTTTAAGGCTTTTCTTTTCTTCTTATCTTAACTTTCATGTAGTTTGATATAAACTTCTCCTTCGCTTTATTCTGTTCGGCCTCTTCTCGCAGATCGAACGTTCGGACAACCGGGTTGTTAATCAGTCCTCTCGTCATGGTACCGGCAGTAGCTCGATCAGTCGAAAGATTCCACTGATTATTCTGCTCGTTTGTTGCTTCCTTTCGCCTCTTTTAATATTTTGTTGTTTTCTCACAAAAATTCGGCAGCATCTCCCCTTGACTCGGGACGTAAGGGAGATAAAGGGAACACGCCCACATGGAGTGGCGGAACCCGACAACTGGAGGTGGGCGCCCGGAGGTAACAACACCTTTATGGAGCCTCGAAAAACGTGAAGGAAAGGGCTCGAGGCAGGGCCAAGAAGTGTGCCGCTGAGGGCTAGAAGGGTGTGCCGCTGAGGGCCAGAAGGATGTGCCGCTGAGGGCCAATCGGATGTGCCGCTGAGGGCTAGAAGGGTGTGCCGCTGAGGGGCCAAAAAGGGTGTGCCGCTGAGGGCCAATCGTGTGTACCGGCTGTTGGATACGGACTGAATAGATCTAGAGGGGGGGTGAATAGATCTTTCCCCCTTTTTGATAATTTACTGACTATCGACCAGATGAGCTACTGGTAATTAATGAATCATAGAACTAATGCGGATAGTAAAGATGCAAGCATACGTATAGGAAATCAAACACACACAAGCACACCACAAGAAAGGATTTTTAAGGTGGCTCAGTCTCTTCCTGAGACTTACATCCACCCCTTGCTTAACTCAAGCAAGGCTTCACTATGAGAATCTCTGATCTTAACCAAAACACAGCTGACACACAGCTTGTACCTGCTGACACACAGCTTGATTCTGCTGCCTCACAGCTTGACAATAATTGTAATCAGAAATGAAAAGATGATAAGAACAGGTGATGAAAGACAGGACTGAATATTGGCGTGTGTAGAAGAATAGGTGTTCAGCCTGGGACTTGATCACGCTTATGAAGAAGCCTAGACTCCCTGTTGATCTTCCAGTCAGTTGCCTTCGATTGTTCTGCTGCTGGAGATCACACAGTCTTGAGCTAAGTCTTCCTTCTGCAGCAACGAGATTGCCTTTAACCTTTCTGCATATTTTTGATTGGTGGAGAGCTCCTTCTTCCTCTTCTGTGTGTATCTTCCTTGGCTTCTATTCCGTGCTCTCTCACCGCTTCCTTCTTCGTGATTAGTTGCCTTATATTCTTCATATAGCTCTTTTTATTTTCAAGAATAAAGTTCTTCCCGCTCAATTTTCAGATCGAGCGCCAATCTGCTAGAAAACAGGGATCGGTTTAAATCCAATCGTTAGAACGAGTTTGACCACTTCTAAGCAAGATTGTTTCCTTGATTCCCGTGCGGAAGCTTATCTCCCGAGCAGCCCAAAAACCTGCAACAACCATCTGCAGGTTTTAAGGAACCAAAACAGAATTCGGTTAGAGTTCGGTTTTGGACGATATATAAACCCGTGGTCGACCATGACCCTGTCGCTGGTCGACAATGGGCAGTCCCCAGACGGCCGGTTCTTCTGGCTGAAACTCACGTCGCCCGTTGGTCGACCACAGCCTGGTCGCTGGTCGACAGGGGGCAGTTTCCAGATGGCCAGCAGTTCTGTCTGTTGCTTCTGTCTTTTCTGTGGTCGACCAGAGGCGGGGCTTTGGTCGACAGCCAAGATGCTTCCAGAAGACAGATGATCTGATGCTTTTCTGGTTGAGTTCGTTGGTCGACCATAACCACTTCCCTGGTCGATAAGCGGCCTTTGACACTTCTTCTGATTTGTTGATTCCACTTGGATTTCAGTGGACCTGAAATTACTTAACTTATCAGAGGTAAATTGAATGAGTCCAATACTTTGAAGGAACAATCAAACCACTTGTATTTGTTATGAAACAAGATAGAACTTGATTAATCAAACATATCCTATTGTCATCATCAAAACCAAGGGATGCACAACATTCTCTCCCTTTTTGATGATGACAACCATGAGTCATTGTGACAAACAACAGAGTATAAAATTCATTTGATATTGCATGCAAGGCTATCATATCACTAATTACATGAGAGACTCAAAAAAAAAGATAAAGACACTGAGGACACGTAGACAAAGTAAACTTGACATCTAGACACACATCACACATCTAGGCACACAATGACACATAAGCTTCTCTCTCCCCCTTTGTCAACAGCAAAAAGTGAACCAACGCGATGAAACAAACGAGCGGTCAGGATTTAATCAGCATAACTCATATTTTGGGAAATTATCGAAGTGTACCCCCTTTCTTTAATAAGACATTTAAGTAACCTTTCCTCCCTTTCTCAAAGACCACCTTGTGACAAATTCGAGTGGGTCTTGTGGTTCAAAGAATTTGAAAGTATTGCCCCAATAAATTGACTCCCCATATCCACTTTCTTACTCACGGCTCCTTAAACTTATAATATTGTTCATGAGATAATTTTACTAGCTGAACAAGCTGAACAGTGTTTTATGCCTCTATCTGCATATAGTGCATTAGGTCAACCATTTTTGTTGCCTTTTCGTTTTGAAATATTTAAGAGCTGTGGTCAGGTTTATCACATGCTTTTCCACACGAGGAGACACGCTTTTTACACGCCAGAAACCCCGGCTACTTAGCATGCCTAACCATTCTATTTTTAACTGGGACACACTTTTTATCCGTGAGGATATACGTTTATCAGACGCCAAGATCCCCAGTTACTCAGGATGCCCAATTAATAATTTTGAGAGTGGCAGAGGTAGATTGAGTCTTCATGACATACATGTCTCCCACTTAATTTTTCAGCCAATTTTGCTTTGTGATAGAGAACAGTAGTTTCTCAGAACTCAGTCCATTGCTCTACCAAGAAGGCAGAATTATGGCGTATTCCATATACATTCATGCTATAGCAGCGTTTATTTTCACTGTCCAACACAGACACAGGTAGAGAAACAGTCTCATTACTAAAAACATAAGTTCTCAATAGTCTTGAGTCAGAGTCATAGTTATGGTTTGAATTTATTGCAGTAGTACAGGTCAAATTCTCATTACTACACTTAACCTTTACTCTCATTGATGACTTTGGTGATTTTCTTGTAAGATATGGTTAGGTTGTTCAATGATTTATTAAGGAATGAGTTTACACTTTTTACTCCCCCTCAATTTGTGAGTCCTTGCTGAAGATAGAAAACAATAAGTTGGCCACAAAGAGATATAGAGACACAAGGAATAGGAAGTGTGAACAAGGATGAGTGAGTAAAGCAAAACTGAGCTCAGAGTCCAAAAAGTTCAGAAGATTTCCCACCAAAGCCAGCAGCTTGATTAGATCCAATTTCCCTTTTTCAGGTCCTTTGTCGACCATGGAGTGGCCTGTGGTCGACCTTTGTGCTGACACAGAACCTGCCTGTTGAGAAGACTGCGTTCTGACAAACCTGTTGTCGACCATTGGATCGCCTGTGGTCGACAGCTGCGAATTCCCAGAGCTAACTATTTCCTGTCCTGATGCCTTGGTCGACCAGCGCCTTGTCTGTGGTCGACCACAAGAGATGAGCCGTAGAGAACCAGTATTCTGTAGAACTTGCTGAAGTAGCACCCGACACAAGACTTTCCAAACTCAAAAACTTGACCAGTACTAGAGACCTAGTTGACATAACTTAGACAGAAATGACAGAATCTATGCAGTGAACACATGAATATGATTATTTCAAGAATTTTCAGGAGAAATTCTACAAATTCCTAACTCCCTTCTTAGAGTTGAAAATCTGTCATTGTTAAGGGGTTTTGTGAAAATGTCTGCCAGTTGTTTTTCAGTTTCTACAAAATGAAGCATGAAATTTCCTTTGGAGACCTCATCTCTTAGAAAGTGATGACGGATCTCAATGTGTTTTGTCCTAGAGTGTTGAATGGGGTTTTTAGACAAATTAATAGCACTAGTGTTGTCACAGAAAATAGGTGCACATCCAAGATCTACATTGTAGTCTTGGAGTTGATGTTTTATCCACAAAACCTGTGTACCACAGCTCCCTACTGCGACATACTCAGCCTCAGCAGTGGAGAGTGCCACAGAATGCTGTTTTTTAGAAGCCCATGATATTAAACATCCACCTAATATTTGACAATAACCACTAGTACTCTTCCTATCAATTTTGCAACCAGCATAATCAGCATCTGAATATGAAATTAAATCTAGTTTGCAATAAGTAGGATACCATAAACCCAATTCTTGGGTACCGGCAAGGTAACGAAGGATACGCTTGACAGCCCCTAAATGTGAATCTCTAGGGCTAGATTGATATCTAGCACACATGCATACACTGAACTGAATGTCTGGCCTAGAGGCAGTTAAATATAGTAGGGATCCGATCATACCTCTGTATTTCTTGGCATCTACCATGTTACCTTTTACATCAGCCTCCAATGTTGCATTTGTCCCCATGGGTGACTCTATTGGTTTGCAGCTCTCCATGCCAAACTTTTTCAGCATCTCCTTTATGTACTTGGATTGATTTATGAAGTAGCCTTCTCTACATTGTAGAATCTGCAATCCAAGAAAGAACTGTAAATCACCCATTAAACTCATTTCAAACTCATTGGTCATTAGATTTGCAAATTCAGTACATAATGAAGCTTCAGTGGATCCAAACACAATATCATCCACATAGATTTGCACAATTAGTATATTCTTACCTTGGGTCTTGGAGAATAATGTTTGATCAATTTTACCTCTTGTGTAGCCCTTTTTGGTGAGGAATGAACTCAGTCTGTCGTACCATGCCCTAGGAGCCTGCTTTAAACCATACAAAGCCTTATGCAGTTTAAAGACATGATTAGGAAGATCATCATTTTCAAAACCAGGGGGTTGTTCCACAAAGACTTCTTCCTTTACAAAGCCATTTAGAAAGGCACTTTTTACATCCATTTGCTGCAATTTAATTCCATGGGACGCCGCAAATGCTAACAATATTCTAATGGCTTCTAACCTTGCAACTGGAGCATATGATTCTTCAAAATCAACTCCAAATTCTTGGTTATACCCCTTAGCCACCAACCGAGCCTTGTTCCTCATAACAACTCCTTCTTCATTAAGCTTATTTTTATAAACCCATTTGGTTCCAATAACAGGATGAGATGAGGGTCTGGGAACAAGTTTCCAAACCTGATTTCTTTCAAATTGATTTAATTCTTCATGCATGGCATTTATCCAAGATTCATCTCTTAAAGCTTCCTCTACATTTTTAGGCTCAACTTGAGATACAAGGGCTAGCTGATCTAATTCATCAACTGTTTTAAGCTGAGATCTAGTTTTCCTCGGTTCATTAATTCCTCCAATGATGTTATCTAGAGGATGATCTCTGAGAAATCTCAGATTTTCAGAATTGTTACCTGGGATGATCTCTCCTTCGGGTTGATCATTGGAATCACCTTGCTTTGGTTCTGCTTCAGTCTCCATTGGTTCCTCTTTGCCTTCCAGAAATTCCCCATCTTCATCTTTGCCTACCTGTCCAGTTTTGTCAAAGTCATTATTTTCATCAAATGTGATATGTGGGGATTCTTCAACTAGCTGATCTTTGGTGTTGTAGACTCTATAGGCTCTTGATCGGTCAGAGTATCCCAAGAAGATTCCTGGGTCACTCTTTGGTTCAAATTTGTCCAATGATCTCTTGTCATTGTTATGAATAAAACACCTTACACCGAAGATCCTAAAATGAGCTAGAGATGGCTTCTTACCTTTGAACACATCATATGGAGTTTTCGCACTAGATGGTCTTACCATTGCCCTGTTTACAATATAACATGCTGTATTGACCGCCTCAGCCCAAAATCTTCTTGGAAGATTGGCTTCAACTAACAAGGTTCTGGCCATTTCAACAAGTGTGCGATTCCTTCTTTCCACCACTCCATTTTGCTCTGGCGTCCTTGGTGAGGAGAACCTGTGATTTATTCCTTTGTTCCTGCAGAATTCATCAAACTCTGAATTTTCAAATTCTCCCCCATGATCAGATATTATTGAACACACTTTGGACTTACCATCCTGCTTCATTCTTCTGTAAAAATCCTGAAATTCATGAAAGGCATCGTTTTTATGTGATAAAAACATTACCCATGTGAATCTAGAGAAATCATCAACTAGTACATAACCGTACCTCTTACCACTAAGACTAGCAGTTCTTGTTGGGCCAAAAAGGTCCATGTGCACAAGTTCTAGTGGTCTAGAAGATTGACTTTCAGTTCTACCTTTGAATGATTTTCTTGTTTGCTTACCTTGGGTACATGATTCACATACTTTGACATTTTGAGCAAACGAAATTTCAGGTAAACCAGAAACCATTTTATTCTTAACCAATTTGTGCAGCACCCTGTAGCTAACATGCCCTAGCCTTCGGTGCCACAACCAAGTCAGGTCCTCCTTCTTGGCGGTGAGGCACAAGTTGGAGTGGGCTGGATCATCCAAGTCTATCATGTAGACATTATTTACTCTCTTGCCCATAAACTTAACTTTAGCCGAATTTGGTTCAAGAATTTTACAGATCTTAGAATCAAAGACTACTTGATGGCCTTTGTCGCATAGCTGACTGATGCTTAGAAGATTATATTCCAGGCCATCCACTAGCAGTACATCTTCAATGCAATTTGTAGATGTCTTACCTACCTTACCTTTCCCAATGATCTTGCCTTTGTTATTTCCTCCAAATGTCACATGTCCTCCATCTTTTGAGTTTAGCTCGGAGAATTTTGCCTTGTCCCCTGTCATATGTCTTGAGCAGCCACTATCTAAGTACCACTTGTTGTGTATAGCTGCCAAACACACCTGCATCACAAGTTACACAGAAACTTTTGGACCCCAATGGTACCCGGGTCCAAGATAGCTTGTGAAATTATGAAATTGCTGCAGTAATCCTTTGGGAACCCAGATTCTGTTAGAGCAGTGTAAATTTTTATTTCTGAACTTGTTCAGGTTGGGTTGCTTTTGTTCTAAAGCTTCTTTAATCTGAGTCCACCTTTGTGTATTCAAGTTTTCATTTTGTTTTACCCGAGAAAACCTGTGATTTCTGTTTGCTTGTCTGGCCATGGTCGACTTTTGGTATGTCTGTGGTCGACTATTGCGTCTCCAGAACTCAGCGTCTGTTCTGGCAGCACCTCTGGTCGACATCTGGTGTACCTGTGGTCGACCACTGCTTCTCCAGTAACCAGCGCCTGTTCTGGCAGATCCTCTGGTCGACAGATGAAGGGTCTGTTGTCGACCAGCCTGTCTCCAGACATCTTGTTTTCCAGATTTATGTCTTTTAACTTGGTTTAGTCCTTGGTTTGTTTGGTGATTTCTGTGAATTTGGGTTTCTTGTTTATTATTTTGAATCTTATATTGATTGACTGTTTTCTCTTTAAAATTTCTCTCTTCCTTGGTGACATTGTTCCTTTTGGAGGAGCATTCAGCTACATCCTCTTGTTTATCTTGGTATAGATTAATCAGGGGCCTTTTTCCTTTTGAGTCAGCAATCCCAGTTACGGTTTTTATTTGGAATTCCTTTTTAGCCATAGGATTGTATCCTAACCCTTCTTTTTGAAAGTTTACTTTTATTCCCAAGACAGCATTTAAGTTTTCTTGACCTTGAGTCATTTTTTCCAAGGTCTCCTGTTTGTTTTTCAGGTCACTCTTAATTCTTTCTATTTCTCTTAGGAGTTGGTTGTTTTCTTCCTTGAGTGAATTGTTTCTTTCTTGACTTAACTTAGTTTCCTGTTCATATTCTTGAGTCTTTAGTTTTAACTCATCAATGTCGTTTTTTAGCATTTCATTCTCTTCGGACATTCTCTTGTGGTTTTCTTCATCTAAGTCCATTTGATTCAGCTTGTTTTTCAGTGACTTGATTTCCATTTCTAGTTCAGTTTTGTTTTCCATTGAATTGCTGTCTTTATTCAGTTGACTGATCTTCTTCTTCAAATGTTTATTTCCTTTCTTATTCTTTCATAAGTATCAAGCAATTCTGAATATACTTCTTCCCAATCCGAACTAGAGAAGTCTTGAAATGGGGAACTTACCTCAAGATCACTGTTGTCTCCCTTGGCCATCAGACAGAGCTTTCCTTCTTCTTCCTCGGAAGTTGTTTCCTCTTCACTGCTCTCTTCCTCCTCACTCCAAGTGCTAATCATCGCCTTGGGTTTCTTGCCTTTCCACTTGAAGCTTGATTTCTTAGGAGCTTCTGGACATTCAGCCTTCATATGTCCAGGCTGCCTGCAATTGTAGCAAATGAGTTTGTTAGAAGGAGCCTTATGTTTATCAGATTTAAACTGGGATGACTTCCTTACCATGCCCTTTGGATTTCTGAATCCTTTACCTTCCTTCCGCAGGAATTTTTTAAATTTTCTTGTAAGCATGGCTAGCTCACCAGATTCTTCACCTGAGCTAGATGAGTCATCATTGTCAGACACCTCAGAGGTGCTTGTCTTAGTCTTTAGGGCAAGTTGCTTCTTTTTCTTGCCCTCATCTTCCTTTCTCTTCAGATTGACCTCATAGGCCATCAGGGATCCTACTAACTCATCCACTGTCATTGTTGTGAGATCCTTTGAGTCCTCAATGACTGTGGCCTTGGTATGCCACATCGATGTGAGAGACCTTAAAATCTTCCTCACTAATTCCTGCTCTTTGTATGTCTTCCCTAAGCTCTTCAAGCCATTAGTCAATTGTACTAATCTGGCATACATCTCAGAAATACTTTCATCATTTTTCATCCTAAACATCTCATATTCTGAGACTAGCATATTTGCTTTTGTCTCTCTTACCTCGGAAGTACCTTCGTAGATTACCTTTAGACGATCCCACATTTCTTTGGCTGTTGCGCATTGGGAAACTCTTGAGAATTCTGTGGGGTGTAGTGAGCACTGCATCACGTTCATGGCTCCCCAGTTGACAGTTGATTTCCTGACCTGTTCTCTGGTCCAGGTTTCTTCATCTTCCGGTAGCTCAAAAGGTCCGCGGCTCACTACCCTCCACATCTCGTGGTCTTGCGCACGTAAGAACACCTGCATACGATTTTTCCAATAAGAATAATCAGTTCCATCAAAATATGGAGGTCTAGTTACAGAGTGCCCCTCAGCTATGAGGCTTTTAGAGTTCAGTCCGCCCGGTCTCTCCTGGTTGTTAGACCACATTTTTGGAGAACCTGCTCTGATACCACGTGTTGGATACGGACTGAATAGATCTAGAGGGGGGGTGAATAGATCTTTCCCCCTTTTTGATAATTTACTGACTATCGACCAGATGAGCTACTGGTAATTAATGAATCATAGAACTAATGCGGATAGTAAAGATGCAAGCATACGTATAGGAAATCAAACACACACAAGCACACCACAAGAAAGGATTTTTAAGGTGGTTCAGTCTCTTCCTGAGACTTACATCCACCCCTTGCTTAACTCAAGCAAGGCTTCACTATGAGAATCTCTGATCTCAACCAAAACACAGCTGACACACAGCTTGTACCTGCTGACACACAGCTTGATTCTGCTGCCTCACAGCTTGACAATAATTGTAATCAGAAATGAAAAGATGATAAGAACAGGTGATGAAAGACAGGACTGAATATTGGCGTGTGTAGAAGAATAGGTGTTCAGCCTGGGACTTGATCACGCTTATGAAGAAGCCTAGACTCCCTGTTGATCTTCCAGTCAGTTGCCTTCGATTGTTCTGCTGCTGGAGATCACACAGTCTTGAGCTAAGTCTTCCTTCTGCAGCAACGAGATTGCCTTTAACCTTTCTGCATATTTTTGATTGGTGGAGAGCTCCTTCTTCCTCTTCTGTGTGTATCTTCCTTGGCTTCTATTCCGTGCTCTCTCACCGCTTCCTTCTTCGTGATTAGTTGCCTTATATTCTTCATATAGCTCTTTTTATTTTCAAGAATAAAGTTCTTCCCGCTCAATTTTCAGATCGAGCGCCAATCTGCTAGAAAACAGGGATCGGTTTAAATCCAATCGTTAGAACGAGTTTGACCACTTCTAAGCAAGATTGTTTCCTTGATTCCCGTGCGGAAGCTTATCTCCTGAGCAGCCCAACAACCTGCAACAACCATCTGCAGGTTTTAAGGAACCAAAACAGAATTCGGTTAGAGTTCGGTTTTGGACGATATATAAACCCGTGGTCGACCATGACCCTGTCGCTGGTCGACAATGGGCAGTCCCCAGACGGCCGGTTCTTCTGGCTGAAACTCACGTCGCCCGTTGGTCGACCACAGCCTGGTCGCTGGTCGACAGGGGGCAGTTTCCAGATGGCCAGCAGTTCTGTCTGTTGCTTCTGTCTTTTCTGTGGTCGACCAGAGGCGGGGCTTTGGTCGACAGCCAAGATGCTTCCAGAAGACAGATGATCTGATGCTTTTCTGGTTGAGTTCGTTGGTCGACCATAACCACTTCCCTGGTCGATAAGCGGCCTTTGACACTTCTTCTGATTTGTTGATTCCACTTGGATTTCAGTGGACCTGAAATTACTTAACTTATCAGAGGTAAATTGAATGAGTCCAATACTTTGAAGGAACAATCAAACCACTTGTATTTGTTATGAAACAAGAAAGAACTTGATTAATCAAACATATCCTATTGTCATCATCAAAACCAAGGGATGCACAACACCGGCCAAGGGCCAATCGGGCGTACCGTGGGGGCCTGAAGAGGTGTGCCGGTCAAGAGCCGGAAAGATGTATCGCTGGAGGATTAAAAGAGCTAAGTGTGTGGGCTGGGAGACTTGCAGGCTATCCAGGGAAAGAAGGGGAATTCAAGGCCGGGGGTAGGCTACTGGTTACTAGGTGTTCGGAGAGAGAGAGCAAGGGTCTCCCTCTCTCCTCAAGCCGGTGGGCACAATAGATGGCCATGGAAGGGAGTGAAGAACCCATGGGTCCAAAACTCATAGGGGAGGAATCACATCGCCACGAAGACTTCAAAAGAACACCGGAGGAAAAAGATGAAAAGAGTAACACAGTGCATGAAGGCGGGAATAAACCGACATAGATAGCAGGAAAGACCCAAGAAGGGTGATTTTTCATTCATGGGAAGCAAAGGGGTCGAGGCCCTGCATATACATTGACAAACATGCCCGAGCCAAGGCTACGGACAAGAAAGAAAACCCAAAAGCAAAAGAAAGGGAAGAGGAAAGCAAGGAAAACTACGGAAGGAAAGGGATCGGAGCTGGAGGGGGGGGGGGCGATCGTCCACCCTCCTGTTACATTCAAACCCTCCTCCTCTCTTCCTCTCTCTTCTTCCCGGTAGCCGTCGGAGGAAGCTCACACCGGAACACCTCTTCTTCTCTTCTCTCTTCTCCTCTTGTCTCTTCTTTTTTTCTATGTGGGTGTGTCTCTGTCTCCCCCTTTTCTTCTTGAAGCGGGAGTGGTTTTATACTCCCTGCCACCGGAGCTTTGAGCACAACCGTCGAAGGCGGGAAGCAGCTCCGGCATGATGATCAAGTTTGACTCTTCCATCCCGGGTGTCAGGGGGCTAGCCTGCGTGGCCCAGTCATTGGTCGACACCTCGGATCGGCCACTGCGCGCCGAAGATGCGTAGGGCATGGGCACCACGTCGCTCGGCCGTTGAAAATGCCTCACGCTGTGCCGCTGGCGGGCTGAACAAGCGTACCGCAGGAGAGCCAAAAAGGCGTGCCGCTGGAGCCCCAAATGGGCGTGCCGCTGGAGCCCCGGATGGGCGTGCCACTGGAGCCCCAAATGGGCGTACCGCTGGAGCCCCAAATGGGCGTGCCGCTGGGGCCCCGGGTGGGCGTGCCGCTGGAGCCCCGGATGGGCGTGCCGCTGAAGCCCCCCCAAGGGGGTGTGCCGTTGAAGGCCCTGGGCCGTGCTGCTGGGACCCCAAAGGGGGTGTGTCGTTGAGCAGCCGCAGGGGTGTGCCGCTGAACAGCCCAAGGGGCGTGCTGCTGAGCACCCCAGGGTGTGCCGCTGAGCAGCCCGAGGGGCGTGCTGCTGAACAGCCCAAGGGGCATGCCGCTGAGCACCCCAGGGTGTGCTGCTGAGGGCTAAATTGGGCGTGTTTCTGAGCCCGTTCTGAACCCGTTATGGACACGAGTCATGGCCTATTTGGCTTTCTTCGAGGCCCACGGATTGTGGGGCCCTTTATGATTAGTTTCTCTTCAATGTCGTGACTCCGGAGATGGCTTCACAGCAGTATGCATATTTGAGGAGCCCGGGCGATCAGTCTCTCCGGGGCTTCTTCACTCGGCGTCGTTGTTGACGCGAGGCCGGGCGTGATATTTGGGTGTGCAATTCTTTGGTGTCCACAACGGGTCATGTCCATCTGAAATATTCTAAAAGTTCCAGACGGAAATAAGTTCCGTCTGAATATCCGTCTGAACATTTCCTCTCCTGCGACCAAACCCTTCCCCCCCGATCTCCCTCTCACTCTCTGTACACTCTCACCGCTTCTCCCCACCGGATCGAGCTCTCGCCGTCCTCGCCGTCGCCGCCGTCCTTGCTCGATCGCCGTCCTCTCTGGCTCCGGTAAACCCTCTCCCTCTCTTAGTCTCCCTCATTCCCTCTCCCTCTCCCGCTCCCTCAGTCCCTCTCTGTAACACACGCATGCACCCACCCGGCAGAGGGGGCGCCGGCCGACGGTGCTCGACCCCCTCCCCCTCCCTCCCTTTCCCTATCTCCCGCCTCTCTCTCCGGCGGCGTACGGCGGTCTCTCTCCGGCGCGGCCTCTCCCTCCCTCTCCCTCTCTTCCGGCGTGGTCTCCGGCCTCTCTCTCCCTCACTCCCTCTCTCTGTAACACGCACACACACGCATGCACACACATAGGGGGCCGGCCGTGCTTCCCCTCACTCCCTCTCTCTGTGCACGGGGTCGACCCCCCTTTCTTCCCCTCTTCTGTGAAACCAGAAGTACAACCCCCCCCCCCCAAAAAAAAAAAAACAACGCAAAAAGAATGAAAGAAGAAGATTAAAAAAAGAGTGAATATTGTTGTCTTTAGTTTAGTTGTGGCTCATCTAGCTGAAATGTTGATAGCACGGAATGGTTCTTATCTTTTTATTCTTATTTTTCTGAATGGTCTTCTTAACTTGTGAAAAGCCAAAGTGTTACATGGTAGTTTATGCTTAACTATTGATTCAAAGGGTCATTGCATGGCTTGTATGTTGCAAACTGTTTGCTACCATCAGGAAATGTATATATTTATTATTCTTCTATAATCCTGTTGGCATGTGCAATACATTTCTTTCCCAAACTCTGCCTCCCATTTGGTGGTGCAAGTTGTTAATCATCCTATGTTTGGCTAGAATCTGGAGTCATGAATTTTTGGTTGGCTGTTACTTAGTGTTTACATAGCATCCACCCTTCAGTCAGACTTCTTTCTATTCTGTGTTCTCTTTTTTGGCCCAGAGAACAAGAATGATAGTTTTGTGCACTTACATTTTTCATTCCATGCATATCTTCAAATTAATCGTTTATATCTCCATCCAGTGTTGCTGGCTATGTTATAGTTTCTCCATGTTTCATCATATGGCTTGGCGAATCCAAGTGGAAGAGTGTGGGTTGTGATGTGAACCATTTGCAATTAAGGGTTCGACCTGTACATTAAGGGTTTAGTATCACATGTGATATGGCCAAGTACACTCCTATAATCAATTCCTTTAACTTCTCATACTGCTTTTTCCTTAAAAAAGAAACACTTTGCACACATTGTTCTTCATTTTGACATATTCCAGTGCAAAGGTCAACTGACTTTAGATGAAGTGGTTAGTTAACCTTAATATATAAGTTTAGTTGCCTTAATATAACTGGCCAGGTAAGAAAAGATCATTGTGAAGATAGGAAATAGGTCCTGATCTATGGAAATTGTCAATCTCTCTCATCTACTGTCAGTGGATCTCATCCATGTATTCTCCTAAATTGCACTGGGTAAAATTGCCAATGTTCCCCCATCCCAAACAATGACAGGACACATACATGGCCCATCGAGGAAATGTTGGACTCCCTGATCCCTATTGAACAAGATCACATCCTTTTCTCCTCCATCTGAATGTAAAAAATACACCTTTAAGAACCCAAAGTTGATTTCCTCTGACCTAAAAAATACACTAGACAATAGAGATTCCCTCTCCTCCAACTGTGACTTAATTAATATCCATACTATTTGAAGCTAAAAAAACCAATTTTAAAATTTGAAAGATTATAATTGAATGTTAACTTTATTGATTAACTACAATTATCCAAGAAGTATCCAGATCGTTATTGGAAAGCTACTAATTAATGGGCCATTTTGGTTGGGCTTTTATTGGGCCGTGTCCGGGGGGCATTAAAAATACCTTCAAAAATGATTGACACAGAGATGACATGCAAGGCCTACTCTCCATTTTAAAAGTACAATTATTCTTCCTGTCAAGGATGCCACACCTTTACTGTCCTTTACATGTTAATGAAACTGGGGGATAAATCATTTACCCAGGAAGGGGACATCATTAAAATTGTTAACAAGAACTTCACCTTCGAAGGGCTGCAGCAAGGCTTTCAGTATTTGGCCCATCCAAGTTAGTCGTGGGTTCATCAAGTGCGGGTTGCTAGGTGGCAAAGCCAGCTTCACACATAGATTTTAATATTTACAATGACTTGTTCAAAAATAAGCTTTTTTTAGATTTAAAAAAAATCAGCTAAATGTTTACGGTTGCTCTCTCACGTTTTCCTATCATTTAGGATGGTTAAAAGCATGCTAGAGTGGTAATTTTGAATGAAAATTGCATGTGGGTTGTAGTTCCTTAAAACCCTAAATGTTTAATCACGTTTAATGCTTCATTTATTCTGTATGAATTTTTTTTTTATATGTTTAAGGTCTGTATGACACAGAGGGAAGAGGTACGGCCCCCGTTGGGGCAGGCAGCTAGGGCTCAGGTAGAGCATGGCGAAATACAACCCTTGCCCGCGGGTGTAGTTCCATAGGTACCAGGACCGACTGAATTCTTCTTGCGGTCATCTCAATTCCTGCAATTGCGACAGGAGGGATTCCCAGTTGCTCTTTATTGGGCCAAATTTCGGGAGCTGAGCAAGTTTGCACCACCTATCATGGCGAATCAAGTGATGTTGACCCAACAATTCATCACAGGGCTGAGATCAGAAATCCATCGTACCCTTATGATGACTGGTGTGAGCAACTTGGAGATAGTTTTTCAGACTGTGGCAATCTTGGAGATGGATTTTCTGAGGGTTCAGGAGTAGAGCCGAATGGCACAAATTCATCAACGTGACCCACAGCACCTTCCTGTCCAGCAAGCGGTGTTACCTAGACCTCCTTTACCTGCTCTTAGACAACCTCAGAGAGAAAATCGAAGGCAAAGGATCAGGCAGATGAGAGATCTTCGGCACCGTCAGAATAGGCGGCAAAATCGGCAGCAGACTTCGACTAAGAGTGTACTTCAACCAGTGGATCAATTACCATAGCAAAGGTTAGCAGTTCAGGGAGAATAGTGCCAGAGATGTGGTGGTCCACACCTCAATCAGGCTTGCCCGAAAATCGTTGAAGTCAGGAGCTATTTTATGTGCGCTCAGGTAGGCCATATTGCGAGCCAATGCCAGTTACGCAGATGTTATCGATGTGGTCAGGCGGGACACTATCATCGTGAGTGTCCTCGGCTGTTTCCTTAGCGGCTTGGTAGTAATGTTGAGAGGTACTGTAGGTACAATCATGTAAGACTTTTGGCATATAGTTGTCCTGGGGTGTTGCCTCTGCTTCAATTATTTTGGCCCTGGATGAGCCGCTCTTGTATAGAAGTTACGGCTTAAATTTTTGTCTGGCTTCTGCTAGTCGGGGTATGCCCCAAGGTTTTGTACTTTTCTTTTTGTTTAACTGTACCTTTAGGACTTGTATATATCTAGAGTGAAAATTGTATAAAATTGTGTAAATCTAACGAATTATGACCACTATATAAACTTGGTTGACGAAGAGAAGAATAGGCCAAGACCCAAACATGAGTGGGCCAAGGCCCAAATATGAATCGGCCAAGTAAGCCAATCGAAGAAGAAGAGGAAAGAAGGGGGGAAAGAAATCAAAAAAAAGTGACTTGGTTTGAGCCGGATACCAAGCATGAGCCCGGCGGTCAGAAGTGCATTCTTCAAATGTACTTAGTTTAAAATTGAAGAAGTTGGGTTTGGGGGTCTAAAATCTAAAATATCGCTCTGATCGGCGTGCCGATTGTTCCAACAGGACTTGGGAGGTAAAAGTGACTTGGAAGAGCTGACGGAATTCAAATCGGATACCCGACTTGAGCCCGACGCTCAAAGTACTCAAATCAAAACTAAGTTAGTTTTCAAAGCTAACTTAGTTTAAAATAATTCACATAACTAGGGGTTCGGGGGTCCAAAATGTATAATACTGGCATGATCGGCGTGGCGATCATTCCGATGCGACCTGGGTGATGAGAGTGACTTGGAAGAGCTGACGGAATTCAAATTGGATACCTGGCTTGAGCCCGGTGCTCAAATTACTCAAATCAAAACTAAGTTAGTTTTCAAAGCTAACTTAGTTTAAAACAATTCACATAACAAGGGGTTCAGGGGTCCAAAATGTGTAATACTAGCCTGATCGGGTGCCGATTATTCCGACGCAACCTGGGTGATGAGAGTGATTTGGGAGAGCTGACGGAATCTAAATCGGATACCCGGTTTGAGCACGGTGCTCAGAAATGCATTCTTCAAATGCACTTAGTTTAAAATTGAAGAAGCTGGGTTCGATGGTCCAAAATCTAAAATATCGCTCTGATTGACGTGCCGATTGTTCCAACATGACTTGCGAGGTAAAAGTGACTTGGGAGAGCTGACGGAATCCAAATCGGATACCCGGCTTGAGCCCGACGCTCCGATGTGCATTCTTCAAATGCACTTAGTTTAAAATTGAAGAAGTTTGGTTCGGGAGTCCAAAATCTAAAATATCGCTCTGATCATTATATCGATCGTTCCAACATGACTTGGGAGGTAAAAGTAACTTGGGAGAGCTGATGGAATCCAAATCGGATACCCGGCTTGAGCCCGACGCTCCGAAGTGCATTCTTCAAATGCACTTAGTTTAAAATTGAAGAAGTTTGGTTCGATAGTCCAAAATCTAAAATATCGCTCTGATCATTGTGTCGATCGTTCCAACATGACTTGGGAGGTAAAAGTGACTTGGGAGAGTTGACGGAATCCAAATCAGATACCCGGCTTGAGCCCGACGCTCAGAAGTGCATTCTTCAAATGCACTTAGTTTAAAACTAAAGAAGTTGGGTTCGACGGTCCAAAATCTAAAATATCGCTCTGATCGGCGTGCCGATTGTTTTAACACGACTTGGGAGGTAAAAGTGACTTGGGAGAGCTGACGGAATCCAAATCGGATACTCGACTTGAGCCCGACGCTCAAATTACTCAAATCAAAACTAAGTTTGTTTTCAAAGCTAACTTAGTTTAAAACAATTCACATAACTAGGGGTTCGGAGGTCCAAAATGTATAATATTGGCCTTATCGGCGTGCCGATCATTCCAACATGACCTAGGTGATGAGAGTGACTGGGAAAGCGTGACGGAATCCAAATTAGATACCCGGTTTGAACCCGGCGCTCCGAAGTGCATTCTTCGAATGCACTTAGTTTAAAATTGAAGAAGTTGGGTTCAGGGGTCCAAAATCTAAAATATCGCTCTGATCGGCGTGTCGATCGTTCTAACAGGACTTGTGAGGTAAAAGTGACTTGTGAGAGCTGTCAAAATCTAAATCGGATATCCAGTTTGAGCCCGGCACTCAGAAATGCATTATATCTTATTTAAATTTATACAATCAAGCAAAATATTTAACTTATTTACTCCATAATCTTTATTTATGAATGCATATTTTAATGTTATTATTTTCTTAATATAGGATCCTCCAGCGAGTGCCGATAGAGGAGACGAGCAGGACGGAGAGGATGAGGATATAGACGATCCTTGTTGATTTTTTATTATTATAAATTTGATAAATGTTATTGTGTTTCATTCCTTGTGATGGATTGTTTTTATGTTTTTATTTAAATAGGTTTCGACGGATTACTTTTATGTTTTTATTATTATATCTGGATTAATTTTATTTAAACAGGTTTTTATATATAATTTTTAATTTTTTAAAAAATAAAAACTTTTTTCCGACGGATTTTTAGACGTATCCGTTGAAAACTGCGGACCGAATCTCCGACTAAATATCATTTTCATCTGAAAACATATATATTTATTTATTTTAACGTTCCAAACTTCGGACGGAATCTCCGTCTAAACATCATTTTCGTATGGAAACTTCGGACGGAATTTCAGACGATACTCTTATCTATCGGAAAACATATTATTTTATTTATTGCAATTCCGACGGAATTTATGACGATTTTGGATTCCGTCTGAAATAATTCGGACAGTAATTGAGACGAAATTACTGTGCGTCGGTAATATTTCGGACGGAATGAGAGACGGATATATATGGCCGTTGGAACTTTATCCCGTCAAATAGTTCCAATGGAATTTTTGTCAACCCTTTATCGGTCGGAAGCTTCGGATGGATTTATGAAGGAACTAGAATGCGTCGGAATTACCGACAAAGATTACCCGACGGACCTAATCCGTCTTAATTCAGTCTGAAAACCGTATGAAAATTATGTTCAGATGAACACTCAGACGGATTTTCGACGGATCATGTCCGTCAGAAACTCCGTCTTTTCTTGTAGTGCAACAGTCCTGGACAGCCCTACTATAGTATGGACATAATTTACTAACCATGTTCGTTTGCAGAATAGGTTAAGAACACCGTAACGGGAGTTAGCTTACTTCAAATGATAAGTAATTTTATTTTGATCGAGGAATATCATAACCGGGGTTAACTTATTTCGACTTTTCTTTCGAACAACTAAATCAACCCTTAACCCAAATACCAGCCCTTAACCCAGATACCAACTAGAATATGGCATCCGCAAAATCAAATCGACGAGGATGGATAAAAGTGGGATGTCCGAGTTAACCCGACCTATTATGCAAACAAACAAGGCCTAATGGAGCACATTGCAAAGAATACTGTAGTTGATTTGGCCATTTACAAAGAATAATAATTGCTTAGTTAAAATGGAAAGCAATTTCTATAATACATTATCATCATCATATTCCTACTAAATTGAGTGGAGAGTTCTAGAAAATGGCAGCTATTTTTATTAAGATGTGCCATACCGAAATGATTAAAACAGATGAAGCAAGAATTCATAGGTGAATAGGAAAGAAGATAAGGGACATCACATAACACATGGCACTAAGATAGATAAAAGAGTAGCAACAACAGTTAGTTGGCAAAGTCATTTGTGACAGTTTTAGAGACGAGCAGAGAAGACTGATGGGAGCACTTTTTAGGATATCTAGTCACCATCTTTGAAAGAGAAAAACTGAGAACAACTCAAATAAGGACAGTGAAGAGAAATATGAAACGCTAGCTTGCTTAATAGAGTGGGAAGGCAAGCGGAATTCGAATGCCAATAATTTCATGTATGTACCAACAATTGTTCTCAAATAGATCATATTGAGCTCAAAATGTTCAATATAGGAAATGTATGGATAAAGATCTCAAGAACATTAGCTGATTGCTAATACAAGATTCTTATTCCAAATAGATCAGTATTTATCTAATCAAACAAAATGCAGAAGAAGTAGGGCCATTCATAGAAGTCATGTCAATACATCACAATAGCATCTTGTCACATCTTTGATCATTATTTTCCTTAGAAAACATAACAAAGCATATCTTGCTCATTATAGTCGTTTTTTTTCCAGTGCAGCAAACTAATCATTTGAAAACTGAATACTTGAAGACAACTCAAACCAAGAAGGAAAGATGCATCTAAATTCTGTCGTAGTAAACATCCTAGAAATCATCTGGGAAGTAACTAATAAATACCTCAAATTTAACATTATCTTCATTACAGGAACGGCCTTCCAGAAAAAGCAAAATCATTGAGAAAATTTGTCAGAACAATTGACTTTACATTAAGTAAAATCAGCTATATATATATAATTGTATGAATAATGTAGTTATCCATTATTCTTTTCATACAAAAAAGTATATTGAATTTATCCATCATAATTACTATATATATATATTTGTAAAATTGCTGATTGTACATATGAGGACCTAGGGCTCAATGCTAGTTACAAGATACGATGGCATTGGTAAGAGGAAAGTATTGGTAGTATTATGAAGT
Source organism: Amorphophallus konjac (assembly GCA_022559845.1). Lineage (NCBI taxonomy): Eukaryota > Viridiplantae > Streptophyta > Magnoliopsida > Alismatales > Araceae > Amorphophallus > Amorphophallus konjac. The sequence continues at coordinate 347,405,169 of CM040123.1, read as the reverse complement.
TGTAAGTCTACAGGATGTCGGAGATACAAATTCTTCCTTTATGCCACGGCATATCAAACAGCTTCGTCGTACACTATGCCATCAGAACAACCTTTTAGACTGCCACATAACCTATCATATATATATATATATATATATATACTTAGAGGCAGTTTGTGCATTAATTCCAGATGGTATATATAGCTAGGTTTCCCCACTGATCAGAGATGAGGATTCCTTGGTGGGAGTGACATGGGTGGGTGAACTGTGAACAGTTGTGAGTGAAGAGGAAGAGATCATATGGGAGGTTTGTTGTGGGGGGGGGGGGCGCTGGGGGGTGGAGGAAAGTGCATGCACGAGGAGGAGAGAAGGGACCATTAATTAGACTTGAGAAAAGGCTCTTTAATTACCCCTCTGCTCCCTTCAACACTACTGGGCAGGAGACAGCGAGGGATTGAGATCAATTACTTTTCTAGCAAACAATTGAAGCCCTTTAATTAGTTCTCCCCTGTTGATTCTCCTATTTTTACTACATATATATAGTTTATTGGTTAGTTTCATTGCCTTTCGTGGTCGCGTATGGATATGCAATCAACAGTCTTTAATTAGTCGGTTAATGGTGCATTCGACGATGATACAACAGCACATCCAACGGATGTTGGGTCCCATGGCCCATTAGTTCAGCCCATTGGGTAGCTATAACCCAAAGCCATGGTGGTTATTTACCCTTAACGATGATCAAGGGTGGAGATTAACTCTTATGGATGAAAAATAACAAAAGGCAAAAAGGTGTGCGCAGACTCTTGCCACTTGGTGGCTGTCCACGTACGGGAGAAGGTTTTTTAATTCTGGTTGTCGAAGAAAAAGACGGTGTGCACAGAGTTCGTGGGTTTGCGGCAGAAGCAAAACACGCACGCAAGGTTTTTTTTGCTGCTGAGAACGTGTGCGTGCAGACGGTTTTCTAGCAGCAGAAGCAGCAGTCCGTGCTGTGCTCCAGGGAGAAAAGAGAAAATAAGAGAAGAAGATAAAGAATTGTTCTTCGCCATCTGAACAGGAGACGATCAAGTTTACAGTGTAGTGTGTTTTTAATGTGATCGTGTGAGAGAGTTTAGATATTATTATATCTTTATTATTCTCTTGTGATGATAACTCAGAGTTTTCATTATTTTTATAGTGGATCTCTTTCTATGACTTGTGATTTTTCTCTTTCACTTTAGAAGAATTTTTCACATAAATCTTGGTATTGTGTGATTGTGTGCTCCATTTAATTTTTCCGCTATGTGACACGACCTGTCAAGATATGTTCGTATACGAGTTAATTTTTACCAATCAACTGGTGTCATAGCTTTGTTAGATCATATTCATTATTTGTGTGGGAACATGGAAAATGGTAATATTTCCCGCATGGTCAATTTGAATGGAAATAATTAGATGATATAGAAATAAAAAATGGAGGATCTCTTGTATTGCAAGGACATATATGGACTTTTACAAGAGGATAGTGCAAAGCCCACAACGATGACACCAGATGATTGGAAGAAGTTAGATCAGAAAATAGTGGACTTTATTTGACAGTAGTTGGATGATAGTGTCTTTCACTATGTTTCCACTGAGAACTATGCACACTATCTTAGAAGAAGTTAGAAGGTCTTTATGAGAGAAAAATGACTGGTAACAAGGGTTTCTTGATTAAAAAGCTTGTAAACTTGAAATATAAAGAAGGCGCTTCTATTGCTGAGCACTTGAATGAAATGTAAAACATCACTAACCAGTTATCCTCTATTAAACTGTCTCTTGATGATGAGTTGCATGTATTGTTATTTCTCAGTTCGTTGCTAGAAAGTTGGTAGACACTGGTGGTTTCTCTTAGTGATTTTGCGCCAGACGGTGTTGTCTCTATGAGCCAAGTAACAAGCAGTTTGTTGAACGAGGAGTTGAGGAAGAAAAATTCAACAACTTCTCAAAGTGATTCAGAGGTACTTGTCTCAAAGAATAGAGGAAGGTCAAAGTATAGAAGCAGAAGCTATTCACACAAGAGTAGAAGTAAGTTAAGACCAAGAAAAGACATTATTTCTTACAATTGTAGTGAGAAAAGGTATTTTAAGAATTAGTGCAACCAACCTAAGAAGAACAAGAAAAAAGGAAAAGAAGTGAAGAATGCAGAGTCAAAGGAGAATTTCATAGCAACTGTGCAAGGTGACGATTATTTGATTTTGTTTACTTTTGATGATATTTTTTCTTGTGTATACCGTGATCTTGAGTGGGTGATTGACACAGGTGCTTCTTACCATGTTACATCATGGAGAGAGTTCCTTGCTACCTACAGGACTAGAAACTTTGGTGTTGTCAAGATGGGCAACCATAGCACAGTAGAAATCATTGGCATGGGTGACATCCACATCAAGACCAACTTTGGTTGCAGGTTGGTGCTCAAGGATGTGAGGCGTGTGGCTGACTTAAGGCTGAATTTAATATCAGTTGGAAAGTTAGATGATGAAGACTTTTATAGTAGATTTCACAAAAGAAAATGGAAACTCAATAAGGGTTCACGTGTTGTAGCTAGTGGGAAGAAATATCATACCTTGTATAGGTTGCAGGCTAAAGCTTGTGGTGAGCAGTTGAATGCTACAGAGAAAGACTTCAGCGTGGAGTTACGGCATAGGCAACTGGGACACATGAGTGAGGATGGGATGCAAGTTCTTTCCAAGAGAGAAGTCTTGCCAGACTTCAGAGGTATATGTCTGAACTCATGTATTGATTACTTGGTTGGTAAGCAAGATAGAGTTTTTTTTTCTAGTCCTACTTTGTCTATAAAATGCATGCTTTGGATCGAGTCTATACATATGTCTATGGTCCTTTGAGGGCAAAAACTCCTGGTGGATTTGCTAATGTTCCATGTATCAATTGTGCACTTTACTTTATCACTTTTATAGATGATTTCTCCAGGAAAATTTGGGCTTATGTTTTGAAAAGTAAAGATCACGTTATTAATGTCTTCAAAGAATTCCATGTCAGGGTTGAAATTAAAGAAAGGTAGGAAGAAAATTGAAATACATAAGGTCAGATAATGGTGGTGAGTATATAAGGTCATATAATGATTATTGTAGGTCACATACATGGTATTCAGCATGAGATGACAGTTCATGGTACACCTCAGCATAATACAATTACAGAGAGGATGAATTGCACCATCATGGAAAAGATCATATGGACGCATTCACAAGCTAAACTATCCAAAATATTTTAGGATGAGGCATTGAGGACTGCAGTTGGTGTGATCAACGTGTCACCGTGTACAACTCTAGATGGTGATATTGCAGAGCATATATAGTCAGGGAAAGATGCCTCCTACATATATTTAAGAGTTTTTGGCTACCGTGTATTTACACATGTTCTAGACATTAAGAGATCCAAACTAGATGGTGTTGGCCCCGATAGGCGAGCGGACAAGAAGGGTGGTTGAATTATCCCCCACGCGATATGGAAAATTTTAAAACTATCTTGGAAAGATTAGCAAGTTTAACGAGATTGATGAACATAAACTAAACAGAGTAAACTAAGTTCTCTCAATCTCACCGAACTCACTCGATCATGTAAACGGATTTATCAAGTAAGCACGCAGTGCGGTGTACAGCAGACAAACAAGTAGTGTGTGTGAACAATATGTAATCTGAAAATAAGTTCCTGACAATGGGATAGAAGATAAGGAATCAATCACACAACTCAAACCACAACGCACAGGGATTTTTAAGGTGGTTCGAGATCACGACGGGCTCCCTACGTCCACCCCTTACCAAACCGGTAAGGCTTCACTGCCGGAAAATCAGCACGGGGATAAATCCCCAACATGGAGCGATACTCCAACACACACGCAGGATGACGCCTACACACACACACGGGGACACGTCCTAACACATACACGAAGACGGAGCCTCTAACACGATCCGACGACCGGATCAACAACACACACACACTGCAACAGTCGCAGCACAACCACACACACGATCGCACGCAGGTGATCAAACCACACACACAATACTTCTAATATGCTGTGCCCCTGTGATTTTGATGATAGCAAACACTACGAGTCACCATGTGTCTGCATATGAAAGATTGAATGATGTTGCACTAATGGGTTTGCTTGTTGCATACTGCTTTTGTAAGGCACACACTTTCAGAGGATCATGTCTGACTCATATGCATTTTAGGGACCAAGGTCCGTGTAGACCTTATCAATGTGCATTTCAAGGTCAGTGCATTCACTTATGTTCAGCACATTATGACGATGCATACTTGTGGTTCATCATACTAGGCTGCACAACAAAGTCAGTGCATGTCACTATTCATGTGCATCTAGGTTTGTGCATTCAAGTCCATGCACACTGTCTTGGCAGATGCAAGTCGGTGCAATGCACTGTAGCACACGCAGTCAAAGTCTGTGCAAATCTAGTTGCTGCGAGCATATAAGTCAGTGCATCATTGTCATGTGTCACCACACGGTCGGTGCACATCTTCTGCGTGCACTATGCTAGCTTGTGCATATCTGCTCGTATGTCTCCAAGGTTTGTGCATCGTTTCATGTTAGTTGGGAATAGGTCGGTGCATTTATCTATGTTGAGTTCATAATGTCTGGTTTGTCAAGTCTAAGTCAGTGCAGTTGTTTCTCTCTGCAAGGTTGTGTTAGTCGGTGCTTAGTCTAAGTTAGTTAGAACGAGTTTGTGTTGTGCAAGTCTGGTATAGAAGTCTATGCATGTTTAAGTCTAAGGAAATACTAGGTCATTGCATTCCCCGTATTTGCACACATTAAGTCGGTGCACATTTTGTGCGAGCGATATTAAAGTCTGTGCAACTTGAGGTTTGACATATAGAGTCGATGCATTGCCTGCAGTATGCACACACGTAGTCTGTGCATCTCCTTGCCCTACAGCCATAATGAGTCTGTGCATACTTCTTTGTCCACACCGATGGCCTGTGCAGAACCTGCTATTGTATGTATTGAGTCTATGCATACTGAGTCTGCCCATGTGTGCTTTCTGGACCGTTAAACATTTTCTTAGCAAGTCTGTGCAATCTTGATATCTATATGACTATCGTATATTTTGACAGGTTAATAGGTCAACTGCTCGTGATCACGTGATCCAAGGTAGACCGTCCTTGATAAAGGACTGCCACGTGGAAAGCTACAGTGCTCAGAGTTGGACACATGGCTGAGAGCTTTCTGGAACCATTTGGCGAGAGTATTCCCTCCACACGCCCAGTGCGTGAGCTCGTGGGTCCCTGACTGAAGATATATAAGACCCTTCTTCTGCGAACAGAAAATACACAATGCTAGAATTAAAGATATATGAGTGGAGATCTGAGGAGAGAAGAAGAGTAGAACAAGAGTAGAGCTGAAGAAAAAAAAAAGAGAGCAGAAGATTCTGAGAGCCAGAGAGCTTGTGAGAAGAGTTGGAGAGACAGTAGCAGTAAGAGTTTGAGAAAGAAGAAAAGGAAGAAAGAGAGAGAGAGATCGTGAAGAGAAGATTGAAAGAGAGACATCACGAAGAGAAGAGAAGAAGAGCAGAGATGAAGAACAAGAAAGATAGAGAGAAATCAGAGAGAGTCTAAAAGAGAAGCACGAGTGCAGTGAGAAGAAGAAGGAAGAGAAAGGGTGAGGGAGTTCGAGGAAAAGAAAGTGAAGCTGCTTGAAGACCTGTTCAACTGAAATTTGGATCAAATCCAATTCAGTCAGCTCTTGCGAGAGCCACAGTTATTTTTCGATTCCATCCAGCTTTCAGTCGCTGTGATTCTTCATCTTTTGTTTCTTTTATACCTTTGTTTCAAGCTGTAAGTCAGCAGAGCAAACTGTGTCGCTCAGCGGTTGCAGAGGATCGGTTCCTCTGGTCGGCTAAGCTGTATTGCCCAGCGGTCAAACTGTCAGTCAGGGGTTGTTCGCAAGCTGTGAGGCCCAGCAGTTAAGCTGTGTATCAGCGGGAATCCACACTCTGGTTTGAGTGTGGGGTGGACGTAGGTGTAACGACCCAGAGTTCAGGATATCGATATACCGATAACATCGATACACCGATACCAAGAACTGGGGAAGCCACCCAAGAGGCTGATGAGGCCCCTGAAGGGTTAGTAAGGTTATGTCGAGGGAATGTATAACGAACTGTAATTTGGAACGCGTAGATTACAATTAAGTAATAAAATTAACACAAGTGCGGAAGCAATTCAAAATAACCAGAGTGATATATATATATATAAACTAGTCCAGATAAACAAAAGTACTAGTCCACAAGGGTACAACTACACGGGGCATACCCCGGCAAAGGTACAACAAAAGCCTCGAAAAGGCGGCACGACTAGAGCTGGCAGCTAGACGCGGTCTCCGAAACAGCTCACGAAGCACCGGGAGACGACGGGTGCGGCTCAACTGAAAGGAGAAGGGTGAGTCACAGCCAGACTCAGTAGGGGTCACGCGGATCCCTACCTCGCACTACACAAGCATTCATGTATAAATAAAAGCAATTAGAGCATGCATTTAATTAAAATAACAGGCAATGGCATGAATAAACTACTCAAGTAAAACTGTAAACTCTAACTAAGCAAGTAGAACAGCTAACACATGCCACAGCTAAATAAATGCAAGCGACTAAAACTAAATCTACCAAAATGGAATAAGCCTTAACTAATCCAAACAATAAGGAAGGACAACCACTGGAGCAGAAACCAGAAGCGTCCACTGACGACTTACACTGCGTCTCAAGCACTCGCAGTCGACAAAGCGACAAGCTGGGCGCACAAACAGTACCAAACCAAGTGACCAGTCGGAGTGGCACCCGTCGGTGTCAGTCCACAGTCTCCGACCACATGTGCACACACTGACTCTAGCCTGAGCCAGGCCCTCTAGCTAGTTTTCTCCCTTGGTAGGACGCTACCATTGGCTGGGAGCCCACGGAACTAGCTTACAAACCGTGTATGGGAAACACCCCTCCGCTATCCTCCAGCGGGTCGGCACTCAACAGACCTTAGGGCAACAACAGTGGTTCCATTGCATGGAAAGAAAAGCTATTCTATTGGTATAAGAAACATGCCATCGAACAATGAAACAACATAAACATGGCACATTTACGTAAAGGAACGCATAACAAATGGCTGGCAACTTATTAAACCCAACAGGCAAGCGGCGGTCGGATGCCCACGCGCTACATGAAAGTAACGGTCGGAGGCTGGCGCGTTACACCAAGAACGACGCGTCTGTCTCCGTCCGTCACTCCTGCCTGAGTTCCAGCTCAAAAGGCCCAAAAGGGAATGTGACGGTAGGGGCCCTGTGCGTTACATCGATGCAACGCGTTGGGTCACCGCCGTTACATCCACTCGAGGCCAAAAACCAACGTACAGCATTAGAAATCAGACGCAGGCGAAGCGACGCGCTCACTCAGGCGCGTCGGACGGAAGCGACGGCCGGCCGACTGGCCGTCGGGCTAACCGCCTCACCCGGTCAACGTAAAACGACGGACGAGTAACGGATGGGGATCCCACCGTTACTCTCCAAATAACGCACCCTCATCGGGCCGTTGTTTGGAAATGACGTGTCCACTAAGGACCGTCAGGCGTGTGACGGTTCCTGGCAGTACCGTCACACCACCTGGAACACGGGCGGGTACGGTTTGAAAACCGGAGCCCTCCCGGACGATAAAAATCGTCGGGTAACATCGTAGAAACCTGTAACCTGTCAAACCATACAACCCAAGCAACAAAATAACACCCAAATATCACACATGCAAAGCCCACAATGCATCAAATTCAAGAATTAAGCTAAAACCCCAAAATTATGAAATATGAACATTAAGCATGCTACGGGGTTCTAATCAAAGGAACGAGCTATAGGAAATGATCCTAGCGAGATCAGGATTCCATCCCCCTACCTTTTGCGAGCCGAAACCGGCGATAGGGCCGCATGCAAGGAGGTAGGCTCACCGGGCCTTCACGCTCCGCCTCGCTCCCACGAGCCACGAAACACGTCGAGGTGGGCGTCCACGCGATCCACGCGACGCAAGGAATCCACCGGTACCTCCCACGCCTCAATCCGGCGCCAAAAAGCCTGCTTCCCAAGGGGAGGGGAGAGAGGCGATCGGCGAGAGGAGAGAGTGAGTGAGGTGAGATCGACGAGGGAGAGAGAGAGAGAGAGTGAGGGTGAGGGTGAGGGAATTAAAAGAAAAAAAATAAAATTAAAATATATATAATATAATTATTATATATATTAAAATCTTATTAATTTCTAATAACCCTCAAAGCTCCAAATAAATCCGGAAAAATACCAGAAAAATTCCTAAAAATCCAAGAAAATAGCCGAAAATTCCAGAACAAATACTAGAACAAAATCCATTAAGGATCCATTAAGGCACGGGCCTTACAGTCCCTCCCTTCTAATAAAAATTTCTCCCTCGAAATTTACAATAATGGAAAGAGGAGGAAACTGAGAAATGACATATACCTCACTGGAATAAGAAAGGAAAAAGCTGACGCATCTCATCTTCGCGTTCCCAAGTGGACTCATTACCAGAGTGACGCTGCCAAGCAACTCTTACCAGAGGGATAACCTTATTTCTCAACCGCTGCTCACGACGGTCTTCAATTCTAATAGGGAACTCTGGCGCAGACAAATCAGCAGTCACCTCAGGCCAAACTGAATCATCTAGAACATGAGAAGCATCCGGCACATATTTCTTCAACTGAGATACGTGGAACACATCATGAATAGCTTGCATGGCCGCAGGTAGTTATAGACAATAAGCCACCTGACCAATAGCTTCAACGATCGGAAAAGGGCCAACATACCGCGGACTAAGCTTTCCACGCTTCCCAAACCTGGAAACACCTTTCATCGGAGATATTTTAACAAACACCATAACTCCTGGCTCAAATTGTAGTGGACGTCTGCGCTGATCTGCATAACTTTTCTGTCAACTCTGAGCCGTCAACAATCTCTGTCTGATCAAACGAACCACATCAGAACACTGCTGGACCATATCAGGTCCGGTCAACAATCTGTCCCCAACATCAAACTAATTCAGAGGAGTACGACAAGGATGACCATACAGTGCTTCATAAGGAGCCATTCTAATACTGGAGTGAAAACTATTATTATAGGCAAATTCAACAAGTGGCAAATGCTGACTCCACGAACCCTGCCAATCAAGACAACGCAATCTCAGCATGTCCTCCAAAGTCTGAATAGTCCTCTCTGACTGTCCATCTGCCTGAGGGTGATACGCTGAACTGAAAGCTAACTCAGTGCCCAAAGCTTTCTGGAAACTGCGCCAGAAGCCGGAGGTAAAACATGGGTCACGATCTGACACAAGTGAAACAGGAACTCCATGCAGTGGCACGATCTTCTGCACATACAGCTCGGCCAACCTCTGCACATTCCAGGCAACCTTAATTGGCAACAATCTGGCAGTTTTAGTCAATCTGTCGACAAGCAACCAGATACCATCAAAACCTTGAGAAGTCCGAGGTAAACCCACCACAAAATCTGTAGTAACATGGTCCCATTTCTACATCGGAATCTCTAATGGCTGAAGTAAACCACCTGGCTTTTGATGTTCAGCTTTAACCTGCTGACAAGTCAAGCACTTAGAAACAAATATAGCCACGTCTTTCTTCAAACCTGGCCACCAGAACTGCTTTTTCAAATTCTAATACATCTTGGTGACACCTGGATGAATAGCAAAACGGGAACCATAGGCTTCACTCAGAATCTCATGCCTCAAATCATCATCAGCGGGAACATACCATCTGCCCTGAAAACTGACAACCAGCTCGTCATCAAATTCCACATCATATCTTGATATAACACGGGCTAAAACCGAATCCGCTTGCTGAGCTTCTTTAATATGCTGATATAGAGCTGAACCCAAAATCAAACTAGCACAAACCGCCATCTTCGGATCAGAAGGAAACTCTACACTGAATGCCTCGCTCGGAAGCCATTTCCACAATTTCCATTCATGAAGTATCAAATGACTGACCTGCACTTTCCTGCTCAGAGCATCAGCCACAACATTCATTTTACCCGGCTGATAGGAGAGTGTAAAGTCAAAATCTTTCATGAATTCCATCCATCGGCGCTGCCTGAGATTCAAATCTTTCTGGGAGAATATATACTGTGAACTCTGGTGATCAGTAAAAATCTGAAATTTCTCGCCATACAGATAATGTCTCCAGATCTTTAAGGCAAAAATAACTGCAGCTAGCTCTAGATCATGAGTGGGATAATTCTCTTCATGTCGTTTCAATTATCGAGATGCATATGCGATAACTTTACCATGTTGCATCAGCACTGCACCCAAACCTACTCGAGAAGCATCAGTACAAACCAGAAAACCACCCGAGTCGGAAGGCAAAGTCAACACAGGAGAAGAAGTCAATAGCCTTTTCAATTCAACAAAGCTAGTCTCACACTGATCCGACCAGACAAAAGGTACATCTTTACGAGTCAGTGTAGTCATCGGGGCTGCAATCTTTGCAAAATCTTGGATGAATATGCGGTAATACCCAGCCAAACCTAGGAAGCTTCGTATTTCTGTCACAGTTCTAGGCCTCTGCCAACTCAACACGGCATCAATCTTTGCAGGGTCTACTGCCACTCCGTCACCAGAAATCACGTGACCAAGAAAATGAATCTCCCGAAGCCAGAATTCACATTTACTGAACTTCGCATAAAGCTCGTGATCCCTTAGAGTCTGCAGAACGATCCTCAAATGCTGCACATGATCTTCATCAGAGGCAGAATAGATCAAAATATCATCAACAAAGATCACCACAAACTGATCAAGAAATGGACGAAAGATGCGCTGCATCAGGTCCATAAAAGCTGCTGGGATATTAGTCAAACCAAACGGCATGACCAAAAATTTAAAGTGACCATAACTAGTGCTGAAAGCCGTCTTCTCCACATCAGATTCCCGGATTCACAATTGGAAGTAGCCAGACCGGAGATCAATCCGTGAAAAGACAGTAGCAGACTGTAACTGGTCAAACAAATCATTAATCCTGGGAAGCGGATACTTATTCTTGATAGTCACCTGATTCAATTGCCTGTAATCAATACAAAGTCTCAGGCTTCCATCTTTCTTCTTCACAAACAACACTGGAGCACTCCACGGAGAAAAGTTGGGGCGAATATAACCCTTTTCCAGTAACTCAAGTAGCTGTGCTCGCAGTACTTTCAATTCAGCTGGAGCCATTCGGTACGGTGCCTTCGCTAATGGGCCTGTACCTGGAATCAGTTCAATCACCATCTCAATCTCTCGCTCTGGAGGCAAGCCTGGCAACTCGTCAGGAAACACATCAGGGAACTCACAAACAAGAGGAATATCACTGACTTCCTATCGTGGTTTTTCAACAGCAACCACAGAAGCAAGAAATCCCTGGCAACCTGCACTAAGCGACCTGTAGGCTCGAATAGCAGAAATAATCATACGAGAAGAACGAGATCGAATATCTTGGAAATAAAAAATTGATTTCCCCTGTGGCTGAAAGTAGACTTTTTTCAATCTACAGTCAACCACAGCTCCATAATGCTCCAACCAATCCATTCCCAGAATAACATCATAATCTGCCAACTGCAATGCATACAATCTCGCTGGCAACTGGTGATTATCGATCATAACAGGAGACTCTTCCAAACACAGAGGTGTAATCATGAAATCTCCCGAAGGCATCTCAACATACATCTCACAAGTTATCTCTGAAGTCGGTTCCTCAATACATGCCATGAAATCCTCAGAAATAAAAGAGTGAGAAGCACCAGAATCAAATAAGACACGAGCTGAATGATCATAAAGCATAATCGTACCTTCCACAAGATGGGACGCAACAGCTTCAGCTCTAGTCATATGAGAAACTTTGCCTTTCTGCTTCTTCGATCCAGCTGAGGATTGCTGAGAAGACGCCGACGCTTGAGAAAAGAACTGTTGAGCTTGCGGTGCAGGAGGATGTCTGAATTGCGACTGCTGAGGTTGAGAAAATTGAGGAGCTTGCAAATGCTTCGGCCTCAGCGGGCAATCCCGAACCACATGACCCGGCTGGTCACATCTGAAACAAACAACAGGTAGAGAACACGGCTGGCCCTTATGATGACCACCGCATCTCCGACACGTCCATGGCTGACTGACAGCTGAACTCTGACGAGTCTGAGTAGAAGGTGCTGTCGGCTGCTGAACTACATCTGTACCAGACGACTGCTGGAAAAACTTCTTCTTCTTCTTGAACCTCTTAAACTTGGTCTTGGAAGGAGAGGAAGCACTGCTAACCTCTGACTGGACTGAGGGAACACCTGGCGCTGGCGGTCGTTACACCTGCTGAGACTGCACTGCCGGCTGAACTGACCCTGCCTGAGGATACCCACCCGGTCTCGCCATCTCCAGTTCAAGAGCCACAGCTGTCTGGCACGCACCATCTAAATCCGCAACACGACTAGCAATCAGGGGCATCTTCAATTCTGGCCTCAAACCTCGCAAAAATTGCTGTGTCTTTAAAGCTTCACTAGCCAGCACATGGGGCGCATACTGACCCAATTCCATAAACTTATTCCGATACTGAAGCACCGTCATACTGCCTTGAGTCAGCTCCATAAATTGATACATCTTTGCCATTTGCAAACAGGCAGGAGTGTAGGCACGCTCGAAAGCAGCTGCGAACTCTGCCCATGTGATCTGCCGAAGGGGTCTTGAATGAAAAGCGATCTGCCACTCGGCTTTCCACCACGTAATGGCTGTACCCTGGAGTTGAAAAGCGGCAAGCACAACTTTCTCATCTTCAGCACATTCCATCGAAACAAAAACACGCTCAATAGCATCCAGCCATTGCCTCGCAACCTCTGGATCAGCTTGACCATCGAAAGGAGGCGGATTGAACATCAGGAATTCCTTTAAAGCCTTGCCTCGATTGCCAGGCGCTTCAACCGGAGGAGCAACAATCAGCGCTGGAGGAGGAACAACTGGTGCAACGGGAACAGCAGGAACTGCAGGAGGAGGTGCAGAACCACTATCTTCCTTGGGCGCATCTCGAGGAGCACGAGGAACTCGAGGAGGTCTTCCTCGATGAGGCGGCATAATTACTCTGCCGAGATCATAAAACAACAATAAAATCCATCAATCATATAGAAAACACCCTAAGCCAGCAATAGACGACATAGGACTAGCTCTGGACAAACACAAATTTCAATTCCTTATATGATTCCTCAAACAACATCTCTGATACCAACTGTAACGACCCAGAGTTCAGGATACCGATATACCGATAACATCGATACACCGATACCAAGAACTGGGGAAGCCACCCAAGAGGCTGATGAGGCCCCTGAAGGGTTAGTAAGGTTATGTCGAGGGAATGTATAACGAACTACAATTTGGAACGCGTAGATTACAATTAAGTAATAAAATTAACACAAGTGCAGAAGCAATTCAAAATAACCAGAGTGATATATATATATAAACTAGTCCAGATAAACAAAAGTACTAGTCCACAAGGGTACAACTACACGGGGCATACCCCGGCAAAGGTACAACAAAAGCCTCAAAAAGGCGGCACGACTAGAGCTGGCAGCTAGACGCGGTCTCCGAAACAGCTCACGAAGCACCGGGAGACGACGGGCGTGGCTCACCTGAAAGGAGAAGGGTGAGTCACAGCCAGACTCAGTAGGGGTCACGCGGATCCCTACCTCGCACTACACAAGCATTCATGTATAAATAAAAGTAATTAGAGCATGCATTTAATTAAAATAACAGGCAATGGCATGAATAAACTACTCAAGTAAAACTGTAAACTCTAACTAAGCAAGTAGAACAGCTAACACATGCCACAGCTAAATAAATGCAAGCGACTAAAACTAAATCTACCAAAATGGAATAAGCCTTAACTAATCCAAACAATAAGGAAGGACAACCACTGGAGCAGAAATCAGAAGCGTCCACTGACGACTTACACTGCGTCTCAAGCACTCGCAGTCGACAAAGCGACAAGCTGGGCGCGCAAACAGTACCAAACCAAGTGACCAGTCGGAGTGGCACCCGTCGGTGTCAGTCCACAGTCTCCGACCACGTGTGCACACACTGACTCTAGCCTGAGCCAGGCCCTCTAGCTAGTTTTCTCCCTTGGTAGGACGCTACCATTAACTGGGAGCCCACGGAACTAGCTTACAAACCGTGTATGGGAAACACCCCTCCGCTATCCTCCAGCGGGTCGGCACTCAACAGACCATAGGACAACAACAGTGGTTCCATTGCATGGAAAGAAAAGATATTCTATTGGTATAAGAAACATGCCATCGAACAATGAAACAACATAAACATGGCACATTTACGTAAAGGAACGCATAACAAATGGCTGGCAACTTATTAAACCCAACAGGCAAGCGGCGGTCGGATGCCCACGCGCTACATGAAAGTAACGGTCGGAGGCTGGCGCGTTACACCAAGAACGACGCGTCTGTCTCCGTCCGTCACTCCCGCCTGAGTTCCAGCTCAAAAGGCCCAAAAGGGAATGTGACGGTAGGGGCCCTGTGCGTTACATCGATGCAACGCGTTGGGTCACCGCCGTTACATCCACCCGAGGCCAAAAACCAACGTACAGCGTTAGAAATCAGACGCAGGCGAAGCGACGCGCTCGCTCAGGCGCGTCGGACGGAAGCGACGGCCGGCCGACTGGCCGTCGGGCTAACCACCTCACCCGGTCAACGTAAAACGACAGACGAGTAACGGATGGGGATCCCACTGTTACTCTCCAAATAACGCACCCTCATCGGGCCGTTGTTTGGAAATGACGCGTCCACTAAGGACCGTCAGGCGTGTGACGGTTCCTGGCAGGACCGTCACACCACCTGGAACACGGGCGGGTACGGTTTGAAAATCGGAGCCCTCCTGGATGATAAAAATCATCGGGTAACGTCGTAGAAACCTGTAACCTGTCAAACCATACAACCCAAGCAACAAAATAACACCCAAATATCACACATGCAAAGCCCACAATGCATCAAATTCAAGAATTAAGCTAAAACCCCAAAATTATGAAATATGAACATTAAGCATGCTACGGGGTTCTAATCAAACGAACGAGCTGTAGGAAATGATCCTAGCGAGATCAGGATTCCATCCCCCTACCTTTTGCGAGCCGAAACCGGCGATAGGGCCGCATGCAAGGAGGTAGGCTCACCGGGCCTTCACGCTCCGCCTCGCTCCCACGAGCCACGAAACACGTCGAGATGGGCGTCCACGCCATCCACGCGACGCAAGGAATCCACCGGTACCTCCCATGCCTCAATCCGGCGCCAAAAAGCCTGCTTCCCAAGGGGAGGGGAGAGAGGCGATCGGCGAGAGGAGTGAGTGAGGTGAGATCGACGAGGGAGAGAGAGAGAGAGAGAGAGAGAGTGAGGGTGAGGGAATTAAAAGAAAAAAATTAAAATTAAATATATATAATATAATTATTATATATATGAAAATCTTATTAATTTCTAATAACCCTCAAAGCTCCAAATAAATCTGGAAAAATACCAGAAAAATTCCTAAAAATCCAGGAAAATAGCCAAAAATTCCAGAACAAATACTAGAACAAAATCCATTAAGGATCCATTAAGGCACGGGCCTTACAGTAGGTCTGGAGGACCGAACCACCTAAAAATCTTCGGTCCATCGTGGTTTGATTGCTATGTTTGATTCGCTAGATGTATGCTTAGGCTCGATCTTTATTTCCCATCTAATGGGTTTTTGGTTTGCACACCGAACATTTGACTCTGGTTTTGAGAGAGTCACTTGAATTCTTGATCATTGTTACTGGAGAGTGTCAATTTCACTCAAGTCGTCTAAGCGTCTAAGTTGCATTTGATTGTTTGATTTGGTTCGGTCAATAGCATAGGTCTGCTTAGGAGTATGCATTCTTGCAGCTCAACTGTTTGATCAAGAGAATCATTGTCCACCTTATCTTGTAGAGCTTGAATAGTTTTAATTCCGCATGTGTGTCTAGTTACAGTTTTTATTTGGGCAAGTTTTTATAAGGGGATTCATTCAGCCCCCTCTGAATCCGAGCCTAGCACCCTAACAATTGGTATCAAAGCGAGTCTCTGAACTTTCAGACCTAGCGATCTGCAGAGGATCCTACTAGTTTTCAGTGCATATTGTTTTGAGATTGCTTGTTGGTTTACCTCCATGGCTCATCCACCGGTTTTTGACAGTACTGATTTTAATTCGTGGTTTAATAACTTGCATATGTTTGTTAAGTCTGTTGATCCAGATTTATGGAAACTAATTTCACATGGTCCACATAGATTACCAAAGAATGAGTCCAAATGGACTGATAGTCATAGATCTATGTGTGCTGAAAACCAGAAAGTTCTGAAGATAATGAAGGCCGCTACTAATAGGGCATTTCATACATGTTTTCATGATTGCAGATCTACAAGAGATATAGTGGACAAACTGAAGACTCCCTGCCGTGAAAATGATGATCAATGCTTGATGGCCAACCGGAGTGATCATAGCAGTAATGATTTGAATGAGGATTCCTCATCTCAGGTAAGCCTCAGATCAGATGAACCTTCATTTGATGACTTGGTAGTGATGTATGAAGAGGTGCTAGAGTTGTCTAGGAAAATGAAATCTGAAAAATAAAAGGTTGAAGAAAAAGATTGAACAGAATAAATATGAATTCTCTTGTGAAAATTGTCCAAAGTTGGAACAATCTTATGATATGTGCCCGGTGGATGTTAATAACAATATGGAACATATTTCATCCTTGAAAGATGAAAATCAAGAATATTTGAACAAGATTTCTAAATTGGAAGATCAGCTGAATGTTAAAAATGATGAACATCTAATGAAATTGCAAGAGCTAAATAAGATTAATTCTAAAGTGGACAAATTGAAACGTGAGAATGCAAAATTTCAGAAGAATAATGAAAACTGTGTAGCTAGAATAAAAGAAATCAAGGAAGAAGCTTCAAACGTTTGTTCTATAAAGGCAGGATGCAACAAATGCCCTTTCCTAAAGGAACGTAATGAAGATCTCTACCTTTAAAATGAATGGCAGAGGAAATTGATTGCCTCCCACAAAAAAGAAAACAAAAATCTATTAGATGCGAAAATTGAAGTTGAACAGTCTGAAGAAAAACTGATTGATGAAAATGAACATTTGAAAGCTGAAATAAAGAAGATTGAAGATTCTTGTGATAAATATACTTCTGTAAAGAATTTGAATGATGATCTTCAATCTGAACTGAAAATCCAAGAAGGATTAATTGACTCTCTAAGAAAAGAAAATGAGAAATTAGAACAAGAAATTGAGAAGCACAAAACTGCAAACAAAGTTTTGAGTGAATGTGTTAATTGTAGTGAACAAGAGATTGCTAGTTATGAGATACACATTGTATCCTTAGAAAATAAAATTAAAAAATTTGAAAGACTGCAAGAAGAAAATGAAGTAATCTCGAAGGAACTTGATGCTATTAAGGCTGTAAATGTGGAACTACAGAGAAATCTGAATCTAAACAGAAACAAGAACTATCTCCTGAAGATCAGATTTTAAAAATTGAACTAGTTCAGAATGAAGAGCTAATGAAAGAAAATGAAGAATTGAAGCTGCTGAATTCTGCTATATCTGAAAGGCTCTTGACCTTGGAAAAGGGAAAGTGCTCATTTGATAATGAATCTAAAAAAGTGAGTGCATTGATGCAGGAAATTGACAGTCACAAAACCATCAATGCTATGTTGAATGAAAAAGTAACAAAATGTGAAGAAGAATTAGTGAATTCTGAAGTGAACATCACTTCACTTCAAAATAAAATTCATAATTTAAATGATGCTCTGTCAAAATTTGTTGAAGGAAAAAGCAACCTTGATAAGATTCTTGGAACTAAGGTTAATGCTCAGAAGGAAGGATTGGGTTACAATTTGGTCAACAAGAAGAAACCTGAAAATGAGCTATCCGCCTCTTTTACTAGTTGTTCTGAGCCATCTAAAACACCTTCATCATCATTCTTTCAATTCAAGGCACAGAGAAATAAAAAACAAACAAAAATTTTGAAAAAGACTAAACAATTGAAAAAGAGTGCACATATGAATAAAGTCAAAGCTGCTCCTGCCTGCGATGTTAACTCTACTAGTTCTGTGACATCTGGTAGCTTAATGCATGTTGTTCATAAGTCTTTTACTCATTCACATGTAAATAAAGAGGATGATCACATTTGTGGAACAATGCATTCAAAGAACTCATTTAACAAAAATCATGCTACTAAGGAGTTTAATGGTTCTTGTCATTACTGTGGTAGGTATGGTCACTTCATGAATGAATGTTTTATCATGAAACAAGATGATAGGTTGCATGCTAAATTCCCTGTAAATCATCATGGCCTTAACAGAAATAGATTTGTTTCAAACCAGCACATCATATGCTTCAATTGTAACAAGTATGGTCACAAGGCTATTGAATGTTGGTCAGGGTCTCATTGGAATAATGCTAGTTCTAGAGGTAAGCACATCTGGTACTTTGAATGTGGAAAACATGGTCATAAAGTCAAGGACTATTGGCATGCTCAGGCAAACACATTTAATTCAAAATTTGCTAAAATCCATGTAAAAAGACATCTTTTTGATAGAAGCCTTAACAGAATGAATTTTTCATGTTTTAATTGTGGAAAGCCGGGTCATAAATCTGCAAACTGTTGGCTAACTGACAATAAGAGACAAAATGTTCATGTAAACAACAGAAAGGTTCATACTCATGCACATGGACTTCATGCTTATATTGATGTGCATAATAAGAACAAAGAGTTTGTCGTTTCATGTAGACATTGTAAAAAATTTGGACACTCTATGGCTTATTGTTCTCTGATGGAATTTGATGACCATCTAGCGAAGAAACTGTTTAGAACATCTGTTGGGGGTAATATAGAACCCAAGGCTGCTTGGGTTCTTGCTAGATCAAAATAACCCAGTTGTTGTAGGTGTGCCTTGGAGAGGAATAAAGGGGTTAAATAAGCCAAGGCACCCAAGTTTGGTAAAACCCCATCTTTGCACTTGACAGGTTCGATCTTCTAACTTTAGAAATTTTCTGTCAATCAGGTGTATTTCATGTATACAAGCTTACATCTAAATTTGACTTGTCTTTCATAGATTATCAAATGGCTTTGCTGAATTGTCTGAGCATACTTTAAGCTGAGAGTGAATTGAATGTTGTTTTCTGAAAATCTGAATTGTGCTATCTGATATTTCTGATTTAGATGTTTGCATAACTTGTTAAGCATACATACTTGCATTCTTGTATGTCATCTGCACTGCTCAATTTGAATATGTTCTTGCATAACAAAATTCATATGTGCATCCTCTAACTGAAATTCTTTGAAAATTTGAAATGCGCATGAAGTCTATTGTAGTCCATCTCAGGCTGTAATTGCATGTCTACTTCATGAGCATAGATCATAAAACCATGTGTTCAGTTTTCATTACATATAATGCATTTAGTCAAGGGGAGTAGATGCATAATTGGTCATGCGTTTGTGGCATTTAGAATGATGGATTGTATTACATATAGTCAGGGGGAGGTTGACTGCCCATGCATGATGGTCATGCCACTCATGTTCATATTCATGTAATGCTTTTAGGAAAATCATTGCATATGCATACATATAGCGAATTACACTACATATCATCAGATTTAAAAAAAATCCAAAAAGACATGACTCATTGCATCTAGATAGGGGGAGCATTTTAGACTTATTAGTCTTTCATAATCTGAACCCTTCATGTCTAGTCACTTAAATCATTCTCCTACTCCTGTGTGTTGATTGGCTTCTGGATTATCCATTATCTGAACTCATATCTTCTCTTGAAGTTGAAATCTCTGACTGCTTCTTCTTAAAGTTGTTGATGAAGAATTTAACTAGAATTCATTGTTGTCAAGTTGATATGTCTGTATTCCAAACTCAGCTATTAGTGTCTGAATTGAAGCACTCAACTGCATACCTCTTGCTGCTTCATTTTTAAATTCACTGTTATTGGTTTCTTGTAAATCTGTCTGATGCATATTGATCATATCTGTTGCAAGTATGAGTTTCATTTTTCTTACTTTCTTTGCATGCTTGTTAATGTCTCTACTGTTGGACGTTACTGTCAAAATATTGATTGAATTGATTTTGAAGAGACTTAAATCTGTGTACCTTAGTTATAAATCTAAAATCTTAAAAGAAACTCCTATCAGACAGGTTTAAGAATAACTACTATTCTAGATTGGTATAAGTCTAATGTATTCATGAATTTGAATCTGAAATACTTGAAAGTATCTGAATCATAAGTTTTAATAAACTTTAACCAACTATATCATGTAATCTCTGGATAAAATCTTCTGAAATATGAAAATTTGAAATCATGGTTACTTAGGCTGAGATACATGTTGTTAGCATTGTTCTTAAACATTAAATCTGTATGAAGTTGACTAAAAAGGAAACCAAAAGTGAGAGCAATGACTTTGGTCATTGAGAAACTGGGTCCTCTTTCAAAGAAATAGAGTAAACCCATGTCATGAAGTGCCATAGTTATCTCTGATGTAAAATATATATATATATATATATATATATATATATATATATAATTGAAAAATCTGCACGATCGTGTTGAGTAACTGGGGATTCCGACCTCTAATCAAGGTGTCTCCTCATGTAAAAAGACACTTCAATTGCTAACTTTGTTCTCATCATTGAGAGGCAATGCTGTTATCACACTGAGTAACTGGGTCACTTCACCTAAGAAGTGTTGTGCCTCATGTAAAAATGTGTTGATCAACTAAGATTGCTCAGGAAAAATAAAATGTTTATTAAAAAGTAAACTTCAGAAATTTTCTGCAAAATAGTTAACTTCAAATGCAATTAAAGGTGTTTAATCTCAATACTACAATGTGTAAATCCTAAAGGAGTCATTGAGATTATTTGAGTAAGATAGAAGAGAATTGAACTGGAGTGTTATATGAATAATTGGTTCACTTTTATTGAAACTCAGTTTCAGATATGAGTATTGAATATAATTGTCAAATTTGGTATACATCATGCTTAAACCTACTTTCTCATGCAGTTTAATTCATAACCCCTTATGATAAGAGAGTCTATTCTTAATTGGACTTATAACAGTGGTACTTGGAATGAAATTTCTTTTGATCAGTTACATCTTTAACTGCTCCATCATCTTGCACATCTATTTCCTGATCATTACTTGAAAATGCTCACTCTTTCTGCTGAACTGTTACTAAAAGATCTTGTGCTCTGTATGTTGCATTGACATTCTTCCTCAATCTACTTCTTGTTGCTTTGACACACTCCTCACATATCCTCTTGAAACTTTTTCTTTATTCTGAGCAAGGACTGCTGTACAGATTGCATTTATTGCTTCTTAAAGGGGGAGGATTGATACTTGATTATCTAACTGCCCCTGTGCCTGTTGATTTTATTCTTTTATTCAAGGGGAGCTTCATGTATGGTTGTCCTTCCTTCTTATCCAGGGAGAATATGTGTGTCATATTGCACCTTGGGGGAGAATAGCCTTTTTGTGCTTTCATGTAGTCAAAGGGGGAGTTGTTATATCAATCCTTTCATACATGCTTATTTTTCTCTCTCAAACTATTTCCTTTTTGATGACGTCAAAGGGGGAGAATAGTTTGGGTCAGTGTGACTCATAGTGTTACCATCATCAAAAAGGGGGAGATTGTTGTGCCCGTGTGGTTTTGATGATAGCAAACACTATGAGTCACCATGTGTCTGCATATGAAAGATTGAATGATGCTGCACTAATGGGTTTGCTTGTTGCATACTGCTTTTGTAAGGCACACACTTTCAGAGGATCCTGTCTGACTCATATGCATTTTAGGGACCAAGGTCCGTGCAGACCTTATCAATGTGCATTTCAAGGTCAATGCATTCACTTATGTTCAGCACATTATGACGATGCATACTTGTGGTTCATCATACTAGGCTGCACAACAAAGTCAGTGCATGTCACTGTTCATGTGCATCTAGGTTTGTGCATTCAAGTCTGTGCACACTGTCTTGGCAAATGCAAGTCGGTGCAATGCATTGTAGCGCACGCAGTCGAAGTCTGTGCAAATCTAGTTGTTGCAAGCATATAAGTCAGTGCATCATTGTCATGTGTCACCACACGGTCGGTGCACATCTTCTCTGTGCACTATGCTAGCTTGTGCATATCTGCTCGTATGTCTCCAAGGTTTGTGCATCGTTTCATGTTAGTTGGGAATAGGTCGGTGCACTTATCTATGTTGAGTTCATAATGTCTAGTCTGTCAAGTCTAAGTCAGTGCAGTTATTTCTCTCTACAAGGTTGTGTTAGTCGGTGCTTAGTCTAAGTCAGTCAGAACGAGTTTGTGCTGTGCAAGTCTGGTATAGAAGTCTGTGCATGTTTAAGTCTAAGGAAATACTAGGTCATTGCATTCCCCGTATTTGCACACATTAAGTCGGTGCACATTCTGTGCGAGCGATATTAAAATTTGTGCAACTTGAGGTTTGGCATATAGAGTCGGTGCATTGCCTGTAGTATGCACACACGTAGTCTGTGCATCTCCTTGCTCTACAGCCATAATGAGTCTGTGCAAACTTCTTTGTGCACACCAATGGCCTGTGCAGAACCTGCTATTGTATGCATTGAGTCTGTGCATACTGAGTCTGCCCATGTGTGCTTTATGAACCGTTAAACATTTTCTTAGCAAGTCTATGCAATCTTGATATCTGTATGACTATCATATATTTTGACAGGTTAACAGGTCAACTGCTTGTGATCCTTAACAAAGGCACGTGATCGAAGGTAGACCGTCCCTGATAAAGGACTACCACGTGGAAAGCTATAGTGCTCAGAATTGGACACGTGGCTGAGAGCTTTCTAGAACCATTTGGTGGGAGTATTCCCTCCACACGCCCAGTGCGTGAGCTCGTGGGTCCCTGACTGAAGATATATAAGACCCTTCTTCTGCGAACAGAAAATACACTGCTGGAATTAAAGATATATGAGTGGAGATCTGAGGAGAGAAGAAGAGCAGAACAAGAGCAGAGCTGAAGAAAAAAAAAGAGAGCAGAAGATTCTGAGAGCCAGAGTGCTTGTGAGAAGAGTTGGAGAGACAGTAGCAGTAAGAGTTTGAGAAAGAAGAAAAGGAAGAAAGAGAGAGAGATCATGAAGAGAAGATTGAAAGAGAGACATCACGAAGAGAAGAGAAGAAGAGCAGAGATGAAGAATAAGAAAGATAGAGAGAAATCAGAGAGAGTCTAAAAGAGAAGCATGAGTGCAGTGAGAAGAAGAAGGACGAGAAAGGGTGAGGGAGTTTGAGGAAAAGAAAGTGAAGCTACTTGAAGACCTGTTCAACTAAAATTTGTATTAGATCCAATCCAGTCAGCTCCTGTGAGAGCCACAGTTATTTTTCGATTCCATCCAGCTTTCAGTCACTGTGATTCTTCATCTTTTGTTTTCTTTTGTTGTGCCCCTGGTTTTGATGATGACAACCATGAGATGTGTGTGTGTTGAGTTCAACAGAACTGATGAATTAACCCTTGATTCATTAACGCATGTATCTACTTTACTCTTGAATGCAAGGAAGAAACAAGGTCTACGCAGGATGCTCAAGGCGTCCACGCAGCGGTTTGCATAAAAGGACAGCATCTACGCAGGATGCTAATTGCGTCTACGCATCAGTTCAAGAGGCAGAAGCATCAATCACTGGCATAGTTCAGTGCGTCAACGCCACAACATGTAAGCGTCGACGCATCTGCTCTTGGTGGAGATAATAGAGTGTTCGGGGTCAGTCTAGTGAGTTGACGCAGGCACCCTATGCGTCAACGCATCTGGATTATGTACAAAAATGGTCTGTGGGCAGTTCAAGGCTGCGTCAACCTCTTAGTCACAATGAGTTGACGCCATCTGAATTTTATCAAGAGATGATTGGGTGGACCCCAGCTGTAAGTGGTGTTAGATGCCACATCATCTAAAAGAGCATGCGCTCTCCTTTTTTTCCTGGCGATTCTAGAAGCCTCTATAGAGAACAATCATAAGGCTAAGCAGAAAATTTTGTTGGGGCCCACAAGAGGAATATTCACGTGAATCAAATGAGCGCGGGAGAAAAAAGTGGGGAATGGTAGAAAAAAATGGCAGCAGAGAAGTAGCTCTCGAGAAGAATGACCAAGATCATCATCTTCCTCCTGGCGTGCTGTTGCATCCACTGAAGATCAGAGGAAGCCCAGTGGCAGTTGATCATCGCAAGACTATCTACCATCCAGAAGGAGAAAGCCAGCTGATCGACGAAGCCTTTTCTCTCCGATCTCTATGTTTGAGATTCGAGAATCAGCACCATCATACATCTGAAGCTCTTTCTTTCAATTTGTTTTGGTGACTTCGTTTCTTGTTGTTCATTTCAGTTTGAATTCTATTACTGCTATTCTCCCTCGTACTGGTGATTGTAGAGGGAAGTTTCTTGATCAAGCAGGGTGTGCTTGGATCAAGGGGTTTGGGTGTGTATGCCCTCAAGTTGTTTGTTAGCGGGTAACTGTTTGAGAGGATGTGTTCCTCTTGTTAACCAAGCTGTAGTGGTCAGCATTGTCGAGGGGATTGTTCCTCGGTTTAGCAAAGCTGTAAGGCTCAGCAAGGATCCTCACTGATCTAGTGAGGGGTGGACGTAGGTCTCCACAGGGAGACCAAACCACCATAAAAATCTGTGTTCTCTTGTGGTTTGTTGTCTCTTGCAATATCTGTGTGTCGCTAGATGATTGATTAGGTTCGATCTCCACACCTTCTGTTTACTGAATTTTGAACTAGTATTCTGCTACTTAAAAGTTGATTGTGATTTTTCGCAAAAGATTTCAAAGGGTCAACCTATTCACCCCCTCCCCCTCTAGTTTGACCATCCACTTAATCCAACACGTGGTATCAGAGCTTGGCTCTCTTGTCAAGGGTCTCACAACCCAAAGAGATTTAGTGGAATGGAAAACAAGGGGCTCATGCCTGAAAGGTATGCAGTGAATAGGTCACCCTTCTTTGATGGCACTAACTATGCTTACTGGAAAAATCGGATGCAGGTATTTCTGAGATCTTAGGACCATGAGATTTGGAGAGTCGTGAGCAAAGGACCCTATCAATTAGAAGGAGATGAAGAACTGTGGATAAAAGAGTAGATTCGGAAGTCCAACATCATTTGGCAAGCTATGAATATCATGCAATGCTCATTGCATCCTAAGGAGTTTTCACGAGTGTCCTCATGTGCCAGTGCCAAGGAAATGTGGGACAGACTTGAAGTCATCTATGAAGGTACGTCAGAGGTAAGAGAGACAAAAGCTAATATGTTAATTTCAGATTATGAAGCTTTTAGAATGAAGCCAGAGGAAAATATATCTGAAATGTATGCTAGGCTAACTCTATTAGTGAATGGTCTTAAAGGTCTGGGAAAGGTTTACAGTGATTATGAACTAGTCAGGAAGATTCTTAGATCCCTAACTCCAATTTGGCACACCAAGGCCACGGTTGTTGAGGAATCTAGGAACCTTCCTACCACTACCCCTGATGAGCTTATTGGATCACTGATGGCTTACGAGCTGAATTTCAAAAGAACTGATGAGGATGTGAAAAAGAAGAAGCCACTTGCATTGAAGGCTGGTCCTAGCAGCAAGGAGAGTTCAGATGACAGTCAGTCATCTACCTCAGATGATGACTCAGGTGAGATAGCAATGCTCACCAGGAAATTCAGGAAGTTTCTAAGGAAGGAAGGTAAATTTATAAGGAACAGTAGACCACAGGTAAGAAAGAGTTCAAATTTTAAATCAGAGAATTCTAAGAAATCTGATAAGGTTATTTGTTACAAATGTAGGAAACAAGGTCATATCAAATCTGAATGTCCAGAGAATGTGAAGAAAGTCCAACCAAAATGGAAGAACAAGAAGCCAAAGGCTATGATGAGTACTTGGAGTGATGAGAAGAAAGATGAAGATGAAGAAGAGAGTACCTCTGAAGAAGAAAGTGATGTTAAGCTATGCTTTATGGCTAAGGGAGATGATCAGGATGAGGTAACCTCCTCTTTTGAAAACTTTTATTGCAGTGATTGGGAAGAAGCATTTAATGAATTGCTAGATAAGTATGATTATGTGAAGAAAGAAAATAAATCACTGAAGAAGAAGAAAATTTTGACTAGTCAAGATAATTCCTTGAATGAGAAAATCATGTGCTTAGAAGCTGAAATTACTCATCTAAGAGAGTCTCTTGCTGAAAGTGATCTGTAAAGATCAATTGATAGAGATGAAAAGAGAAAATGAACTTTTACTGAAAGTGCATGATGACTTGAAACTCAGAATGTAAAAATTGGAGAGTGATGTAAAAATTGTTGAAGAAAAATATGAAGCCATTCAAGGAGTAAATCTAGAACTCCAAGAAAACTTGAAGAGACTAGAAGATGAAAACTTAAATAAACAAGCCTCCTTGAGAAATTTACACAAGGCAAAAACAACCTAGAAGCTGTTATGGGAATGAAAAGTAATTTTGAAAAAGAAGGACTTGGATATAATCCAACTAAAAAGAAGAATCTAGGGATAAGACTGATAACCTTTGTTCCAGAACAGGGCACATCTGAGCAAAACCCAATGGTTGCAGTGAAGCCACATGGGAAAAGTCAAGAAGAAGTAAAATAGACAGATGAAACCAGAAAAGAAAAGGGCAAAGAGAAAATGAATGCTACCTTGAATACCAATCACCACACAAATATGCCTAAGTCTAGAAGTAAAACCTCAAATCAACCCATGGACCCTAGTACATCAACCCAGCATCAAGCTTGTGGAAATTCAAGGAGTCATTGGATTGGCACAAGATAGCCACGTCAACGCACTGGCCATCCTGCGTCTACTCAACCTATGTCTAAGGGCTTCTACAGAAATAAAGCTAAAACAAACCACTGGCCGCGTCAACGCAATGTCTATACTACGTCAACGCACCCTGCGTACCAGAACCCATATGACATGGGGTTTGGGTGGATGGGTCAACACGATCGTACAAGAGGGTCTATGCAGCAAAGCTTCATTCCATCCAAAATTAAATATTCAACTAGAGCTTCTCGTCCTAGGTTCCCCAGTGCTTCTTGGATTCAGAATAATCATTGGAGTGGAAACAAGAATAAAAATTCACACTTCTTTAACAACAGAACTGGTTCAAAGAATTCATTCCGAAGGGTACCTCAACCTAATCAGAAAATTCTCAAACCTATGAACTTCACATCTCAAAAACCTCCAAAACAACAGATATGGATTCCCAAAAGTATGTTGTCTTACTTGACAGGATCATATGGTCTGATGGGATCCAAGTGTATTTGGGTTCCAAAATCCCTCAATTGATGTGAATTGCAGGAGTGCCTTGCAGCTGTACACAACATATGGTATCTTGACAGCGACTGCTCAAGGCATATGATGGGCGATAAGGCAAAATTTTGTTTCTTGGTTGAGAAAGAAGGAGGGCATGTCATGTTTGGGGGCAACAATAAAGGCAAAATTATTGGAAAAGGTAAAGTGGGCAAAACTCCCTTGAACTCCATTGATGATGTGCTGCTTGTTGAAGGACTAGAATATAATCTTCTTAGTATAAGCCAACTGTGTGACAGGGGACACAAGGTTGTGTTTGATTCTCTTGTATGCACCATTCTTGAAATGAATTCTGAAAATGTTAAGTTTATTGGAAAAAGAATAAACAACATGTACATGGTAGACTTAGATGATCCTGCTCATAATAATCTCTATCTTGCTGTGAACAAAACTGAGCTGGCTTGGCTATGGCATCGTAGACTAGGACATGCTAGCTATAGTGTCATGCATAAGTTAGCAAAATTCAGCATGGTAAACGGTCTGCCTGATGTCTCATTTAAACAAAATGACAAAGTTTGTGATGCATGCACTCAAGATAAGTACACTAGGAAGTCATTTAAATCTAGAATAGAAAACCAATCTTCTAGACCTCTTGAACTTATTCACATTGATCTATTTGGACCCACAAGAACAGCAAGTTTAAGTTAAAATAGATATGGCTTTATTTTGGTAGATGACTTTTCTAGGTTTACTTGGGTGTTCTTTTTATCTCATAAAAATGATGTGTTTGAAGA
Organism: Amorphophallus konjac; assembly: GCA_022559845.1. NCBI lineage: Eukaryota > Viridiplantae > Streptophyta > Magnoliopsida > Alismatales > Araceae > Amorphophallus > Amorphophallus konjac. Next base: position 347,377,048 of record CM040123.1, on the reverse strand, counting down.
ATTTCAGGCATTCTTCAAGAAAGTTCAGCTAGATGGTAAGTATACTATTTCATCTATCATGTCAGATCATGGAGGAGAGTTCGAAAACTCAGAATTTGATGGCTTTTGCAGGGCAAAAGGAATATCACACTGATTCTCGTCACCAAGAACTCCTGAACAGAATGGAGTGGTGGAAAGAAGAAACAGGACTCTTGTGGAGATTGCTAGAACAATGCTGATCGAAGGATAACTTCCAAGAAAATTCTGGGCTGAGACGGTAAACATTGCGTGCTACATTGTAAATCGTGCAATGGTAAGACCTCTGTCTAAAAAGACTCCATATGAGTTAATGAAAGGTAAGAAGCCATCTGTTGCTCATTTCAAAGTTTTTGGGTCGAAATGCTTTGTTCAAAATAATGACAAATGTGACTTGGATAAGTTTGAACCTAAGAGTGAACCAGCCATTTTTCTGGGATATTCTAATCACTCTAGGGCCTATAGAGTCCTAAATGTCAAAACTCAAAATGTCGAAGAATCTCCACATATTGTCTTTGATGAAATTAATGTTAGATTTGAAAATTAACAATCTTGCAAGGACAAGGATGATGGGGAGTTCCTTGAAGTAAAGGAAGAACAAGATCTTCAGGAGAAAGAGTCAACGCCAGGTGAGAGTCTAGCAGAATCAAGCACTCAAGGTAATGCAGATGCTAATGAAGGTAACTCTCTAACTAATGTTAGAATGTTAAGAGATCATCCTTTATCAAGCGGTATTGGCAATCTGCATGACCCTACTAGAACTAGATCTCACTTTAGGATAATTGAGGAAATGGTTAATTTGGCTCTTGTGTCTCAAATTGAACCTAAAAATATAATTGAAGCCCTAAAAGATGAATGTTGGATAAATACAATGCATGAAGAATTAAATCAATTCAAGAGAAACAAAGTGTGGCACCTTGTACCAAGACCCAATGAACATTCAGTAATTGGAACTAAGTGGGTTTTCAGAAATAAATAAAATGAACATGGAATTGTGATAAGAAATAAAGCAAGACTGGTAGCACAGGGATATAACCAAGAATTTGGCATTGATTTTGAAGAATCCTTTGCTCTAGTAGCTAGATTAGAGGCCATTAGATTATTACTTGCATATGCTTGTTGCCATGGAATAAAACTACAACAAATGGATGTAAAAAGTGCGTTTCTTAATGGTCTAATATAAGAAGAGGTGTATGTTGAACAACCCCCTGGTTTTGAGTGCATAGATTGTCCTAACCATGTTTACAGATTAGACAAAGCTCTCTATGGACTTAAACAGGCACCTCGAGCATGGTACGATAGACTCAGCTCATACCTCACTGAAAAAGGATATTCAAGAGGTAAAGTGGACCAAACTTTATTCACCAAGGTAAGAAACAATGGCATTGTTCTGGTTCAAATTTACGTTGATGATATAGTCTTTGGATCCACTAAACCAAGCATGTGTGAGGAATTTGCACAATTGATGACTACAAAATTTGAAATGAGTCTAATGGGTGAGCTGCAATTTTTTCTAGGTCTTCAAATCACCCAAAGCAAGGAAGGATGCTTTATCAACCAGGCAAAATATATCTCTGAACTATTGAAGAAATATCAAATGGAGAATCTTAAAACAATCAACACTCCCATGAGCACCAACACAATTCTGGATGCAGATCTGAAAGGTAAATCAGTGGATGCAAAGACTTATTGAGGTATGATCGGATCACTCCTCTATCTTACTGCATCTAGGCCAGATATCCAATTTTGTGTATGCATGTGTGCTCATTTTCAATCTGATCCTAGAGAATCCCACTTGAGCTCTGTTAAGCGTATCTTTCGATACCTTGCCGGAACTCGAGATATAGAGATTTGGTATCCTGCATCTTACGCTCTTAATTTAGTATCTTATTCTGATGCAGACTATGCTGGATGCAAACTTGACAGGAAAAGCACAAGTGGCTATTGCCAATTTTTGGGAGGGTGTTTAGTTTTTTGGGCATCCAAGAAATAACACTCAGTGGCACTATCCACTGTAGAGGCAGAATATGTCGCTACAGGGAGTTGTGGCACTCAAGTATTTTGGATCAAACACCAACTCCAAGATTATCAAACTGATCTTGAGTGTGTCCCAATCTTATGTGATAACACAAGTGCCATTAACCTGGCAAAGAATCCTATTCAGCACTCTAGGACCAAACATATAGAAATTAGGCATCACTTCTTGCGAGATGAAGTTAATAAATGAAGCTTTAAATTGATTTTTGTAGACTCAAAACATCAAATTGCTGACATTTTTACCAAGCCTCTAAGTAATGAAAGATTTACTTATCTTAGGAGAGAGCTTGGACTTTGTAATCCTCATCTTGATGCCTAACTTGTTAGCTCACTTTATTCTTTGGAATTTGATTGGTTATCTTTACCTAGCAATAAATTGATTACATGCCTTGCTTAAGTTGAAAGTTCTTGGTTTCCAAATAAGTCACAAATCTAGGGGGAGTTCAGTTTTTGGTCATATTATCTTTCTTGACAAACACATGATAAATAAAAAGCCATCATGTCAATCACTGCATTTTCATCAAAACTTTCTGTCATGCATGATCTGAGGGGGAGTTTGCACTAGATTTTTCTTGCTAAGGAGAACAAGTTACCACCTTGAGATTAATATTTTGAGAATCTGAAGTGTGGCTCACGCAGTTGATTGAACTGGCTTATTAGTGAAGAAGTACGAGTTAACGCAGTAATGAGGCTGGGTCAACGCACTGATTGAAATATTCTGGAAACAGTGCTGGCAGTTCAGCTGATTGGTAGAGTGAGTTAACGCTGTGACATGATTGAGTTGACGCACTGACAGAAGCCTCTTGTAAACCGTTCTGGAGTCAACTTGCTCACTTAAGAAGGGTTCACTCAGTACTGGAGATGAGTCAACGCAATCTGGAAATGTCTGCTGTGCGTTAAAGTCTACTGATGTGTGAAGTTGTTCTGAAATGGCACTTCCAGTACCTTAGATTGTCTGAAGCCTGGAGTCTTCTCAACTTCTCATCAATTCGTTTCTTCCTCACATATTACATCTATTCATTTCTTTAGCTAGTAGTTGAAGAACCCATCAATCTTCAGTATGAGGGCAGGTTCATGAGCTCTGGAATTTGAGTTGATGTCAAAGATTCAGGGGGAGTTAAAATGATAATTCTTTTATGAGAGGTTTTGGTCTTCACTGACTGACTCTATGTAATATTAATGGCTGGAGACTTATAAATCTTATGATCCTTGAATGTTAAAAATTCTTGAACGTAAAAGTGCCTTGCATATGGAATAGCTATAGAACTATTTAATAAAACTGTGAACTCATCTACTCTAGAACCATGATGATCAAAAGTAAAGAGACCACTTTGTGCAAAATGAATTTAATATCTGTATTGACCTTAAACTCAGAATAGGTTTAATAAGAGCTGAAGGAATAAACCCTATATATATATATATATATATATATATATATATATATATATATATATATATATATATATATGTAATAAATTGCAGAGCAATGGCTAGTTTTCACTGAGAAACTATCTCCATGCACCAAGGAAGTGCTAAGGAGCATGTCATGATGTGAGCTACTATCTCTGTTCCCAAAGAAAAATAATTCGTTGCAGAGCAATGGCAAATTTTCACTGAGAAACTACCTTCATGCACCAATGAAGTGATGAGAGGCATGTCATGATGTGAGTTGCCAACTCTGTTGCATTGGAGCAGACTAGTTAGTTATGCTGAGTAACCGGGGACTCTGGTGTCTGATAAACATGTGTACCCGTGTCAAGATGCTAGCTACACTTGACTGCTAATGAAAATCAAAATTATATATATTCAATAAAAAGAAAAAAATGACAATAAATATATATATATATATATGTGTATGTGTGTGTGTGTGTGTGTGTGTGTGTGTGTGTGTGTGTGTGTGTGTGTGTGTGTGGTTGACCTTAAGTTCACATACAATCCTACAGAGTTCATATTCAATGCTCGTTAAATTCACTTATATAAGGGTCTCTTGAAATTGAACAATCTAGGGGATAGTTTTGAAAAAGTTCCTGGTGTGCAAACAGTTTTATCTTTATTCCATACACATACTCTTCTTGTTCAAGGGCTTAACTCAAACTCTTAAGATTGTTTTTCTCCACATCATTAAATGAATTAGGGTCTCTTGTCATATCTCTCATAAGGGAACTTGAATGTTATCTATTAAAAATCCCTGAATGCAATCTCATCTTTCATATTTCAGTGTCTTTAGAATGCCTCAATACTGTGGTTCTTAACTCAATATTTCTTTCATATTTTTTTTTGGTGGCGTCGACTCAGTCCTTCAATGCGTCAACGCAGTCGCGTGGTCACTTTATCAACCTAGTCCGGTTCATCCCGTTGAACCGGCTCTGTCTTTTTGAAACCGAGGGGTCATCTCTTTAAAACCCCTCAGCGTAAACGCTTCAGCCTCCTCGCCTCTTTCAAAAACCATGTTGGCTCCTCCCTCTCCGCTTCCCTCATCTTCTTTCCCACGGCACTTCTCTTCCTTGTTGCCGTGTGATTCACCTCCCTACCATGGCTCCTCTGAAAAAAAGGGACAAAGGACAAGAAGGGTCTAAAGAGAAGAGATCCCATCTTTGCTGAGGGCAAGATTGAGCCTCGAACCAAATTTCAACCTGCTCAAGAGGAGACGCCATCTCAGTCAGCTCCAAGAACACGGAAAGGAAAAGAGAAGAGCTCGCTGGCAAAGACAAGAAATCTCTCAGAATCAAGCGCAGCGAAAGAGAAGGATACTCACGATGCTCCCGTGGCAGATCCTCTAGAGGAGATACCATCTTCTTCAGCTTCAAGGAAATGGAATGGAAAAGAGATAGAGCTATCTCTTCGGAAACGACATCTCCATCCGAGCCCGCCAACCAAATAGAGAAAGCTCTCTAAATCAAGGGCAGAGGAGCAGTCTGTTGTGCCCCAGTGGTCTTGATGTTGTGCCCCTTAGGCACAAGCATGATTTGATGATAGCAATGCTATTTTATTTTGATGATAGCAACAAAGTGAGTGCATTTCTGTGCATTCTTTATTCTTGAGCATTCTGCATATGATAGCAACATGAATGAAGATGAAATAATGTTTTGATTGCATTGTCTATACATTTCTTTGTTTAGTCTGGACAGTAGTGGGTCGACCCCTTTCCAGATGGGTCGACTCCCCAATTTTGCATGTCTGTACATTGCATTTGCTCATGCCTTAGAGTCTGTACATTCATGTGCATAGTTCATGCTACCAAGTCTACACATTGCTGGTGCGAGTAGTTAAGTCCATACATGGCTAAGTCTGTACATTGGATGTGTCACAGACAAAGTCTGTACTTTCGTCACCATGCACATCTGACTTGAAGTCTGTACAGCCCAAGTCTGTACAGAGTCTTATTCATTCGTGTGCTTCATGAATATTCAAGTGATGCGGGATGGGTGACCGACTCGGGCTAAGACGTACGACCGACTCGATGTGCGGCCAGTACTAGCACACTTATGCAAGCCAGGCGGCTGACCACCGTGATATTCTCCAGGTGGAGACGTCTCTCAACAGCGACTCTCTTGAGCCCGACGATCGTCCCTTGCGAGGAAAACGTGGGGATCGCGGCGATTAAGAAACCACCGTCGCCTAGGGTGCTAATTCGCGCTCGGTGCTCGATTGGAGCCACGGAACGGGCGCTCACAACTCACAATCACGGTGAATTTGAAACTAGCTATCGGCTCTATTCTCACAAACGCAGCAATATAGAAAGTATACTAAACAGCAAATGTAGATGTCGGAACAAGCACGTACCTCCACGACTAGGCGTGGGGAAGAATTCCTGGCCGATTTCCGAACAACCCCAATACACACAAGATTAACTTTACAATTTCAGAAGCTTGGCCCACTCCACACAGGGAGGTATCGGGCTACAATCAATAACTTTGGGGTTGCTGGAACCCGGGTTGACGGGCCACACTCGCAGGAGGCGAGGAACGCGCGCCGGAGCCGCTCGGGTACGTCGACGGAAAGTCGACCCGGTTCTGCCCACGCTGGTCACCATGCGCAGCAAACTTGCGGAGGCTGGTACGGCTGGATCCGATGCCCGATCGGAGCGCCGTTTGTTGGAGGATGTCGGCGACTGGATGTAGTATCTTCACTCCGAAGATCGTGAATAGATGCCTTCAGATCTGGGCGCAGTGATGAATCTTCTGAGGTTCTGGTTTTGTGCTCACAGAACTGCACAGAAACACGGTAAAATGTTGGGAAAATAGTTGCCGATGTCGGATCGGGGCGTTACTTGTAGGAGATGGTAGGCGACGTCCAAAGAAAGAAATACTCTGAAGATCTCTCACACGGATCTTGGCCGGACGAAGCGGGGCAGGCCTTGAAAGTTGATTCTAGTTCTCAGCCGGGACTGCTCAGACTAGCCCACGCGATCCCACGAGAACTGCCGTCACGATCAGCACTGGCCACGGATCGAGGCGAAATTAGCGGCAACACAAAGAGGACTTAAACTACTACGATTTCTCTTCAGGAACCAACTTCAGATGGCATCGGGGTTGGGCTGAAGAATTCAATACATAGTCATCTTCAGATCTGGGCAGCAATCTGGGGCAGATCTGCGCGCCTCCACGAGAAAAATCGCCACCGTTGATCATGAACTCCGATCGACGTGAAACCAAAGCTGAAAGTTTGCTAACTTGCAGAGATATCACGGATAAATTTTGTGGAAGAAGAATATGAGAAGAGAAGAGGGATATAAGGTCAAGTCACACGACCTAGAACTGTCCCATCACAGGACTGCAACCAGGGAATCACTCCCAAGAGAATCACTCTCTAATGCACTTATCTCTTAACAAAACTTCATTCTATTAAGCATAAACACTATACATGCCCTTATATAGGGAAATGGAAGGGGTAGGGGGGAGGGGACTTGCGCAAGATGCAAGTAGGGGGAGGGGTGCGCATGGATTAAGACCCTTGGTGAAAGGGAAAGGGGGACAAGGGGACATGGTAGCTCACCTACCTTTGAATTTCAAGGTAAAGATGGTAGGTGGCAGCCATGTGGAACTTGACCAGCAGCCATTTGAATGCTCCATGTGGTAATTGAAGAAGAAAATCAAACTAGCTAGCCTAATACCAACAAAAAAGAGGGTGCCCCCTTCATTGGGCCTTGAATGGGCCACTTTGGTCCATGGCTTAACCAAGCCCATTCCAACCTAGATGGCTTAAGGCCATTCCACCCTTGAAGGCCCATGAATGAAGAGAGCCCACTCTATATTATCCAATCTAGATAGCCCATGTGGAAGGAAGCCCATATGGCTTATGGATCCATTAGAAATGGACCAAGGCCATTCCTTCTTATGGAATGCTTTAAGGGCTTTAACAAATTGGCCCATTAGGAGCCTTACAACTAGCACTTTAGCAAATTACACATACAATAACCATTACAAGCCCAATTCAATGCCAAAAAAGGTCCAAATTCAAGCCAAATTATCCCCATTTTGAAGATAAGCCGATGTAGTCCACTTGGCGCTCCGCGTATGGCACCGTCGGTTCGCCGACGTGTCACGTGATCGCCATGGTGTCCGCACCATCAAGTCTGTACATCGATGCATGTTTTGAAGTTCAAAGTCTATACAGTGCACTGTTGTGGTTGTGCATCGTTTAGAACAAGTCCACACACTGCACTGTAGCTGCACGAAGTGATGTAAGTCTATACATCGCAGCATGCATTCATTGTTAAAGTCTATACAGACTTCAGCGTCTCGTTCATGCATTGTTCATGAAGTCTGTACAGTGGACTGTGTCTTTGTGCATCATGTTAAGTCTATACATTGCACTGTTCATGCACAGAGTCTGTGTCTCATGCATCGTCTATGCAAAGTCCATACATTACATTCAGAGTCTGTACAGCGTTCGTCTCAGCCAGCGTCTCATGCTGCGTCTTAGGCAAGTCTGTACATTGCACTGTAGCTGCATTGTTTCACCTGAAGTCTGTGCATTGTCTCAGCCACCGTCTCATTCAGCGTCTCACGCTTGCAAAGTCTATACACTGGTCGGTGGATGCAAGTCTACACATTCGACTGTTCAGCCTGTGACCAAGTCTGTACAGCAAGGGAGACTGTTAAGTCTATACACTCAATCACTGTAGCTTGCACGAGGTGAAGTCGATAAATTGGCCTTAGCTTTCCAAGTCTGTACATTGGCCTCCATGCCTCAAGTCTATACATCGGATTGTTTGGCCAAGTCTGTACATCCTTCAGTGAACTTCGAAGTCTATACATTGAAGTCTGTAAATTGGCCTTAGCTTTCCAAGTCTGTACATTGGCCTCCATGCCTCAAGTCTATACATCAGACTGTTTGGCCAAGTCTGTACATCCTTCAGTGAACTTCGAAGTCTATACATTGGAAGCCTTTACCTACGTTGCACTTCAAAGTCTATACACTCGCTGTCTTCCATTGTTTCAAGTCTGTACAGCCTTTCCGTTGGAAAGTCTATACATTGGTCGCTGAATGATCTTCAAGTCTATACAGACCTTGATTAGCTCAAGTCTATACATCGGCCTGCTATCTTTGGCAAGTCTTCACATCGTGAAGTCTATACACTCAACTGCTTCACACTTCAACAAGTCTGTACAGCGGCTGTCTTCACATAGGAAGTCTGTACAGCCGTTCACCTTGTGAAGTCTAGACATTTGATGTGCATGGTCTTGAAGCATTTAGGAAGTCTGTACATTGGTCTGCTTTGCATTGCATGCATGAAGTCTATACATTTGTTTGCATTGCATTGCATGAAGTATATACATTGCACGAGCTGAATGATTTCTAAGTCTATACATTGCATTGCATTGCATGAAGTCTATAAACTGCATTGCATTGCATGAAGTCCATACACTGCACGAAGTCTGCACATCGTGTGCTGCATGCTCGTCTAGTCTATACACTGGCTAGTCTGTACAAGACTGCAAGTCTATACACTGGCTGCTGCATTCTCATGAAGTCTACACATCCGATAGTGTAAGTCTATACATCGCCCAGTGTCATGCTTACATAGTCTGTACAACGCCTACTTTACACACTCAAAGTCTACACATTGAATGTTAGCATGATCGCACACACTAAGACCATACATTGAATAAAGTCTGTACAGTGTCTCACATAAACAAAGTCTGAACATCGCCTCATGCATTATCTTCAGCAAAGTCTGAACATTGCTTCAGATAGCTTCAGCCAAGTCTATACATCGACTGGCAGTCTTCATGCTAAGTATATACATTGCTTCACAACGTGAAGTCTATACATGCCTTGTCCTCACATTGCAAGTCTACACACTACAGTGCCTTCATTAAAGTCTGTACAGGGTTTATACTTAACCTGATAAACTGATGACTTATTCGTCTGTCCGACAGGTGCCTCTGCTCGTGAAGCTTAAGGAGGGCACGTGATCCGAGGCTGGAAGACCTGACCAGATGATGACACGTGTGCTGAAGCAAGTCTGGATGCTGCCACGTGGTCCAAAATATTTGGGCGGGAACTGTGGAGAACACGCGCCCAGGGGCTGCTGCTGCTGCGTACATAAGGAAGCCTTCTTCCACAAAAGAAGACTGATTGAAGTGGCAAAGTATATACAGAGAGAATAGAAGCCAAGAAGCAGCAGGGAGCCACGATCAAAAGAGAAGAAGAAAAACAGAGAGAAGAAGAAAAGAGAAGAGGGCAGAAGAAGAAAAAGGAGAGCAGAGAAGAGAAAGATTGCGTGAGCTGAGAAGAAAGAAGAGGAAGAAAGGAAGAGAGGAGATTGTTCTATTGAAGATCTGTTCAGTCTGTTGGTGGATCAAATCCAGAACGACTATGCTCATTGAGAGCTATATTTCTTGCGTTTCATTTCCATCTTTTGTCGCTGTGCTTTTTATGTTTTCTTATTTTTCCTTTTGTTACTCCTGTTGCTATTGTTCTTCCGATTCTCAGTAGTGAGGTCGGGTTCCTCCTATGGACTCAGGAGAAGGGAGATCTGATCTCCGGTTCTGGGCTTGTGGGTTGCAAGTCTAGGGGTCCCTCCTGGTCTGGAGGAAGAGAGGTCTGCGATCTCTGGTTTGCTGGTGACTGGGAGTCACTGGTGGGGTCCCTCCTGGTCTGGAGGAAGAGAGACTTCGGTCTCTGGTTTCCAAGTGGCTGGGAGTCACTTGGGGTGTCCCTCCGGTCTAGAGGAAGAGGGGAGATTGTTCCCCTGGTCAAGCTGTGTGGCAGCAAGTGTTCGCAGACTGAGTCTGCTTGTTTCAAGCGTTAGCTAGTGAAGCCTCACTCCGGTTGGGAGTGAGGGGTGGATGTAGGTCTGGGGGACCGAACCACCTAAAAAATTACTTGTGCAGTGGTTTGCCTTGCGTTAGCTCCATATCTTCTACCACCCTTCACAGGTTGTCTGAGCTTTCATATTGCTATCTGTGATGCATGTTGATTACCTTCTTCTGCTTCCGCTTGTTAATTGTTTAGCCGCGCACTTCATATTTGTTCCTTGGTTCAAAAGAGTATTTGATCAGATATTCAGATTGTCTATTCGCCTTGATAGCATTCTAGATTTTATTGAGCGAAAAGTTTTTTAAGGGTGGGATTCATTCACCCCCCCCCCCTCTGAATCCAGCGCACCGATCCTATCAATTGGTATCAGAGCAGTGTCTGCTTAGAAGGTCCATCGACCTGCATATCCGATCTTGCAGTCTTCGGTGCTAATTTGTTTTTAGTGCATCAATATTCCTGTTGCATTGAATCTATCTGCTATCTGTTTCAATGGCTTATCCACCCGTCTTTAGTGGTTCTGATTTTAACCAGTGGCACAGTGCTTTACGTGCTTATGTTAAATCTGTTGATCCAGACCTGTGGAAAGTGATTTCACATTATCCTCATAAATTACCAAAGAAAAAGTCCAAATGGACTGACAGTCACGAATCAATGTATGAGGAGAATCAGACAGCTATAAATCTGATGAAAGCAGCCACTGACAAAGCATTTCACTCATGTTTCCTTGATTGCAGATCTACAAGGGATATGTTGGAGATGATGAAGAGAGCCGGGAAAGGAAATCAAACAAGCTGCATGATGGCCAACAGAAATAATCAAGGTGGCAGCGATATAGACAGCAATCAAAGTGAAGATGATAATGATGAGGAGGTAAACCCTTTTGAGAACTATACCTTGGATGATTGGGAGAATTCATATGTTGAATTATTAGAGTCTCATGAACAGTTAAAAGAACAATACAAAAAATTGAAGAAGAATAGTAGGTCAGACAGTTTAAATTCTCCATGTAAAAATTGTGCTGAACTGAAAAATGTTCATGATGCTTTTATGTCTGATATTCAAATGTTGAAGAAACAAATTTCATTGCTGAAAATTGAAGATCAAGATCATGTAAAAGAAATCTCTGAACTTGAAAAGAAGCTTAGCCTAGCTAGTCATGATTCTGTTCAGAGTAAGGATTTGCTGAAAGAACTTAAATGTGTTAAATCTGACTTAAACAAGCTGAAAAATGAGAATGACTCTCTCAGAAAGTTTTCCAAAGAAAATGAAGAACAATTAGAGAAACTTAAACAAGAGAATGATTTGGTGATTGAAAATTTTAATGCCATAAAATCTGTAAACATAGAATTACAGAAAGATTTTGAAAAATAACAAAAGGAATTGAAGGAGTTTGAAGCTAGGAGAGAAAGCATGGTTAACTCAGAAGATCAGACTCTAATAAATGAGTTAATTCAGAATGACAAGCTTAATGAAGAAAATGAGAAGTTAAAATTGCTGAACTCTTCAATATCTGAAAGACTTCTTACTTTGGAGAAAGGGAAAGTCATCTGTACAAACGAGACTGAAGAGGTAGATGAGCTGAGAAAGGAAATTGAAGAATACAAAACAGCTAACAAGGTTTTGAATGAAGCTGTCAATTGTAGTGAACAAGAGATCGCTAGTTATGAAATACACATTGCATCTCTTGAAAATAAAATTCAGGATTTGAAAAGCTCTTTGTCTAAATTTGTTGATGGACAAGAAAATCTGGATAGGTTGTTAGGAGTTAAGGCTAATACTCAAAAGGAAGGGCTAGGCTACAACAATGTCAATAAAAAGGCTTTCAAAAATAAGCTAATGACATCTTTCATCAAAGCTTCAGATGTAGCCACCACCTCAGAAAATAAACAACCAAATGTTCAGAAGAATCAGAAACAAACTGGAAAAATGGAAAAGGTCAGTCATGTGAAGAAAGGATTGAATAACATTGAAAATGTGCATGCTGTAAAACACACTGATACACCTAGACATGCACATAAAAGGGAAATCATGAAATGTCATTACTGTCACAAGATTGGCCACTTGATGCATGAATGTAATTTAATGAAATCAGATGATCTGAAAGCTAGAAAAATGCATGGTAGGGATTCGCAGGTCAAGTTCCCTATCCCTCAGAAAAAGAGTGTCACATGTTTTAATTATGATAAAGTAGGACACACTACTGCTCATTGCTGGTTTGCAAGTGGTAAGAAAAAATCATGTTCATTTCATAAAAAATACTTTGCAAATCAGCATGTTTTTAATAAGAACAAATCTGTTTCAAAGGACCAGCACATCATCTGTTTTAACTGCAACAAAAATGGTCACAAGGCCTCTGAATGCTGGTCAGGTTCCTTTAGAAGAAATTCTCTCAATTGCTCTCACTGCGGAAAGCATGGCCACACAGTCAAGGACTGTTGGCATGCTCAAGGGAAAATTTTTATTTCTGAAAGGTTTAAATTCCCTGTAAACACAAATGCTCTCAGAAAGAACATAGTTGTTTTTAAAAGGAAAAATTTTGAATGTTTTGATTATGGAAACCAGTTTGGTCATGCAAATAACAGAAATTTCCATGCCAATGCACATAAAATTCATGTTCATAATGATGTGCATAAAAGGAACCTAAAGTCTATTTTTTCATGCTATAACTGTTGGAAGCCAGGCCATAGAGCTGCTAACTGTTGGCTGGCTGATTTTAGTAAACAAAATTCTCTCTCTGGTAAAAAGTTTCATGACAACAGTAATTGGCATAAAAAGAACTTGAAATCTGCTGCATCATGTCATCACTGTGGTCAAATAGGTCATTCAATGAATAATTACTATTTGATGAAATCTGATGACCTACATGCTGAAAAATTGTTTAGGAAACCTGCTAGGAATGTCACTGTTAATTCAGGACCCAAGACCTCTTGGGTACCTGTTTGTGCAAAATAGTTTACTTTGCAGGTGTGCCTTGGAAGCTGAAGAATAAAAGGGGTAAATAAGCCAAGGCACTCAAAAGAAAACCCCATACAGAATTTTTCAGGTAAATTCTCTGCATTTTCTGTTGTGAAATTCATTGCATATCTTGTTTGATGTGTTCTTGCACATTTGTTATCTATTGAACACTATGAATATTCATGTCTCTCAATGCTCATTCTGAATTGTCTATTTAGACATTGAAATGAGAATAAACTTACATTCTGAAAAATCTGAAAAGCTGAAATTTGATCCATGTATGCATGCTCACATTTAAAAATGTGCCTTGTTTCTCATGAGCACATGTTGAGATATCAGTGCATAATTCAGATTGATAATTGATTGGAAATCTAGACTGCATGTTGCATTATCATGCATGACCACTATGGTATATCAAATGGCAAGCTACCAAAAGGTAGGAAAATCTGTCTGGAGGTTCTTACTATGTGTGAGGTGGTCTAGTGGACCAAGTGCCCCGCCTAGTACCATGGGTCATTTTGCTTAATAGGGCAGTCTGATTGAGCTTGAGTAACATTGTCATATGTTCAGTTTTCAGTGCAAACATTGCATGTTTTCAGGGGTAGTTAATTGTATGTCTTTGCATAGCAAACAATGTTGAGTCTTTGCATGTCTTTGCATACATGTATTTAATTGCATTGCATTTCTTGAAAAATGCCAAAGAGAGTAATTGAATGCATAGTGTCAGGGGGAGTCAATGCATTGCATGTAAATTGTCAAATGCATACACTTGTCAGAAGTCATTGCATGTTTTCCTTGAAAATCCTGAAACATGCCACACTTCCTGATAGCTTGCTTGATGTGCATAACCTTTTCCCCATTGATTTTAATTGACAAACCTTGATCATAACAGAAATCACTGAGCTTCAAAAATACTCACTCTTCAAAATCTCTTCCATCATTTGATGATTCAGAACTCTATCAGTCTTTCATGAATATTTCAATGGGCTATCTCGATCATAAATCTGAAAACACTTGAACTAGGAATCTTCTATTATACGTTTTTATGAATATCTGAAATAACTCAGATGGTTTAAGTTTAATGTATTCAATGAGTTTGACTTTAAAATCTCTTAAAAAATATCTGAATCATGTTTAATAAACTTTAACCATCTATTTCATGTTGTGTCTTGTAAAATCTTCTGAAATCTACACTATTGAATTCATGACTTTAATTGGTTAAGTACATGAAATTATTATTGATTTGAAGCAAATGAATTTTTCTGAAATGTCTGAAGGGTAATTTCTGTCAGAGCAATGACTTTGGTCACTGAGAAACACATGTCCAAAGGACTGTGTCATGAGGTGCCATAGTTAACTCTGCTTAAGAATGAGAGTTAATCAGGCTGAGCAATGGCATGCACACTGAAAAATATAACTCACTCATCAAGAAATGATTTGGAGTGTGTCATGATGTGTAAATGCTACCTCTGTTCATATAAAGCATGACTGTCAGTCACACTAAGTGCTTAGGGATATTGGCCTCTGATCAAGGTATATCCTCTAGTTACAAGGTGTGCACTGAACTAGAGTGCTCGTAAAATTTGTAGCATGAAAAATTGTTGAACAAATTGTAATATCTGAATATTGATGCTAAAATCAAATTGCTAAAACCCTAGATAAAATCACATGACTTCAAAATTACTTGATCTCAATACTAGTGCATGTAATTCCGAAAGAAGTCAATAAATTTGATTGTGTAAGACAAAGGGAGGATAATCAAGATATAATTATGAGGGCTTAGTTCATTTTTATTAAACCCTGATTTTAGATATCAATACAGGATTTTATTGATAAACTTTGCATACATCATGTTTAAACCATGCTGATCAATAAAATTCATTCATAAGCCCTTATAATGGAAGACTTTGAAAAATTATGTTTTGAATTTATGAGATTGATATCTCCTTGAAAATCTTGTTGAATTATTTCTATTTGGAGCTTATTTGTACATCTGATTATTTGAACCTCTTCTGCTCATTGTCCTTGGTTCATTGACCTGAACTTCTCCTTGATTGCCCCTGTGGTCTCCTTCTCATCCATCTCATAAGATTCCACTTATTGAGGGGGAGCTTCCATGTCATATGCATCATGCTGCATAGAAACTCTTAAAGGGGGAGAATTGTGATCTTGTATTTTGGTATCTCCATCTCCATCTGCATTCATACCTTCCCATGGTTCATCTTGATTATATCAAAGGGGGAGATTTTTATTCAATCATTGCATGCTGGTTTCTTTTGCTCTCTCAACCTCATGTCTTTTTGCTGAAGTCAAAGGGGGAGAATGTTTTGATCTGAGTTAGTGTGACTCATAATGTTGCCATCATCAAAAAGGGGGAGATTGTTGTGCCCATGTGGTCTTGATGTTGTGTCCCTTAGGCACAAGCATGATTTGATGATAGCAATACTATTTTATTTTGATGATAGCGACAAAGTGAGTGCATTTCTGTGCATTCTTTATTCTTGAGCATTCTGCATATGATAGCAACATGAATGAAGATGAAATAATGTTTTGATTGCATTGTCTATACATTTCTTTGTTTAGTCTGGACAGTAGTGGGTCGACCCCTTTCCAGATGGGTCGACTCCCCAGTTTTGCATGTCTGTACATTGCATTCGCTCATGCCTTAGAGTCTGTACATTCATGTGCACAGTTCATGCTACCAAGTCTACACATTGCTGGTGCGAGTAGTTAAGTCCATACATGGCTAAGTCTGTACATTGGATGTGTCACAGACAAAGTCTGTACTTTCGTCACCATGCACATCTGACTTGAAGTCTGTACAGCCCAAGTCTGTACAGAGTCTTATTCATTCGTGTGCTTCATGAATATTCAAGTCTGTACATCGATGCATGCTTTGAAGTTCAAAGTCTATACAGTGCACTGTTGTGGTTGTGCATCGTTTAGAACAAGTCCACACACTACACTGTAGCTGCACGAAGTGATGTAAAGTCTATACATCGTAGCATGCATTCATTGTTAAAGTCTATACAGACTTCAGCGTCTCGTTCATGCATTGTTCATGAAGTCTGTACAGTGGGCTATGTCTTTGTGCATCATGTTAAGTCTATACATTGCACTGTTCATGCACAGAGTCTGTGTCTCATGCATCGTCTATGCAAAGTCCATGCATTACATTCAGAGTCTGTACAGCGTTCGTCTCAGCCAGCGTCTCATGCTGCGTCTTAGGCAAGTCTGTACATTGCACTGTAGCTGCATTGTTTCACCTGAAGTCTGTGCATTGTCTCAGCCACTGTCTCATTCAGCGTCTCACGCTTGCAAAGTCTATACATTGGTCGTTGGATGCAAGTCTACACATTCGACTGTTCAGCCTGTGACCAAGTCTGTACAGCCAGGGAGACTGTTAAGTCTATACACTCATTCACTATAGCTTGCATGAGGTGAAGTCGGTAAATTGGCCTTAGCTTTCCAAGTCTGTACATTGGCCTCCATGCCTCAAGTCTATACATCGGACTGTTTGGCCAAGTCTGTACATCCTTCAGTGAACTTCGAAGTCTATACATTGAAGTCTGTAAATTGGCCTTAGCTTTCCAAGTCTGTACATTGGCCTCCATGCCTCAAGTCTATACATCGGACTGTTTGGCCAAGTCTGTACATCCTTCAGTGAACTTCGAAGTCTATACATTGGAAGCCTTTACCTACGTTGCACTTCAAAGTCTATACACTCCCTTTCTTCCATTGTTTCAAGTCTGTACAGCCTTTCCGTTGAAAAGTCTATACATTGGTCGCTGAATGATCTTCAAGTCTATATAGACCTTGATTCGCTCAAGTCTGTACATCGGCCTGCTATCTTTGGCAAGTCTTCACATCGTGAAGTCTATACACTCAACTCCTTCACACTTCAACAAGTCTGTACAGCGGCTGTCTTCACATAGGAAGTTTGTACAACCGTTCACCTTGTGAAGTCTAGACATTTGATGTGCATGGTCTTGAAGCATTTAGGAAGTCTGTACATTGGTCTGCTTTGCATTGCATGAAGTCTATACATTTGTCTGCATTGCATTGCATGAAGTATATACATTGCACGAGCTGAATGCTTTCTAAGTCTATACATTGCATTGCATTGCATGAAGTCTATAAACTGCATTGCATTGCATGAAGTCCATACACTGCACGAAGTATGCACATCGTGTGCTGCATGCTCGTCTAGTCTATACACTGGCTAGTCTGTACAAGACTGCAAGTCTATACACTGGCTGCTGCATTCTCATGAAGTCTACACATCCGATAGTGTAAGTCTATACATCGCCCAGTGTCATGCTTACATAGTCTGTACAACACCTGCTTTACACACTCAAAGTCTACACATTGAATGTTAGCATGCTCGCACACACTAAGACCATACATTGAATAAAGTATGTACAGTGTCTCACATAAACAAAGTCTGAACATCGCCTCATGCATTATCTTCAGCAAAGTCTGAACATTGCTTCAGATAGCTTCAGCCAAGTCTATACATCGACTGGCAGTCTTCATGCTAAGTATATACATTGCTTCACAACGTGAAGTCTATACATGCCTTGTCCTCACATTGCAAGTCTACACACTACAGTGCCTTCATTAAAGTCTGTACAGGGTTTATACTTAACCTGATAAACTGATGACTTATTCGTCTGTCCGACAGGTGCCTCTGCTCGTGAAGCTTAAGGAGGGCACGTGATCCGAGGCTGGAAGACCTGACCAGATGATGACACGTGTGCTGAAGCAAGTCTGGATGCTGCCACGTGGTCCAAAATATTTGGGCGGGAACTGTGGAGAACACGCGCTCAGGGGCTGCTGCTGCTGCGTACATAAGGAAGCCTTCTTCCACAAAAGAAGACTGATTGAAGTGGCGAAGTATATACATAGAGAATAGAAGCCAAGAAGCAGCAGAAAGCCACGATCAAAAGAGAAGAAGAAAAACAGAGAGAAGAAGAAAAGAGAAGAGGGCAGAAGAAGAAAAAGGAGAGCAGAGAAGAGAAAGATTGCGTGAGCTGAGAAGAAGAAAGAAGAGGAAGAAAGGAAGAGAGGAGATTGTTCTATTGAAGATCTGTTCAGTCTGTTGGTGGATCAAATCCAGAACGACTATGCTCATTGAGAGCTATATTTCTTGCGTTTCATTTCCAACTTTTGTCGCTGTGCTTTTTATGTTTTCTTATTTTTCCTTTTGTTACTCCTGTTGCTATTGTTCTTCCGATTCTCAGTAGTGAGGTCGGGTTCCTCCTGTGGACTCAGGAGAAGGGAGATCTGATCTCCGGTTCTGAGCTTGTGGGTTGCAAGTCCAGGGGTCCCTCCTGGTCTGGAGGAAGAGAGGTCTGCGACCTCTGGTTTGCTGGTGACTGGGAGTCACTGGTGGGGTCCCTCTTGGTCTGGAGGAAGAGAGACTTCGGTCTCTGGTTTCCAAGTGCCTGGGAGTCACTTGGGGTGTCCCTCCGGTCTAGAGGAAGAGGGGAGATTATTCCCCTGGTCAAGCTGTGTGGCAGCAAGTGTTCGCAGACTGAGTCTGCTTGTTTCAAGCGTTAGCTAGTGAAGCCTCACTCCGGTTGGGAGTGAGGGGTGGATGTAGGTCTGGAGGACCGAACCACCTAAAAAATTACTTGTGCAGTGGTTTGCCTTGCGTTAGCTCCATATCTTCTACCACCCTTCACAGGTTGTCTGAGCTTTCATATTGATATCTGTGCTGCAGGTTGATTACCTTCTTCTGCTTCCGCTTGTTAATTGTTTAGGCGTGCACTTCATATTTGTTCCTTGGTTCAAAAGAGTATTTGATTAGATATTCAGATTGTCTATTCGCCTTGATAGCATTCTAGATTTTATTGAGCGAAAAGTTTTTTAAGGGTGGGATTCATTCACCCCCCCTCTGAATCCAGCGCACCGATCCTATCACAGTCTACATCTTTAGCTGCTAATAAGGGGAAGCAAGGTGTAGACAGTTCACATATAAGGTCTTCTGATCCCTCTCTCACCTTCAATATAGAAGAACCTCTGAAAGTCCTTATCCCACGATATATTGTTGATACTGATGTTGAGATGCTTGAGGTTTTTTCGCAGTTATTTCCCACTTTTGATTTTCAGGGTTGGTGGTCTTTTGTCACAAATCATAGAATGTATTACCCCACCCTCGTTCGGGAATTTTACCAAAATTGGAAATATGATCCTCACATCCCTAAAATTTCTTCAACAGTCAGAAATGTCTATTTTGAGTTAACAAATAAACTGTTTGCCAGATCATGGAAAATCTCAATGGATGGGGTTCAACTACACAGTTTTCATCTTGATGAACATGACGCTTATGCCCTTCTGACTAAACGGCCTAGTGATCCTACTATTGTCAAGTAGACATATCTATCTAGTCTGAAAGCCAATCGGTTCCCTCCCTTCAACAGACTGCTACATCATATCTGCACATCCATCATTACACCCCAGAGCTGTGGTAGGGAACGAGTTACTGAGATGCAACGATTCTTGCTATACTGTATGCTGAAACAGATCAAGATTTCATTGACTGATGTTATCATTCAGACCATGGGTACATGTCTGAAATAGTCTAGGACACTTACATATGCTGCCCCATTGACTGCAATTTTTAGAAAGGTTGGAGTGAACTTTGGAAATGAAAAGAAACTAAACATTCCCAGAGGGAATAGATACTCCTTATCATACATTCAGAAGTTCATGGGATTTAAAGTTGTGAATGGACAACCAGCCAGAGTAATTCCAAGTCAGAAGCATGCCTCTGCCTCTGGGGCACCTGTTGTAGAAATGAGCGAAACAGCACAAGAAAACCCAGCGGCCAGTCCAACCAGAGTAGACATACAAGAGGTTAGTCCTGCCAGAATGGACCAACAAGAGGCATGTCCTGTCCAAGCTGATATTGTCACAGATACTGCTCCATCTCTCCCAGCTGTCACTAGAGATATTATGATCATACATGGTCCTTTTCAGGAACCCTCTCCTCGAAGGGAACATGAATCTACCTACTTTCCTGAGGAAGAAATGCCAGATAATGTTCATTATGATGCTGGCATGCATGATCAAACTTCTGGTATCAATCCCACTTTGATTCAATTTCTGGAAATGAAGTTCAAGAACATTGATTCTTCCATAATGTACTTGAGCTCAACCATGGAAATGAGGATTTCCCGTCTTGAGCAGAAATCAGACAGTAGATGGGAACATTTCAAGAATGACAAATTCAAGTCAGACAAAAAGCTTCATAACTTCATGGAATCCCTCCTTCAGGTTTATCAGAAAGCTGGGTCAGTAATGCACAATTTGAAAAGCTTGCATCAACAATTTCTGAATAGGCTAAAGGATGTGCAGACATATAACTATGATGTCAAGGAAAACCAGTCCAAGCTGAATTTGAAATATTCCACCCTGATTGACAAGAACAATGAGTTCAGTGAAAAGGTTCAGACCTTGTTTGAAAAGATTACATCTTTTGGTAAGGACCTTGCTAAACTATTTGAACGATCCACTCTAGTGGCTGATGAGGTTATGGATGTTTTGCATATTCTAAAAGAAAACTTCCCACCCACAATTGAAGATCAGCGTGATGTGTACTGCCCTCCACCAACAGAAGCCTCATCTTCTACACCTGAATGGGGATCTCAGTAGAAAGCTCAAGTGGACTATCTGTTTGACATTTTACACAGCTGGTTTGATAGTATCACTTCCAAAGTACAGGATTATCATAAGTCTATCCTACAAAGAGATCAGCAATTTTCGGACAGACTAGACAGTTTAGCATCTTCTATGACTCAGCTTCAGCAACAACTGGATACTGTGTCTGCAAACATTCTTCAGTCTCACTCTTCCTCACCTGCTCCCCTTCCTGGTGATGGCAAAGGGGGAGAGACATGAACTCAAGTTGGAGCCTGGAATTGCATTGCATCTGCATCAAATGTGATTGAGTGAAGTTTTCCTTCGTTTACATATTTTGTGATATGCTCGAAAGAAATTGTCTGTGAGATTGTCCAACTTTTTGTTAGAAGAGTTCTTTTGTTCTTCTTATTGATGCTATACCTTGGACCTAAACAAAATGAATGACATGAACTGGTGTTCTGGTCTCTGAAGTGAATTCCTTGTTTGATCTGAACAATACATTTTTATGTAGATGCAATGGCATACACCTCATAGTTGCCATCATCAAAAAGGGGGAGATTGTTGTGCCCCTGGTTTTGATGATGACAACCATGAGATGTGTGTGTGTTGAGTTCAACAGAACTGATGAATTAACCCTTGATCCATTAATGCATGTATCTACTTTACTCTTGAATGTAAGGAAGAAACAAGGTCTACGCAGGATGCTCAAGGCGTCCACGCAGTGGTTTGCATAAAAGGACAGCGTCTACGCAGGATGCTAATTGTGTCTACGCATCAGTTCAAGAGGCAGAAGCATCAATCACTGGCATAGCTCAGTGCGTCAACGCCACAACATGTAAGTGTCGACGCATCTGCTCTTGGTGGAGATAATAGAGTGTTCGGGGTCAGTCCAGTGAGTTGACGCAGGCACCCTATGTGTGAACGCATCTGGCTTATGTACAAAAATGGTATGTGGGCAGTTCAAGGCTGCGTCAACCTCTTAGTCACAATGAGTTGACGCCATCTGAATTTCATCAAGAGATGATTGGGTGGACCCCAGTCGTAAGTGGTGTTAGATGCCACATCATCTAAAAGAGCATGCGCTCTCCTTTTTTTCCTGGCGATTCTAGAAGCCTCTGTAGAGAACAATCATAAGGCTAACCAGAAAATCTGGTTGGGGCCCACAAGAGGAATATTCACGTGAATCAAAAGAGCGCGGGAGAAAAAAGTGGGGAATGGTAGAAAAAAATGGCAGCAGAGAAGTAGCTCTCGAGAAGAATGACCAAGATCATCATCTTCCTCCTGGCGTGCTGTTGCATCCACTGAAGATCAGAGGAAGCCCATTGGCAGTTGATCATCGCAAGACTATCTACCATCCAGAAGGAGAAAGCCAGCTGATCGACGAAGCCTTTTATCTCTGATCTCTATGTTTGAGATTCGAGAATCAGCACCATCATACATCTGAAGCTCTTTCTTTCAATTTATTTTGGTGACTTCGTTTCTTGTTGTTCATTTCAGTTTGAATTCTATTATTTCTATTCTCCCTCGTACTGGTGATTGTAGAGGGAGGTTTCTTGATCAAGCGGGGTGTGCTTGGATCAAGGGGTTTGGGTGTGTATGCCCTCAAGCTGTTTGTCAGCGGGTAACTATTTGAGAGGATGTGTTCCTCTTGTTAACCAAGCTGTAGTGGTCAGCATTGTCAAGGGGATTGTTCCTCGATTTAGCAAAGCTGTAAGGCTCAGCAGGGATCCTCACTGATCTAGTGAGGGGTGGACGTAGGTCTCCACAGGGAGACCGAACCACCATAAAAATCTGTGTTCTCTTGTGGTTTGCTGTCTCTTGCAATATCTGTGTGCCGCTAGATGATTGATTAGGTTCGATCTCCACACCTTCTATTTACTGAATTTTGAACTAGTATTCTGCTACTTAAAAGTTGATTGTGATTTTTCGCAAAAGATTTCAAAGGGTCAACCTATTCACCCCCTCCCCCTCTAGTTTGACCATCCACTTAATCCAACATCTTTTATACCTTTGTTTCAAGCTGTAAGTCAGCAGAGCAAGCTGTGTCGCTTAGCGGTTGTAGAGGATCGGTTCCTCTGGTCGGCTAAGCTGTATTGCCCAGCGGTCAAGCTGTCAGTCAGCAGTTGTTGGTAAGCTGTGAGGCCCAGCAGTTAAGTTGTGTATCAGCGGGAATCCACACTCTGGTTTGAGTGTGGGGTGGACGTAGGTTTGGAGGACCGAACCACCTAAAAATCTTCTGTCCATCATGGTTTGATTGCCTTGTCTGATTCGCTAGATGTATGCTTAGGCTCGATCTTTATTTCCCATCTAGTAGGTTTTTGGTTTGCACACCGAACATTTGACTTTGGTTTTGAGAGAGTCACTTTGAATTCTTGATCATTGTTACTGGAGAGTGTCAATTTCACTCAAGTCGTCTAAGCGTCTAAGTTGCATTTGATTGTTTGATTTGGTTCGGTCAATAGCATAGGTCTGCTTAGGAGTATGCATTCTTGCAGCTCAACTGTTTGATCAAGAGAATCATTGTCCACCTTATCTTGTGGAGCTTGAATAGTTTTAATTCCGCATGTGTGTCTAGTTATAGTTTTTATTTGGGCAAATTTTTATAAGGGGATTCATTCACCCCCCTCTGAATCTTGGCCTAGCACCCAAACATAATATTCAGAAAATTAAGACAAATATTCAAGACATGCGTAAACCCAAATATAACACATGATGAACATCACAAACAAGCAGAAATAAGATGTAGAAATTATCCCCCTTGATTTCCAAGACGAATAGAAGACGTTTCTCGAAGCTTAGGTCGGATGGTGGCGATTTGAGCATCCTCTTGCTCCTCTCTTCAATCCGCTACACTTTTCCTTCTTCCACGAGTTCCAAAAATCACTTGAAGTAGATCAAATCCTTCTTTCTTGTGCTCTTTCTTCCTTTCTCCCCTTTCTTCACCTGTAAGACAGAGAACATAAGCACATAAGGGTTTCTCTCTTTGAAATTCGTAGCTCTCGCATATATATATATATAAGAGAAAGCATAAGACCAATATAGCCCTTCTAGAACCATCCAAAATGACCCTAAGACCCCTAGGGGCAATTGGGTAAAAGATAGAAGCCTAATGGATTGAGTTAGATGGGTTTTGGATAAGATCCGTGAAGTCGGATCCGTAAGCTCGACGGAATCGGTAGACCGAACTGTGAAACAGTTCAGCACTAGCCGCACTGGCGATTTCGGTCGACCGAAGTCTCAAGGTCGGTCGACCGAACCCTGTGACAATTCTCTTCTGGCAGCCCTGGCTAAATTGGTTGACCGAATCCTCTTCTTTGGTCGACCGGAAACCTGCAAAATAGAAAAAATCAAGTTAAAACCATGGGTTTTCATATACATGTTTGTATTTGGTGTGCTACAGGCCAATTTCGGGTCGGTAGGCCCAATAGTTGTACAATCTTGTTCATCGTTAATAAAGTGATATTTGAGCATAAATTTATAATTGTATATTACTTTACGATGTCCCTATTATATGTGGTTGTAAAGTCAACTTGAGATGAGATCTCGATTATGAGACTGACTTTACATGGACATATACCGTAAAATTATTCTTGGTTGGAGGGTAATCACTCGGGGACTTTGATTACCTATTAAACCAGTACACATGATGTATGGGTGAGCAGTCTCATGGTCACTGGTGCGGGGCACCGATACATATGCGTAGGTGTACGTTCTGGGAGGGTGTACACTGAATTGATCCGCTATTGGATCTTCAGATGGTTGATTATACCTAATGTCAACAGAAGATCCAATTGTCTCAGTAGCATCGTTGGTCCTTTGACCTGAGACATTGATCGTATCTTACACGAGGACTGGAATGGTTTAATGAGTTGGCTAAGTGACTTTAACCATAAGTCATGAATTGCCAAGTTATTAACCAGTTCAGGATACGTGTAAAGATCATCAATGGTCAAGAGGGGATCGCTCAATGTCGGATATATATCAGATAATTAATGGGTCATGACACTGACGCTCCACTAAATTCCTGGCCATGGTCGTGTTAGTTCGTTTAGAACGGACGTCATACACTTTAAGGAGGTCATGATCGAATGGCACGATCATGGGGTTTGACATTTTCCATACCCACGATCGAACCAGACTCATAGAAGGAGCGAGGGATTATAGCGATGCGGCAACTGTAGACATATAGGTACCAAACATGGTGGTTTGAACCTAGCGTCCTCTAGGATCACGCGGATTTGCTTGACCCAACGTGATCAAAGATTCAGAATAAATTAAACTGTTATTCGGCTCTAGTAGAAGCAAATAATAAGTTTAATTTACTTCTAATTGAGAATTAGAAGTTAATGGGTCTTAAACTAGAGTGACTATGAGCCTAGAGGATCACACACAATGGGTTCTCGGGTGACGGAGTATTATTGTACAGGTGTATATGTTAAAGCCTTAAATTCTTTTGGTAAAAGAATGATGAGAAAGGCTTCATATATGCATATACAATAATGCATGGACATATACACAATATATGAGGTTAGGGGCTCTTTTAGAAAGTGCCCAACCCTTATATATATGGGTGTTATGTGTTACGTAAGAAGGCTTTCTCCACTACCAAGCACATAAGGGAGAAACCCCACTCCCTTCTCTCCTCCCCTCCCCTCTCTCTTACTCTCTCTCTCTCTCTCTCTCTTAAGGGAGAAAGGGTTAAGGAAGAAGAGGGCCTTTTGGAGGATCAGAGGGTACCGTCACTGCACGAGGATCCGTGTGGATCAACTCTAGAGGTCGTACATCTGTGCGACTCTACGTTCGAGAAAATCTGCATTGGGCACTACGGAAAACGTCGTTCCGCGCAAGGTAAAAGATCTACAATCCATTTTTGGGGTTGAGTAGTTTTATTGCATCGATTAGAGCACGGATCTAGGATTCCAAAAGGGCCTGGGTTCATTATTTAAATTTTATTATCTGTTGCGTTGCCCGAACCAGGCTGTCGGAATCCTTATAATACATTGATGCCACTATACCTTGGATCAAGGTCTTGGTGTCTTGAGAGCCTATTAAGCAATATAAAACACATTTCCACACCAAGAATCAATTTCACACTTCACATAAAGAGTTTAACTCATTCCAATACATGTAACCCAATTCCAAACAAACCAAGTTCATCAAGATTATGTATTCAATCCAATACACATAAACTATCAATAGCCCAAGTGAAAGAAGATGATTTGTTTTGCAAATCAAACACTTCCAACCTATGTAGCTTCCATTACACAATTTAACATGAAGTTTAGAACACTAGCTCAAGAGTCATATGAACAACATGCATGAACATACCAAATGAGTATATGCTAGCTTACCAGGTTTTATATGAAAATCTCAACATGTACTCACCATCATGGCCTTTAATATCTCATGAAGAATATGCATGGAATGCATTCAAAACTTTGCAAAAAGACCCATGAAACCTCATTTCAAAATGACCATTCTTTCAAATCTCCACATACCAAGACAAGGATCGAATCATCATGAATCTCTGCATTACAAGACCATCATCATCCCAATTTCCACTAAGATATGCATGAGGATTCTGAACATATGACAAGCCTCAAAAGTTCCATATGGAAAGGGCATGAAGCACATTCAAGCAATTTTCTTTAGGACTTATGTGAAATACTTAAGCACATTGTTATCCTTAACAATCACAAAAGATATACATGTAAAAGCAAGCAAAGTTTAGTTTTCCTCAACCATAAATCAAGAGCAATTAGCCATGCACTTAACCAAAGTATGAACGCCATTCAAACCACATTCATCAAGGTTTAAGTAAATAGATTAAACATTTTGCAAACCCATAAACCTTATGTAGAAAGTGCACGACACACAGAAGGGTCGATGCATTCAGTCAAAACAGACCAACTAACCCATCATTAACCATTTGAAGGATTTTGAGAAGATTAGGATCTTACCAGTTGTTCTTGAGAAAAGTAAATGATTTACCACTTATTTTGAATTCTGGACAATAAGAACTCATTAATTGACGCATTCATTTGAGTTCCAAGTGTAAATCATGGACTTTGATCCTACAAGCCATCTTTTAACTCATAAACAAGTTACACACATGTTGCTCAATGAAACACACACACAAGCACAATTGTTTTGTTATCAATAAAACAAAACACCAAAATTAACTCGGAGATGCAACAGATGGTAAGATAAAAGAATATATTTTTCTTGGTTACTCACGTGATGAATTTAATACAGGCTCTAGGATCCAGAAAAATAGAAGGTGTTCAAAAGAAGAGATGTAATCTTCTTTGAAGATCAAACCTCTTAAGATTTCAAGAAAAATTTACTAGCGAAGACTTTTGAAGAAGGATTAGCATATGGTGATCCAATCAGGGTTCGCCGACTCGCTGATCTGTACCGGATCGGGATCCCCCTGATCCGATACGGTACGCCCGAGTCGCAACCGACTCGGACGGACTCGGTCCGACTTCCGTCAAATGTCTTCATAATTGCCTATTCTTAACCAAAAAAATTATATTAAATGTTAATGAAGTGATAGCATGTAACCCATCAATATCTAACACCCAATCATGAATTTGGATGATTAAAAATAAGTTAATCCAATCGGTTTGCATGAAAGGCACAAGCTAAGCCCGATTTTCTTCAATCCAAGCTCAAGAGCTAAAGAGGAAAATTGCATGAAGGCCCTTTCAAAGTTTCAACATGGAAGACTATACATGAAATGCATTAAGAAACCTATGTACATAAGGTTGATGAAAATAAACTTTAACATGTATTATCCTTGACAAACATACATAAACTATTTCTAAGTCTCCAAACTACACATCTAAGGATTTAAATGAATTCATCAAGCATGAATGCAATATGAGAATATCATTCTTCCATTTTTCACCATGATCAACATGAACTCTCCAATATATTTTGAAACCTCATTCAAGCAATCATTTAACTTTCATTTAACTTCCTTACTTAACAATGATTCCTCAATGAAGAATTATAATATTCAGCCAGTTCAGAAATAAAGTAATTAGCCTCAAATGAAACACAAAATTTCTGAAATAAGATTCTTACCAAATTAACCAAAGAGATGACCTCACTTCGTCACTTTTCAAAAAGGCAAACCTCCCTACATACCTTTAAGTTCACATGGAATATTTTGCATGAACCTTATGTGAGTATATTCAATGCTAGCTGCAAAACATATTCTGAGGATCATAAAATAATAAGATGCTCATGGAATGAAATAGCAACCGAAGTTTCACATGCAATAATTATAGACATTAGCATTTTGTCATCATCATAATCAACAATTTTCTGTTCATCAAAATCACACACATAACACAACAAAATTTATAATTGTCACCTGCTAGCAAATGGGCTAAAAGTTTAAACTCTAAATGCTAAGTCCATAGCCCCCATATACATCATAGGAAAAAGAAAAATATGTGCCGCTAATATAATAGTCCATAATCCATGGACTCCATAGTCCATATATATATCATGAAAAAAGAAAACTTACAAGTCAATCATCATCACCAGAAAACTCAGTATTTGATGACGATTCCCATAAGTCATCATCTGCACGCTGAGATTCTGCAACTCCAAACTATAAATGTGCTGCGGTGGGTGGCGGTGCATGTGGATGCCTCTGCACACATCTATAATCATGTTGACATATGATGGTGCATGTGCAGCACTGGGTGGTAAATCAAACTCTATAAAGAATGCCCTCACCACATTTACTAACTCTGTTGGAGGTTGCAACATTGTGGAGGAAGAGGCCGGTGCTGTCGAAGAAGAGGCTGCTACATGTGTAATAAACTGTGAATGAACATGGGAAGGAACAGATAGACATGCAATACAATCTCTACCAAGTCCCACGAGATGCTCAGAAAATCTATGTATGCCGCTAACCATGTGCTCACGATACATGCACTGAATTCGCCGATCACCCGGCCACGTGTATCCATGCTCCCAAGCGGGGTGGCGACGGTCACGTGGCATCTACAAGATATAGAAAATACACAAAGTTAAGTTATAATACAAATGTGCAATTAAACTACAAAACAACATAATGATTTAAAGTTTCAACATGGAAGACTATACATGAAATACATTAAGAAACCAATGTACATAAGATTGATGAAAACAAACTTTAACATGTATTATCATTGACAAACATACATAAACTATTTCTAAGTCTCCAAACTACACATCTAAGGATTTAAATGAATTCATGAAGCATGAATGCAATATGAGAATATCATTCTTCCATTTTTCACCATGATCAACATGAACTCTCCAATATATTTTGAAACCTCATTCAAGCAATCATTTAACTTTCATTTTACTTCCTTGCTTAACAATGATTCCTCCATGAAGAATTGTAATATTCGGCCAGTTCATAAAATACACAAAGTTAAGTTATAATACAAATGTGCAATTCAACTACAAAATAACATAATGATTCTATTTAAATACCATAATAACCCTAGTAAGACTGCTGCTGAGGGTCGTAATATGAAGATGCGGAACTTGTATCGCCCCCTTCCATATCTCCTTGCAATTGAACTTGATATGTAGCCATCAAATATGCTTGATACTGAGTCCATGACATGTACGCTGAATACATATTACGATATTGCATCATGTAATATGCATAATGTTGGGATCCTGAAACATACACAACTGGGACAACATGAACATGTGCATGGTAACCATATCATGTAGTAGGATGTGCAGCTAGAGCTGAACGTGTAGGCACACTAGAATAATCACTGTCTGAAGCCATCAACTCCCCCCACATTCTCTGAAGCTCGTGCTCTGGAACTCCACGCTCACGTTCATCCATAATAAAATTCTCAAATATAGCACATGTCCGACGTGTAGGGATGGGACGGACACTAGAGGAAACTGCTGAAGATGAGTCATAATCTTGTGTACTCAATCTCTCAAAGTCCGATAGCATACCCTGCTAGCTACCACTATCATCCGCAGAACCACCTGCTCTCCCCCTAGCATTAAATGGCAAAGGAGCACCATGGTCAATACCATCTTGAGTAGCATGTGTGTATTCTGACTCCCTTGGGAAATGTGTCCACTGTGAATCTCCCCCCACATGTGTGAACTCTGACATACCACCCTTACCCCCAATAGTACCCTATGTGCTGCTAGATGAGTCATCACTGATGGTGTGCTCAGTATCAGATCCTGGAGTTATCTACATTTTTGCATCGGGATCTACTAATGGTGGTTATTTTTTATTTTTTCCTGTGTGAAATCCAAACCACCCCTTCTTTGGGAGGGGCTGAGGTGGTGGTGGGTCCTTCCCAATCTTTGATCTAGAAGTTTTTCCCTTTCTTCCTCTGCAAAGAGCTCTGAGATCTCTGTGAAGAGGGACCAATTGTCCAAGATCTCTGCAAAGAAGGAACACCCCTCTGCATAGAAGAAGTATCCCGTTGTGGTGGTGGCTGTAAGGGAGCAGGCTGTGGTGGTGGTGGTGGTGGCCGTGAGAGCGCACGCTCCTGTGGTGGTGGCTGTGATGGTGGCTCCCGAGTGCTCCCTACAGCAGGACCCTGCATCAGCCTTTCCCACTCAGCATCATCATCATCAGCTCTCCTACCTCTGCCTCTCCTAGAAGTGTCAAGCAAAATGATATCATCTTCTAAGTCTATCTCATCATCATCTGCCACTGTCTCCTCAACTTGAGATGTCCCTGCTATACCCTCTGCATCTGATGCTGCAGTTGTGGCCAAGAAAGTGTTCGGGAGAGGTGCATCCCCTGGATCAGGGGCCTCCTCGTCAAGCTCATATTTACCCCGTTCTGTAGTTGTCCTTGCGACCCATGACACGATAGAGTCCTCATCGTCATAGAGATATGCAGCATCTGTTGGATCATAATCTCCTTCCCCTTTTTTAGCATCCATATGTATGTGCTTCAACCTAAGCCTCATATTGTAGTGCACATACACCAACTTGTCTAGCCTTTGATGTGTCAACATGTTCCTTATCTTTGTATGTATCAAAGCAAATGTGCTCTAATTCCTCTCACACCCACTAGAGGATGATGTTTGAGACAATACTTTAATAGCAATGTTCCTCAAGATGGGTGAGATGCTTCCATAATTCAACTACCACTCAGCTGTAAAAGAATAAATATGACATCCTTAATTTTAGAACATGAATGATACAAGGGAAACTCTTCATGATATGAGAAAGAGTATTTTACCTGCATCACTCCTCTCCCGACCAGCAATGGCTGATGGTTCTGCAAATGACCCGACTCCCTCTCGAAATTTTTTAATCTAGCAACAAAGAATACATACATTAATCGTCATATGACATTCGTACTACGGTTAGTAGGACTGTAGGAGCATAGTGTATACACTCTTTACCTGATTCATTACACCTGCCGCCTCTTCGAGAGTTTTGGACATGCATTCCACCACCTTTGTGACGGCTTCTATCAAATCATCATCGTATGATAGCTCTTTCTTGTAATGGAACACAGGGTGGAGATAGTATGCTACATTAAAAAGTAAACAATATATTTGAGAAGTGCACACTTGTAAAGTTATGTTAAAATGAAATTGGTATAAAATAAAATGATACATAATGCTCACCTGCCATATGCAAATCACGGGACATTTGTCGATCCCACCTATCCTCCATAATACTCAAGAAATATGGAGAATATTTGGGAGACACCTGTTGCATCTTCTTTTTTGCAGCCTCCAACTTTGCATACACCAAACCTAATGTTCGTGTCCTGTCACCATCAACAACTCTAAGGACTTCATATAATGGCTCAATAATATGGATAATTTTATTCACTCTTTCCCAGAAATTTGTGCTATTGATCAACTCTTCTACCTCTTTCCCATCACGAGTGTTTACAAAAGAAGAGTCCAACCATACACGACTCCAAAACATTTGTTTGAGGCCATTATTATGCTTTAGAAGACTTTGAAGTGCAATATAGTTGGTTGCAAAACGAATGATTGCCGGCCTCAACAACTCACCTCCTGTGTACTCCCGTATCCAAGCAAGCACAATGTGATGATTGTATATAAATCTTGTTATCTTTTACGCTTCTTCAACAATTTTCTTCACTGTCTCAAGTTGCCCAATATCTTTCAGCATCAAATCAATACAATGGGCTGCACAAGGTGTCCAGAATAGGTGTGGTCTCATCTTCATCAACTCCTCCCCTACTTTCTTGTAGTTGGATCCATTGTCTGTCACAATCTGTACAATAAAATCTTCTCCGATTTCTTCCACCACTTCATTCATTAATTGTAATATGTAGTGGTAGCTGTGGATTTTGTCTGATGTATTAATGGACTTATGGTAGAAGACATGTTTTTCACAATAGACAAGAAAGTTAATCAAGCTACTCTTAGTGGTACCTGACCAACCATCACACATAATGGTGACTCCAAACTTCTACCATTTTCTTTTGAAAGAAGCAATGTATTCCTTTATTTCTTGAACTTCCTCATCAAGATACCTCCCAACCAAATCCTTTGGAGTCGGAGGCTGAACATGCAAACCTTGTTGTTGTGCCTCCTGGAACATGGTCTTATAGTATGGACTGTTTGCTGCATTAAATGATAACCCTGCATGGTGCCAAAACTTTACCACGGCCCTTCCCAATTTATACTTTGGTCCTTTCTTATTGTAGACGTCCTCCATTCTTATTTGCTTCTCATGTTCCCTAGAAAAGATATTGGGATCCACATCTTCAATTGTGACATATGTGCTTCTTTTTCTTTGATTACTACTACCTGAATGATGGGGATTTGTGAAGTAACTCTTGATATTACTTGTTGAATGATGACCTTGAACCAGTCTTGATGTAGGAGCCCCTGAACCTCCACCTTCTTCATATTCAGATCTCTCAAAATGACCTCTATGAGATCTCATCTGATCTCTCTCCCATGCTTCAGCCCTGCTTTGATGCATAGCAGAGCGAGTGGCATGAGAAGGTGGAATCCCTCTCCCTTCCTTGACCTCCTGGACATCTTCCTCGTCAGAACCTGTCCATACCTCATCATCATCTGAATGTAATGAGCCTCTGCCCCTCATCATTCGTTCAGCTGCTTGTTTTTCTGCCTTCTTCCTCTGCTGTTCAACTTTTATGTCTTTCAAATGTTGGACCATTAATTGTTTGACCTCTCTAGGTACACTCTTGCATAGATGTATCTCATTACATCCCACTAATCTACCTCCTGCAAGATGTTTCTTCAAGCGGGAGACTCCACCCCCCTTTGTAATAAAACCACAATAATTACATTTGAAATGGTGTCTATTTCCATCTATCATGACACCATGCTACCACCCAATATCATCACTTTGTGATCTCCGAGTCATCTAAAATCACACATAAATTATAACCACAATTATGTAATACATTAATTTTAAATTATGAGAAAACTATTTCATCATGGAATAAGATGGTTCATCATGGTGTGAAATATAATAGTTTAGATAATCACAACATAATAGTTTTCAATTACATTAGTGTGAAACTAATCTAATAATAGTACTTCAAAAATAGTTTAGAATTTAAAAATATAATAGTATTTCAAAAATAACAATTTACAATTTTGTTAGATAATCTAAAATCTAACAATTTTTTTAGATAATCTAAAATATAATAGTATTTCACAAATAATGATTTCAAAAATATAAATCTAAACTTTAGATAATCACAACATAATAATTTACAATTTTGTTGAACCTAACATATATAAATATAATAGTATTTCAAAAATCACTAAAAATATAATTTTATTATGCATTCACATGGAAAGGTTGGATTAGGGGCCAAAAAATTCATACTCATACATCATTTACCTAGATTAAGTACTTTATAATTTTTTCCTATTTTTTTAAAATTTATTATTTTTTCCCTAAAATTCGAATCTACCTTAGATCTAGCCTAAATCTATGCAAATCAAGAGGGAGCGAAAGATGCCCAACTCTAGCCTAAAATAATTGCAACATGATTTCACATCAAGTAATACACAAAAATCGCACAAAAAATACAAATCTAGACCTAGAACTCGAAGCAATCGGGTTTAGGGTTTACCTCCGATGGTGACCGTTTGCTCCGCTAAAATCACATCTAATACGCAGAAAACCGCCTCCTTCCAGTTCTTGATCCTTCTCCGGCGATGATTCCGCCTCCAATCGCGTTCTTCCACGTCCGGAACGACCGGATCACCGACGTCTGCAACGAACAGGCCAAAGGGGGGCGTTCTCTGCTTCGGCCGTCTGCAACGTGATGTTCCCTGTCTGCGAACAGGCCGAAGCTTAAGTCTCGGGCACTTCGGATCGCGCCGACTCGGGTCCGGGTCGTATCTGACTCGGATCCGACCCGTCCGACCCGCGCGAGTCGAGCCGATCCGAAACCGTTCCGAAACTCAGGTTTTGACTCGCCCGATTCAAAGAGGATCTTGACCCGTCTTTGCCCTGATCCAGTACGGCACGCCCGAGTCGACCTGAGTTGGACCGAGTCGGCGAACCATGGATCCAATTACTCGTGTGTATATATATATATATATATATATAAGGGAGAGAGTTTTACTGAATTGTTGTCTCTCCTTAATGATTGGAATTCGCAAAAATTATGTATTATTAGCTTTTTGAAATTTGCTGGAGAGAGAGTAGAAAAAGTTCCTTCAATTCTCTACATTTTTATCTCTCTCAACCTTCGTAGAGTCAGATGTCTTTCTTTTGCCCCCTCGTGTTTCCTCCTCGTGGTTGAAATCAAATTAATGTCCCAATTTACTTAATTTCAAACGAGGCCCAAGCATCCACTGTTTGGACAAATGCACCTCTACATGCTACCTAGTAATTGAGCTGGATGGCGCTCGCCTAAACAATTCAAAAACCACCCTCCAAGGCTTCAGAGGCGGCGCAGGCGAAGAGCTTCACGGCGAGCCTCGACGGGGGCTCCAGCCGCTCGAAGTGCTCGACGTCGATCGTGCCGGCCAGATGGTGAGCCGCGAGGGGATCCCGTGATGGGGAGGATGAGGCCGGCCCTTGTGGACGATGACCTGCCGCTCCAGTTAATTGGATGCCCGTCATCTCACGGATGGCCTTCCTTTAGGGTTTGGATATATAGTTTTGGCTTCTCTCTAAGTCTCAAAGGTGATTGCTCATATTCACCACTTCCTTTCTGTGTGTGTCCATATTGTTATGTTTTTTTTGTTTTTTTTTTCCCTGCTGAAACTTGAAAAGACTTGAGAACACAAAATTTGGAGTCTAGTTGATGCTAGCTATACCGCATGTAGGGGGAACTATATATATATAATAACATGTGTGGTATTTATAATAGGGAGTAGAAGAATGGCCATGAATGTTGTGGTTTGCGCATGTAGTAAGGAATTAAAGGGCGAATATATTTTGGATGAACAAGGATCTGGCGTGGACGACGAAGGTGGTTTATAATTGCTTAAATTAAGCTTAATTGCCTTATGCTTCGTAATATAGGAAACTATGTGCAGCAACGCATAGCAAATAAAAAGAACATCTGTAAAATGAATGCTGGGATATCTATATATATTTGAAGGATCGGGATTGATTGGAATAGAAAGGGAATAGAATAAATTAATGATGTCTTTATAATGGCAAAATTACGCATAAAGGAGCCAGTGGCCGTAATAAAACTCGGCATTCACGTAAGGTCAATGAGACTCACTGGCGATCAACTAGACGGTGGCATGTGAAGGGTCTTTGTGATGATGTATACCTAGCGTGGATGTGTTTATAGAATCAGGGCAATTTTTTTTATATATTCTACAATCTAGTGCATCCACGGAAGATCACGTTGTAAGAAACGGGACATAAAATGATACGACCGAGGCAGAAGAATGGCAAATGTTCGGCTCTTATTTCTAGGGTTTTTTTCATATATATATATATATATATATATATATATATATATATCTCTATAAACCTGTGTAATTACAAATAAATCTCTCATTTAGACTTAATTGTCATAAATATCTCTCGTACATCTTGTGGTTACACAGTGGTGGTCACAAAACATCAATGCAAAGCGAATATTTTAGGAATATGCTGCATAAACCATTAGAGGCATGCATGCCAAATACAGAAAACATCCTTGTGAGTTCCTCAAATTGTTTTCCTGGAGACATCTTTATTCTCTGAGGCCGGCCAAATCTTCCCCCTCCGACAAGCTCCTCCTAGCATAAAGCCGACTCCTACGGATGGCACCGCCAGCTGCAGCAAACACCACTCCTTCGCCCAACACCGCGTCCCACATCTGTCTCCCCTGCTCCAACCACCCCCTTTCGTTGCTCTTGTGCCTTCGCAGGGATCCCCATGGAGGAAGATAGGTCACAGCTGCTAGCCCAGTGCAATTTCTTCTGGTTTTTCCATCACGTCATCCTCGATATATAGCCCCACCCACCATCCCTCTTCCCGCCCCAGAGATGAACACCCCCCCCCCCCCCCGCCACCACTAATGCAAGCACTGAGACCAGTTGCACGGGAGTGCGCTGCCTCCCATATTGTCCTCCCAGAGATGCGCACTCCTTCAGCTCCTCGACGATGAGGTCACCCTCGCCACCTCCTGAAACTCGACACTCCTGGCCCATCATTCCCTTGAAGATCAAAATCGTCTTCTCTGACAAAGATGGATTCAAGGAGGAAGTGAAAGACCAGGGAACCATGACGGCGGGTGTCATGGGAGGAGGGAGTGGCAAAGGAGGGGAAACGTGGAGCCACAGAGGAGCCAACCATCGAGGCGCTCTGACAACTCCCATGGGTGGATGGAGTGCCACCAAAAGACCCGGGCAAGGGCGCTTGTATGAGGGCAGGGATGAGGTCGGAGAGGGCAAGGGAGAGGAGGAGGAAGGAGGAGAGGGAGGTGGGGGAGGTGAGGAGGGAGAGAACACAGTGGTAGAGGAGGGCCGGGAAGGCGAAGGAGAAACCCCATGGATACTATTGACCAGGGAACCATGACGGCGGGTGTCATGGGAGGAGGGAGTGGCAAAGGAGGGGAAACGTGGAGCCACAGAGGAGCCAACCATCGAGGCGCTCTGACAACTCCCATGGGTGGATGGAGTGCCACCAAAAGACCCGGGCAAGGGCGCTTGTATGAGGGCAGGGATGAGGTCGGAGAGGGCAAGGGAGAGGAGGAGGAAGGAGGAGAGGGAGGTGGGGGAGGTGAGGAGGGAGAGAACACAGGGGAAGGCGAAGGAGAAACCCCATGGATACTATTGTGTACACACATAGATGATGTTAATCCTGTGTATACACAGGATCAGGTCATAATCACATGAATCATAACTCATTTAATTAATACGGGACTATTGAGATACCATATTAAAATTTATTGGATTGAGCCATCCAACTCAAAACCTTAAGATGTTGAGTAGAGAGGGCATCACAATTATAATCACATTATATTTTTAACCCGTTTCCAGTACGGGACTATTCTCTAACATATGCAACAATTAGTCACATGGGCACCTGGAGCCTTCGCACACTTGGGCTTCCATGGATGCTTCTGCAACAAGATCAGCAGCTCGAGGCTCTGCTAGCACTGGATCAATTTATGATTCATCGTCTGCTTCTGACCTGGAGAATCCATACTTCCTGCATTCTTCAGATAATCCAGGTATTACACTTGTGTCCAGTCCTCTGCTTGGGGGCAATTACGTTCCATGGCAGCGTGCAATGTCTGTAGCACTTTTAGCCAAGAACAAGTTGGCCTTCGTCAATGGAACTATACCAGAACCTGCCATTGATGATCCTTCACGGAGCACCTGGGAACGAGTCAACAGCATGGTTTTATCTTGGATTTTAAACTCCATTCATCGGGATTTAGTTCCATCAGTCTTATATGCTACCACTGCTTCTAGAGTATGGTTGGATCTTAAGGAGCATTTTTCTCCTTCTAATGGCCCTCGCATTTATAGCCTGGAAAGATCCATTGCTAATCTCCATCAGGGCAATGATTCTATTGCCAAGTATTACAATACTCTCAAGGGATATTGGGATGAGCTAGCCCAATTCGATGGCACTGGTACTACTGCTTCAGATTCTTTACAGAGGAGGCATCTTATGCAGTTCTTAATGGGACTTAATGAAGTCTATTCATCTGTCAGAAGTCAGATTCTTCTTATGGACCCTCTGCCTCCTGTTGCTCGAGCCTATTCACTTTTACTGCATGATGAGTCACAACGCTTAATTCAAGCACCTTCTCACATTGAAGTTTCTGCCATGATGGCTAAGTCTTCAATCCATTATGCTGACAATGGGCAGAGAGGAAAATTCTTTGATAGAAGGAATAGGTCTCGTGAGAGATGCAGTCACGGCAATATTTCTGGTAACAATCGTGAGAACTGTTACAAATTGCAAGGCATTAAATGTTCTCACTATTTCACACCAGGGCACACAAAGGAACAATGTTATAAGCTTCATGGCTACCCTCCTGGCCACCAAACATCTCGCAGACCACAACCTGTGGGGCCTGTACAGAGTACTTCTGCAACAGTCCCGGCTCTCACAGCTGAACACATGGCAGGTAACATTCCCCACTCATGTTCCAATTGGATATTAGATTCGGGGGCATCAGCACACATTGCCTCTCCTTCTGTTCATTTGTATCCATTACCTAATAATGTCTCACCCACTCTCGTTGCTCTCCCCATGGGTAACACAGTGCCAATTGAGGAATCTGGGTCCTTCCAATTAACCAGTTCCATTCATCTACCTATTGCTACCCACCAGACCAGAAAGCTTACCGATTACTCAATTTAGACACCAAAGAAGTCTTCACCAACAGAGATGTAATATTCCATGAGCATTTATTCCCTTTCTATGATTCCTCCCAGTCCACGTACTCCCATTCTCCCTAAACCCATCTCTGACAACGCTATTGAACATCACACTCCTTCCATCACCACCCCTTCTATGACCCAGCCACCTGACCATCCTTCTACCTCTCTTTCCCCAGCTCCCATTACCAGACCACGCAGATCCACTAAGCCACCTTCTTATCTCAAGGATTTTATAACCACATTCACGGCCACCCCAACATCCTCCTCTGAAAGGGCCCCGGTACGTTACCCTCTTTCTCATTACTTACCTTCTACTTCCCACACTACTTTCTTCACTGCTATTGCCAGTCATACAGAACCTAGTTCTTACAAGGAAGCCGTACAGTCGCCTCATTGGCGACAGGCCATGGCTGAGGAGTTACAGGCGTTGCAGCTCAATAACACATGGACAATCGTCCCCTCACCACCTCATAAACCCTTGGTGGGCTGCAAATGGGTCTACAAGCTCAAATATACTAATGACGGATCAATTGCTAGATACAAAATTCGCTTAGTGGCTAAAGGGTATACACAATTGGAGGGGCTAGATTACCACGAAACTTTCGCTCCTGTTGCGAAACTAGTCACTGTCCGATGTCTCCTTTCTGTTGCTGCAATTCAGCATTGGACTCTTCATCAGTTGGATGTCAATAATGCTCTTTTACATGGAGAGCTTGAGGAAGACATTTATATGGCTCTCCCACCTAACCTTCGCAAGACCAGGCCCAACCATGCTTGCAAGTTACACAAATCCATCTATGGGCTCAAACGGGCCTCCCGCAATTGATTTCACGAGTTTTCAGAAGCATTGCTTGCGGTCGGATTCCAGCAATCTCGGGCAGATTACTCCCTATTCACTCACCGTCGAGCACATCTCATCACCATCATTCTGGTTTACGTTGACGACGTATCGGTAACTGGTGATGATGTGCATTTCATTCACTTACTGAAAGGCTACCTCAATGCCAAGTTTCATTTGAAGGACCTTGGAAAACCTTAAATACTTTCTTGGCATTGAGATCGATCGATCTCCTTCCGGCATTTTCATTAATCAATGCAAGTATGCTTTGGAAATTCTAAATGACACTGGTCTTCTTGCAGCCGAGCCCAGCACAACTCCCCTTGAGCCAGGACACAATCTATATACTGGTGGCACTCCTATGGCCACTCCCTCCATGTACAGAAGACTTGTTGGACGCCTCCTATACCTTACAATTACTCGGCCGGACATCACGTATGCCGTCAATTTTCTGAGCCAGTTTATGTCTCGCCCTATGGACATTCATTGGGATGCTGCTTTGCGTGTGGTGCGATACATCAAACTATCACCTACTAGTGGCCTTTTTTACAGTGCCTCATCCTCTCTCCAGTTAACAGCTTACTCAGATGCAGATTGGGCGTCCTGTCCCACAACAAGACGTTCGATCACTGGATATATGACCTTTATGGGCTCCAATCCCATCTCTTGGCGTTCTAAGAAGCAACAAACCATCTCCAGGTCCTCTGTCGAATCTGAGTACAGGTCCATGGCAGCCGCAGCGAGTGAAATTCAGTAGTTACAATACTTATTGCACGATATCTCCGTTGATCCCGGTCCTGCCACTCTATATTGTGACAACAAAGCTACTATTCACATTGCTGCAAACCCAGTATTCCATGAACGAACAAAGCATATAGAATTAGATTGCCAGTTCGTGAGAGAAAAAATACAGAAGGGACTACTGCAAACTGCTCATGTCCCATCCACCCATCAACTAGCGGATGTGCTCACAAAACCTGTATCCACGCAGCAGTTTCATCACTTATCCTCCAAGCTGGTTCAGCTTCCACCTGCTCCAGCTCGAGGGTGGTGTATTAACGTATATGCAACAATTAGTCACATGGGCACCTGGAGCCTTTGCACACTTGGAATATTCTGTGGGGCTCCGCTTCCTTTCTGTTGCAACAGAATGCCACCTACGCAGAGTTGTTGTAACCATTGTGGATAAGACAACGGCCACTCACACGTCCACTCATCCAACCAACAAGACTGTAATCGATATATATATATATATATATATAGGCTACCGGGCGGCCTATGAATGTAACGTAACAGTGAGAGCTTCCTTCTCGGGTATTATTACCCTGCTCTTCTTTACCCTGTTCTTGGTCTTTGCTTTCCTACTAAAGGGTAGATTAGTCGTGGTATCAAACCCACACATCACTTCAATTAAACAAACAGGAGTTACGATGGATGTATAGCCGCAAGTAAGTATTCAGGATATATTAAGAACATCTATGATAATAGATCTAAACAAAGAGTTTATTTATAATTATACAGGGGATATAATCGCAAATAGAGTGGCGGCAATGAAGAAACTTGCAGCTGCTATTGAGAAAGAAGTGACGGCAAACTAAGTTCGGTGGGGCCGTCGTAAGAAGAGTGCACGATTGATGGGGACACCACCGTACGGAAGCCAAGGGCAACAGACATTACGGAGAGTGGACATAATGTTGGTGGAGGTGTGGGAAGGGCCGGCCCATGTGGCTCGTGAGTCCAGTAACAGTGCTTGGATATGGAGGAGAAATCAATCTGTTCATTAATACGATGCTCGATCAGAGGATCAAGAGGCTCTCATCTATTTCATTTTTTTCCTACACCATTTGAATTCCAATTTATCTCAATCTCTCATTTCAGCTTACTCTTTTTTTTTCAATAAGTATATTTTTTTATTTTTTACGGGGTGCAGGGAAGTCCGAGATTGAACCCATGACCTCCCTCCTGTCCCTCCCTCCCCCCCTTACAAAGGGGAAGGGTGTTCACTCCGCATCTGGTGGGGTACATTTATATTACTTCTTGCCCATTAGAGTTTTGAATTCCACAATTTGAATCAAAGAGTAAATGTCAAAATAGATAAACCGCTGAAATGAATTGGTGTACAAGTGGCATGGAGCAAGGGGAGTAATTTTACAACCTTCTGCTTAAAACCCAGCCTCAGAAATTCATTTCTGAATAAATCCGACTGCAATTTTTTCATCTGCGGTTACATCAACGACATACAGAACCCGATCATCAAATAATATAATTTAAAAGTGCAGCACAATAGAATGAATGCCTCAACGATTTAAAAGAAAAGTGCCCGACACAGGAACAAACTGGATGACTAAGATGAACTACCCAAAGCTCGTTGATAACACCAACCAAAAAAATTAACTTTTTCCGACATCGAACGGTCACTCTAATTGATGAGCATTGTGTTTGGTAATTAAAATAGTGAATCTACTCCGATCACCAAAGCCGATACAGCCCCCGGTGCCTAACCAAGCAGTGACATCCCACCATTTAGTGGCCGTGCGAATGTGCCAGATAACAGAAGATATCCCAGCGCAGCACAAGTCAAATTAACAAGTAACAACCAATCTGTACCAAAAGGATACACAACTCCGCATTAACAAGTCAATGCGAGGGCTCGGCAAACATTTAAACATGATGTACTCTTGTCTTTTAGTGGTAACAAAAGGACACATGCGCAATCGCACTGCAGTCTCAAGCCACAAACCTTCTAATGGATCTCATCTACCTGATCTCGCAAGGTGATATTAAGTCCCACGATGTATATGATTCAAATTAACCATTTAATTGTTGCAAACACAACCAGAACAACGCACAAGATGGGGCCACTATTTAGATTCAAACGTCACGATTCAACATGGACAAACTTTGATGCATGGATACCCAGCAGCATAGGCTTGCATCTGCTAGTCATCATCTTCGAGCACACTTCGACGCCTCTGGATCTGAAGAACGAGGTAAATGTTGAAAAGACTTGGAAACTCTAATCCCTTCTGTATGTTATTCATTTATAAAGCCTAATACAAAACACACAAAAATATTCCCCTTCCGTGAGTCAAAAGCTCTGCAGCAGAAGACTTACTGTAACTTTTGTCTGCTTAGTCGTTTGGGTGTTGATTTGCTCGAGCAGAGATATCAGCCTCTCTTCAGATACCTATAGATTAAATAAAGCAACAAAAATCAGGAATTGTTGATGGGGTGTGCCTGCAAAAACACACACTTGGGTATGTCTTCTGACCTTCTCAGTTATTTGTCCCATTTGAGCAGCTCTGAGGACAAGATCCTCAACACCCCTTGCCTTATCAGGCTTCACTAGAGCAATCCGAGCAACTGATCACCAGAAAAAATAATACCATAAAAACGCGACCAAGAGCATACGTGCAACAGTCATTAACCAAGGGGAAAGTCAAAGATTCTGAGCCTGAGTGATGTGCTATGATAGATGGCTTGCAACGGTTGTTAACTGAGGGGAAGTTACCAGATTCTGTGCAGAAACAATGTGCTATGATAGGTGGGTTGGAACAAAGACCAGGACTACAGAACTTTCTCCTCATCATGATAGCCCAAAAGGCTACATGGCATTAGCTTTTGCAATATCTTGATTGTTATATGTTCCCTCACGTCCAGTTTATTTGGAATACCAGAGGGATAATAAACACAATAAGTCCTACACGCTGCTTACCAGTACCGTATGATGTTTATCCTAACAAAAGTATCAAAATGGATGACATACATGCCCCAATCTTGAGAGCAGAGGCACCAACTAACATTATAAAAGTGATCAGAAGTGGTTTATGTTATCGTCAGGCAGGATGCAAGACAGTTCATCGTGATTGTTGAAGGCAGCTAGTTGAGTAATTGGCCACCCTCTTCTGTACTAACGCATTTAAAAGTCATCTTCTTCATGCACTACCCGAGAAATAGAAAAATAAAACAGACAATTATGAGGACTCAAAGAGTTCAGAAACAAGGAGCATGAATCTACAACATGCCACATTATTCAATAGAGGCCATGAGATTAGCATAAAAATAGAATTGCATGTTGAGTTGATACAAATGCTTAACAATACGTGTACGAGTATGCAACATACACCGCATGCTAACTGGTAAAATATGAACTAACAATGAGTTCAAGATTAAAAGTACAGGCCTAGATGTAAGACATGGTGGAGTGCCTCATCGCAGATAAACTATAAAGGGAAATGACAGGGTAATAATGGGATCAATATATGATTTTCTGGGCACCTCCATTAAATATGTAACATTTTATTATGTTAAGCAAACAACTCCTGCCATTTTCTAGGCACCTGCTATTGCTAACAAACTCTAAATAAGCTAGGCAGCTTTTCATATACACTCAAGCAACATTGGATTTACAGATCCCAGCATCTTTCCTGGCCACCCTCACCAAAAGGGTTCTTTAAGTTCATAGCCAAAAGGTACATCTGAAATAAACATCAATATTTCATTTTATAGCAGAAGGAAATGCAAAAATAAGCAAACAACAAGGTGGCCAAGGGCCTAGGCGTGAAGGAAGGCAAACCATTGGCGCCTCGCCTCACCTAAACGCGTAGGTGATCACCCCAGCCGCCTTTGATAACAGTCTGTTGGAGAAGGTCCCTTAATGGGAAAGATGTGTTGGAAACCTTAAAATCATGAGCTGACACATGTATACTCATGACCATTTCAACACGCCTGATTTGAAGTTTCAGCCATATCAGAGAAAGCATAAATCACTCTGTATAGGTTCTTGCACTACAGTTTTCATTTTCCTTTTTGGGTTTTTTACAAATATATCCCTATAACTATGCATAATTGCAATAAACCTTTCATTTAGACCTATTGCCACAGATACCCCTAATATACCCCGATGTTTGTGGTTATACATCCGCCATAACTACCATTTATTTAACTGGGGTAAAGTGAGAGTTAAGGGATAAAATGACAAACCTAACCTCAGGAACCACCCTTTTTCCGATCAGGTTTTCTGGATCACCTCCTCCGACAACCTCCACAACCACCTCCTTCACCAGTGTCTCCTACCAGGCCCCCCATGTCTCCTCCGTCCTGCAGCGGCTGCATCGTCAACGTCAACCTCGCTCGAAACTCTCTCAAG
This sequence comes from Amorphophallus konjac, assembly GCA_022559845.1. Lineage (NCBI taxonomy): Eukaryota > Viridiplantae > Streptophyta > Magnoliopsida > Alismatales > Araceae > Amorphophallus > Amorphophallus konjac. The sequence continues at coordinate 347,332,299 of CM040123.1, read as the reverse complement.
CTCGGTCACCGAGATCCCGATGCTGACCTCTGCCTACCACTCTATGCTGTAGCCCAGGACAATGAATGAACAGTGCAGGACAATGTCAATTATTAGATGAATAGTGAAAATGAGGAATGAACGGTACCATGCTCGAATGAATACTGAAAATGAGGAATGAACAATAATTTCTCAGATGAGTAGTACCCAACCTCACCGTCACGGCCTCCTCCCTCTCCGTTGTGGCCTCCCTAACCTCCCTCCCTCTCCTCCTCCGCCTCCTCTGGCATGGCCTCCCCCTCCTGCCTCCGCCACCGTCCTCCACCACCAGATCCGATGGGCTATACGCCCAGCCGGAAACTCTCCGCTAGCTCTTCCCCTGCCACCGGATATTTCCCACCAACCCACAACCCTTCTTCACCTCCCCTCTCCCCCTCTGTCATTCTCCACCACCAGATACGGTGGGCACTGGCTGCTGCCGGCTCCGCAGCAACGGCGCCGGGTAGTATAGGCTGTCTCCGAGCCCTTGCAGCCACCCCCTGCCCCTTCCCACCAGTCCACACGTGCCGGCCAGCCACCTCGTCCTCCATGTTGTCTACTGCAGGGCCGCCAGCCACCGCCGCCTTCGCCCGATGCTTCTCTCATTCTCTCACTCTCGCATGCCACCAAGGTCAACCCGAAACTGCCGCAGAGCCACTCCCGTCTCTCTCTCTCTCTCTCTCTCTCCCCAGTGACACCAACCTGCTGTCCCAGGACCTCCGCCGGTCGGACCGCAGTCTCAAACCCCCCCCTCCCCGGCCACTGGTAGGGCTGGGTCCAGGGTTGGAAAGAGGAGAGGGAAGAAAGACACTGGCATTTTCGATATTTCGCATGCCCTAACAATTTCCGTGGCATATTCTCAGAATATTCGCCAGTCGTTGACGGCTTGGAAACCACAGGGGTATAACCACAAACATTCGGGGTATATCAGGGGTATCTATGGCAATAGGTCTAAATGAGAGGTTTATTTACAGTTACACATATTTACAGGGTATATTTATAAGAAACCCTTCTTTTTTAACAGATTGTAAGATAGATAATCATCCATAAAAAACCATTGAACTAAGAAAGATACATTTTTTAGGATGGTCCGAATTCCTTGGATTAAGCTTATTATAGCCCAACTAATTAAAGACTGATTGAATTATACAATGCAAAACAATAAAAGGATGTTGCATACTAAAAGTGAGCAACTACGATAGGCACTACGGTAGCTCAAGGAACCATCCTGTTATTTTCATGCACTGGATATTAACAATCTGAGCTGTCTGCCATGGTTGAGATTTTAGACATGCACGAAAGCCCAATCAAACAAACTTTTTCATCCAGAAAATATGCTAGAGCCTTAAATGTTTTCTACAATTTCTGGAAATGAGATTACTTTCTGACAGGTGACATAATAAGTAAGATCAAATAAAAATAAGGATAATTTTTCTTGCATCCTTTATGGCAATAGCCACGGGAGAAATATGCAGCATGTTATATTCTCCTTCCTCATGATAAAAGCCTAATGCTTTTATCCTTGAGCAATGATTGAACGCTTTCAGTGCAGTGCTTCACAAGAACCTTGGAGGGGAAGCATATTGCAAATCAAATACTCTTCCACCTACTAGAGTATATAAGCCATCACAACCTCCAGGCAACATTAAAATGGGCAAAGATTCCCATAACATCACAACCTCGGTTCATTTCTAAGAAAAGTAAATAAATAGGACTTAAAAAGTCTAATTCCATTACAATCTGGCATCATGTAAAATAGACATTCAAAGATCTGAAAACACTTTTAAAAAATAAACTTTAGAAGTATAGGCATGAACTTACGCCTTTCTCTTGCCTGAGAGGACAAAATCTGACTGAGCATTAACTGTCTCCGCTCATCTGCTTCCCTGAAAAATTATTAGTTAATTGAATTAGCTCCAAGAAATTCCTCATATTTTGTCAAAGAGACAACCAATATGAACAGTGGCACAAACAAAAGGATATATCAGGAACACTGGAGATATCCAAAGTATGATAAGGAAAAACTATGCATTTAGTTATTCGCAAGCAAAGAACAGAAAATGACCTCTTGGCATCTTCCTGATCTTTCTGCTGCCCTGCATTTTGTTGATTGCCCTAACCCAGCAGATTTGACCCAAAAGAAGCAATTGATGAGTACAATTACAGGTGAATGATTATAATAAACTGAATCCAGTGATAACATTGACAACAACACTTACAATTCCATGCTGTGCCATCAGTTCCTGCATCCTCCTCTGCCTGATGGCCTCTAATTCAGGATCATCCTAATCAAAGATAGCAGAGTGGTGAGCATGAGAAAGAAAGTATGAAAAACTGAATCTATAGTTGGAAAAAAAATCATCCTTGGGTCAGCACTTCAAAGTTAATAGTTATGAACCCAATCTCTCTCCAGCAAGCTGCCTTGTCAAATAAATACTACGTAAATGGAATACCATGCCAATGACATTTCCAAACCATCAGATCTTTAAACCTTCACTTCATATAGAAAGTTTCTATAGTGACCTAGTTAAGCGCCATGCAAGAGGAGAGGGTTACCCAGCTGTGGAGTGTGTGCAGGTGTGGAGCTGCCACGGCATGGAACCATGGTTGTCAAGGCATTCAAGGCAACCAAGGCGGCGGCCCACCGCCTTACTGCTTAGGCGACAAGGTGAGGCGCCTAGGAGAAGCCTAGTTTATATAAGTACGTTGCATAAAAACTACTTCTATACATTTTCTACATATAAGTTCTATCTTTAGTTAACAGAAATATTCATATACCTATATTTTAAAAAGTAAAAACAGAATAAATGGCAAACAATAACAAATTAATAAGGAGAAAATTAATAAGAATTCGTGAATACCTGTCAATCAATATAAAAATTTTAATATAAAATTTAGTATTCAAAGAGTTATTCTCTATATTAAAAGGAAGCATAAATATGACACCTTTTTTGGTAAATTATAAGCACATCAACATAATAATTTCATAAATTTTCACTTGTGAATTATCAGAAAGAGACACAAAAATGGTACTAGCTTCAAAAAGTGACCATGCAAATATGAATCAATGTCCTTAAGAGGAGGGAAGAGCAACGGACAGGGAGAAGAATCCGAAAGGAAGGGGAGAGGGAAATGACAGTCTTATCTTCTCTTTCCAATCTTGACATATCATTTGTCAATCTTTCAAAATTACCCAGAACTTTTGCCCAAATACTAAAACGGATCTCAAAACAAGGAGTGGATGTCATGCCAAGGCAGGCTAGGCGGGCCAAAGGTGGCCTATGTGCACCAAGGCAACTAGGTGAGTGCCTTAATGGGCTGCTCGCCTAGGCACCTGGTTGCCTTGGGCGCATTGGAGCGCCTTGTCGCCTAGGCAACACCTTGAAAACAATGCATGGAACTATCGCTATGTATAGGGGATAGGGTAGAGATCAACCAGATTAGTCCCATATCGAAAAGTGAGAAAAGTTATTAGACTATATATGTCAAGCCTGGATCCATAACTTGAAAGGCATCTTTTAAGGGTAAAACCATGTAAATGTGGTCCAAAACGGACAATACTTCATAGAGGTTGGTCAGGTCATAACATTAAGGTGTCAAAGCAGAACATGCACAATATGATGTGAGTTGGTTTGGGGACAAACCAGGCAGAAGCTGGTGGACTTGTATACCCAATTCCGATTCCTGAGCCATGCAAGATTAGGGGGCTACTCAACCATGGGATGGATATATGTCTATGTGGAGCTGTCACGGTGTGAAGCCAGCACTATATGGGGGCTGGTGTAGAGATGAACCGAATTAGTCCCAGATGGAAAAGTGAGAAAAGTTGCTGGACTATATATGTAAGGCCGAGTCCATATCTTGTGAGACCCCTTTTAGGGACAAGACCATACGGACTTGGTCCAAAGCATTGACCAGGTGACAAGGCACTAGACAGCAACCAAGGCGACTTGGCACCTAGATGAGCAACCCAATAAGGCACTAGCCTAGGCTGCCTTGGTGCACCTAGCCCACCTTAAGCCCGCCCAGCCCGGTTTGGCATGAAGTCACCCTGCCTTGTTTGGAATGTGGTTTTCATGTTTTGCTAAAATTTTAGGGGTTTCTTGTAAAATGTGAAAGTGACTTTGGAAAAAATTCAAAGGACATCCCTTTCCCGCCTCCACTTTCCCTTGGACTCTTCCCCCACGCCCCTTCCTCTACCCACACCGACGGCTGCATGGTCAAGCAGCCCTAGTTTCCCCCCACCCCCATCCCCCCGCAGGAATGCAGAAGCCAGAAGCAGCATTGACAGATCTAGGGGATCCACTCCAAAGGCCAAAATGAAGGTAGTTCATTGTTTATGTGTTTTCTGTAACATGCACCATTGTTTTGACTGTTTGATCCTTAATTATATTCATTCTTTCTTGCTATCTGCGCAGAGCCTGCAGGTCTTTTGATGAATCCTCCTGCTGTGCAGCTGTGCCTCAGTCCAGGTGTTGCAAGGTTGCTGGTTTGCTTGCAGAAGAGCTTCCAGGTGCTCCAGACTTCCACTTCCAGCAAGCATGCAGGTTACTGCTGAAGAAATAAGAACAAAGGTATGTATGATTTGATTTTCAGTGTTTTATACAATCTTTCCTCCAGTAGCAAGCTTCCTCTTCCTCCTTTTATTCCTCTCTCCCTCTCTCTTCCGCCTTTTTTTCTTTTCCCTTCTTGGTGTGCCATGAGCCAGCGGCAACGTACACAGCATTTGCCAACAACAGTGCCAGTATGTGCAGTGGATACCACTAGCATCCGTGGTCATCACAGCAATTGCTGTTGGTATTAACTCGTTGATGCCAGCAGCAGCTGTTGCACATGCTCAGGATACCTGCAGCAGCCCCTGTGCATGCCAGCAATGCCAAAGGCAGCAGCTGCACATGCCCGCAATGCCTGCGGCTGCCGCTGTGGGTGTTTCCAACACATGGAGCGGCAGCCCGGGTTGTTGCTGGCACATGCAGCAGCTGCCAACGAGTGTTGCCGGTGCTCGCAGCAGCCGCCGTTGGCAACACCAGTGTGTATAATGGCTGCAAATAGGCTTCACAAGCATGTTCAGTAGCTGTTGCAGGCATCTTCTTTGTGTTCAACTGGTGTTGTCGACATTCACGATGGTGTTGTTCTGACGTCGACTGTTGTCAGCCTATGATGCAAGATGTTTGCATGTCGATGGTCAGAGTTGGACGCACATTGACATTGCCATTGCTTAGTTGTTGTTGACCTGCTGCTCATGTCAGCAAAATATTTCTGATTTTATTCTACTATTCTACACTCTACATTAAGGTGAAAGAAATAGAAGAGGATTTTTAAATAATCAATGACTTATATGAAAGTATGAACTAGCTCAAAATTAAAATATTTATCAGTTTGTTAGCTTATTAATTATTAAAATTATGCAAATTATCTTTGTTTTTGTTGTTTCGTTTTGCTTTATAGAATGTCCGAATTTGTTGATGGAAGTATGCCAAGCGTGGATCGAAGTCAATCCAAACCAAAGGTAAAATCAACACTTAATTGGAGGTTTTGGAAATGTTGCCAAGTGTCTGAACAGTAATGCAGCAATTGCTACTGAATTGTACAACCACATGATGGAATACAAGAAGAAAAAGCCCACGATTGACTGTCATATACAAAGGGAACAAAAAGAAGTAGAAGATGATAATGATAAAGATCAAAGACAAGAAGTGATAAACAAAAGTGATACATCCATGCCAATGTAATTGATCTTATCAAGAAAAGGAAAGCACAAACTAGGGGGCCCATTGATACTTATGTGAGGCAAAATCTTGAAGTAGCGGACAAGAGGAGGAAGGGTATTTATCAGACAACGATGGAGAGTCGGTACCAGAAGGAAGATCAGAAAAAATGGATCAATATGCTACTTTGTGATTCTATATGGCAGAAATATATTTCAATGCTGCAAGATTGAAGGCATTTGAAGACATGGTGGAAGCTTTTGGACCATTTGGGCCAAGATATAGACCTCCAAGCATTCACAAGTTGAGGAAATTTCTCTTAGAAACCGAAGTGAAGAGTACTAGAGACTTGCATAATGAATATAAAGCTTCTTGGAAGACTTGAGGATGCAATCTAATGTGTGATGCATGGACTGATAAATGAAGAAGGCATTTGATGAATTTCCTCGTCGATTGTCTGGATGGAACATATTTTATATAATCAAATGACACATCAGATAAAAGAGAAGATGCACAATTGAGCTTTCACCTCGTTGGCAAACATATTGAAAATATTGGAGAAGAATATGTAGTACAAGTGGTGACTGATAATGCTTCTACTAATGTTGTTGCAGGTTCTTTATTAATGGACAAAAGAGAGACATTGTATTGGTCTCCTTGTGTTGCTCATTACTTGAACTTGATGTTAGAAGATGTGTATGATGAAGAAGTACAAGAAGACAATCTCTGAAGCTAGAGCAATTACTTCATTCATCTATGGTCATTCACATTTGCTTGAGTCAATGAACAAGTGGACAAACAGAAGAGACATAGTTAGATGTGATGTCCCTAGATTTGCCTCTGCTTTTCTTACTCTTCAGGGTCTATAAACATTTAAAGATAAATTGAGGAAATTATTTGGATTTGATAGCTGGAATAATAATATGTGGGCAAAACAAAATCAAGGGAAGAAGATTGCAAACGTGGCTTTGGCAGTAAAATTTTGGCATAAAGTGGAGGATTCTTTGAGAGCTTCTTAACCTCTATTTCAAGTATTGAGACAAGTTGACGGCGACGAAGTACCAGCAATGGGATATATCTATGCAGCCATGGAGAAAGTAAGAGAAAAGGTTATTAATAATTTTGGAAATAAGGAAAGAGACTAATAAGCCCATTCGAGCTATTATTGATAGGTGTTTAAAGGCACAAATGCATCAGCCATTACATACAGCAAGATTTTTTTTCTCAATCCTACCAAGTATTTTCTTGCTAAGGAGAATGACTCAGAAGCAGTTGCAAAGTTTAAATTAGCATTCCTCGAGTGCCTCCAAAGAATGGTGAAAGATCAGGACATTCAAAATAAATTAAGTTGACCAGATGGAGCAACACATGAGTGCTAGAGGCTTATTTGGGAGTTCCTTAACAAGAAAGCATCGAGATAGAAAATATCGAGGTATTTAGTTTTTTATGTGCAACTTAATTCATTTTTTATTTTAAGAAATAAAATGAGTGATATATCAATTATCTATATAACACATTGATATTGCATTAATACCTTATTCACAGTTGGGTGGTGGCATATTTATGGCGCTGAGACACCAAAGCGTCGATCACTAGCACTTTGTATTCTTGGTCTTTATTGCACATCTTCTGTTTGTGAACATAAGCAGTTAAAAGACTGGTTTAATGTTAGCATGTATATTTTATATTATTAATTATTAATCAAAATATTTTATTTTCTTATGTGTTTAGATCCATACAAAAAAGGACAGGCTTGAACACAAAAGAATTAATGATCTTGTGTACATTCACTATAATTAGCGACCGAATGAGATATTCAAAGAAAGAAGAATGAAGCCTAAGAAATATGATCCACTATGCATTGATGACTTGGATTGCACTAATGAGTGGATGACTGGGAGGTCTTTACATAATGACTTAGTTCATGACAGTAGTGATCTTAGGTGGGCTAATGTTGATGCCACATTAGGAGTATCACAATTTCTTGATGGGCCCAATCGACCTCAAAGGACAAGAGTTCATAGAAGTGGAACAAATAATGCTTTGACTGAAAAGTTCTGATGCTTTAGAAGATGATTTGGAGAGAAATGAAAAAACCAGTGAAGAACAAGAGTTGGTAGAAGTTAAAGCATACACTAAAGATGATGTTGACTTGGATGAAGATGAGAGTGATAAAGAAAAAGATGATGACATTGACAAAAGAGAAAGAGCATTTAGGGATTCACTTGTTGGGGCTTCTCTTGATGAGGACATGAGTTTTGGCCTCAAGATTTAGATTTTTATTTTTATTTTATGTTTTTAATAACTAGTTTGATGCAGTGACTATGTTGACAATTGACAAGTGATGAATTAAGACAATATGATGTTAGTGTGTTTAATATTTTCTTAGCAATGTTTCAAGTCAAACTTTTCATCTTGGTTGCCAAACATGTTCAGATTCCCATTGATTTTATTATTATTATTTCATTAATATTTGTCATTCCTTCTATTTTATTGCCTTCTTACACATATATGAGGTAAACATTTGTTACTAGCAATTTTTGTATTCATTGAAGATAGAATGTACATGGTAAAAATATAGACTAGTGGTCATCTTGATATGTACCTTGTGAGATAAACTAGGCTTTGCCTAGCCTTGTCACCTAAGCAGTAAGGCGGTGGTTAACAACCATTGTCCAAAGTGGACAACATGTCATAATGGGTTGGATTAGGTCGTAGCAATTTCAAAGTTAGGCTTGTTCACGGGCTACTGTCTCAATGGTGACACCGGCGCTTGAAACATTCATTTCATATAATCCCAATAATCTAGTCCAAGATACAAATTGTTCATGTCAAGTTGTAGGAGATATTTTATAGTATACTCCAACATACATTGCATACTCCAAGAAACATTTTTTTTTCAGACATGATGTTGCTATGTCTCCTCATATCCTCCCAAATTGGAAACAGATCTTAGTTCCACCTGCTTCTAAATCAAAAGTTAAGATGTCCTTTATTTGTCATTGTTCCCCTCTCTTATTCCAATGTCTTCAAGACATTTTCCTTGTTACTCCCCCTTGCATCCATATTCTGCCAAAAATCAACAAACAATCATCATCATCATTATCATCAAAGCCCTATCCCAATTATTTGAGGTCGGCTATATGAATCTTGTCCTGCCAAAGATTTATATCAAGTGTTATATTCATATTTAAACTCAAGAAACTAATGTCCTTCCTAATAACATCGCACCATCTCATTCTAAGCCTTCCCCGAGCTCTTTTACTAAACATCCACTAAGATTTAGTCACATCTTTTAACCGGCACTGAGTTAGGGCGACTAAACATATGTCCAAACCACCTGAATCTATTTTCTCTCATTTTACTATCAATTGTGGTTGTCCCCAAATCCTTATGGATGCGCTCATTCTTAATCTTGTCTTTTTTAGTCTTGCCACACATCTATCTCAGCATCTTCATCTCTGCTACACACATTTTGTGAATATGTTCCTTTCGTACTGTCCAACACTCGATACCATATAATAAAGCAGGTCTCACAGCCGTTCTATAAAACTTCCCTTTGAGTTTCTCAGGCATACGATAGTCACAGAGGACTCACGATGCACTTCTCCATTTTAACCAGCCTGTCATAATCCTGTGTGCAACATCGTCATGAATCTCCCCATTCTCGTATATGATAGACCCTGAGTACCGAAAACTACTACTCTTAGGAATGTTTTATCCATCAATTAGAACCATATCTTCCTATATCACTCTCTCGTTACTAAAATTACAGTGCATAAACCATGACTTGCTCCTACTAATTTTAAAACCTTTAGACTCCAAGGCATGCCTCCAACGATCTAACTTAGCATTTAAAACATCAATACTCTTATCAATTAATACAATATCATCTGCAAGTAACACACACCAAAGGCTATCATCATGCAATTGTTTTGTTACTTCATCCATAACTGATAGACTCAGTGCAAAACATTGATACAAACCTATAGTAGCTGCAAATTCATAAGTTTCTCCAGCAATAGTTCTAACACTAGTAATAGCACTTTCGTACATATCCTTAACCAAATCAACATAGCCCTGAGAGACTCATTTCTTTCTTAATGTCCACCAAATCAATTCTCTCGGTACTCGATCATACGTCTTCTCCAAATCAAGAAAAATCAGATATATATGTTTTCTCATCTCTCTATACTTCTTCATTAGTTGTCGTAGTAAAAAATTACTCTTGTAGTAGATCTATCTGACATAAAACCAAACTAATTTTCCGACACAGTAGTCATACATCAAATGCATTTTTCAATTATTCTTTCCCAAAGTTTCACAGTATGACTCATAAGTTTAATTCCACGATAATTATTGCAGTTTTGAATATCTCCTTTGTTTTTATAAAAAGAAGTTACAACACTTTTGTTCTAATCTTCTGGCATTTTCCGTTCCTTTATAGGGTGTTTGGTTACTGTTTTTTTTCTTATTTTTCTCTCAAATTCAAACATAAGAGTAAGAGACTCTCTAATCTCGTTTGGTGTTTCTTTCCTAAATTTTAGGGAGGGAGTTAACTCTTCATTAAACTTCCCCAAATAAAAAACAACTCTTTCTTTTTTCTTTTTTAAATAACTCTCTCCCATAACCACCTTTCTCTCTCACACACATACGTCACCCCTCTTTCTCTCCCTCCCATAACCACTTATCTCTCTCTCTTCAACTATCTCCTAATAAGGAAACTCAACCACTTATTACTCTCTTAAATATTATTTAGATTTTACCAAACATGTCAAAAGTTACATTTTATAAATTTAAAAATTGTGACAAAAATCACAGTGAAATATTTTTTAAAGGAGAAATAGTCTTAAGAAAAAAATTACTCCCAAACACCCTATTAAAATTTTATTGAAAAATTTAGTTAGCCACTTAATATCAATGTCTCCTATGCTTTTCTATACTTCAATAGGTATGCCATATAGTCTTAAAGTCTTGCCCACTTTCATTTTTCTTAAAGTATCATCCACTTCTGACATCTTAATGCGCCTGAAATACTGATATTTATCAAAACTTGTTGACTCTTGAGCACCTTCTAAAGAGAAATTCTTGACGCAATCTCCATTAAGTAATTTTTAAAAATAATTATGTCACCTCTCTTTAATCTCAGGATCCTTAGTTAAAACCCTTTGATCTTCACCTTTAATGCAACGAACATGATGTAGATCTCTAGTTTTCCTTTCTCTTAATTTAACAAGTTTAAATATATCTTTTTCACCCTCTCGGGTTCCTAATTTATTATACAATTCTTCAAATGCCTTTTACTTAGTTCCACTAACTATTTTCTTAACCCTCTTTGTAGCTATTTTATAAGCTTCTAGGATTTGATTATTTTTCTTAATTTGTCAAACTTTAAAGCACTCTTTTTTTGCTCTAATGATATTTTAGATTTCCTCACTCCACCATCAAGTCTCTTTTTCCAAATTCTTTTTACATTTAGATTCGCCTAAGAGTCGTTTTGCTACACTTGTTATACAATTTGTAACATTATTCCACATTACATTAGTTTCTTGTTCTAAATTCTAAATATTTTTCTTTAATAGATGATTTTTAAATGTTTCTAAACTTTTAGTTTTTAAATTCCACCATTTAGTCTTAGAGTAATTATTTATAATGATCTTTCTTTTGAATTTTGGGATAATGGCATCCATTACTAACAATCTATGTTGAGGGGCTAGACTCTCTCCAGGAATAACTTTGCAATCTTCACATAAAACTCTATCGACCTTCCTAATAAGAAAATAGTCAATTTGACTTATATGTGTTCCACTCTTGTATGCTATTATTAAGTGTCTGTCCCTCTTCTTAAAGAAGATATTAGCAATTGCTAGATTATAGGCCATAGCAAAATCAACAATAGTATAACCCATATCATTTCTATTGCCAAAACCAAATCCTCCATGAATCCTCACATAACCTCTATTATTTTTACCCACATGACTATTAAGATCCCCTCCAACAAAGATTCTCTCTTCACTAGGGATATTTTGTATCAAACTATCAATAACCTCCCAAAATTACTTTTTAATGCTCTCTTCTAATCCTACTTGAGATGCATACGTACTAATTATATTCAAAAGATCCTCACCTAAAATAAGTTTAATTAAAATAAGTCTATCCCCAAATCTATTAGCGTCTACAACTCTATCTTTTAAGTTTTTATCTATTATTATAGCAACACAATTTCCAGAGTTACTATTACCCGCATACCAAATTTTATATCCATCAATATCTTTAGCTTATGTCCTTTCCACCTAATTTCTTGTAGACAAGCTATGCTAGCTCTCCTATCCTTCATTAACCTAACCAGCTCTAAACTCTTGCCCGTTAAAGTTCATACATTCTAAGTAGCTAGACAGATCCTATGCTTTTGGACTACCTTCTTTACCTGTGATCGTCCAACCCCACACGGGAACTCTTGCCTATTTGATACCGCAAGCCATTGCAGCACGTTGCTTATGGAGAACGCCCTAGCTAACCCTTGCTCACTTATCATTCCATCCGGTTCCGATGTAACGCGTCGCTTCTGGGGGACGCACTAGCATTAGCACAAAATATATTTAGATCAGAATCCATGTGGTAGATGTGACAAGATTTTACTGCTGGCTGTCAACCTAACGCAAACCCTCCTCCTTTCTCATCCGGGCTTGGGACCGACCATGGGGGGGATCTCAGAGTCCTCAGATGTGGGGAATGACAATTTCAGATGACCACAACAAGAAGCACTCCAGTCCAGTACAACTCACCGACTCTATTCTCATGAAATAACTGGCAAAAGAAATACAAATGTCTAGTCCAAACAACAACCGAAATCAATTCAAGCTGCACTCACCATTTCAGATAACGTTAGATCCTTTTCCAAATGCTCCACAGTGACCCTAAAATTCTTCCATCAAAACTATAGCAATAAACAGAAAACCCAATAGTGCGAACACATGCTGCCTAACTAGGGGTGTCCTCGTGAACAAGAAGCCATGCAAGACCCATAACCATACAAAAATGAGAAATTTTTGTGACAGAATCACACCCTTTTCACTCGATTTCTTTCGACGCCACACATCCAAGACAACTCAAATAAACACAGAGATAGAATCTAAAAGAGACCCATTAAACCACAAATAATCTATAGCCCTACAGAAGGTGAAAATTCGCAGATAACCCACAAACGAGACCCTCCTGATAAGTCTCCATTTCTTATGATAATACATCGCATAAACACCATTTTATGTGCATATAATTAGGTAATTATGCATATTTCATAGTTAACCTCAACTCCACATTTAAATTGGAGTTTTCACGTAAATTGATTAATTCAATTATCTTATTTAATAATAAATTAAAGTTGAGGGCCATGATCATTAATTCTCCATTGCATAATCATGAGCATTTGAGATTTATGTGCACATTGTGGTAATTTGTATGGACTAAAGTGCAATTATGTGTGTGTAGGACACCGAAGGCAATTACAAAAGAAGTTGGGGGCAAAAGGGTCATCACCATTTTGACCAAGTCAAATAAAGAATTCAAATTATTTCGATTGGAGGGAAAGGAAAGTTCAAAATTTCGAATTCAAAGTTTGAAAAGGAGAAATCCAAACTTTAAGTTTGGAAAGGAGGAAAAGGACATCCAAAATTTGAATTAAAGGAGAGACATGATGAGCCTTGGGAAATGGGGTGCCTAAAGTCCAAGAAAGAGGGTGCCCACCTACTTTTACTCTTCCCCATGCATCATATTCCATTTGAATCTTAGCCATCCATCTCCTTTTGATATAATCTCCACCCTCTATCTACCAAACTTTCCCTATAAATAGCCCATGGTAAGGAGGAGAAGGGGAGTTTTTTCTTTGAGCAATCTTTCACTCTCCCTCTTTCTCTCCCAACCTTAGGCCTCCGGTTGCTCCCATTTTGTCCTCCACAACTCCCCTTTCATGGCGGCGTGCACATCAAGACGGGCGACGTTCCAAGGCTCGTGACGTGGACGGCGACGGCTTCTTCATCCACCTCTTCCCACGGTGATCTCTTTCAAGGCGGAGTGATCCTCTCCAAGGCTCGGCGAGGAGGAGACGACGGCGTCATCACCATTGCTACTACCATCTTCACACCTTAGGCTCCTCTTTTTGTTATTGCTTTAGTTTTATTTCACTTCATTGTAATCTCATTGTGTCATTAGTGTAAACTTATTTCACATTTCATGTACTCTTCCTTTTAAGTTAATGAAAGTTGCTCTCTTGATCTAGTTCTTGCTCTTCTTCCCTCTCTATCTCTTTCTTCTATATTTTCTTTCCACTTCATACAATTATTTTCTATAGCACAAGCGCATAGTCATGGTGTTTTCAATTAAGTGTTAGAATCATTCTTTGTTTCCTCACTTTTCTTCAAACAATCAAATCACAAATATTTTCCAAAAGAGTCCAAAGTTTTTAACTCTAAAAATCTATTCTTCCTTGTGGATTCGACCCGTGCTTGTCCGAATACTACATTCTCTTTTGATCATTTTGTGCGAGTGCGGTTTTAAGATTGTTATACGCATGGTTTAAACGACGAACTTTCGCGTTATCAATTTTTGGCGCCGTTGCCGGGGAGGAATGGTGATTTTTGACTTAAGAACTTTGTTTTCTTTATGTATATAGTGTACTAATAAAGTTCTCTTTTCTTATTTTTACAGGAAAAAAAAAAAAGAAGCAACTTGAAAATTCAAAAAAAAAATTAGAGGTAAGTCTCCACCTTTTCCTTAGTCTTTTTGTCATTCATTGTGAAAAAAAAAGAACGGGGGAACGCTTTTCAAGTAAGTATCCAAACTTTTCCTCCTTCATTTTAATTTCATTTCTCTACATTTTATATCTTGTGGTTAGATAGGTTCACTAAATAAAAACATAAAAAAAAGGTATCACTTGAACTTCAATAAAAATCTTCATTGCAAGAGTAGAAATCACACCTTCATGTTCTAAGTCATGCATCATTTAGGATAGAAGCTCTTTTTCTTTATTATCTAATTGTTGTTAATTACATTGTTGAAGATTGCGGGAGGCAAGGTGAGTACTCTAACTTTTCCAAAAGCATGCTCATGCATTTTCATGCTTGCATAGAACCCCTTGTTTGAACTTACTTTGTTGCATATCATTTCAAAATATCTTAAGGGCAACACCCATAAGCAAGATAAGGTGGGGATTTCATCACCCTTCCTTAGCCCACAAATCATAATTCTCTTGCATCTTTGCATCACCTAGACCTCAAATAAAATTCAGTAGACATTGGCCCTAGGTTCACACTGTGGTTCTTGTGTTATTTGGGCTTACCCTCTTATGAAAACCGGTGCCTAAGGCAAGACGGTCGGATGGCAAACGCCTTAAGCGGGCTAGTGGTTTGGCATAATTAGGTCCCTACGAAAGTAGGGGGAACCTCCAACTACCCCACCCCTTACCTGGCCGGTGGAAATATTGAGGGTGAACTTAAGTTTCACTTTAGCCATTTTGTGAAACCCAATTTGTAGGTGTAGGTCACATCTAGGACATTAAGTAATTTGTGTGACAACTTGTTTGTGTTCGCATAAAAAAAAAATAAAAAACAAAAATAAAAACAAAAACAAAATATCATCTTCTCTCTCTTCGTCTTAATTTGAGTAAAACAAAAAAATAAAAAAAATAAAAATAAAAATCATCATAAAAAATTTTCTCCCATCTCTCATCTTTAACCTTGGTTTATGCAAGGGAGAAGATCTCAACACCGTGACTTAGTTGAGCCCATTAGTGAGATTGAGCGATTCATTTTTAATCCGGCTCAAAATCAAACCCAACCTATGGCTGAACAACACCAATTAGGGGTGCCCAAACAGATGAAGGAATATTTCATTCCTTCAAATTATCAGCCATCCACTTGTATCCAACTGCCTAATGTCCCTGCTTTGCACTATGAGATCAAATCTAGCACCATCCAGATGCTCCCATCCTTTTATGGGAAGACCAATGAAGATCCCTATAAACATCTGGATGAATTTCTAGAAATTTGTTCCACTGTGAAAATTCAAAATTTCACAGATGATGCTCTCCGCTTGACCTTATTCTCGTTCTCACTTAAGGACAAAGCCAAATACTGGCTAGGGACCTTAGGGAAACCTATTGACACATGGGCAGATATGCAGCATGAGTTCCTTAAGAAGTTTTACCCCATCGGTAGAACCAACACCATGAGACGTGCAATCACAGGATTCGCGCAACTCCCAAATGAACAAATACATGAATCATGGGAGAGATTAAAGGAACTCCTCAGAAAATGCCCACATCATGGGCTTTCCAAATGGCAAATAGTGCAAGCTTTCTATGAGGGCTTAGATGATCAAGTTAGGCAGATTGTGGATGCATCATGTGGTGGAGCCTTTATGAGTAAGAGTGAAGATGAGGCATATGCCTTATTTGAAATGTTGAGTGATAATTCAATCAACCATGCTTCCTTATCCTCATATGAGAGAACCATTGGGCCTTCTAAACGGGCCGGGATGTATCGGGTAGAACCTGATGCTAGAGTGGATGTGAATTTTATCCATCAAAAATTGGACAAGGTCGACATCATGGCCCAAAAACTAGAACATGTTGATATGCTGGCCCATAAGTTAGACCAGCTCCTGACCCAAAACAAACAAGAAACCACCATCTCAACTACGTCCAACCCATACCTGGACCCAACACATCATGAGACGTGTGCTTTATGTGCTAGCTCGGACCATCATGTGTCTGATTGCCCAACAGCAGCCCAATTGCCATCTTTTATACAGGAGCAAGTCCAAGCAGCCCAGGGGTTCTCTAAACCCAACTATGACCCATTTTCTAACACCTATAATCCGGGCTGGAGGAATCACCCCAATTTCAATTGGAGAAATCAACAAGCTCCTAATCAACCGACAATCTCCTCCGCATTTCAAGCTTACAAACAACCGATCCAACACCAATTCCAAGCTCAACCACCATTTCAAGGAAATGCTTATGGTCGAGGACCGCAAGCCCAACAACCACTTCCCCGATTCAACCAGGGTCAGGCCCCATACCAACCTCCTCAGCTTAATTACGGGCAGTCTTCCAATTCTCAACAAACCTATCAACCTCCTCTGCAACACCACCAGGACTCCCAAACTGATGATAGATTCCATCAGTTACAACAACTAATTCTGGCCCAAAATCAATCCTTCCAACAAACTATTCAAGCCCAAAGTCAATCTTTCCAACAGACCCTCCAAGCCCACCAGCAAACCATCTCTAAGTTGGAGACTCAATTGGGCCAATTGGCTGAAGCCACCATGAGAAGGGAAGTGGGCCAATTGCCAAGTCAGCCCATTGCCAACCCACGAAATAATCCTCCGGGCTTCCCACAACCAAACTTCCCCATTAACCAGCCAATTCCTCCTCTCCTCCAGCACCCATCAGGTCAAATACCACAAAAAGGCCCACAACTCGAAAATGCAAAAGCAATTTCGACCTTAAGAAGTGGTAAAGTCCTCGAAGATCCTCAAGGGTCCACTCCTAGTTCATCAGTCCAGGCCCCTGACATATCTTCTGATAGTGAGGAGGAGCCCAGCCAGGAAGAGGATGTCAAGGGAAAGAGGAAAATACAGGAAGGGCCTAGCACTTACCAACCTACAGTGCCATTTCCTAATGCCTTAAAGCCCAAAAAGAAACAACCAGCCCATAATGAGGAGATGATGGAGCTCTTCAAACAAGTACATATCAACATCCCTCTCCTCGATGCCATCAAACATGTCCCGGCCTATGCTAGATTCTTAAAAGAAATGTGCACTCCTAGGCGGGAGCCACGAGTGACCCCGGAAAAGGTTCGGCTTCCTGAGAACGTTAGTGCCGTAGTCCTCAACCAACTTCCAAGGAAGTTAAAGGACCCTGGAGCACCCCTTATCTCTTGCAACATTGGGGGTGTGACCTTTGATAAGGCTCTCCTTGATTTACGAGTCAGTGTGAATTTACTTCCCACCTCCATCTATGAGCAGTTTGACATCGGTGAGCTCAAGCCTACACCCATTATTCTCCAGCTCGCCGATAGATCAATCAAGACTCCAAAGGGCCTTATTCAGGATGTCATTATTAAAGTGAATGAGTGCTACTTCCCTGCCGACTTTCTTATTTTGGACATGGTTTCTCCCCAAGAAATCAAGCATACTCCTATCATTTTGGGTAGACCATTTTTAGCCACGGCTAGGGCTAATATAGATTGTGCTTCAGGAGTTATGGACATATCTTTTGGGGATCAGAAAGTCAGCATCAACATTTTCAAGGCATCTAAATTTTATGATCAAAAAGAAGATTGCTATGTTGTTGACACCATTGAGAAGTTATTGGAGATTGAAGGGGACACTAGGACCAGAATAAGAGAAGAAGTTGACATCCTGTCAACTCAACTTAGGACATGGCCCCCAGTTGAACCTTTACCTCAGCTTAAATCTGAACCAGCTCTTCCCTCTTTGCAATCCCATCCTCAGGTTGAACTAAAACCATTGCCGACCTCCCTTAAGTATGCATTCCTAGGCCCAGACCAAACTTTGCCCGTCATCATAGCAAGTGACCTTGAACCTAAGCATGAGGAGAAACTAGTTGAGGTCCTTAAATCTCATAAGGGGGCTATAGGTTGGTCTGTCGCTGATCTTAAAGGGATTAGTCCATCCATTTGTCAGCACCATATTTATATGGAGGAGAATGCAAAACCGAGCAGAGACATGCAGAGGAGATTAAATCCACACATGAAGGAGGTGGTCAAAAATGAGGTGGTCAAGTGGTTAGATGCCGGAATCATCTACCCAATTTCTGATAGTCAGTGGGTCAGTGCAACACAAATAGTCCCCAAGAAATCAGGACTGACTGTGATCACCAATGATCAAGAGGAGTTGATACCTACTAGGTTGACCACGGGATGGAGGGTCTGTATTGATTATAGGAAGCTCAACTCTATGACAAAGAAGGACCATTTTCCCCTCCCATTCATTGACCAAATTTTGGAAAAATTAGCAGGGCAAAAATACTTCTGTTTTCTAGATGGGTATTCTGGGTACAATCAGGTGGCTATCTACCCAGAAGATCAAGAAAAAACCACATTTACATGTCCCTACGGAACATTTGCTTTTCGGAGAATGCCCTTTGGATTATGTAATGCGCCTGCCACATTTCAAAGATGCATGTTAGCAATTTTTTCTGACATGGTGGGCAACTTTTTAGAAGTTTTCATGGATGATTTCTCCATTTTTGGGGATACATTTGATTCCTGCCTTGATCACTTAGCCAAAGTAATGAAGAGATGCATTGACACTAATCTTGTCCTCAGTTGGGAAAAGAGCCATTTCATGGTTAAAGAAGGTATTGTTAGGCACATAGTGTCGGCAAGAGGAATTGAAGTAGATAAAGCCAAAGTTGATCTCATTGCCAAACTGCCACCACCCACCTCAGTAAAACAAATCCGATCATTCCTGGGTCATGCCGGCTTCTATCGCCGGTTCATCCAAGACTTCTCCAAAGTCGCTAGACCTCTCACTAATCTGCTGGCTAAGGAAGTCCCATTCCATCTTGACCAATCATGTCTTGAGGCTTTCGAATCATTGAAAATGGTATTGACCAATGCCCCAATCTTACAAACTCCTAATTGGTCATTACCTTTTGAAATTATGTGTGATGCCTCGGATTATGCTTTAGGTGCTGTTTTAGGGCAAAGGGTAGACAAAAAGCCTGTGGTGATTTACTATGCGAGTCGCACACTCGCTGATGCCCAACTTAGGTACACCACAACAAAAAAGGAGTTACTTGCTGTTGTCTTTGCCCTTGAAAAGTTTCGGTCCTATCTGCTAGGGGCCAAAGTCATTATGTTCTCTGACCACTCAGCTCTCAGACACCTGCTGTCTAAAAAAGATGCCAAACCAAGGTTGATTAGATGGATCCTTTTATTACAAGAATTTGATTTAGAAATTCGGGATAAAAAAGGAAGTGAAAATGTTGTTGCAGATCACTTGTCCCGAATTATCACATCAGACACCACACCCTTACAAGACTCATTTCCAGATGAGCACCTCCTTAGTGTATCTCACATTCCACCCCCATGGTATGCACACATTGTCAATTACTTAGCCGTGAAAAAAATTCCTGAAGGTTGGTCTAAACATAAAAAAGACCGCTTCTTTGCTAAGCTCAAATACTTCTTTTGGGAAGACCCTGAGCTATTCCATTTAGGACCAGACCAAATCATTCGGAGGTGTGCCCCTGAAGGTGAGCAACAAAGCATTTTGACATTTTGCCACACCTTAGCTTGTGGGGGGCATTTTTCAAGTAAGAAAACGGCAGCGAAAGTTTTGCAGAGTGGGTTCTACTGGCCCACAATATTTAAAGATGCATTCGAATTTTGTAAATCTTGTGAGCGCTGTCAGACTATGGGAAACATATCACGCAGGGACATGATGCCTTTAAACCCTATCCTGGTTGTGGAAATTTTTGATGTATGGGGAATTGACTTCATGGGACCGTTTCCACCATCTTTTGGTCATGAGTACATTTTGGTGGCAGTGGATTACGTGTCTAAGTGGATAGAAGCTATAGCCACAAGGACTAATGATCACAAAATTATCATGAAATTTGTTCGCAAGAACATTTTCTCTCGATTTGGATGTCCGAGGGCTATCATTAGTGATGGGGGTTCACATTTCATCCATTCTCAATTCCGGGCTTTGCTTCGGAAGTATGGGATAACACATAAGATTGCTACCCCCTATCATCCCCAGACTAGTGGCCAGGTGGAGGTTTCTAATAGGGAGATCAAGAACATTTTGCAAAAGTCTGTCCGGCCCGATAGGAAAGATTGGTCAGAAAGATTAGATGATGCTTTATGGGCCTATCGGACCGCCTATAAAACTCCCATTGGCATGTCCCCTTATAGGCTTATTTTTGGAAAGCCATGTCATTTGCCAGTCGAATTGGAACATAGGGCCTATTGGGCAATCAAACAATTCAATCTTGATTTAGCACAGGCCAGTTCCCATAGAGCCCTTCAACTGAATGAGTTAGAAGAACTTCGCAATGAAGCCTATGAGAACTCTAGGATTTATAAAGCCCAGACAAAAGCATTCCATGATAAGCACATTTCACGCAAAACTTTTCAAATCAACCAAAAGGTCTGGCTTTTTAACTCTAGGCTGCGATTATTCCCAGGCAAATTGAAATCTCGATGGGATGGACCATATGTAGTAATTAAAATATTTGACCATGGTGCAGTAACAATTCTTGATCCTAAAACTGGTCAAACTTTCACTGTCAATGGTCAACGTTTGAAACCTTACATTGAAAATCTTCCAATGCTGCAGGAGGACTCTCTCAGGCTGAGTGACCCATTGTGAGCTATATTGTGTCTGGCTGAAGACGTTAAACTTAGCGCTTCTTGGGAGGCAACCCAATTATCCTGTCTCTTTTCAAAAAAAAAAAAAAAAATTTTTTTTGATTGATTTTCTTATTTTGTCTAAGGAGCATGGAGCATGGAGCAATATTTCTTTGATGACGACATCTCTCTCTCAGGTCGTATCTATCCTTCCCTCTACTTTTTATGGCTTTATTTCATTTCTATATCTTACTCATGCCATTAGGGACAATGTCACCTAAGTTGGGGGGTAACTTGAGCTTGAATTTCCTCAAAATAATTACAACCTTTCATCACACCTCTAACAAGTGTTTCATGTTCATATTTTATGATGAGAAACTTTTCTTAGAATGATATGACTTAGTGTCTTACATGTGAAAGTTGCACATTAAAGGGATGAATTAATTGGTTATGTCTTTAGCCTTTTCCTCAGAATACACCTGAAAATTCTATTGAACTTACACACAATTGCACAATAACAAGATCGGTGGATGACAACCATTAGGATGATGGGAATTTTACTTGACACTTAGGTGGTGATGAATATTATGCCCATTCGTTGAACATAATCGTGAGGAAAAAGCTACCTGCCAAAAAAAAAAAAAAAAAACATATGGAAAATGCCCCTGAACTTAGTAACCGGGCCTGCTTCTCCTAAGGCAAGAGTTGAGGTTCGCGTCAAACGGCGAAGGGATGTGCAGCACCGTGTGTCAAAAAAAAAAAGATAAAAAAAAAAGAAGTATAAACTGGCAGAGTGAAGCTACCTGTAATTCGAGAAGCTCAATTCAAGAGGTGGGCAGAATTGAAAATTATCTTTAAGTGAAAGGTAGAAGACTCATTCATCTAGATTGTTTGGAAGTCACTAGTCACGTTATATCACTCATACACAAAGAGATATTTAATTTTGAGTGTATCCTGAGGAAAGGTCTAAACACATGGACTGGTGAAATTTATACCAAATGCATTCTACTTGAACTTGTAATACTCCAAAGTCTAAATCATTATGCATAATGTTCTTGCCATGATCTATGACACATGAGTATTTGCTAGTCCTAATTTTATAATTGTTTACATTGCTAAGGGACTAGCAATGTTCAAGTTGGGGGGTGTGATAAGTCTCCATTTCTTATGATAATACATCGCATAAACACCATTTTATGTGCATATAATTAGGTAATTATGCATATTTCATAGTTAACCTCAACTCCACATTTAAATTGGAGTTTTCACGTAAATTGATTAATTCAATTATCTTATTTAATAATAAATTAAAGTTGAGGGCCATGATCATTAATTCTCCATTGCATAATCATGAGCATTTGAGATTTATGTGCACATTGTGGTAATTTGTATGGACTAAAGTGCAATTATGTGTGTGTAGGACACCGAAGGCAATTACAAAAGAAGTTGGGGGCAAAAGGGTCATCACCATTTTGACCAAGTCAAATAAAGAATTCAAATTATTTTGATTGGAGGGAAAGGAAAGTTCAAAATTTCGAATTCAAAGTTTGAAAAGGAGAAATCCAAACTTTAAGTTTGGAAAGGAGGAAAAGGACATCCAAAATTTGAATTAAAGGAGAGACATGATGAGCCTTGGGAAATGGGGTGCCTAAAGTCCAAGAAAG
The DNA here is from genome assembly GCA_022559845.1 of Amorphophallus konjac. Classification (NCBI taxonomy): domain Eukaryota; kingdom Viridiplantae; phylum Streptophyta; class Magnoliopsida; order Alismatales; family Araceae; genus Amorphophallus; species Amorphophallus konjac. Next base: position 347,309,526 of record CM040123.1, on the reverse strand, counting down.
GGGGTGCCCACCTACTTTTACTCTTCCCCATGCATCATATTCCATTTGAATCTTAGCCATCCATCTCCTTTTGATATAATCTCCACCCTCTATCTACCAAACTTTCCCTATAAATAGCCCATGGTAAGGAGGAGAAGGGGAGTTTTTTCTTTGAGCAATCTTTCACTCTCCCTCTTTCTCTCCCAACCTTAGGCCTCCGGTTGCTCCCATTTTGTCCTCCACAACTCCCCTTTCATGGCGGCGTGCACATCAAGACGGGTGACGTTCCAAGGCTCGTGACGTGGACGGCGACGGCTTCTTCATCCACCTCTTCCCACGGTGATCTCTTTCAAGGCGGAGTGATCCTCTCCAAGGCTCGGCGAGGAGGAGACGACGGCGTCATCACCATTGCTACTACCATCTTCACACCTTAGGCTCCTCTTTTTGTTATTGCTTAAGTTTTATTTCACTTCATTGTAATCTCATTGTGTCATTAGTGTAAACTTATTTCACATTTCATGTACTCTTCCTTTTAAGTTAATGAAAGTTGCTCTCTTGATCTAGTTCTTGCTCTTCTTCCCTCTCTATCTCTTTCTTCTATATTTTCTTTCCACTTCATACAATTATTTTCTATAGCATAAGCGCATAGTCATGGTGTTTTCAATTAAGTGTTAGAATCATTCTTTGTTTCCTCACTTTTCTTCAAACAATCAAATCACAAATATTTTCCAAAAGAGTCCAAAGTTTTTAACTCTAAAAATCTATTCTTCCTTGTGGATTCGACCCGTGCTTGTCCGAATACTACATTCTCTTTTGATCATTTTGTGCGAGTGCGGTTTTAAGATTGTTATACGCATGGTTTAAACGACGAACTTTCGCGTTATCAATTTTTGGCGCCGTTGCCGGGGAGGAATGGTGATTTTTGACTTAAGAACTTTATTTTCTTTATGTATATAGTGTACTAATAAAGTTCTCTTTTCTTATTTTTACAGGAAAAAAAAAAAGAAGCAACTTGAAAATTCAAAAAAAAATTAGAGGTAAGTCTCCACCTTTTCCTTAGTCTTTTTGTCATTCATTGTGAAAAAAAAAGAACGGGGGAACGCTTTTCAAGTAAGTATCCAAACTTTTCCTCCTTCATTTTAATTTCATTTCTCTACATTTTATATCTTGTGGTTAGATAGGTTCACTAAATAAAAACATTAAAAAAAGGCATCACTTGAACTTCAATAAAAATCTTCATTGCAAGAATAAAAATCTTCAAATGCCTTTTACTTAGCTCCACTAACTATTTTCTTAACCCTCTTTGTAGCTATTTTATAAGCTTCTAGGATTTGATTATTTTTCTTAATTTGTCAAACTTTAAAGCACTCTTTTTTTGCTCTAATGATATTTTAGATTTCCTCACTCCACCATCAAGTCTCTTTTTCCAAATTCTTTTTACATTTAGATTCGCCTAAGAGTCGTTTTGCTACACTTGTTATACAATTTGTAACATTATTCCACATTACATTAGTTTCTTGTTCTAAATTCTAAATATTTTTCTTTAATAGATGATTTTTAAATGTTTCTAAACTTTTAGTTTTTAAATTCCACCATTTAGTCTTAGAGTAATTATTTATAATGATCTTTCTTTTGAATTTTGGGATAATGGCATCCATTACTAACAACCTATGTTGAGGGGCTAGACTCTCTCCAGGAATAACTTTGCAATCTTCACATAAAACTCTATCGACCTTCCTAATAAGAAAATAGTCAATTTGACTTATATGTGTTCCACTCTTGTATGTTATTATTAAGTGTCTGTCCCTCTTCTTAAAGAAGATATTAGCAATTGCTAGATTATAGGCCATAGCAAAATCAACAATAGTATAACCCATATCATTTCTATTGCCAAAACCAAATCCTCCATGAATCCTCACATAACCTCTATTATTTTTACCCACATGACTATTAAGATCCCCTCCAACAAAGATTCTCTCTTCACTAGGGATATTTTGTATCAAACTATCAATAACCTCCCAAAATTACTTTTTAATGCTCTCTTCTAATCCTACTTGAGATGCATACGTACTAATTATATTCAAAAGATCCTCACCTAAAATAAGTTTAATTAAAATAAGTCTATCCCCAAATCTATTAGCGTCTACAACTCTATCTTTTAAGTTTTTATCTATTATTATAGCAACACAATTTCCAGAGTTACTATTACCCGCATACCAAATTTTATATCCATCAATATCTTTAGCTTATGTCCTTTCCACCTAATTTCTTGTAGACAAGCTATGCTAGCTCTCCTATCCTTCATTAACCTAACCAGCTCTAAACTCTTGCCCGTTAAAGTTCATACATTCTAAGTAGCTAGACAGATCCTATGCTTTTGGACTACCTTCTTTACCTGTGATCGTCCAACCCCACACGGGAACTCTTGCCTATTTGATACCGCAAGCCATTGCAGCACGTTGCTTATGGAGAACGCCCTAGCTAACCCTTGCTCACTTATCATTCCATCCGGTTCCGATGTAACGCGTCGCTTCTGGGGGACGCACTAGCATTAGCACAAAATATATTTAGATCAGAATCCATGTGGTAGATGTGACAAGATTTTACTGCTGGCTGTCAACCTAACGCAAACCCTCCTCCTTTCTCATCCGGGCTTGGGACCGACCATGGGGGGGATCTCAGAGTCCTCAGATGTGGGGAATGACAATTTCAGATGACCACAACAAGAAGCACTCCAGTCCAGTACAACTCACCGACTCTATTCTCATGAAATAACTGGCAAAAGAAATACAAATGTCTAGTCCAAACAACAACCGAAATCAATTCAAGCTGCACTCACCATTTCAGATAACGTTAGATCCTTTTCCAAATGCTCCACAGTGACCCTAAAATTCTTCCATCAAAACTATAGCAATAAACAGAAAACCCAATAGTGCGAACACATGCTGCCTAACTAGGGGTGTCCTCGTGAACAAGAAGCCATGCAAGACCCATAACCATACAAAAATGAGAAATTTTTGTGACAGAATCACACCCTTTTCACTCGATTTCTTTCGACGCCACACATCCAAGACAACTCAAATAAACACAGAGATAGAATCTAAAAGAGACCCATTAAACCACAAATAATCTATAGCCCTACAGAAGGTGAAAATTCGCAGATAACCCACAAACGAGACCCTCCCCCCCCCCCCAATCCAACACCATTTCATCTTGTCTCCAAATTCTCCACACGCTACCCTATCCAAAAAAGCTCCAGAGAAGAAGAAGAAGAAGAAAATACCATTCTGGTGATGCTGCGAGGAACTACCCCACTAGTTGTAGATGTTCGCTGTGCTGCTACTTCTCGTCCTCTTTTTTATATAATCCTGAAGCCAGAAAGTTAATCTTTTTTAAAATAATAAACATTGTGTATCAACTAGTAGACAGAGAAAGATGAGCATAATTAATTGATAGGTGCATTTTATTTCAATCACTTCAGTAGAACAGACAAGCAAAGGAACTGCTTTTTCCACCAACATCGATACACTTAAAAATCATATCAGAAAATTTATGACTATTTCAATGCGACAGTCACATAGCAATGGTCCTACCAAAAGAACATGTAGCAGCGCTGAGCATTCGGGGTGGTAAGGATGCTTATATTTCACCGCCGAAACCCCCCCCCCCAAAAAAAAGGCTATCAGCACGAACCCAGATAAGCGCGAGAGATCCAAACTATAAATCCCACCCAGAAAGAAGCGAATCCACTTGCAGCACTAGCAACTGTTTTCGGAATGATAAGAAAACGAAAGAAATCCCACAACTGCCGTTACGGTTTTCCCAACCTGATTCCCGAGAAGCCCAGAGGAAGAGGGATTCAAAGACTACGGTATAGACCAAACGGCCGTGCAAGCAAACGCCCGTGGGGGAACAAGCCTCAGCTGCAATCATCCAAAAAAAAAAGGGGGGAAACCCAGAACACGGTTCACACCCGGAAAAACCCCTTTCCCAGAAGCTTAAAAAGAGAAGAGGAAAGAAAAAAAAAAGCCAGTTTGCCGTACCGAAGTGGATCACCTGCGGGAACCGAAGCAGGGCGTGGCGACGGGGGCACAGACGAGAGCTCGTCGGGGTGGGCGGCTGGGGAGGAGGGGGGAGGGACCTGGCAGGGCTGGGGCAGATGTGCCAAACATTTAATACGTGTTGGAAAAAATTTTATTATCAAACAATAGGAAAGATTTTATTATTATATTTTTAACCATCAGATATGAACAATAAAGATCTAATAAATAAAAAAAACTTGAAACTAATAGGTACTTTTGTATCTTACAAGCTTTCAACGCTCTAAATTGACATGGAGGATGACATAAGCACACTCTAAACTAATAGGTACTAATTTCACCCTTAATAGGTAATGTAGGGCTACCAATTTTTTAAAGAAAAAATGAGTTCTATTTGCTTCACACTTAGATGTGCATGAATGGGGGTACACTCTAACATTTCCAAGAACATGATTTTTTTTAACTCTCTCTTTCTATACGTATATATCATTCACCCTCAGAGGCAATTGCTCATTTTGTTAGGAAACTTATTTCTGAAAAAAGCATCGGCTCTTTTTACTCCGAGTCTTCCTCTAAAAATATTAAGCTGTAAACAAGAAGGAAAACTTATATCTTCCAACCTCATGTGTTTTTAGCTACCTACGACACCTATTTTCTACTATCTCCTTTTAAAGAATTTCTTGGCAGCTTATTGCCATTTTCAATATTTAACAGTCATCACTAAAGATAAGTCTCAATTAAGAATCCTTATGATTTTGATTACATTCATGGCGTGGCATGTTGCTTTACCTTGTTACCTACTTGACTGTAGTAGCATCATCTATTTTTAAGGGCATGAATCCAATAAGATTCAACATGCAAGTTTAAAACTCTGGATTCGGTCTAATGGGGCAGTTGGCAATGTTTTTTTTTTTCATCATATGTTTTTCACAACTTATTCTAAAGAAAGAAAAGAGATCATAACCCTAATTGGAATCATCTATCCTGATTTTTATGGAGGTGACTAATTGTTTCTCTCAAAAACAAAACAACCTCCAACTGAACTGTTTCCCCAAAAATAAATTCACTTAGCTCACTGTTTCGTCTTCCTTCTTTTCTTTCCCATTTTAATCTCTTTGCTTTCCTTTAGAGTTCATATATCTTCTCTTTCTCTTCTCCTTCGTCTTCATCCCTTCTCCTTTTTGGAGAAGATATTTACAAAATTGAGACGTACGAGGAGAGAATAGGATCAAAGAAGAATTGTCAAAGTAGATTAAAAGTAGACATAATAATTTAAAATCATGCTAAAATTTTCAATAATACTTTCAGTATAAAATCGTCTTAGGAAAGAATGTGCTTGGGACACGGTAAAGTCACGTTTAGCGAAAGTCACTTTTGACTTCTATTTTCCTACATGATGGTAACACTAGCACTTGAAACTTTCATTTCATATAATCCCAGTAATCTAGTCCAAGATACAAATTGTTCAGGTGAAACTGGGGGAGATGCTTTATAGTATATTCCAACAGACATTACATACTCTAAGAAATATTTTTTCAAGATATGATGTTGCTATGCCTCCCCATATCCTCCCAACTTGGAAACATATCCTAATTCCACCTGCTTCTAAATTAGAAGTTAAGATGTTCTTTATTTGCCATTGCTCCCCTCTCTTACTCCAACGTCTCGAAGACACTTTCCTTGTCCCCCCCCCCCCCCTTACATCCATATTCTATTTAAAAATTAACTATCAATGAGCCCCACAAATAAGACAAACAAAATAGGGAGCCTCAAAGTCCTTAGATGAGAAGAATGACAATCTTAGATGACCACGACATGAAGCACTCTCATTCCACTACAACCCAATTATGACTCTATTCTCATGAAACAACAGGCAAAGGAAACACCTATGCCCAGCGCAGACAACAACACACATCAGTTCTAATTGAACTCACCATTCTGGATAGTGTTAGATCTTTTTCCCAAATGCTCTATAGTGACCCTAAAATTCTTCTGTCAAAACCGTAGCAATAAACAGAAAACCCAATAGTGCCAACACCTACTGCCTAACTAGGGACATCCTCATGAACGAGAGGCCACACGAGACCCACAACTATACAAAATTGAGAAAATTTTCCAACGGAATTACACCCTTTTTTCTCGATTTCTTTCAGATGTCCCTTCTCCAAGACAAGCGCGGACAAAGATGGGGACATAATCTAAAAAAGATTCGTTAAACCACACAGAACCTATGACCCTACAACAGTCAAAAAATCACATATAAAGCACAAATAAGAAACTCCCTCCCTTGCTAATCTAACACTGTTACATCTTGTCTCCAAGTTCTCCACATGCTACCCTATCCAAAAAAAGCTTCAAAGAAGAAGAAGAAGATCACTACAAAAAAAGCGATATTAGCGATGAAAATTTCAGACTGATTAATTTTCGTCGCAAATCCGTCTGTAGATTCAGACGAATATATTTCGTCTCAAATTCTATCTGTATTTCAGACAGAATCATATCCGTCTGAATATCTGTCTCAATTAGCGACGGTTATTCAGACGACAATTTTCAAGTCTGAAATTAGCGACGAATATTCAGACAAATAAATTACGTCTAAAATTTGAAACGGAAATTTGTTCCGTCCGAAGTTCCGTCGCAAAATTTCCCCCTCCCGCCACGGTCGAGACCCCCATTTCCCCCATTTCCCCATTTCCCCCACCCTCCCTCTCACTCTCACTCTTTCTCCTCCGCCGTCTCGTCGTCGCCGCCGCCGTCCGCGCCGTCTCCGCCGGCCTCCGTCGTCGCCGCCGCCTCTTGTCGTCGCCGCCATCCTCCTCCCTCTCATCGTCCGCGTCGTCGCCTCCTCCCTCTCATCATCGACGCCACCTCTTGTCGTCGCCACCATCGCCAGCCTCTCCAATAAGTCCCATCCCCCTCCCCCCCCTCCCTCGCCGGCGCCAGTGCCATTTTTTTTTTGGGATCATCGGAGGGGTTCAGGGAGGGTGGGGGGGGGGGGGGAGGGGGAGCTCGAAGGGGGAGGTCGCCGGTGGGAGGGGAGGGGGGTTCAGGGAGGGTGGGGGGAGGGGGGGAGGGGGAGGGAGAGGTCGCCGGTGGGAGGGGAGGGGGTGTTCAGGGAGGGGCGACTAGTGGCAAGGAGGGGGAGCTCAGAGGGGGAGGGGGGGTTCAGGGAGGGGCGACCGGTGGCAGGGAGGGGGAGCTCGAAGGGGGAGGGGAGCTCATCGGTGGGAGTGGGTTCAAGGAGGGGGGAGGTCGCCGGTGGGAGGGGAAGGGGGGTTCATGGAGGGTGGGGGGGGCGGGGAGGAGGAGGCCTCCTCTGATCTCAGATAATCGGGCTAGGCCTCCTCTGATCTCATCATGCCCTTGTTTCTCAACTGAATCTTTTGCAGAATGGGTAGGATTTCCAGCAGAGGTAGATTGCTTACCGATTGAAATAATATGAAGGCAAGATTGTTAGCCAATCTGATTCCTAATGCCTGTAACTATATTATAGGGATGTTTTTTTTCCTTATGCGTCTACATGTTTGTGAAATATACTGTGAATTATTCAATGGCATCCGGCATCCTTCATATAGACTATGGTGTATTCTGGGAGTCATCTCAAAACCCTGTGACGAGGGTTCTTCAGGAACGATAGAAGAATAGGATTAGTAGAGTAGACTAGAATGCTTTGAAAGAGTAGTGACTTGATCGTCCCGTTTGTCATTTTTTGAATTTTAGGCATGGTGGTTCAACTTCAGAAATTGTACTTTCGCATACACGACTGCTCGAAGGACTGCCAGAGATTGGGACTGTAGATAAAATTAGACACTTTAGGTCTTATGCACTCATGCGTAAAGACGTCATATATATGAATCTGAGATTCAGAGAAGTTTACTATGAATTTTGTCGTCCACCAGTGTTCGAATGGAGTGCTTTTTACCACTGGCTTCCTAACAAATACACCTGAACCACATCTGTGACTCAACTGGCATAACAGTCCTTCTGGAAGCCTCATTGCAACTTGACTATTGATAAGAAAAGAACTTAACTACTTTCATATCTATCATTCTCGGTAGAACCTTTCTTGCATATTTTGTTAGGTTAGACCAAGATATCCTCTCGCCATTTGTTGGGAAGAAGTAGCTCTATACATTTCTATTCTGATAATTTATAATCTAGATAGATATTTATGTGTATTTATATCCAACAATAGATGAGGGCTTGAAGATGCTTACTAGATTTCATTAATTTCTTGGCCTTTATGTTAGTGGTCCCAGATTTTCCCCATCATTGACTTGATGCATTTTTGAGTGTGAAGGAGATTACAATGCCAAACTTGGAATCACCTTTCTTGATATATTTCAGTCTTTGATCCCATTGGTTGTCTCCATAGTTTTATCAATTCACCTTTCAAAATTGAGACCTCAAAAATGATTTGACTGATCTTCTCTGTCATCAAAAAACCAATCAAGGAGAGGTCATGGCAGTTGAAGATGAAGTTGTGGTGATTAACCAAATTGTTCTACCGTGCAGTATCTTACATTTTCTTATTGTATCTGAAAAAGAGTTGTAATATTTATGTGTACTTTGTGGATCCAAAAATAGATTCAAATTACACAAAAAAATTAGATTTAAGTGTAATGTTTGTGTATAATGTGTGGATCCAAAAATAGATCCGTATTTAATTTTCATTTTGGAGTATATCATCTTTAATTTCCTAGTTGTTACTTATGCTGATGAGAAAATGCAATTCCTGGGACCTAAATTGTCTGAAGAGTTTCCTGTGAAATTTCTCTGCACCAAAGGCACCTGAAACAAATGAAGCCACATCAGATAGAGGGCTTCAATTTCTTGGTGAGAAACCTAGTGGGTGATAATCCTAGAGGCTGCATTCTGGCACATAGACAAGGGTCAGGAAAGACGTTCATGCTCATTAGCTTTATTCATAGTTTTTTGGCTAAATATCCTTCTGCAAGGCCGTTAATCATTCTTCCTAAAGGAATTCTGCCAACGTGGAAGAGAGAGTTCCATCATTGGCAAGTAGAAGAATTTCCTCTGTATGACTTCTACTCTATTAAGGCTGACAATAGATCTCAGCAGCTTGATGTTCTTCAAAAATGGGAGGAGAACATGAGAATTCTTTTCTTGGGTTATAAGCAGTTTTCTAGAATTATGTGCGATGTAAGAGACGAGATAGGGACTGCATGTCAGGAGATGTTACTAAAGGTCCCTAGCCTTCTCATTTTAGATGAAGGCCATAAGGCTAATAACGAAGACACAAATATTCTTTCTACGCTAGAAAAGGTGCAAACTCCCCGTAAGGTGGTTCTTTCAGGGACACTATTTCAGAATCATGTCAAAAAAAAATTTAATATATTGAATCTAGTGCGTCGTAAGTTCCTGAACATGGACTCATCACGAGATGCCATGAGACGTATCCTGAGTAGAGCATCTATATCAGATGGCACCTGAAAGTTGATGCAAAGACAGCTTTCTTTGATATAGTGGAAGAAACATTGCAAAACGATGATCATTATAAAAGGAGAATTTCTATCATAAAGGACCTTCGGGAGATGACCAGAGATGTCTTGCATTACTACAAAGGCGATTTCTTGGATGAGTTGCCAGGACACATTGATTTCACTATGCTATTGTGTCTGAGTCCCAAATAGAAAAAACTTCTAGGAGAGTTCGGGAAATATGAGAAGTTTAAGAGAATTGCTGTTGGTAGTGCAGTGTACATGCATCCATGTTTGAAAGATTGTGCTGATTATGCTTCTAGAGACCGGAGTGTCATGAAAGTGAAAGATCAAGAGATTGATAATCTTTTGAACTCTATAGACTTGAAAGATGGAGTGAAGATAAAATTCTTTCTGAACATTTTGTCAATGGTAGACTCTGCTGGAGAGAAAGTGCTTGTATTCAGCCAGTATATTCTTCCACTTATATTTTTGGATAGGCTAATAATCAGGGACGCCAGCCCTTAATCATGATTATTAGCCTCTCCAAAAATCTAAGTGGAAGAATGTACTGTCTGATTATTAGCCTCTCCAAAAATCTAAGTGGAAGAATGTACTGCCTGAATACAAGCACTTTCTCCTCAACAGAGTCTGCCATTGACAAAATGTTCAGAAAGAATTTTATCTTCACTCCATCTTTCAAGTCTATGGAGTCCAAAAGATTATCAATCTCTTGATCTTTCACTTTCATGACACTCCGATCTCCAGAAGCATAATCAGCACAATCTTTCAAACATGGATGCACACTGCACTACCAACAACAATTCTCTTAAACTTCTCATATTTCTCAAACTCTCCTAGAAGTTTTTTCTGTTTGGGACTCAGACACAATAGCACAGTGAAATCAATGTGTCCTGACAACTCATCCAAGAAATCACCTTTGTGGTAATGCAAGACGTCTCCGGTCATCTCCCGAAGGTCCTTTATGATAGAAATTCTCCTTTTACAATGATCACCATTTTGCAATATTTCTTCCACTATATCAAAGAAAGCTACCTCTGCATCAACTTTCAGGTGCCACCTGATATAGATGCTCTACTCAGGATACGTCTCATGACATCTCGTGATGAGTCCATGTTCAGGAACTTACGACGCACTAGATTCAATATATTAAAAACTTTTTTGACATGATTCTGAAATAGTGTCCCTGAAAGAACCACCTTACGGGGAGTTTGCACCTTTTCTAGCGTAGAAAGAATATTTGTGTCTTCGTTATTAGCCTCATGACCTTCATCTAAAATGAGAAGGCTAGGGACCTTTAGTAACATCTCCTGACATGCAGTCCCTATCTCGTCTCTTACATCGCACACAATTCTAGAAAACTGCTTATAACCCAAGAAAAGAATTCTCCTGTTCTCCTCCCATTTTTGAAGAACATCAAGCTGCTGAGATCTATTGTCAACCTTAACAGAGTAGAAGTCATACAGAGGAAGTTCTTCTACTTACCAATGATGGAACTCTCTCTTCCACATTGGCAGAATTCCTTTAGGAAGAATGATTAACGGCCTTGCAGAAGGATATTTAGCCAAAAAACTATGAATAAAGCTAATGAGCATGAACGTCTTTCCTGACCCTGGTGCATGTGCCAGAATGCAGCCTCCAGGATTATCACCCACTAGGTTTCTCACCAAGAAATTGAAGCCCTCTATCTGATGTGGCTTCATTTGTTTCAGGTGCCTTGGGTGCAGAGAAAGTTCACATGAAACTATATCCTCTTTAGACAATTTAGGTCCCAAGAATTGCATTATCTAATCAGCATCCTTGGATTTTCGTGATCCAGAAATATATGTCCTTCCTGTTTGAGAGCCCTGGCCAGATTCAAAAGCAAGATTATAATTTATTAACTCATGGAATACAAATAATTTTTGAAGTTGGAGTATAGCCATTATGCAATCCTAACAATTCCTTTATGAATAAGTTGACCCAGGTGCATCTAAACTTGAACTCAGCCATTATACAAATGTAAACAAGTCGAGTAGCATTAAGCTTAAACTTGGCTCATTTACTTAATAAATGAGGCAAGCTCAAGTAACTTGTCAAGCATAATAGTTCTTTGCACCCCTAGCAAGAACCATCGCACTCTAGGTGTAAGGACACCATCTACCCTATCCAAGCGAAGAAGGGACAACAGAAAATGCGATATTAGCGACGTCATTTTCCGACGGATTATTTATCTTATTTATCTTTGATGTGACTCAAAAATGTGGATTATTTAGCTTTCATGTTCTTCATTTGAATATTTTTGTAAATTGGATGTTATTTAATACGGTGTATGCAAAATGATAAGTGAGATGTTATTTAATTTTATGTTATATAAATACATGGGGTATTCCATGTGAGCTGAGGTGCGTGGGTGCGACCTAACATTACACGCACTTCAGGAGAGCGTGTTAAACCCGTGTCAATGAACATTCCCGTTCAAGACTTTGGGATTGATGTGTATGTTCTCATTTTTTTACGAGAATGTATATATCTACCTCAAAGTCTTGAATTGTCCTGTTTGAACAGTCTGTGAATGTTTGATCGCACTTAGGCAGGCATTTACTATATGTGTTTATATGGTTTGTTGAAAATTTTGATTGCGTCTCCTCACTCTTCTCTGATATACCTTTATTGATTTTGAGTGTTTTCTTAACAACTTACTTGTAAGTGTTTAAGAAAATTTCAAAATCAATAAATATTTTTGGTATATCGGAGAAGTGTGGGGAGATGCTACTGAAATTTTCAGTAAATCGTGCAACACATATAGTAAGTGATTGTGCGATCAAATCTTCATGGATGGGTTAAAAAGTGATAATCTAAATAATAGTCCTCTTCTAACTGCAAATGGTCTACGACGAACGATGTGAGAAAGGGTTGGATTTATTTTGAGGAGTAATGATTTCAAAGTTATTTGTGTATTAATATTACTTGGGTGCAGGTAAAATGTTGACAGATCGTTCATGGATGTATCGTAGAATAGTTGACCGGGTGGTGTCGGATGACTTTAAGTATGGAGTTGAGAGTTTCATTCAATTTGCATTGGGGAATCCAAATGCAGCAATAGACCGTGACGGTCACATTCGATGTCCTTGTTCAAATTGTAAAAACTTGAGCTGGCGTTCACTATGGGATGTGCAACATCATTTGTACAACAAAGGGTTCGTGGATGGTTATATGAATTGGACGTGTCATGGTGAGGAATTCTGGACGTATGAGCCCGACAATATTGCAGGCACAAGTGGGTACGTGGATATGGTTGTAGATGCTACTGGTCCTAGTTTTAATGTTCATGAGGAACATGCATACATGGAAGAAGCACCGAATAAGACAGCCGTAAGATTTTATGAACTACTTAGGGATACTGATGAGCCGCTATGGGATGGTTGTGAAAAGCACACTCGGTTATCTACAGTGTCACAGTTGTTGAACTTGAAATCTAAATTTCACATCAGTGAGACTTGTTTTGACCGTCTCCTCCTCTTGATCAAGAGTATGTTACCTCAAGACGAGAAGTTGCCAGAAACTTGTTACCGTGCAAAAAAAATGGTCAATGAGCTAGGGCTTGGATATGTGAAAATAGATGCATGCCCGAATCACTGTATGTTATATTACAAAGACGATGCAGATAAGATATCATGTTCTATTTGTCACCATGACAGATTTAAACCTAAGAGAGGGGACAATTCAAAGTAAAAAGATATACCTTACAAGGCATTGCGATACTTCCCTCTTGTGCCTAGGCTGCAGCGACTGTATATGTCCTCAAAGACGGCTCGACATATGACATGACACACCGAAATAGTATGATGTGCCGATGATATAATCAGTCATCCTACCGATGGTGAAGCTTGGACTCACTTTAGTCGTACTCATCTTGCTTTCTCAAAGGAGCCACGTAATGTTAGGTTAGGTTTATGTACATATGGTTTTAATCTATTCGGTGGTTCAGTGACATCTTATTCTTGTTGGCCAGTGTTCATGACACCGTACAACCTTCCGCCGGACATGTGCATGAAGCGAGAAAATATATTTTTGTCCTTAATAATCCCTGATCCAAAAAGTCCCGAAAAAAAATTAGACATATATCTCAGGACGTTGATTGATGAGCTCAAATTTTTATGGACTGATGGAGTTGTTACTTATGATGTATATAGGAAGTAAAATTTTATTATGAAGGCTGCACTGATGTGGACAATAAGTGACTTCCCTGCATATGGAATGCTATCTGGTTGGAGCACACATGGGAGGTTAGCATGTCCTTACTGTATGGAAGATACCAAATCATTTGTATTGAAACATGGTGGGAAAGCATGCTGGTTTGATGACAATCGGTGGTTGCTACCAAGTGACCATACTTTTCGAAGGTAAAAAGACTCGTTTAAAAAAAATACTGTTGAAATGGATGAAGCAGACTTGCAACGGGTGTCGGGTCGACATATGGCGACACGGGTGCACAATTTACCAGATGTAGTACAATTGTCTGGTAGCACATGCCAACTCTCTAACTTTGGAAAGGATCACAACTGGAACAAGAAAAGTATTTTTTGGGAATTACCTTATTGGTCAACTCTTCTTGTACGACACAATCTGGATGTCATGCATACCGAGAAGAATTTTTTTGATAATGTGTTCAATACGATCATGAATGTTAAAGGTAAAACAAAGGACAACACTAAAGCGTGTATGGACTTAAAGATGCTTTGTAAACGTCTAGAACTGGAACTACAGAACGTAAATGGAAAAACTGTGCAGCCTAAAACAACTTACGTGCTTAATGATACACAGATTAAAAAAGTGTGCCAGTGGTTGACACAGTTGAAATTCCCAGATGGATATGCATCCAACATAGCCCGGTGTGTGAATGTTAATGAGGGGAAAATATATGGTCTGAAAAGTCATGACTGTCATGTGTTCATGGAGAGGCTAGTGCCCATTGCATTTCGTGATTTGTTATCAAAGCCTATATGGGGAGTACTAACCGAGCTGAGTCAGTTTTTTAAGATTTTATGTGCATCAGAAGTCAGACTTCGGGATGTACAAACTATCGAAGAAAATATGGTCACAACTGTTTGCAAGCTAGAGAAGTTATTTCCTCCGACATTCTTTGATTCGATGGAGCACCTGGTCATCCATTTGCCATACGAGGCTATTGTCGGAGGGCCAGTACAATTTCGATAGATGTATCCATTTAAGAGGTATGTGAGAATTTTTGTTAAGTTACGTGTCATCCATGGTCGGTACATGTCATTGCCATCTAAATTATTGTTGTAGCTGCATGCATGAATTAAAAATGAAAGTTCGCAACAAGGCGAAGGTGGAGGGTTCGATTGCTGAGGCATATATTCTTGAAGAAATTTTGAACTTCTGTTCCATGTACTTTGAGCCAGAGATTCTAACTCATCGTACTCGACCTCCACGTAATGATGATGGGGGAGTTGATGATTCGTCCGATCGGCTCTCTATATTTAAGCATCTTGGACGTGCGTTCGGACGTTGCTCGATGTGCACGCTCGAAGATAGAGAGTTGTATACCGCTGAGATATATATTCTTCTGAATTGTATCGAGATTGAACCTTATGTTGAATAAGTTCTTAACTCACATTTCCAGCGACATCCATAAGTTGTTCATCCTTGTTCTGTAGTTCATTTAAAGTAGTAGTGTATTTATATTGCAGACAATTTGATTCAGAATTAGCACAAAAATGTCCAAATATCCAGGACGTGGAGATTGAAAAAGAACGTGAGAAGTTTTTTGCCAAATGGCTGAGATATCGAGTTAGTGTCGATCTATACCAAAATATATGTTTGTATTTACTTATGTTGAGGTAATTGTTATTATTTTAACTACTCTAATTTACATATAGGTTGAACAAGGGCTCATTACTGATCAAAGAGTACAAGAGATAAGTTATGGCCCCTCGAATGTTGCACGTGCCTATCTAGGATATATTGTGAATGGATACAAATTTCATACGAGAGATTATGGATGAAGTAAGTCTACGATGAACAGAGGCGTATCTGTTAAGGGAAGTGTATACAATGAAGTGGAATTGGACTACTATGGTATTCTTGAGGAAGTCTTAGAACTTCAGTATTTGGGACGAGACAATCATGTATACCTATTTAAGTGTCATTGGTTTGATCCTAATTCTGTTCAACATGACACAACTTATGGGATTATCGATGTCAAACATATGTATAAACTTAATACCTATGAACCGTTCATTTTAGCCGCACAGACCCAGCAAGTGTATAATTCAAGCTATCTATCATCTAAGAATAAAGATTGGTGGGTAGTTTGCAGAGTAAAAGCAAAACTCTTTCCCACTTATGAGTTAAATATGAGAAAAAATGTCTCAGAGGTTGCCAGTGCTGAATATTTTCAATCAGACAAAGTTGGCGTTGTCGGTTCCACGTATATTAATCTGGACGAATATGATGAGCCACTGTCATTACGTAAGGGAGATGAAGTGGAAGAACTCGATCCGACGGAGCTAAATGTTTATGTTAGAGGGGAGTAGGAATCTGATGAAGAGGAAGAGTTCGAATCTGATGAGGCTACTATGGATGACGAAGTTGATGATGAGTTAGATATATCATCAGCATGAGGGAGGCACGTTTTGATAATTTAGTAAGATATTCGAATTTTTTTGCATAATTTTTAATAACATTTGTCTAGCCTTATATAATTGTGGATTAATATGTATTGATTATTTTGTTAGTAATAAAGAAATGGTCCGAGGAGGTCGTACTAGGAGTGGGATGAGACAGGGCAGTGACAGGAGCTCTACTCCCTCCTCTTTGGCGTCTTCTTCGGGCACAGGTATATCTATTAAAATAGTTAGCTATATAAATGTTTTAATTATTTACTAGCTTAAAAGAATTTTTTATAGGTTTAAGTGTCGACTCACGACCACTTGTACAGACGCCACCCCCACCACCTCCCGCTGCAAGTATGTATATTTTAATTTAGTGCAAAATATTCATTTTACTTATGAAAATTAATTCTTATAGTCCCAGTGCTTTTCCAATTATGTATATTTTAATTTTCATCAAAATATCCGTTTTACTTATGATATTTAATTCTTACATTTCACAGTCCCCTCCCACCACAACCACATGCGCCACCCCCACCACCTCCCGCTGCAGGTATGTATATTTTAATTAGGGGTAAAATATCCACTTTACTTATGAAAGTTAACTGTTACAGGTCCCCGTGCCCTCCCACCACTTGTACAGACGTCACCCGCACCACCTCCCGCTGTAGGTATGTATATTTTAATTTTCAGTAAAATATCTGTTTTACTTATGAAAATTAATTCATACAGGCCCTAGTGCTTTCCCAATTATGTATATTTTAATTTTTAATAAAATATCCGTTTTACTTATGAAAATTAATTGTTACAGGTCCCAGTGCCCTCCCACCACTTGTACAGACGCCACCCCCACCACCTCCCGCTGCAGGTATGTATATTTTAATTTTCAACAAAATATTCATTTTACTTATGAAAATTAACTCTTACAGGGCATACCCCCACCACTCAGCCACTTGACGATGCCGACAGTCGTCACGAGGGAGGCACGGCCCATGATGGACGTCGCCTATGCTGAATCTCCGCGTAAATTTATAAAGTTATTACATTCATTATTTAGCCTTCAACTGTCTAATGTGAATATTTTGACATTTGCAATTGCAATTCTAAATTTGAACCTTCCGATGATGTCCGTGATTCTATGGATCTAGTAATGGCACATGTGCCCGGGCCAGTATTATCTTTCAAAGAATTTTCGATAGGCCTCCGCGATTCATTGTTCGACATGTTCTCAGTAAGTAATTACGTCATTTAATTCAAGTATTTTCCAAACTCAATTCACAATAGTATACTAACACAAAACCTTATTTTATTTACAGCAGAGTTATCGATTCACGAGTGGACAGTCCCCGGCGCGATGTCGTTCTATCTGGGAGTCTCATGTACAGACAAATTACAGAAAGAAAGTACATGCGGCTCATAAAATGGCTGACGCGTCCTCAATCTGTGACGCACCAAGGGAGGTCCGTTATAGCCTGTGACATCCCGTGAGGTGTGCGTCACAGTCATTTTCTGCTCGCCTTGTGACGTACTAGGCTGGGTGCGTCAGGGCCTGTGACGCACCAGGGTAGGCGCGTCACACGCAGTTTTACACCGAGTGTCTGACGCCCCTGTGTTGGGCCGTCAGATGGCTGTGACGGTCCAGCCTTAGACCGTCAGAGGCTGTGACGCGTCTAGGGTAGACCGCCAGGCCCAGGGTTGCCCCAGGTGGTTTGCAGTCCCGTTTTCCTTCCGACTGTGGTCACCGTGCGATGGTGCTGGTACGTGGGATGGTCCCCGTACGTCGTCAGATACAGACGTGATTTTCCGTTGACTTGAGAGTCTACTCCTTTAGTGACCCTCCACTAGTCATAGCCTACCTGCATGCGAGTGGACCCACCAAGGAGTGGTGGAGAGACTACCCTGAGGACGGTTTTTAGACTGGTTTCTGTCGGGCCCCTCGTCAGTAGCCAGAGTCCTGCTCTAGGGGAAAACCAGTTAGAGGCCAGACCTAGGACGTATGGTCTGTGTGTGCACACGTGGTTGGGGGCGGTTGGACCCACGCTGACAGGCGTGACCCCAGCTAGTCACTCGCTTTGTGGTTACTTGTACGGTGTCCGTGCCTCTCGTAGGCGCTACCACGTTAGGCAGTTCACCTGCGGTGCGGTGTAAGTCGTCAGGGGACGCTATCGACTGTGCTTCTTGTGGGAGATACTCCTATTGAGTATGGAGTGACAGACTGTCAGTCGTTGCGCCTTCGACCTTCGGGTTTTCGTCATGTTGATAGTTGTGTTCTGGTCGTTTCACCGTGGCACGTGTGTCGGGCTTCGTGCCGTGAGACCGGTGTTTTGTAGATTACAGGGCTTCCCTTTCCGAGGTACTCGCTTACTGCTAGCGTAGCGGTTTCTCTGTTTGTGAGGTAGGGTTCGAGTGATCCCTACTGAGTTTTGTTCTGAGACTCATTCCCTGCATATTTTCACCGTGTTTCAGGTGAGGTGCGGCTTCAGGGGAGCGCTTCCGAGGCTCAGCGTGGTTCAGGTGCCCAGCGTTAGTGCTAGAGGTCAGAGCCGGGGTATGCCCTGTGTAGCTGTACTTTTCTTTCTTGTCTCTGTACTAGTTGTGGACTATTGTTGTTATTTTATTGTTATCTTATGGACCATGTATCATGTAAAATGTTAATTTATTTCCTGCTTAATTATATAATGGTTTAATTTCTACAATTATTTATGATACTTGTGTAGTCTTCACACCATCCTTTTAACCCTTCCGAGTCTTCGGACTCGTGGGTGGCAGTGCGAGTCTCGGGTTATCGGGGCTTCCCGGTAATCAGATTCTCGGGTCGTTACAGCTGGTATCAGAGCACGGTTGTGGAATTATACGAGAATCATAAGTAATTGTAGTGGTCCACTAGTCTACAGCGATGATGTACAGTTGACACTGGCATCGGGCATCGTGTGTTTTGCTTAACCTTGCTATTTCCGTGTTTCCTGTCGTTGCTTCAGGAGCGAGCACGGCGCCGAGGCGGAGCACTCGCTCTCAGCAGGGGCAGTCGGCTGGAGGTCAAGAGATCCAGCAGGAGGTTCAGCAGGAGCAGGAGGAGCAGAGTAGAGTGCCACCAGCGGCCACCGAGGCAACGGATGCTGCGAGATTTTCGGGGGCCGAGGATTTCTTTCATGGCATGTACCAGCTTATGTCGCAGTAGTTCGGCGGAGAGGCTGGTGAGGGCTCGTCAACCAGGGGTGGGCCAGGCTGAGCAGTGAGTGATTTCATGCAGTTTCATCCACCTTACTATGGCGGCCAGTCAGATCCTGATTTGGCTCGGAGTTGGCTCGACGAGATGGAGCGAGTGTTCAGTTTCGCGCGGTGTGCTACATAGGACATGGTGATGTTGGCCTACAACCAGTTGCAGGGTACGGCTCGAGCGTGGTGGTCTTCTGAGTGGAAGACGTCTTTCCAACTTCGTCCACTTGAGCAGATTACGTGGGATGTGGTGCGGACACCCGAGCGCATGCGAGACACGAGCCGGCGAGCCACCGGTACCGCACGAGGAGCACGACTCGAGCCACCTCAGCATCCCTATGGCTCGGAGACAGTCTGGAGGTTCCCCACTGAGTCATAGCATTTATCATATTTTTTGGGGATTTTTATTTGTGTGTAATGTGTGTGCAATTCATTTTATACGGTTTGCAATTATGAGTGTACGAGGGGCTTATTTGTAAAATGGGACCTCTGGGCCCCATGGGATCCCCAGGACCCCTCCCATTGGTCCATATCAGCCTTGTGGGGTTGGTCAACATCCAAGGTGGACATCTAGAAGCCTTGACTAGTCAATTGTCCACATGGGGGACAATTAGACTAATTTGTCAAGGTTGGCCACCAACCTTCCACCTACCCCCACCCCTAGTCAAGGGGGCGCCCCCCTCTCACCATCAAGGTTTTAATTTTTGAAAAATGTGAGTAGAACTAATTAGTTCTACTCCATTTTTATATTCCCACAAATCCTAGGTCCAAGGGTAGTTTATGTCTTTTGCCAATTCATACATATACCTTGTATTTTCATTTGATGAGAATTAATACCATTTGAATTGAAGAAAAGCTTGAAGCTCCAGCCTTGGTGCGCCCCCTTCTCCTCTCCCTCTCCCCCTTGAAGCTGTGAAGGCTTCCTTCTGGTGGTGAGACTCCACCCTATCAGTTCCGATCGCCGCCGCCGCCGCCACGAGCCGCCACCGCACCGCCATAGCCATCAACGGAGTTCTGCCCGCGCAGTACCACAGGAGCTTCCACGAATTTCCTGTCTCAGCCCCGAGCTCAGATAGATCTGGGGATTTTATTGGGTGTTCCAGAGGTGTGAAGGACATCCCAAAAATTTTGGTTTGCCAATCAGATCTCGTTTCATATTTTTTGATTTTCGTCCACTCTTCCATTTTGGTTCTGCCAGAGTTCTGTCCAGATTCATCCCCGCCTTGAGTTTCATGTCTTAGGTCCACCTTTTGATTTATTTTGGTTCGCCCAATTTTACTGGAGGTTCCACCCATCCACCCCTTCATCCACTATTTTTCTCAATTTTTGGTTCATCCATCTCATATTTTCTAAAAATCATTCTTAGTCCCAGCTACAGTTCTATTCCCTGTTCCCAGATCCGACCACCAGTCACCCCAAAAATCATAGTAAATCACCACCACCTCCACATCAAATTTCAAAAATAGTCCCAGTTCCGTGGTTTGATACCCTACAACTTTGAAGAAGAGCTCAAGAGCTGAATCGGAGGTTTATGAGGCGGTCAATGGTGGTTCTTAGACAAGTGCCCTATAGTTCTGAGATTTCGGTTACTGTACAACAGGGACTTGTAAATTCATTAAAGTTCTGATCCGACCAGATCCAGCAGATCTCTCTGGGTCTAGATTGAAGCATTTGAAGAGAGATTTCGAACGATAGCTCATGCGTCCCGATCCGACGTCGGGATTGATCACAGCGGCCGTTTTTGCCTAAGCGCGCGCCTGAAAACAGCAACTAAAAATCCGTGGGCAGCAACTTCAAAGCTTGGGAATCGGGACCAATCGACCCCCGATCGGTGTTCCCGGCCGACCGCCGTCCATGGAGGCGCGCCACCAGGGGTCCCCATCATAGTGGGTCCCACCCCCGCAGATCCGGAGGACAGCGCCATCCGTGGGCCCCGCGGGCCCGCAGAACCCGCCGTTCGGAAAGCACGAAAACGTGGAGTTCGGCACCGCCGGGCGACATCAAGATGCTGCCCGTCAACCCGAGTTGCGTGATTCCCGGGCTCCACATGTGACCTTTTACCTCCCTGCGTGGAGTGGGTCAAATCTTTGTATTGTTGTGATATTGTTTAACCGGGAGTCCGTGATTCGGCCGGGGTTGTCTTCGCCACGCCGGGTGCGTGGAGGTAATGGTCCGAACCTCTTGGCGTTCATTTGCTTAGCTAGTATACGGTCTTTTGCCGCTGCCGAGAGCGTAGGTACTACCCCGTGTGTCCATGTCACCGCTGTGAGAGTGAGTGTGACCTGTCCCGTGACTCGATCCGAGTCCGGAAGTTGAGTCGGACTACCCTTGACCTCCACCGGTTCCTTAACCGCGCACGGTCCGCGCTTTCCCTCGCTTGGGACGACGAGTGAGCTTCCACTTCTGTTAGCGACGTTTTGCCACTAGGAGCTCGTAGTGTCGGGCTTAGTGTCTCCCTGGTGTGTGCTGCTGGTCGCGTCTTCATCTAGAGTCCGAGGGTGGCACCTAATAGTGTCGTCTCCCGTGTCCGTCCCGCATCAGTTTGGTATCAGAGCAAGTCGAGTCTAGGGTAGTCGTTGCATAAGTCATGCATCATGGTCTAAGTCGAGTCTAGGATCATCATTATTTTCAAAACAAAAAAAGAGTGTTTTAAACTACATTTCACCCAATAGCCCGGTATATTAAAAGGCGTTGCCCGAACGTTAGGTTATGCCTATCGGGAGGGTAGCGTACTTGCGCGAGTGATCTTCGGGTCGCTTATCTCCGCCACGTACCGGATATTGGTTTAGGTCTAGGTGCATTAGTCGGTGTTTGCATTAGTTAGTGCATTCCAACCTTGCATAGCCGGTCTAGTGTAGTGTCCAAGTGTCGGCATGTCCAACATATTGTTCCCCCCCAATTTCCCATGGATTCCCAATCACCCGGGCATTATGGCCGTTGGTCCACCCATGGGCTTGGCAACCACCCACTCCACTTCCGTAGGCCCGAAGCCTCGGATTTTTATGGCTCCAATGGCCCGGGCGACTACCTCAAGTGGGAGGCCGCCATGGACACATACTTTGATTATTATACTATGTCCGAGGCCATGCAATTCTCTTTCGCTAAAGAGCGGCTTCTTCATGAGGCTGCCGAAAAGTGGGATTACATCGAAAGAATGAGAGAGGTTAGGGGGCAATGGCCCATCGAGTCATGGTGGGACATGAAGAGAGAGCTTAGGAAGGTCTACGTGCCCCAACCGGTCACCTCCAACTGGCCCCACCCAATCACTTCCAACCAAGTGGGTTCTAGTCGGAGGCAAAGAGTCCCACACGTAGATGAGCCAAGACCCAATCCTAGGACGGTTGACTACGGGCGAGTCCACCATGATATCCCTATTCCAACCCACTCCGTTGCCGAACTTATGCAAATGATTTTGGACCGATTGGATGGGGTGGATAGGACACGTACTCCTAGTGATGTACTCCAACCCGAGCCTAAGGAGGTCATCGCCGGTAGTCTTAACCCGGCCCCATCAACGGAGTCCCCAAGCCCTCTCCCCATCATAGTGGATCCTCTTCTCCCACCCACGAGAGCCCCATTGCCTACACCCCCTGTCCGTCAGGAGGATAAGGGTAGGGACCCACTTATCAGGGAGCGTAGTGGGTCACGACAGCAGTGTTATCGCTGCCAGGGGTTCGGCCACTATGCCGGACAATGTCCCACTAGGACATGGTGAGGACACGCGCCGCATCACTCGACGGAGCACACGGAGCACGCCAGCATCTCTTTGGCTAGGCGACTACGGCATCTACTAGAGGATCTTGTCTTCTCATTTGAGGCCATGTTGGGCCTAGGTTTGGTCCCTGCGTGGACACGTTATCTAGTTCTTTTATGTCATCAGATTATGTGTAGGGAGTAGTGGGCTGTCTTCCTTTCTTATTGGGCTTAGCCTTGGCCCATTGCTGGTTGGATTAGGGTTAGGGTTTTAGGGAGGAGGGCGCATCCCTCACCCATGGTGGCTGCGCCACCTTCCCCCCCTTGGCCCCTCCACTTGCCTTTTTGGGCGCCCCCCTTTCCCCATTCCATCTCCCTCCCCCTTTCCCCCTTGGGCGCCCCCCCCCCCCCTTGATCCCTCCTTGATTGGAGGGGGGGTGGCCGCACCCCCCTTGAATGGAGGAGGGCTGGGTCGCACCCCCCCTTCCATTTGCGCCCCCCCCCCCCTTCCATGTGGCTTGGATGAAACCCTAGTTTCCCCCCCGGATATATAAGCCTTGTAATTTTTCTTTTGGAATTATTGAATGAATAGAAAAGAAAATTGCTTGTGCTCTTGAAGGTGGCTGCGCCCCCCTCTGTTCCTCCTTGCTCCTGCGACGGGAGCAAGCCTGGGGTGTGACTCCCCATCCCCTCGGTGCGACGCCGAGGTTCCCCCTCTCTTCTATCTCTTCACAGGTTCAAGCTCGTTGCAACCAGATTTCATCTCCAAGAGCTGCGACGTCCTCCTCTGTTCTTGGCGACTGTGGGCGACCAGCCCATTTTTGGGTGATTCTACTACGAGTCGCCGACGCGTGCGAGGTGGTCTCGCCTCATTCGGAGTTCGGCATCATCCGTGGTGATTTTCTTCGTGGGCGCGCGCAGGACCCCCTCTCCCTGCGAGCCAGGTTCTGTCCGCCCCCTTGCAAAAATCCCACGGGACGGACTTCAGCGAGTTTGGACGTGAGATCTTCACTGGTCGTACCTCTCTTCGTCCTCTCTCCAACGCCGCCGACCTCGCCTTGTTCCGACGTCCGAGCTGTTCGTGGCGTCCATTCCCGTGAGGTCACGCAGATCTGCCCTGCCCACCCGGCGCCAGGACCACCTTCGGATTCCATAGTCTGCTACTCTCAGCCCCGACCAGACCTGACCGATCCCTTTGGTCGGGACCTGCTGCTCTGCGTCCTCTTCCTCATCCAACAAGCGGAGCGCCGTTCGCCCTTCGGAGCTATTTCTTCTGATTTTTCCCGCTCGAGCGCGTGGTTCTGGGAGCAGAATCCTGTTGCAACTTGCAGGTGCGCCCCCGGCTTCCACGGACGGAATCTGCGCGCCCCCTTTGGCCGAGACTTCCTCCCGTGACCTAGCTACGCGTCATCGCTGACGGCACCTCAATCGGACACCGGACCAGGTCGTGGGAGCTTTCACCGCGGAGTCACGCATTGCTGCGAACCTGCCGACCACCGTTCGGATCCTCCTCGCGGCCAACCCTTCACCGAGTGCCGCCCGTCAGCCCGTACATCGGCAGCCCTGAATCTCTTTGTGTAGCCTGTTATCTCCCTGCGAGGAGTGGGCGTTGGTGGTTGAGGTTGTATTATTGTTCGTCCTTGTGTATCGGGATTGTTGATCTCGGCCGGGGTTCCTTCCCCACGCCTAGGCGTGGAGGTACGTGCGACGCTCCCTTAGTTGGCATTTGCTTTACTAGTATGCTTTCTATTATGCCGCGGGAGTGTTTAGGTTCCTAGCTAGTCTGTAGTCACCGCGTGACTGCGAGTTGAGAGCACCCATCCCGTGGCCCTAGCCGAGCGCCGAGCTCGGACTAGATTCCCTTAGACGTAAGGCGGTTCCTTAGCCGCTGAGATCCCCGCGCTTCCCTCATAGGGACGGTCGTTGGGCTTGAGTTTCTTGTTGAGAGACGCCTCCACCCGGAGGAACGCTACGGAGGTCAGCCGCCCGGCTTGCCTTTGGCGTGCGAGTGCTAGCCGCACTTGTTGCATTCGTAGGTCTTAGCTCATTTCAATCCCGTCCCTCATCAGGACATCTCTAGCCATAAGGGATAAAGGGGTTGGAGAAACCTCACTCTCCGATCTTTATTCGGAGCCACCTCAGCCACAGCTACCCGTGTTTCTAACAGGAAAGCTACTTATAGCCGAGCCACTCCTTAGCTGGCTTAAGAATGGCTTGGCCCCATCTCCCCTCCCATCTATGGACCCTATCCTACCTCTGGTGCCAATCAATTCATTTCACACCACTTTCCGGTCTAGTCACTATGTGGATACATTGGATGACCTTCTTAAAGGGTTAGACCGACAGTGGACATTTACGCACTTGTTGGCTCCAGGCTTCGACCGACCCACAGGTCGTAGTTTCACTCATCCCGCTTTAGGGTCCATCACCTCCGTGTACACCGTGAGTCATGTTACCACGGAGGTTCTTCTACTCCTCCCTATGCCGGCCGAGCCCGATGTCATTCCCATTTGCCCAAGGGAGGAACCTTACTTTCTACCTATGACTGCCGTCCCACCTCTCACAATGAATGAAGGTGATCATTTACACCTCCAAGATTTCCAAATGTGGGACAGTGAATTGGGGAAGCCTAGTCCGAGGGGTCATACCTTCTATGATCCCTTCGACCCATTCTCTTGTGGACCCCGTGACCCACCATATTTACTCCACCTTTTCGAGAGAGTCCACCATCATACCCCCACCGTCTCATCTCCCTTCACGGATGAAGGTGACCATCAACACCTTCTAGAATTCTACACATGGGACCTTGAAATGAGGGAATCCATATCGAGGGGTCACACATTCTTTGATCCCTTCGATCCCTTTCTTCATGGGCCCTTTGGCCCACAACCTCCATTCCACCTCTTTAAGGAAGTCCACTATCACACCCCTCCTACTCGGGCCTGGCAACCTTTACATGGCAATAGGTCCGAACCGTCATTTGGGGGTAATGAAGATTTTGGTTTCCCCGGCCCACCTAAACCACCCAAACCTCCCGGACTTCCCACATCCAAACCCAATGTTCATGAATGATGCATCGTAGGATGTCTAGGAATCCACCATGCCATTAACCTCCGGTTATGTCAAATGCATGCATGGCACACATTCGGATGTCCTGGACCACCTTGCATATGATTGTGTCGGACTAGCATTAGGTTTGTGTAGGGTCGTGTGTGCATCTGTGTGTTTTTCTTTTTGTTAGGAATGTTAGGAGTCTGCATGACGACGTCCGTCGTCACAGTAAGGCCAGCAATGCACGGTACAAGGAGTTAGCCGGTGCCCATAGACACCACCGAGAGTTCCAAGAGGGTGAATATGTCATGATCAGGGTAAGACCTGAACGGTTTCCCTCTGGAACCGTTAAGAAGTTGCAAGCTCGCGGAGCCGGTCCAGTCAGAGTGTTGAAACGCGTTGGATCCAATGCGTACGTTGTGGACTTGCCCGAGAAATATGGTATAAGCTCTACCTTCAATGTATCGGACCTTGGTGCATATAGGGACCCAGCGGTGATCCCTAGTGAGCCTTTTGAGCCATCTCCTCCCCTTGAGAGTGATCCCACACCTGAGTGTCCACTTCCACCTCCAGCCCCTTTTTCACGGCAGCGTGAGCATATAGATCGTATACTGGACGAGCAAGTGACAGTTACCAGGAGTGGATCTTACCCGCGCTACCTAGTGCAATGGAGAGGACGGCCCGCTACTGAGGACACATGGATCACACATGGAGAGTTGCAGCGGATTGATCCGGATCTTCTGGAGCGATATCGGAGCGATGCAGACCCTTACTCGACAGGGTCGAGTTTCTCCCACCCGGGGAGAATTGGTGCGGACACCCGAGCGCATGCGAGACACGAGCCGACGAGCCACCGGTACCGCACGAGGAGCACGACTCGAGCCACCTCAGCATCCCTATGGCTCGGAGACAGTCTGGAGGTTCCCCACTGAGTCATAGCATTTATCATATTTTTTGGGGATTTTTATTTGTGTGTAATGTGTGTGCAATTCATTTTATACGGTTTGCAATTATGAGTGTACGAGGGGCTTATTTGTAAAATGGGACCTCTGGGCCCCATGGGACCCCCAGGACCCCTCCCATTGGTCCATATCAGCCTTGTGGGGTTGGTCAACATGCAAGGTGGACATCTAGAAGCCTTGACTAGTCAATTATCCACATGGGGGACAATTAGACTAATTTGTCAAGGTTGGCCACCAACCTTCCACCTACCCCCACCCCTAGTCAAGGGGGCGCCCCCCTCTCACCATCAAGGTTTTAATTTTTGAAAAATGTGAGTAGAACTAATTAGTTCTACTCCATTTTTATATTCCCACAAATCCTAGGTCCAAGGGTAGTTTATGTCTTTTGCCAATTCATACATATACCTTGTATTTTCATTTGATGAGAATTAATGCCATTTGAATTGAAGAAAAGCTTGAAGCTCCAGCCTTGGTGCGCCCCCTTCTCCTCTCCCTCTCCCCCTTGAAGCTGTGAAGGCTTCCTTCTGGTGGTGAGACTCCACCCTATCAGTTCCGGTCGCCGCCGCCGCCGCCACGAGCCGCCACCGCACCGCCATAGCCATCAACGGAGTTCTGCCCGCGCAGTACCACAGGAGCTTCCACGAATTTTCTGTCTCAGGCCCGAGCTCAGATAGATCTGGGGATTTTATTGGGTGTTCCAGAGGTTCAAGAACATCCCACAAATTTTGGTTTGCCATTCAGATCTCGTTTCATATTTTTTGATTTTCGTCCACTCTTCCATTTCGGTTCTGCCAGAGTTCTGTCCAGATTCATCCCCGCCCTGAGTTTCATATCTTAGGTCCACCTTTTGATTTATTTTGGTTCGTCCAATTTTACTGGAGGTTCCACCCATCCACCCCTTCATCCACAATTTTTCTCAATTTTTTGTTCATCCATCTCATATTTTCTAAAAATCATTCTTAGTCCAGCTACAGTTCTGTCCCCCTGTTCCCAGATCCGACCACCAGTCACCCCAAAAATCATAGTAAATCACCACCACCTCCAAATCAAATTCCAAAAATAGTCTCAGTTCCGTGGTTTGATACCCTACAACTTTGAAGAAGAGCTCAAGAGCTGAATTGGAGGTTTACGAGGCGGTCAATGGTGGTTCTTAGACAAGTGCCCTACAGTTCTGAGATTTCGGTTACTGTACAACAGGGACTTGTAAATTCATTAAAGTTCTGATCCGACCAGATCCAGCAGATCTCTCTGGGTCTAGATTGAAGCATTTGAAGAGAGCTTTCCAACGATAGCTCATGCGTCCCGATCCGACGTCGGGATTGATCACAGCGGCCGTTTTCGCCGGAGCGCGCGCCTGAAAATAGCAACTAAAAATTCGTGGGCAGCAACTTCAAAGCTTGGGAATCGGGACCGATCGACCCCCGATCGGTGTTCCCGGCCGACCGCCGTCCATGGAGGTGCACCACCAGGGGTCCCCATCATAGTGGGTCCCACCCCCGCAGATCTGGAGGACAGCGCCATCCGTGGGCCCCGCGGGCCCGCAGAACCCGCCGTTCGGAAAGCACGAAAATGCGGAGTTCGGCACCGCCGGGCGACATCAAGATGCTGCCCGTCAACCCGAGTTGCGTGATTCCCGGGCTCCACATGTGACCTTTTACCTCCCTGCGTGGAGTGGGTCAAATCTTTGTATTGTTGTGATATTGTTTAACCGGGAGTCCGTGATTCGGCCGGGGTTGTCTTCGCCACGCCGGGTGCGTGGAGGTAATGATCCGAACCTCTTGGCGTTCATTTGCTTAGCTAGTATACGGTCTTTTGCCGCTGCCGAGAGCGTAGGTACTACCCCGTGTGTCCATGTCACCGCTGTGAGAGTGAGTGTGACCTGTCCCGTGACTCGATCCGAGTCCGGAAGTTGAGTCGGACTACCCTTGACCTCCGCCGGTTCCTTAACTGCGCACGGTCTGCGCTTTCCCTCGCTTGGGACGACGAGTGAGCTTCCACTTCTGTTAGCGATGTTTTGCCACTAGGAGCTCGTAGTGTCGGGCTTAGTGTCTCCCTGGTGTGTGCTGCTGGTCGCGTCTTCATCTAGAGTCCGAGGGTGGCACCTAATAGTGTCGTCTCCCGTGTCCGTCCCGCATCAGGTTGACTTTATCAGCGCTTTTGAGCGTACGTACTGTCCCGAGTATATTGCTACGCAGCGGATGCGTGAGTTTTTGGAGCTGGTTCAGGGCGACATGTCCGTGTTGCAGTACAGGGCCCGATTTGTTGAGCTGGGTCGATATGCACCTCATATCATGGATCATGAGAGGGTGAAGACCGTACAGTTCGTACAGGGTTTGAGGCAGGAGTTAAGGCACCATTTGATCGCGAACGCTGCCACTATTTTGGAGACAGCGTCTCGTGTTGCGACTTCCTTGGAGATGGATATGCAGAAAACTCGAGGAACAATTAGCTAGGGCAGTCTTTGTCGGGTCGCAGCCAGTAGTCAGCTACCCAGCAGCAGGGTTCTTTTCAGCGTGCGTCGGGTGGTTCAGGAGCGCCGACATCGGCAGTGTTGGTGACAGGATCTGCGTCTTTTGGCTCTAAGGTCAAAAAGTTCTTCGGGAAGAGTTTCCAAAGGAAGAAGAAGGGAGTCCGTGAGCAGCAGGCATCATCGGGCAGTGTACAGCAGCCGATTCCTTTTCAGCGTCAGGGATCAGTGGGTGGATCGCGAGGACCGTGTCCACGATGTAGCGAGTACCATCTAGGCAGGCAGTGCACAGCACCGATAGTTTGTTTCTGATGTGACCAGCCAGGGCATATGGCGCGTGACTGTCCTCAGAGACAGCAGTAGCAGTAGTTTCCTCAACAGCAGCAGGTTCCCTAGCAGCAGAGGCCACAGCAACAGCAGCAGCAGCAGGGACAGTATCCGTCGCTACCCAGGTCAGGGAGTGTGGGAGGCAGGCAGAGAACTCGAGGCCAGATCACACACATGACCAGGGCAGAGGCAGTGGCGTCGTAACTCGTGGAAGGTACCATTCAGATTTTGGTTGTGCGGCTCGGGTTTTGTTTGATTCTGGCTCGTCTCATTCGTTTATTTCGGAGGATTTCGCGCTGAGCATTGAGGAGCCGGTGACCCAGTTGTCCTGTGATTTGGCAGTGGAGTTACCTTCGGGTGATTTTATGATCACTCCGTATTGTTTCGATGAGGTTCCTGTGTGGGTCAAAGGGCGGAGTTTGTCGGCTAGGCTCTATGCGTTGCCGCTTCATGACTTTGATGTGATTTTGGGCATGGATTTGCTCGAGACACATCATGCTTTGGTGGATTATGGCTCGAAGAGGGTTTACTTTCGACGACTTCATGGACCCACCTTCTATTTCCAGGGTATTAGGTCTTCCTCTTCCCACTTCCTTATTTCGGCTATTAGGGCTCGTCGTTTGCTTGGTGCGGGTTGTCAGGGTTTTCTCGCTTCTGTGGTCGTGGCAGACCGGATGGAGATGGATGTCGAGGACATCCCAGTGGTGTGCGAGTTTTCCGATATTTTTCCAGAGGACTTACCTGGATTGCCTCCCCAGCGGGAGATTGATTTTGTGATTGAGATTGTGCCTGGTACGGGACCGTTGTCGAAGGCTCCTTACCGTATGGCTCCCGCTGAGTTGAGGGAGTTGAGGGCGTAGTTGCAGGAGTTGCTGGCCAAGGGATATATTCATCCTAGCTTTTCCCCTTGGGGTGCGCCCGTGTTGTTCGTGAAGAAGAAGGACGGTAGCTTGCGGTTGTGCATTGACTACCGTCAGTTGAATGAGGTAACCGTTAAGAACAAGTATCCGTTGTCGCGGATTGATGACTTGTTCGACCAGCTTCAGTCTGCTCGAGTCTTCTCGCAGATTGATTTATGGTCCGGTTATTATCAGTTGCGGATTCGCGAGTCCGATGTGGAGAAGACTACGTTTAGTATGAGGTACGGGCATTATGAGTTTATAGTGATGCCGTTCGGGCTCACCAATGCCCCCGCATCCTTCATGGACTTGATGTAGAGGGTGTTTCCTCCGTACTTGAACCAGTTCGTGGTCATATTTGTGGACGACATCCTTGTTTATTCGCGGTCTGCCGAGGAGCACACGTACCATTTGGGTGTGGTGCTGCAGACGTTGCGAGATCACCAGTTGTATGCGAAGCTCAGTAAGTGAGAGTTCTGGCTTCGTGAGGTGCACTTTTTGGGGCACGTGATTTCTGGTGATGGTATTTCTCTGGACCCTTCCAAGGTCGAGGTAGTAATGCAGTGGCCGAGGTCGAGGTCTGTGACGGAGATCCGGAATTTCTTGGGGCTTGCGGGCTAATATCATCGATTTATCCAGGATTTTTCTCGCATTGCGACCCCGATGACCAGGCTTACGCGGAAGGATGTGCCTTTCGTCTGGTCTGATGAGTGTGAGCAAAGTTTCAGGGAACTGAAGAGATTACTCACCTCGGCTCCGGTGTTGGTTTTACCTTCTGGATCGGGAGGTTTTGTGGTGTGTACAGATGCTTCCGGGGTCGGATTGGGTGCTGTGTTGATGCAGCATGGTAGAGTGGTGGCTTATGCATCTCGACAGTTGAAGCCCTACGAGGAGAACTACCCTACCCATGACCTGGAGTTGGCGGTTGTGATCTTCGCGCTGAAGATCTGGAGACATTATCTGTACGGTGAGAAGTTCGAGGTGTTCACTGATTATCAGAGTTTGAGGTATGTGTTCACGCTGAGGGACCTTCACCTCAGGCAGAGGCGTTGGATGGAGTTTATGAATGATTATGACTTCACCCTGTCTTATCAGTCGGGCAGGATGAATGTCGTCGCCGATACTTTGAGTCGGAAGGTCGCGGTCAGTACCTTGATATTGAGGAAGTGGAGGCTCTGGAAACAAGTGCCCAAAATTTCATTCAGGCTCAAGATTCCTCAGGAGCCAGGGTTAGCGGTGCTTGCGAGTCTAACTGTCACACCTGCTATCCGCCGTCAGGTGACAGAGGCTCAGCATGCAGACCCTGAGTTGCCCTGGATTTTGACTATGGCTGATGTGAATCTCGGCGAGGACGGAGCCGTGAGATTCCGTGGTAGGTTGTACATCCCAGATGAGGAGCGGGTTCATCGTGCGGTGTTGCGCGAAGTTCATGGGAGCAGGTACACCGTACACCCGGGTGCAACAAAGATGTATCGGAACTTGCGGAGGTAGTTCTGGTGATCTGACATGAAGAGAGATGTGGCCGAGTTTGTGGCAAGGTGCCTGACCTGTCAGCAGGTGAAGGCGGAACATCAGCGACCAGGTGGTACTCTCCAGCCCTTGGATGTTCCCGCGTGGAAATGGGACCACGTGACCACTAATTTTGTGGTGGGATTACCGAGGACGCCGAGTGGGCAGGACAGTATTTGGTTGTTGGTGGATAGGCTGACGAAGGTGACTCGGTTGTTATCGGTCAAAGTCAGCTGGAGTGTGCCCAAGTTGGCTCATCTTTATGTGGAGCGGATCGTGCCTTTGCATGGAATTCCTATTTCCATTGTGTCGGATCGAGATCCGCGCTTCACGTCTGTATTCTGGAGGAGTTTCCAGTGAGCTCTTGGCACGGATTTAGCGTTTAGCTCTGCGTATCATCCGCAGTCAGATGGTTAGTTAGAGAGGACCATCTAGACTTTGGAGGATATGCTGAGATCCTACTGCCTGGAGTGGCAGGGGAGTTGGATTCACCACCTACCGTTGGTGGAGTTTGCCTACAACAACAGCTATCATTCGAGCATCGGTATGGGTCCTTATGAGGCGTTGTATGGGCATCCGTGTCGGACTCCACTGGATTGGTTCAAGGTTGGTGAGCGTGTTTTGATGGGACCAGAGTTGGTGCAGTAGTGTGTGGATGTTGTGCACCTGGTTCGTCAGAACATGTTGGCGGCCCAGAGTCGACGGAAGAGCTATGCTAACCGGAGGAGGCAGCCTCTCGCGTTCGCTGTTGGCGATCGGGTGTTCTTGAGAGTTTCTCTGATGAAGGGGGTGATGCGTTTCAGACGGCGTGGGAAGCTGAGTCCCCGCTATGTTGGTCCCTTTCTCATCGTGGAGCGCATCGGTGAGGTAGCTTATCGGTTGTAATTACCCCCTGAGTTGGCGTCGGTGCATGACGTGTTCCACATCTCGATGTTGCGAAAGTATATGCCCGATGACTCTCATGTGCTTGAGGATTCTGTATGGCCCGAGGTGACTCCAGATCTTTCTCTCCTAGAGTTTTCCATCCGCATTGAGGATAGGCGAGAGTTGCGCCTGCGGAACAAGGTCATCCCCTTGGTTAAGGTGGTGTGGCAGCGGCACTCTGGTGGTGAGGCTTCTTGGGAACGTGAGGATGAGATGCTTCAGTAGTTCCCGTACTTGTTTGAGTGAGTCTTCCTCTTCTCTCCCCTTGGGTTGTTCTCAATTTCGAGGATGAAATTCCTTCAAGGGGGGAGGGCTGTAATATTTCGGACCTTTCGGATCCTTCTTCGTGAGTCCCGGATCTGGTTTATCAAAGTTTCTGACTCCGTTGTGTCCAAAATTTTGTTTCGGACATCTTTTGTGTTCGGATCGGTGCGATCCGGAGTTGTTTCGGAGGCCCGGAGTGTGTCCGCGGCTTTTCCGCGCGTGTTTTCTGATTACCGGTGTGTGTTTCGGTAATTCCTTCGGAACCTCGTTGTGGGTGAACCGGGTCGTTCACCTAGGCGAGAGTGGTACCGTTGTGATTGGTGCATTCCGAGGATCGCGAAAATGTAATTTTTAATTTTTTGGTATTTTCCAAAAAATTTAGATTTTCTATAAATACCTCTCTTTTTCTCTCTCTCCCCCACCCTTCTTCTTCTTCCTCTTCTTCTTCCTCCCCCCATGACTGCCCCCCCCTCTTCCTCTCTCTCTCCCATTTTGATGCGGCGGGCCTCTCTCAAGCTGCAGACGGCGGCGGGGCGACTACGCGGCGACGTGGGTGGCGGCGAGGCGATCTCGTGGGCGTGCGGTGCTCGTAGGAAGCGTGAAGGAGCGGGGTTTCTAAAAACATTCTTCGTGGTTTGAGCTCGATTCGGCGGAGCTTTCGCTCCATTGAGGTAGGGGGGACGAATCCCTATGCTCATCCCGTCATCTCCGGTGATTTGTAGGCCGAATGGGAGCCGAGAGGGGTGTTTTTGAGCAGGTTAGGGCAAAATCATGATTTTGGGAGAGTTTGCCCGATCTACGTTTTTAGGCCATGATTCGGTGTTTTGATGGCTTAGAAGCATGCTAGGGGTCCCCAGGGGTCTTCCCCTTTGTTTTCCCCCTCTCTTATGGAGGCATGGGGGCGTGGTTGATGTTTTTAGGCGTTTCACGCCGTTTCACCGCCAGGCCAGTGTGACTGTCTTTCCAGTGACCGTCACACCATGTAACGCGCCCAGGTTGGTGCGTTACAGCCATGTTTTAGCCAATTGGGGGTCTGTGGGCTGTGACGGTCCCACGATAGACCGCCACGGCGCTGTGACGCGCCTAGGTTGGACCGTCACCTGACGATCTGACCGTTGGCACCCGACCGTTGGGTTTTGACCGTTGGGAGGGGGGTTAGGGATTGTGACGCACCAGGACTGGCGCGTCACAGCCTTGTAACGCCCTTGCGTTGGAGCGTTAGAGCTGACACGTCCTCAATCTGTGACGCACCAAGGGAGGTCTGTTATAGCCCGTGACGCCCTGTGAGGTGTACGTCACAGTCATTTTCTGCTCGCCTTGTGACGCACCAGGCTGGGTGCGTCAGGGCCTATGACGCACCAGGGTAGGCGCGTCCCACGCAGTTTTACACCGAGTGTCTAACGCCCCTGTGTTGGGCCGTCAGATGGCTGTGACGGTCCAACCTTAGATTGTCAGAGGCTGTGATGCGTCTAGGGTAGATCGCCAGGCACATGGTTGCCCCAGGTGGTTTGCAGCCATGTTTTCCTTCCGACTGTGGTCACCGTGCGACGGTGCTGGTACGTGGGATGGTCCCCGTACGTCGTCGGATACGGACGTGATTTTCCGTTGACTTGAGAGTCTACTCCTTCAGTGGCCCTCCACTAGTCGTACCCTGCCTGCACGCGAGTGGACCCATCAGGGAGTGGTGGAGAGGCTACCCTGAGGACGGTTTTTAGACTGGTTTCCGTCGGGCCCCTCGTCGGAAGCCAGAGTCTGGCTCCAGGGGAAAACCAGTTAGAGGCCAGACCTAGGATGCATGGTCTGTGTGTGCACACATGGTTGGGGGCGGTTGGACCCACGCTGACAGGCGTGACCCCAGCTAGTCACGCGCTTTGTGGTTACTTGTATGGTGTCCATGCCTCTGGTAGGCGCTACCACGTTCGGCAGTTCACCTGCGGTGCGGTGTAAGTCGTCAGGGGACGCTACCGACTATGCTTCTTGTGGGAGGTACTCCTGTTGAGTCGGGAGTGACAGACTGTCAGTCATTGCACCTTCGACCTTCGAGTTTTCGTCGTGTTGACCGTTGTGTTCCGGTCGTTTCACCGTGGCACGTGTGTCGGGCTTCGTGCCATGAGACCGATGTTTTGTAGATTGCAGGGCTTCCCTTTCCGAGGTACTCGCTTACTGCTAGCGTAGCGGTTTCTCCGTTTGCGTGGTAGGTTCGAGTGATCCCTACTGAGTCTTGTTCTAAGACTCATTCCCTGCGTATTTTCACCGTGTTTCAGGCGAGGTGCGGCTTCAGGGCAGCGCGTCTGAGGCTCAGCGCGGTTCAGGTGCCCAGCGTTAGTGCCAGAGGTCAGAGCCAGGGTATGTCCCGTGTAGCTGTACTTTTCTTTCTTGTCTCTGTACTAGTTGTGGACTACTGTTGTTATTTTATTATTATCTTGTGGACCGTGTATCATGTAAAATGTTAATTTATTTCCTGCTTAATTATATAATGGTTTAATTTCTGTAATTATTTATGATACTTGTGTAGTCTCCACACCATCCTTTTAACCCTTCCGAGTCTTCGGACTCGTGGGTGGCGGTGCGAGTCTCGAGTTATCGGGCCTTCTTGGTAATCAGATTCTCGAGTCGTTACAATCATCATCTTGGTTTACTTGTTGAGGAGGTTGATATGTCAGTGGAGGAGGGTTGTGATAGGCGGGCTGAGAGTAAGTGAATTGTGGTGTAGAATAACAACCTTGTGGATGCACCTGTGCCCCCTAGCATATGTTTTGATGTTGAAATTGGGCTGAAAGTGATAGGGCTGAAATTGATTTTGCATGGGTGGCCCTTAAACTTGTTGGGGTGAAAGATCAGACAAATAGGTCTGGTGTGCCTGATCCATCCAAGAGACATTTGGGTGATCTTTCTAGCCTGAGTTATAAGTATTTGAAATGGGTTCGTAATTGGGTCTAGAGAAACTTTGGGTAGCTTTGACTTGCTCTTGGATGAATGGTGGGAGTTGGGCTAGAGTAGGACACTCACTCACCCGGTGAGTTGAGCTTGTACAAAAATCACAGGCCATCTTAAAATATTGGGTTAGACTCCTGTATAGACTTGATGATGGTTGGACAGTGGAATTAATGTCCATCTTAGAGTCAGGCTCTACCCAATTTTCTTTCTCATAAAGTCCAGCATGTTTGGAATGTCCTATAGATTGTTTATAAAATGAAAGTGAGGCATGGTTTATAGAGTTTTCACTCAATAATTCAAACAGATCATATGCCTCATCTTCGCTCTTATCCATAAATGTCCACCCACATAATATACCATTTGCCTACAATGATCTGATAACTCACCATAAAAGGCATTAACAATTTGCCATTTAGGCAACCTATGATGTGGCCATTGTCGCAATAATTCTTTCAGCCTTTTCCAAGATTCATGAAATTGTTCTCCCTATATTTGTGTGAATCTTGTAATTGCCCTTCTCATTCTGTTGATCCGGACTATGAGGTATAATCTTTTCCAAAACTCTTGTTGTATTTCTTCCCAAGTCCTAATGGTTTTCCTCAAAGTTCTTAACTAACATTTTGCTTTATCTTTTAAAGAGAATGGAAAGAATGTCAATTTTAGGGCATCATCACCAAAATTTTGAATTTTAACTAGGGAGCAAATTTCTAGAAAATCATCCAGATACCTATAAGGATCTTCATTGGTATTCCCATAAAAATATGGGAGCATCTGGATGGCACTGGGTTCAATCTCATAATGATCTGTAGGGATATCGGGCCGTTCGATGTAGGTTGAGGACTTATAGGTAGAAGGAAGAAAGTATTCATTCATTTGCTTGAGTTTCCCTTCTAGATACTCAGCTATTGATCACAATAGATTAGACCACAGAAAGATTTTTTTAAAATTTTTATTTATTAAATTAAAATTTTTATTATTTTGAATTGTTATTCCCCCTTTTTTGACCTCCTTTTTGTTTTTGTTTTAGTTTATTTTTATTTTTTGTTACATTTGCAAATAAGTTGTCAAACAATTAATCTTATGACTAAATGGATGACTTGAACCTGCCAGTTAGATTTCTTACAAATTGACTTAAGTGTAGCCTAAGCCCACTATCAAGTTTGTCAACCAGCCACGTAAGAGGTGGGATTGCGGGAGACTCCCCCTACTCTCGTAGGGACCTAATTAAATAACCACAAGTCCACTTAAGACATTTGACGTTATACCTCTAGCCTAGACACCAGTTTTCAAAATTGATAATGGGCCTAAGTGAACCCAAATCTCAAAGTGAACCCTAGGGCCAATGCATGTTGGATTTTATTAGGTTTGGGTTAGTACAAAATGCAAGGGGATTGTGATTTTTAGGCCAATGAAGGGTGATGAAATCTCCACCTTATGTTATTATGGGTGTTGCCCTTAAAGTATTTTAAAATGAAATGCACAACTACAATTCAAATAAGGTGTTTCAATGGAATATTAAATGTAAAATGCATTAATATGATTTTGACAAAAATTGAAGTGCTCACCTTATCCCTACATTCTTCAAAAAAAGTAAATTGACTAAAAATAAAAAATTAAATAACTAACCAAAATATAATCCTAAATGATGCATGACCTATACAAGATGTTTCTAGTCTTGAAATGAAGACTTTTATTTGAGATTCATTTTTAAAATTTTTTTTGAGACTATCTAGCCAACAAGATTTTTTTTCTTTCTTTTGAGATTTTCTAAATATGAACACTAACAAAATGTAGAAAATAAATTAAATCACAAGAGGGAATATTAGAATACTAACCTGGATAATGATCCCTCGTTCTTTTTTTTTAAAAGAAGATATAAAGGGGGGAGACACACCTTAATTTTTTTTAAAAAATCTTTTTTTAGTACAAATATACACACGAGAAAAGTAAGGCTTTCAACTCAAAAGTCGTCATCCTCCCCGACAACGAAAACTATTTAAGTAGCGTGCATATTATTAATTATGTGAATTTAGGTTTATCAGATGATTCAGGGTCCAGGTACTAAATATTTCCCCATCGATCACAGTCAGTATTTATTTACATCAGTATAAAGTCTGAATACCCTTGATTAACTGTCAAAAATATATTTTCAACCTCTATAATATCCGTTGTGATATTGAGAGTTTCATCTAATGGACTCGATCAAGAGAACCGTCTATTAGAGATGCACGTCTTCAGGAGAAAATCGAATATTTCAGTCTTTGGATTCATTTTTACATAGTACGTGAAACCCCTAGTATATGGTCAGGTCATTTGGTCTTCATTCCACCATCGGGACAGTCCGTTGAATTTGATATCTAGTTGAGATCAAACCAGCCTATTTACTTTTCAAACTATCAGATTTTGCATCTAGCCGCTATCAGGCCGCCGGATGATGTTTTCGGTTAAGATCAGACCATCAGAATTGTTTCGAGTCATGATCTAGCAGTTGGATTTGAATTTGGTCAAGATCCGACCGTTGGACATACTTGTAACTTCGGACCCTTTTTGGATATGTTTGTTATTTCGAACCCTTTTGAGTTCATTTGCGATTTCAAACTCTTCTTGATTTAATTTACAATTTCAAATCTTTTTCTGGGGTATTTAAGATTTTAAACTATTTTTTAGATTATTTGCAATTTCGAACTCTTTTTGGGTTTATTTGAGATTTAGAACCCTTTCTAGGTTTATGTATAATTTTTTCTGAGTAGGGTTTTGCTTGCAATTTCTGGAAAAGTTTAAGGATATTTGTGTTATTCCATACAGATCAGGGATATTTGTGTAATATCTACATTGAACGAGAGTTTTTGTGTAATTTTATCATAAGACACAAATCCCTCCTTGGTGGAGGTGCACTAAGCAAAAACACTTAGGAGATTACTTCTCCTTCTTAAACTCCTATGGACTACGATCTATCTCCATGCGTCCATCAGCGCACTGCCATGGATCGTATACAAATCATCACACCGTAGTGTAAATTGTATTCCTTTGGTTATGATATACATTAAAACACACATGTATTATCGTATGACACTTTCCAAAATGCCATTGTATATAATAGATGTGTGAGTGGTTCTGATGTCTATTATGTCTTAAGACTCATGCCCGCTCTTTAACTCTATAGACTTATGAGTGGTTCTGATGTCTACTATGTCTTAAGACTCATACCCACTCTTTAACTCTATAGACTTGTGAGTGATTATGATGTATACTATGTCTTAGGACTCAAGCCTGCTCTTTAATTATTTTCAGGAGATTAGTAGGGTGGCTAACAACCGGAGAGAGTCCAATCGGTGAGAAATAGGTCTTGGAATTGCTTTTGGAAGCTGACGGAGCTTAATAGTTTGAGACTTTAACTCTATTTTTGTGATGTAATATTTTGGAATCTAGATGTACGAGACGTGTAACTAATATGGTTGAGTAGATGCAGTTTATTATTGTGCAGATAATGTAAACTTTATATTTTGTGAAAATAACATGGATGTGTGTTTTGGAATAATGATGGTCAGATTTTATGTGCCTTACGAATCGTCCAGACTCACAATACTTGGGATGGGGACCGTGGCCGTCCCCAAACTCGGATTTGGTACCCAGGGAAAGGGGGTGCCACTGTAGCAATAAACAAAAAAACCAACAATGCCAACAACTGCCGCCAAAGTAGGGGCGTCCTCATGAAAGAGAAGCCATGCAAGATCCATAACCATACAAAAATGAGAATTTTTTGCGATAGACTTGCACCCCCTTCTCTCAGTTTCTTTCGGATGTTGCTCCTCCAAGACAAATGCAGACAAACATGCAGATAGAATTTAAAAGAGACACATTAAATCACATATAACCTATAACCCTATAGAAGCCAAACATTCATAGATAACCCACAAACATGAAACCCCTCCCCCTCCCTGTCCTCCAACAATCCAACACCATTTCACCTTGTCTCCAAATTCTCCACGTGCCATCTTATCCAAAAAAGGTCCATAGGAGGAGGAGAAGATGTTACAGCGGAAGGAATTCCGAGAACGTGAACAGCCGGCATGGTAAGCCTCTCGCAAGCAAGTAATCAGAGCGCAAGACAATTACATAAAAGTAATTGCACAAGTAATTTTCTCAAAACTCCAATTTCATTTCATAGCAATAATCAAAATTACACAAGACCATTAATATTTGACAACCTTCTATCATACGACTCAAGAAATCAAAATTTACAATCTGACTCGACTAGACATTTGATAACTAGGGTTTCTCTCATTCCAATAGACCTTCAATCACTCTCGGACCCACTACGTGCATAATCTGAATCCGATTCACTAGTAGTTCCTGAAAAGATGAGAAAATAGGTATGAGCACACTTGCCCAGTAGGTATCTTCGTATCAACATGAAGACAATATTTAAGTGATTACTGCTTTAGCTCTAGAATTAAGGTAAAAATGAGAATGTGGTAAATCATACGTCATAAACCAAATAACCAAGAATATAGAGTTACGAGATATCTGAGCAAACAAACATAGTCGAGTATATGAACAAGCAAGATTTAATCATGTAGATATACATTTGGCCTTTCATGAACAAGAAAGTACAAGCATGTATCAAGAAAGTACTTACACAACCTTGTAAAGGCTATGTACTAGAAAGTCATTAACAAGCATGCAATTTTCATAATGAGCCTCGTGGTTCTTCACTCGTCTATAAAAAAAGTACTCCCGACGCAATGCAACGCCAGTATTCATCGTACCCCATGGTTTTCAGCACGTTTCCGACCATCGGCCGTGGGGGCTAGTGTCGAGCCCTTGGACACAGTCCGTGCCCGCTCTTACATCTTCAGTTACAGATCAAGCTAACTTCACGAGATAACAATAATTCCGGCCAATAATTTCAATTTCAAATAATAGGTTTCATGATCAAGTTACCAAGGTATAGAACGCTTCACAAAATGATATAAGATTCCAAAGAAGAATTAAAATAACATTATGCTATGGCGGCATTCCGACAGCATAACGGTACATTAATTAAGTTCCATAATTTAACATTAACTTGTTACACATAGGATTGGAATCCAGATAATCCTAAGAACAGAATTTAGATAACCCTTAGGTCAAACCTCGGGTTACGAACCTGATAGAAAGAAACGGTCATTTACTAGGCCATTTCAAGAAGAAAATGGTCACAACTAGGCCGCTTAATTGATAACAACGGTCTAGTGGCCGCATTCAAGCTGTGTCAACCAGAATAAAATAAAGTCGACACTTAATGAATTCTGGATAATAACGGTCGCCAGAGGGCCGTTTCATGAAACAAAATGGTCTGAGAAAGATCGCTAAGTAACAGAGATGGTCTCATATAGGCCGCAATTTACCAGAGTATAGAAAGTAAAACACCGATCATGTGAGTGTTTTCTAGACAATTTGGGCTTTTAAGGGTACAACCAGCTCGACATCCTAGTGAGAATCCCAGGCTCACGGAGTCTTATGGAGGCCTTGAAACATGATCCCCTAGTCCGACAGAAGGAATATCCGACGGAGAGGTTCACAAGTTCAAGAAATGTGCCTATACGTGC
Organism: Amorphophallus konjac; assembly: GCA_022559845.1. Taxonomy (NCBI): domain Eukaryota; kingdom Viridiplantae; phylum Streptophyta; class Magnoliopsida; order Alismatales; family Araceae; genus Amorphophallus; species Amorphophallus konjac. The sequence goes on along the minus strand of CM040123.1, from coordinate 347,267,588 downwards.
AATGTGTATCTAATGGTCGCACACCGGAGTATACGCCATGTACTTAATAAAATGACTTAGGAGATTAGAGTGAAACGGTGAAACATACGGATAAAACACCATATGACTAAGTCTATAATAAAGAAATCATTTAATTACAAAATTATAACATTTTGGCATGAAATTACTTAATAATGAAAAATAAGGTTCTAAGACATGTCATGCTGAAACATGGTATTTAACAGGGAAAATAAAACATGGTTGCATGATAAATAACATAATTATAATACCAAATTTGGGCTTGGGCTTGATTCATAGAACCAAAAATGGTCAGGGACTAGCCGCCCAAATGACAGAAACGGTCTTGCGATAGACCGCCCTGAAGGGGTGAAACAATCATTCAATAAACCGTAATTATTCCTTGCGGTCCCTTTTTGGCCGCCTTCTGTCTTCGGACAGAAGCCTTTAAACAATAAACAAACGACTAATCTAGGTCATATTATGCATGGGAACGATGTAAAACATGTAGTAAAGCATGCTAGAAGAATATTGGGCCAAGAATATGCATAGGAGAATAAGATTTAAGTAAGAATTATATCTTGTTCATTAAAGGGCTAGGTTCATGCATGAAACATACACTAGTTGCGCAGTCATAATAATACATCAAATCCTCTACGTATAATGCATGGAAACAAATGGAAATGGAGGTGGTTTTATTCCTAACTTCTAGTTTGAGCCAATCATGAGATAACCTACCTCTAGACAGAGCTTTGAACTTCGAATTTTGGGAAGGAACTTGACCCTAATTCCTATTTGTCCTGAACTGAATCAGTAACTTTGTGGCCTTCTAACTTCTGATCCTCTTCACCTATGATCACGAAATTTAGAGGGTAAGAAGAGGGTACTATAAGGAATAAATAGTTCTAAAGAAACCCTATCTAATTATCTCGTTTAGGACTTCTACTTCGCTGATTAATCTGGCCCGGTCGCACAGCTCCTGGGTTTCTTGTACCGAACCAGCGTCTTTGGAAGCCTTGTTCTCCCTGACGGTTTGATCTCCTAAAATGAAATTTTGTGGATAGTTAGTCCTCACTATTATGAACAAAATACTCTAAAGAACCTACCTAGAATAATATCTCCTTACCTTAGTTCCACGTGAGCCAAAAGTAAGGGTCGCGCAGGTTGTACTTAAGGGCTATTTATAGGGTTAGCTAGGGCTTCAAGGATTTGGACGACCCTAGAGTCCTAATTAGGTTATCAATTCAATCTTAATCCTTCCTAGAGACTTCTAGACAATAGATTGCATTGATCCCTAGTGATTAGGCTCGAATAAAACCAAGATTTTCACGTTTCTAAACTGTTTGCGATCAGACGGATAATAGCGGTCACGTGGAGACCATTTTATACCTGAGGCTGTGAGCGACGTCACGCGGAATGCGGTGGCGAGCGGAGCGCGCGAGCTCGTTTTGCTGTGACACAGAAAAAAGGAGAGAGAAGAGAAGAGACCACCAAGGGAGATTGCTCCGGCGGGTGTGCAGAATAGATACAGCAAAACAAGATATGTGGATTAAACGGCCATAGCGGGAAATGACTCTCCGCGACCTCGGGGGATGGAAAAAGTGCCGAATTTAAATGACCGCAATTTAAACGGCAATTGCGAGAAGTGACTCGCCGCGACCTCGAGAATATGAGAAGGTATGAAAACAACATAGGATATAAATGACAGAAATTTAAACGGTCATTACGGGAAGTGACTCGTCGCGGCCTCGAGAATATGAGTAGATATGAAAACAACACAGGATATAAATGACAGAAATTTAAACGGCCATTGCGGGAAGTGACTCGCCGCGGCCTCGAGAATATAGAGGATATGAGAATATATAGGATATAAATGACAGAAAATTAAATGGCCATTGTGGGAAGTGACTCGCCATAGCCTCGAGAATATGGATGTGATCGCCATGGGCCAGAGACCCCAAAATAAGAAGAATGATCGTGCTTACCTCAAAAGCGGGAAATGGCGGGTTGCTTCTTCCTCTCCCTTCGACCAGCCGATGGAGAGGGCTTTCCTTGGTTACCCTTGCAAAAGAGAAAACAGACAGATAACAAGTGAATCAGAAAAATGGCAGTGTAGTATTAGTCCCTTGTGATGAAGAATGATGGAATCGTGGCAGGAAACACACATGGTTGGTGTTATTTTTAAACCCCTCTCGGACACGAGTAGGAGGAAAATGCTATGATGGATGGAAGATCATGCAAACGTGCATAAACGGATCTCTCTTATGAAGGGAGATGACAAATGACAGAATGATGCATGTGACAAAATGACAAAAGAGAAGGGGAGAGAATGGCTTATTGAAGATACTGATGGCGGGATCCGACGGAGCTTCGACAGCGTAGGGATGGCGTGGAAGCAGAATGGATGGAGCTAGCCTTCCTCTCACGAGCGCGGGCACCCGGGAAGCCGGCAGAACCTCCCCATGTAAAAACCCAAGGATTAGAAATGGGATCCGGTAGAGTCTCTCCTTCCTCTGTCGGATCTGAAGCTCTCTCCCTTCGAGGGAGGGGGTCCTCTATTTATAGAAGGAAATTTGATTGGGGCGTCCAGGAGCTTGGACGCCTCAATGTTGAGGCGTCCAGGAGCCTGGACGCCTCAATACATATTTTTTATTTTTTTTATTTTAATCTATTCATTAAGGCATCCAAGATCTTGGACGCCTCAATGATGAGGCGTACGGGACCCTGGACGTGCCCATCTTCGCCCACCGAATTGCCGCCGTCGAAAGCCGTTGATAGTGGAGAAAGCGCGTGGTTTCGATGGGTAACCGTGACTCTCGAAGGGCGCGTCTAGTCGACAAGATGTCTTTATTTGAAACATCAAACTAAACGGCCGGAGCGACGCCGTGTGCGCGTTGCACGAGTCTCTGAAGAAGGCGTCTAGGCGCCTAGACGCCTCACTACTTGACACGTCAAAGACTTTTCACGAAAAAATTTAGAAACATGTAAAAAATTTCATAAAAATAGGAAATCACCAAAGTAATTAAAAATGTGAAGGCAACCTTGGGGTATCATGGTGTAATATGAGATTTACTCACGGTAATGTCAAGAACGGCATGTCTACAGCTGCCCCACCTTGACTTCTGCTTTGCAAGGGAGTGGCACGTAGTGGAGTGGCATGAAAATGGAGTGGGAGCGGACTGAAAAGTAGATGCCAATGTGTGATGAGACACATTCTGAACATTATGGTTTGGAATGTTTTCAGAGTTTCAATGAGGCGACCTTGAAGAAGGTCTTCCGAATTCAACAATTGCTTGGACGGAAATCAAACAAGGAAGGGGAAAATGTGCGCTCAGGCACAAGTAGAAAAGGGGACCAACTTCTATGTGTGGAAGTACTTGGGTCGTAAATCTGCAGGTTTCACCTTTGGGGAGCGGTTACCAGCCAATGTGGAAGTATTGCGGCCAAGGTGGGTCAAATGGAGTAAAAGTAAAGGAATATTTGAGGATCAGTCCAAACAAGGGTCTCTTTTGGAAGAATAGCCCAAGGCCGTCTCAAGAAAACTCAGTACTTCATTCGGAATGGAATATCTCATATTATAAGACTTAAGCACGGCGGCCTTCACAATCGAATTACTTTGAATGATCTTCCGCAATGGAATCAAAGTCTTACATGAATGCATGCTGGGTTTAAAGAAAAACTTAAAACAAACTAAAATAGAAAATAGCCAAGGATAATATTGTCAAGTTGTTAAGAATGTGTCAGGATACCGATCCGGTGAGTTGATACTGAGCCGGGGCTCGTTTATCCACACACCAACTCACTGAATGGAACCATCGTCCCCACGCTTTCACAACTTAACGGCCTATCCGTACAACTTAAATTCCTCTGAAATCATCACTGTTTTTGTTGAAGGGAAACTCAAATTCCAGATTCGTTCAGGTCACAAGGTCCTTGACATGTTCTAATAGCGTAAATATCACATATAATACAATGCATGACATGGTGGGACTAGTTACCGAATGGCGGCATATGATGGGTCGATGTAGGACAGTGGTGTCCATTAGTGAAACCTACACTGATCAACATTATTAAAAGCAGCAGAATTGCACCACAGCACAAGGGAGATCAGGATAAAATACCTTTTGCTAAAGTCAACAACGATGACTCATCATCGATGTGACGTGTTTTGGCTTTTACACCCTTCCCTTCCTATAAGTACCCCCCCTTGCCTAGTTCAGCCAAATGCACCAAGGAGGAGGAGAAGAATTGCCTTGAAACTTAAGGGGAGGAGGAGAAGATTCTTGGGTTCTTCAGGATGGAAGGCGAGTCTTCCCGTCCTATGAAGAGGAGCAGGCCCAACAGCGAATTCAGTCGGCTCTCCGACCTCGAAGGACATCTGAGTGAGATGATCCAATCACATATGGTGAGTTGATTCATTTCAAATTTCCTATACGACTTCTCTTTCACCTCTTTCCTCTTTTGTTTCTTCTTTTTCTTTTCCAGTCGTATCCCTTCTTCCCAGACCCGAGGAAGTTCTCCAAACTGCCGTGGCTTTCGAAGCTAACTTCCAACATCTCCATCGGCATGAGGGCCATACTCACGAGGTGGCATCTTCAGGGGCTCCTGGTTCACACCAATCATTACGAAAAGATTCGCATGGACTGGGCGGCTATGAGTGCGTTGGTAGAGATCTGGCATCCTCAGACTCACACTTTCATTTTCCCTACTTTCGAGGCGACCATCCTTCTTGAGGAGGTGGAACTCCTACTTGGGTTGAAAAGATTCAAAAGGGATGGCAGGATAAAGATCATGCCGATGCTGAAGAGGGTGACTTCTGAGGATGTCCTTGGAAGCTTCATACCGCCTGGTGCCGTTAGAAACGTCCAGACTCAAAAGGGAATTAACCTGCAAAAGCTCGTGGAATGAGTCATTGATGCCCTGAGAGGATTGCCAGACAATGATCGTTTGGAAGAAATCATGAAGGGATTCACAATCTGTTTGGCGAGCGCTCTCTTATTCCCTTATACCGATAACATAGTGGAGGAAGATCAGCTAAGCGCCATCTGTGGAATTTGGAATGGCAAAAGGGTGGGACCTACCGTCCTTGCTTACCTTTACAGTGGCCTTACTGCTTCCAGCATGGGTAAGCCTCCTTTTGGTTGCGCACTTCTTCTGAATTGCTGGGTTGATTTACATTTCAAATTTGATCGCCGTGAGGGGATGCCAACTGCCTCGAAGATCTTTCAACAGAGCCCCCTTCACCACATAGCCGATGTGTTAGGCTTTGGTGGTAATATAGTGAACCGTGTTTCATGGCTGAAGAAACGTGAAGACTGGAGGTCCCACTTCAGAACTATGACGCAAAGCATCTTCACTTGTGCACCGGCATGTCTACTCTCGCGCGAACTCCTCACGAGGTCTTCCCCCGAAGGTGAACTCCAACTTATTGGTGCGATTGAGTTTGTTCTTTACAACGCGCATCGGTGCTGCATTCAAATCGGCCTTCCTCACCATTCGTTCCCACCGTTATCTGGCGTCGCTCCTCTAAGGAAGAGAGAGTTGGGCGCGGAAGGAGATGCAAAGGAAGTGAAGGCCATCAAAGTGTCGTGGAAGACGAGCATTCCGGGAAAGGCATTGGTGCATGTAGAGGAAGAACACGAGCTGTGGAGGGCTTATGTAACTGAACTAGGCAAGTTAAGGCTTGAAGTGTCTAAACCCCTGATGTAGCTCACTCTGTTATTTTAATGAAATAAATGAGAAGTTAAATATTTTTGAATTATTGTTCCCCTTATTATATATATATATATATATATATATATATATATATATATATATATATATATATATATTGTTTTTTTCTTTAATGGACGCATCTAAGCATTGGGACGCGTCCATATTTTCTCCTTTTTTATCAATTTTCATCCCCCCCTCTTTTTTTTTTATTATTTTTTGATGCGCCCAGGCCCCTGGACGCGCCAAATAATTAATTATTATTTTTCTCTCTTTTTTTTATTTTTAGTTGACGCGTCCAGGTCCCTCGACGCGCCAAATAATTAATTATTTTTTCTCTTTTTTTTATTTTTAGTTGACGCGTCCATGCGCCTGGACACGTTAAATGTTTTTTTTTATGTTCTTGACGCGTCCAGGCGCCTGGACGCGTCTAAAATTTGAATTTGGGACTTAAAAGGCCGCCCACGCACCCTTTTTTTCTCAAACGAACCCCCTTCTCCTCAGACTTCTCATCTCCCCCATTCGACCCCGACAATCTATTCCCGGTCCCTATGGAGCACGGGGGCCCAAGCCAAGGTGGAGAGAAGCGGAAACGAGTTGCTCGCCGTCCGAGGAGGTCCTGGGATCGCGCGGAGGAGGCCACCGTGGAGGAGGAGGCGCTTCCCTTGGCCGTGGAAGGCCCCGAGGGGCCCAGTGGAGCGGGAGAGGAAGAGCATGACCCGGTAGGCCGCCTAGAACTCTCTCTTGTTGCATTATTTTGTGATTTTATGCAGAAAATGAGGCGGGAAACGAGGTTTGAACGGATGTGGAGGTGAATGATTGAGGCGTCCAGGTCAGTTGACGCCTCAATAAAACATTTTTTATTGTTATTATTATATATTTTTTATTATTTAATAAAAAGTATAAAACTATTGAGGCGTCAAAGCCCGTTGACGCCTCCAAATTTTTTTATTTTTTTTATATATAGATAAATAATCAAAATAAATAAAAAATAGAAATTATGGAGGCGTCAAAGGGAATTGACGCGTCGTTTTTTTAAAATATATAAGAAAATAATAATACTAAAAAAATAAATTATGAAGGCGTCCAAGGAATTGGACGCATCATTTTTTTTAAATATATTTATATACATTGTGTTGTTCATTATTTGTGGCTCTGATGTAATTTCTTTTATTTTTGTGGTGTGTAGGGTGTGATGAGGAGCCGGATCAGTGCGTTTCTGGTAGTGGCGGCGTACAGAGGGATACCGGACTTCCAGAGGGCCCGAGTGGACGCCATGGGGTTCGGGGCGTTCTTGCAGATTGAGCCCTTCCGGCTGGACTTGCCTCTCGTTCAGGCGTTGAGGGAGCGATGGCACGCGCCGAGTCGAGCGTTCCTGATGCCCTGGGGGCATATGGTGCCGACCCTAGAGGACGTAGTCCGGATCACCGGACTACCAGTGGACGGGGAGGCCGTCAGTGGGGTCACCTACCTCAAGTACAGAGAGAGTGCCCTGGAGCTGTTAGGGCTGGAGACGAGCGCGACTGACAGAGACAGCAGGACAGTCGGTCGGGTAGACATCATGGAGGCGCTCGGGTTCGTGGACTCGCGTCAGCACGTCAGCGAGAGCGGAGCAGAGTTCCTAGCACGGCTTGAGGGAGCAGCTCGGCGAGCTTTTAGCCAGGACGGGGGCGACCGAGAGTGGGCGGACCTGGACCTCCGGAGGTTCCTCTTCTTCCTACTGGGCCACCTTCTGCTGGGGACGAAGGGGGATGACATCCACTGTCGTTTCCTTGGGATCCTGGAAGACCTAGACCGGGTGGGGCACTATACGTGGGGAGCAGCCCTACTCGCCCACTTGATTGCTGATCTTTCCCAGGGGGTAGAGAAGGAGACGACAGTTGGCGGCTTCGCGCCTTTCCTCCAGGTAAACATTTCATTTACGTGTTTTACAATGAACAGTCATGTAATTATTTGTACTAATGATGTATGAGGGATGCATGTATGGAGTTATTACTACTTCCCGATGGGGAGAGCCAGGCAATGGAACCGGACAGTCGTACCCTTAGCGCAGCGGTGGAGGCCGGTCACGACTGCGGCACCGCGTAGCTACCAGCTGACGTCGCTTCGACGTGAGCTGACCGAGTACCCTGAGGCCATTGTATGATGTATTTGATCTTTTTTGTGTATTTACTTGGTTTATTAGGGTGGGGGCTGATATGATGCATGTATGGTGATGCAGGTGGTATGGAGGCCCTACCTGGGCATGGCCGATGCTGGCCAGCCTTGGGTCATAGCGGGCCGACCTCATTTTGGGCGGGACCTGTGGGTCCACTGCCTGAACGAGATCGAGCCACTGCGACTCAGGCTAGTCCTGAGGACCCTGGGGCTTGCCCAGGAGTGGGTGGAGGTAGACGAGCCGAGCCACGTCGGGCGGAAGACCTGGGGCAAGGCGAAGCTCGTGGACTGGCGTACGCGCTTTCCTGCTCAGTATCAGGATTGGCAACAGGGTGGCGTTCCGGTGGTGTCCCATGCGCAGGACAGTGCCGACTACCTGCGACGGTACCGAGATACATACGCAGGACGCCTTTACCTAGGGCAGCCAGCAGGGGTAAGTATGGATTTTTTTCTTTTTTTTTGGTGCAAATGCATGTGACATTAATCTATATGCTCATGAATGCAGGATGCTCGTGACACAATCATCACTGACTTGCGGGCCCAGCTGGCAGCTACCAGGCAGCAGTTGGCAGTTACCCGTCAGGAGCTGGACATCCTGGTGAGTCTATGTAATGCATAATCATTTTTTTTGTGTCACCTGGATTCTTGGTGCTTAGCCTCTTACTGTCGTTTGTTGTTCTGTGTTTCAGCGTGCCCATCAAGCGGCGGCGGCCGGGATGACTAGTGGGGCGGCCTCCAGCTCGCGAGCCCCTCCTCCGGAGGTCTCTTATCTCCAGGAGCAGTTGGCGGGCACGGTGGCCCATCCTGAGGAGGCCGAGCGTGACCAGGCAGCTCGGGTGAGTGTTTGCTTGACACGAGTTCCCTTTCCGCGTATTCCCTTTCTTTTGTTGACTTCAATATGGGCTTTGATAGGTGGTGGAGATTCGAGATGCACTAGCTCGTGCGGTCCGTGTAGAGGAGGAGCGTGACACTTGGGCGGCGGAGCGCGATGCCCAGGTGGCGGAGCGCGACGCTCGGATAGCGGAGCTAGAGGAGGACCGACGACAACGGGAGGCGGAGGAGCTTCCTCGCGACGTGCTAGAGTTACAGATTGCCCTTGAGGTGTCGAGGAGAGAGGCAGAGAGAGAGAGAGAGAGAGCAGAGAGGGAGAGGGAGAGGGTGGAAAGGAGGGCAGAGAGGTAGAAGGAGAGGGCGGAGAGGGAGAAGGAGAGGCTAGAGAGGAGGGCTTTGGAGGCCTAGATGACGGAGCTCTGAGTGAGTCTCGGTATGGCAGAGGGGAGGCTACGAGAAAGCGAGGAGCGGTACCAGAGAGCGAAGGAGCGCGGGGCGCATCTTCGACAGTCTGGTTCCTTCTCTATAGGCAGCTTCCTAGTTTCTTTGACCGAGGAGCGGCGCCGTACATTCGAGACCGGCCAGGCACCACATGGCGAGGGGAGCACCGCCTCTCAAAGTTCGCGGAGGCCCCTTAGAGATCCGTGCCAGAGGAGAGAGGAGAGGGATGATCAGAGAGATGACAAGGAGGGTGGTGGTGAGTGTTAGAGAGTGGTTTGTACACCCACCGTCCTCACTTATGATGTATATGACAGACAATTTGTTATATGGAATGGTTTTTTTTCTGTCACTTGACAATCTTTTATGCACGTTCCTTCCCTCATGCTTCTTCTTCTTCACTTATTTCCTCGTGACATGCTTTATGGGATCTTGCCCCAAAAACGGAGAATCACACCTTGTGCGTAGGGCATACCATTTTCCCCTCCCTCCTTTTGAGACGTCTCGGTGCAAAGACGCGTTCTAAGCTTGAATTCAAATTTAAATCACCGAGAACCGCGGGACGGCCTTTCTCCTTCCTCACTTCACCCACAAACAAACTCCTCCTCTCGTCGAGATTTGCCTAGCTTCATCTTCTTCCACTCTTGATCCATGGAGTACGGTGGGCCAGACTGTGGTGAAGGGAGAGGGGGGCGAGGAACCCCTCGCCCGAGGAGGGTAGTGCAAGAGCACGGAGAGGCGGCCACGGAAGGGGAAGGGCCTCTTCTGGCACTCGAGGGACCCGAGGGCCCGGAAGACATGGAGGGAGGTGAGCATGGCCTGGTAAGCTCCTTGATCTCCACTCCTTTGATTTCTTTTAGTTTTGTAGCGAACAAGTAGAGAGGGATGAGAGGGCTCAGTGAGTGTTGCACTCGAAGGATGAACACGTCTTTGACAGGAGACGCTTTTTTCTTTTAATGATGTGGCCCTCCCCTTTTGATGCGCAGGGTATGACAAGGATCCCGGGCTTGGTCGATGAATGGGCGAGTGCGGATGAGCCAAACCGCGTCGGGGGAGAGAGACGCGGCAAGGTGAAACTTGAAGACTATCGCATATGACTCCCTGCTCAGGATGGTCAGTAAGGCGATGCGCTTGTGCAGGAGAGTGCCGACTACTTGCGGCAGTGCAGGGAGAGCCGAGTGGGGTCTCTTCAGCTTGGTAGACGGACAGAGGTGAAAGAAGGGCCCCAATATTTTTTTTTTATTTTTGTTTTTGTTTTTTTATTGAAATCTCGGGGCTTAACTGATGGCTGTTGTTTGTCTGTTCGAGCGTGCCCAGTAGGCAGTGATGGCGGGGATGACCGGTGGATCATCTTCCAGCTCTCGGGCTCCTTTTCTGGAGATCGCCTCCCTCCGGGAGCAACTTGCCAGTGCGGTGGCCCGCGCGATCCGGGCTGAGGAGGAGCGTGATGCCTGGGCAGCAGCCACGGCAGAGCTGCGGCGTCATGAGGAGGAGAGGCCGCCTCCGGACATCCTGGAGTTAAGGGTCTTTCTCCAGGTGGTGAGGAGAGAGGTAGAGAGAGAGAGAGGAGAGGGAGAAGGAGAGGGAGGAAAGAAGGGCCGAGCGACAGCATGATCGGGATGAGAGGGAGGCTTTGGAGGCCCAGGTGAGGGAGCTCCAGCTAGGCCTTTGAGTTATGGGGCAGAGGCTAGGAGTCATGGAGACGCGTTACGAGAGAGCACGAGAGTTCGGGGCGCGACTCCGCCAATCTGGCAACCTTTCTGTCGGTGGCTTCTTCGCCACGCCAGGGGAGCAGCAGCGAGCCGCTACTGTGGAGCAAGTATCACGGGATGAGGTGAGTACTACTTCACGGAGTTCCAGGAGGCCCCTGAGGGACCCTCACCTTAGGGGAGAGGAGAGGGACGCCTAGAGGGATGAGTGTGAAGATGATGGTGAGAGTTGGCGAGCTAGCATACACGCCTCCTCTCTATGATTGTGATGTTTATGACTGTGATGTTTATGATAGTTTATGTAGACCTATGAATGGAGTGATTTGGTTTCCTGTTGCTTATTTGTTCTCTTGCGCGTTCCTTCTTCCCTACGCTTCTTCTCCTTTACACTATTCCTATGTGATGTGCTTGTCGAGACCCTGTCCGAAAATGGGGAATCATATCTCGCTCCGACCGTCTTTCGCACAGAAATATGCCGCCGAAGTCAATAATGATGGCTATAGCCCCTTCTCCTTGACGACTTTCAATCTTCTCGGATGACCTCTACAACATGACAGGGCATCCCTAGGCTGCGTAGGCAGAGAATCGTCATATCCAATCAATCATCCTGCGCGAGCGGTGAAGTGACACATGGGACCGCAAGGAAGGTGCCCTATCATGAGGGTTATCATTAACAGTGATGGAGGCAGTCTTGGCTCGCACTTCTCCCATTTCTATAAATATCTCCCTCGTTCGTTCTCCCAGGGGCATCGAAAGCCAACTCGAAGAGTACAAGTTTCCACGGAAACAGAAGAACTAAGAGTTCTAAGGTTCAAAATGGAGGGCGAATCTTCCCATTCCTCGAAGAGAAGCAGGTCCAGTGGTAGCAGTTCCAGAAGACTCTCAGACCTAGAAGGGCACCTCAGTGAAAGGACCCAATCGTAACTCGTAAGATGAGCTTTCTTGCCCTTTCTCTCATTCTTTCTTCCTTTCTCTCTTTTGACAAAACCCCTCTCCATTCCTTGCAGAGCGTGATGAAATCACATATTTCATGGGAGTTAGTAGTGGCAGCATACAGGGGTCTCCCAGATTTTTAGAAGGCCAGGCTAGACGTGGTGGGGCTTGGAGCCTTTCTCCGGATCGAGCCCATCAAGCTCGACCTCGCCCTCGTCCAAGCATTGCGTGAAAGGTGGGATCCAACGAGTCGTGCCTTCTTGATGTCTTGGGGGCACATGGTGCCTAGCTTGGAAGATGTGGTCCGAATTACGGGCCTCAAAGTGGATGGCGAGGCGCTGACTGGTGTCACATACTCCGACTACAGGGAGGCTGCTCAGAGGTTACTAGGAGTGGACTTGGATGATCGCAAGAACAGATCCATAGCCAAGACGCCTATCATGGAGACGTTGGGGCTTACTGACGTTCGTCCACGTGATGATTAGTCATTGGAAGAGTTCATGGAGAGGACTGAAAGAGGGTGCCGCGCCGTCTACTGTGTAGATGCGAGCAATTGGGAGAGAGCCAACATGGATTTAAGGAGATTCCTCTTTTTCTGTTGGGGAAATTGTTGCTGGGCTCGAAAGGAGACAACATTCATTAACGCTTCTTAGAATTCCTGGTAGACCCTGAGAAAGTGGGGCGATACGCCTGGGGAGCAGCCATACTGGCGCATCTATTTGCGGGTCTGTCTGAAAGAGCAGACCGAGAGATAACATTGAGTGGTTTCATGCCGTTCATCCAGGTATCCCCCCATCCTTTTTCTTTTCCTTTTTTTGATGACATTAACGACATATGATGGTGCAGTTGTGGAGCTATTATTACCTCCCAATGGAAAAAGCGCATCATTGGCATCCAATGGCGGTGCCGCTGGCGAGGCGGTGGCAACCCATCACGAGCCCAGCCCCTCTATCCTTCCAGCTGATGATGTTACGACGCGAGTTGCAAGAGTTCCCTGCGGCGATGGTAGTTATTATTCCATCATCTTTTTTTTCTTTCTTTCTCTCTTTTTTTTATTATTAAGAGGATGTGTGTGACCTGACCTAGGTGGTCTGGAGGCCTTATGCGGGCATGACCGACGCCGATCAGCCATGGGTCATAACTAGCCGTGCCCGGTTCGGACGCGACCTCTGGATGCACTGTTTGAACGAAATCGAGCCACTTCGGCTACGATTGGCCATGAGGACCCTAGGGCTTGCCCAGGAATGTGTGGACATGACTACAACACCACGTGTCGAGAGGAAGACGCGTGGGTCGGCAACCTCCGTTGATTGGAGAGTGCGGTTCCCCGAGCAATATAAGGATTGACAATGGGGTGGCACTCCCGTGGAGTCACATGCTCAAGACAACGGGGATTATCTATGCCTCTATAACGTGATGTATGCAGAGCGACTCCATCCCGGGGGGACTGTGGAGGTGAACACAAATTTTTTAATTTTTTAATTTTTTTTATTTTTTATGTTAATTTATGCCCTGGTCACAGGATGCTCGCGACACCATGATAGAGAACTTGCAAGCTCGCCTGACGGGTACGGAGCGGCAGTTACGTGATACTCGCGCAGCCTTGAGTTCTTCGGTAAGCCTGTATACACATGATCATGGACCAAGATTCCTGGTGCTAGGTCCTCAGTGCTACCTTGTGTGCGTTGCAGCGCGCCCAGCTTGACACAACTTCCTCAGCAAGGGGGGCGGATGGTGTCTCTTCCAGCTTAGGGATCCCCACTTCTGAACTTGATTTGCTTCATGAGCAGCTTGCTCATACTACGCAGCGAGCCGCGGAGGCAGAAGGAATGCTCTCCGCATAGGTGAGAGTCTCGCCATTGAACTTCACTTATTCGTGCCTCCAAATATCTGAAATGGCAGACATGGCAGACGAAAGAGGTGCAAGATGCACTTGCCCGTACCGCGCAGGGGGAAGCCAGAATAGCGGAACTGGAGGAAGAGTTGTGGCATTGTCTAGAGGATGGCCCTTCTCGAGACGCCGTGGAGCTGAGGATTACCCTTCAGCTGGAAAGGGAGGATAGAGAGAGAGAATGTGCAGAAAGGGAAAGAGACACCGAAAGAGAGAGAGCTGACAGATTGGCTGAGAGGGAGGAGCGGAGGGCCGTGGAGGCCCAACTGTTTGAACTCCGAACCAGCCTCGGTCTTGCTGAACAATGGTTGAGAGATGGTGAAGAGCGCTACCGAAGAGCATAAGAGCATGACTTTAGTGTTAGTAGCTTCTTTGCCGCCCCTGTCGATCGACGGGGAGCAGAGACGGGAAGGGGGGTACAGAGCAGTAGAAGCTCTGTCTTGCACTGTTTAGCAACACCCTCCACGGTTCCTCGCCCGGGGAGTGGAGAAAGGGGTAACACTGAGAGAGAGGACGGAACTTAATGTACAATTTCTAGAAGGAAATAAAGGAATGAATGTTCAGTTTCTTATCTTCTATCTTCATTCCTATTTTTTTCAATCATGTACATTGCTCAACCAAACAAGTCAATTTTTCCATTCTAACTTGGCCCCTTACTCAAAGAGTGGGTGATTGTTTTGAGACTAGCCTTGTTAACGAGTCAAGGGGCCAAACCTTTATTAATTAAGGCAAAAGCAAAGATGATAAATGTGACACACGGGCACACATATGAGAACAAAATTAAAAATGTAGCACACGAATGAGATCACACGGATGCAAAAAATTTTTTTGAATGTGTTTTTATTTTTTTTGTTTGTCTATGTGTTTTTTTTATTTTATTTGAATTTTTTTTGAAAGACACTTGTTATTACAATCGGCATGGTTCTTGGACCAAGGGTGTTTAGATCGTTCTGGAGTAGCATAATGCAGGGTTAACATGCTCCAAGAGAATTCCCATTTGGGGACTCACCTGACGGCGTCTTCCGAGGGCCACTTTGGATTTTTTTTATTATAAGACAACTAATGCCTAGTGACCATCCTTATGGCACCTGACTCTTATGGAGACAAGGTTTCTTACTAACCTCCCAGGTATCCTATGTGCACATCTAGATTGATTTGGGCCCCTAGACTCCTCAAATGATAATCCTGCCGATTAAGATTTAACCTGATGACAAAATCGGCATGCCATGCTTAGGCTCCCAGTTGCTTCCGACCGCAAGGATACACCGAAAGAGCATTCAGGATATGACCCGGAATCAGACACCGTCGCACCTATTGGTGACGCGCTTGCATTGACCTAAGCCCGAGGTTGAAGTAAGAATCCACCGAGGTGGTAGATAGAGGTCTTGACCGGCCAGAAACACCGAGACTCCTTCGCTGCGATGGCTTTTACTTTTCGAAGTAGACAATTACATGTGTGTTTTGCTAAAACAAGGTCGCTTGCCTTAGCGGGGCGCACCTTTCAAGATTTCCATTGGGCTTTCATCTTTGAGGGGAGAAAAAAGAGTACGGTGGGGGGAACCTTCCGAGAGGACCGGCAAAACCGTTAACCCGATGAGCTAATCGGGACCTACTTGACCTTTCCCTTTTGGGTGACTTCGGACCAAACCTCGAACAGAATTATGTTGCCCCTTTGTGGGATTTAGCTTTGTCTTGAGGGGTTTTCGCTTGTCGAAATCAGGCACGGCCACGACCAGGCTTTCTTTGACTTTGATTTATCTCTTCTCTTCTTTTTCTCTTTTTTTGAGGGAGACATGATAATTTGATATCTGAGAATCCCTTTTATATGCCTACGGGGACACTGCCCTCTTCTCGTGCTCTGACTCGAGTTCGAGGAGATGAATCCTACTCTCGCCTTCAGGGTATGATATTTTGGTTCCCTTATACTCAGCGTTTTAAGGGCGTCGGCTGTCTCATTGGGTCGAGAAAGAAGAGAACAAAGATTACGACTTTCCTGGAGACCTTCGAGTACAGCCCCACATAAGCAATATTCCCAACTTTTTTGGCTAAAATAGCTGCGTGTGTGCGTGTTGCCTTCTTTTAGTGGGCGTAAGCCGACATGACCGGACAGGAATCTCCACGGTTCTGGCGAGCCAAGACCCGAGACCTACCGAGCTTTAATGGATCCTATCCTACATGAAGGACAGATGCAAAGACTTGACTGTATGATGAACACTAGGCACTCTCTTTTTTGTTTCTTTTTTATTTCTTTCTTTTATTTCTTTTTCTTTTTTTATTTTTTTTGAAGCTTCCCTCGAGTTCCGCTTCGTTTGATCCCGAAAGCTACGTGTGGGAGTATGCGCAGGTTAACCCTGAGTTAGACTACAAAGACCGAAGTGTGAATTTCCAACTCCGATGGTCCTCGTACCATGCCAGTTGTTACACTTATCTAAGGGTAGTATTTCTTAAGATAAAGCCCGTTCCAAGGGTGGGATAACTCGGTCCCTTCGGCATTGACTAACTTGTAGGCATTGCCAGGGTACGCAGCCTGAACCACATATGGTCCTTCCCAATTGGGTTGAAGTTTAGAACGCGGCCCTCCAGATTTGACAAAAATTCTTTTTATGACCATCTCGCCAACTTTGAATTTTCTCTCAATGACTTTCTTTTGGTAAAAACGAGCGAGTCTGTTTTGATAAACACGTGCATGTTCGACAGGGGCCAGCCGCTTCTCATCTAAGAGTTCCAACTGGGCAAGGAGTGAATTACGACGTTCGTCGAGGGGAAATTCCTCATTCAATTGTATCTTGAGAGAAGGAATCAAAGTCTCATATGGGACTACCGCTTCCATCCCATAAGTAAGGGCAAACGGAGTCTGCCCGGTGTGGGTACGGATTGAAGTGCGATAGGCCCATAGAGCTTCGATAAGCTTTTCTGGCCAGTCTGAGAACTTACTAGACTCGCAGGTTTTCTTTATGATTTTGATCAATGTTTTGTTTGTGGCCTCTACCTGGCCATTACCTTGTGGATAATAAGGTGATGAATGATGCAATGCAATTGCGTACCTTTTGCAGAGGTCTTAAAGGTCCTGAGAAATGAACTGTGGCCCATTATCAGTGACGATTGTGTTTGGGATGCCGAACATGGTGAGGATGTTCTTCATGATGAACTTGCAGACTGTTGACGCCTTGATTTCTGCGTAAACTTTGGCTTCGGCCCATTTGGTGAAGTACTCCGTCGCAGTGAGGATGAAGGATTTCTGCTTGGTGAGGGAGTTGGGATCACCTAGGGGACCAATGATGTCAAACGCCCACATGGAAAAAGGCCATGGGGAGGATATTAGATGAAGTGAGGAAGATGGGGAATAAATTTTATCGGCGTGAAGCTGACACTTGACACACCTACGGACATAGATAGCACAATCTTCTTGCATAGTGGGCCAGTAAAAGCCTTGCCTAATGATCTTCTTAGCAAGCATTTGGCTATTTACGTGGCCACCGCACACATGTGAGTGTGCTTCCTCTACACATTTCCAGACCTCATCATCATCAAGACATCTTAATATGACACCAGTAAGGCTTCTCCTGTACAGTAGACCTCCAACCAATGTGTATTTCTGGGGCACCCTTCTTATGGCTTTCTTATCCTCTGTAGTGGCTCCTTCAGGATAGGACTGATTTTTACAATATTTGACGATTTCATAGAACCAAGGTTTCTCCTCATCAGCCAGTTCTTCCTCAAATTCTGCCAACATGATTTCCCTCTTCTCAAGAATTTCTCCTTTTTAAACCTTCCGTAGGACTCTTTCTTTGATTCTCAAAACGTAAGGGTCCTGAACAGCAGGTATGAGGCATTTATAGATGGTGATGGATTCAGACCACACACCTAAAGGGAATTTAAAAGATGACGTCAAGGAGGCGAGGGCATCGGCCAGAATGTTCTGTTTGCGAGGAACATGGACAAAGATCAGCTTGGTGAACAATTTGGCATAAGCGGAGACCAGCTCCTGATAGGGCTTGAGCTTGGGATCGAGGGTGCGATATTTGGTAAGCACCTAGCGGAGAAAAAGTTGACTATCACCCACAACTCGTAATTCAGTGATATAGAAAGAATGGGCTAGTTCCATACTGGCTAGAAGAGCCTCATATTCAGTAATGTTGTTGGTGATTGGGAATGCGAGATGAAACGCCTCTGGGATGGTAACGCCTTCGGGCGTCAGAAGGACAATGCCGATACCATTCTCTTGGGAATTCAGAGCTCCATCAAAATATAATGTCCACATGGGCTCGTCGGATTAAGTGATGGACATTAGTTCCTCATCTAGAAACTCTGATTGGACAGGATCAAACTTGGGAAGAGGATGGTGGGCGAGATGCTCGGCTATAGCATAGCCTTTAATTACCTTTTGCTGGATGTAGGTGATGTCAAACTGAGAGAGAAAACTCTGCCAGTGTGCTAGCCTATCAGTAAGGACAGATTTCTCCAGGAGGAACTTGATAGGGTTCATGCGGGCAATCAAATGGACCTCATGAGCCAAAAAGTAGTGTCTCAATTTCTGCACTATCCAAACAAGGGCGGCACAGGTTTTCTCCATGGCCGTGTACTTATGCTCACAGGGATTGAGGAGTTTGGACAAGTAATAGGTTGCCCGTTCCTTGCCTTCTTCATCGGCTTGTGCGAGGACGGCCCCCACGGAGTCATCCAAGACTGAGATATAAAGGATCAGAGGTTTTCCTACCTTGGGTGGAATGAGAACGGGTGGATTAGCCAGGTATTCCTTTAACCCTTCAAAAGCCTTCTGGCATTTAGAATCCCATTGAAATTCCACTCCTGACTTGGTCAACTCGTAGAAAGGTCTACACCTTTGTGAGTGCTGAGACACAAACCGACGAATGAATTGTAACCTCCCAATTAAACCTCAGACTTCCCTCAAATTTTTGGGAGGCGGCATATCCCTGATGGCCTTAGCTTTGTTGGGATCTATCTCAATCCCCCTTTTGCTCACAATGAAACCCAGTAATTTACCCGATGATACGCCAAACACACACTTTTTCAGATTTATTTTTAATTGGAACTCTTCTCTGCAATACCTTAGACAAGGCACTCAGATGTTCCGCCCTAGTTCTTGATTTCACCAATAAATCATCCACATACACTTCCAGATATATATGCATCATGTCATGAAATATGGCCATCATATCTCTTTGGTAAGTAGCTCTAGCATTCTTTAACCCAAACGGCATGACCACGTAACAATATGTTCCCCATGGTGTAGTGAATGACGTCTTCTCCTGATCCTCTTCTGCCAAACGAATTTGATTATATCTCAAAAATCCATCCATAAATGAGAGGGTCTCATAGCCTACCGTGTTATCGATTAACACATCAATATGAGGCAGGAGAAAATCATCCTTTGGACACGCGCGGTTAAGGTCCCGGAAGTCGATACAAATCCCGACTTTCCCCATCCTTCTTCATGACCGGGACAATGTTCGCCACCCATTGAGGATAAAGGACGACTCTAATAAACCTAGCTTTGTGGAGCTTGTCGACCTCTTCTTTCATTTTCAAAGCCATCTGAGGGTAGAAACGCCTTAACCTTTGTTTTACCGAGACGGACCCTGGTTTTAGAGTTAAGTGATGTTCGACCAAGGTGGAATCCAGACCAAGCATATCCTCGTAGCTCCATACAAACGTGTCCTTATACTCTTTAAGAACTTCAATTAATACCTTTTCTTTAGAGGGTGGTAAATTATCACTTATGAGGATGATCCTAGGGTCTTCCTCAGTTCCCAAGTTGACATCGTTGGTGGACTCTTCTACGGCGGCTGACGGCTCGTCGAATCTCCTCATTCCACTAGCATATGCGTCGGCCGTGTCCTCATATTCTTCATCCCCTTCTTCAATGGGGGCGTTCTTCATCTGTGATCTCGTAGACTCCATGCCCATCATCAATTGTGCAATTCTCCTCACAATCTATCTCTGGCAGTTGGATGGGATTTTCTAGTAATTGAGGAATGGATAGGCACGCTCGACACCTACTAGCTAGATCTAGAAGGAATCGACGAGGGATCTGCTACCCTTGGATTTGCTTTTGGGTACTACCCTTAACCCATTATTCCTAGGTTGACTGAGCTGTCCTACGGACGAAGAAGAAGCTAAAGAAGATGTCGAAGAATGTACATGGAAGGACCCCTCAAAGGAGGGGTAGAAAAGGTCGCTCATAGGACCTTGGGTGAGTGGCCCGTAGGTCGGGACACACTCGTGGGAGATGTAGGAGGTTTCTTCAACGAAGATGTGTTGTTGAGGAGTTTAAAAATTGACATTTTTTTTTCGTTTTCATTTTTGATGACAAAGCAATGAAAAGAGATCGGGGGAGAGGGAAAAGTGATTATGGCTAAAGGGTTGGGAGGCTCGTAGAGTAGATCATGATTGAAAAACTGGCGCGGGTTGAGAAACCGACGTAGGTATGTTAGTAAATAAGGGGGCATGGGATGGTCATCAGACAATTGTCTGGCCCAGAAAGAAGACATCAGCGAAGGCTGGGGTGAGTGAATGGAGAAGACGACGGCTAATGAGCCGTCGATGGTAATGTTGATGACGGATGAAGATCCGCCGGTGACAAAGTCCTCTTGGCGAGGATGGTTTGGATTCTGGCAACAGTAGTGATATCCCCTGGCATTTCAGAGATCAATGGCGTCCTTCCAGCTGCGGGGGTGAGAACATTCTTCTAGTGCAATGGAAATATCTTGTATGTCGAACCATTTGCTCCATTCGCATTCTGGATCCTTAATCTTTCCTCTCTTAGTGGCTCTTGAACATTTTTTAGCCAAGTATACAACATGCGATCCTCCATGTGTTTCTTGCGGGTAATCCGCCATCTGAACAATGGGTCCCTTCTTGAAGTGAGAGGATAGGGTCCACGTGAGGGGTTTCCCATCCGTCTCGAGCGGTCCTTTAAAGCCTAGGCCAAACTTGTGGCTCAACCTTATTTCCTTCGGCGGTTTCAACTTTCCTTGCAATTGCACGCCCAAGCCTTTGCCTTGTTGATAGCTGATATTCCTCATTATCTCCCATCCTTTAGAATGAGAAGGGAGACGTGACGTTGGTACTGAGTGTGGCTTCTTTGGTGTCAGCGGAATGCGGGGTGGATCCCACACATCCAGCAGTGACAATATGGGCCGATGAGACGGCCAAACAGATGGTAGAGAGATGTTAATAGCATCCACTGAATGAAGGACAGGCGTACTGATCACTTTAATAATCCTCCCCTTGTACGGAAACTTTAGGCATTGGTGGTTGGTGGAGGGTACAACATCCATGGCTTCAATATAGGGGCGACCCAGTATGGCCTTGAATGTGGGATCCATGTCAAGAATATGGAATTCTGCAGAGACTAACGCATGGCCTAATTCTATCTTTAGGACAATCATTCCTTGTGGTGGCCTTTTAACTATTGTCATATGCTGTGACTGTGATTGAGGAAGGTCTTATCTGTTCCTCACCGACCCCACATAACTGAAGGGTGTTCATGGAGATCACGTTTATGGATGCACCCTTGTCCACCAAACACGGGTGTATGGACACTCCATTGATTTTTATTGAAACACACAACGCATACTTTTGAGCTTCCTTAGGGGCGAGCTCGTGGTTGTGGAACACAATGGCTGGCTGTGTGTCTATCGGCGTTAGAACGGCCGAAATCTTCTCCACAGGGAGGTCCTCATTCACCATGACCTTTTGAAGATATTCCATTAAGGCTGCTTGATGAGATGTGGATCTCTGAAGCAGCTCAAGGATGGAGATCCGCGCAGGTGTCTTGTCCAGGTGTTTTAACAAGTCATACTGTGTTCCAGGGATGGATTTTTCTGGCTGTTCTCCATTGTCCTTCTCTGGCTGAGCCTGATCGGGGTTCTAACTGTTCTGGGAGAAAACTTTGTGGAAGATCCTTCCACTCCGAAGCACCATAGCTTGCGGCTTTTGCACCTCTATGGGGATAGATGCGGGTGTTAGCAGGGGTTTGAGGGTTAGTGGTGGAGGAATGGTTGATGTGGCCGGGGTGACGATGGGAGCGGGGGTTCTGATGAGGGGTTTGTTAGGCAGAGGCATGGTGGAGGTAGAGGGGATCTCATATGGGCTATGGAGGGTAAGGGGTTCTAAAGGTAGAGACGGAGGCAAAGCGGAAGTGGATAAGGCTTGAGATGGATAATGGTTCTGAGATGGATGGTGGGTGATGAGTGGCTTTGCGGGCGTTAGTGGAGGCACGGTGGAGGTAGGCGGGTCGCGTACAGTTGACGGTTGATGAGAGGTTTGGAAGGCATAGGTGTAGGTGTAGTAGGGGTGTATGACAAAATGGAGGGGTGAGAGAAGATGAGAGGGTGCGAGGGCATAGTGGAAGGCGTTAGTTGATAGGTCATTGGTGAGTTAGTGGGAGAGGTGTGGATGAGAGGACGTAATGGCTGTGGAAATGGTGAAGGCCGTACTATAGGTTGTGATGCGGGTTGATGAGAGAGAGGTGCTACTCGGGCAAGGCGAGGGGGTTGCCTGACGATAGGGTTGGCGGTAGCAAGAACGGAGGTACTTTCTGGGTGCCACACCTGCTCTCTCCCAACTTCTAGGAAGGAGGAGATGGGGTTGACCTGGTGATTGGTTGTTGGTGCTCCGATAATGGATTCTGGATTATGCCCATGTTGGGCTATTGTGGTTGGGCATGCTGAGGCTGTTGTTGTTGTTGTGGTTGTTGTTGCGGCTACTGTTGTAGTTGCTGCTGTTGTTGGAACTGTGGCCTAGGAGGAGGTCTCCTGGCTTTGAGAGTGACGATGTATCACCTCATTTCATCCCAGTCAATTCTGCCTTCATCATTCATATCATAGATGTAATCTTTAAACTAAAAATAGTTCTCTACTGTGTGTCCTGGCTGCCTGTGGTAGACGCAGTATCTGGATGTATCAACATTTGGGGGCCACACGAGCCTTTCCCTGGGTAGGATGAGTGTGTTTGAGGCCATGAGGGTGCTGAAAATGTCTGCCAAAGTTTCTGGTAATTGTGGGTAATAGGCTCTCTTGGGGCCAATCGGCCTCCTTTGTTGCTATGGGGGGGCATAATTCCCCGGGGGTGGAACTTGGTGGTACTGAGGTGGTGGTTGTTGTTGCTGGGGTTGAAATGGTTGAGGCATATTATTCTGGGGTGGATTGTTTTGGGGTGGAGAACGAGAGGGGAAAGGACCCTGCTAGAGGGGAAGTCGGGGCATTTGTGGAGGCCTCGGGTTGGCTGCATAGTTGGCGTTGTTGACTGCACTTACTTGCTCATTTGTTACGACCCCTTCTGTCGCTACACTTGGGACACCAGTGCCTATCTTTCTGACCTCCTTGGGCTTTGGCGGCACAAACATGTGCATAATGGGGGAGTCTTTTAACTGGGTCTTGATATACCGGGCCCTCTTATAGAGCTCCTCCATTGTGGTAAGCTTGTTCATGGTCAGGACGTGTCTGAACTGTGGGGTGGCATTGGACACAATCATTTTCACTTGTTCGGGGTCTAAGAGGGTATCTCTTATCCTTTCTGCTAGAGACCTCCATCTGTCGGCATAGCGGACAAAATCTTCATCCGGCCTCATTTTCTCGGCCACTAGGTCGGTAATGGAAAGAGAGGGACCAACCATATCCCGATACTTTTGCAAGAATCTTCTCTGCACTATATCAAAGTTCTCGGCCTCGCCAGGCTCCAAAGAATAGAACCACTCTAGCGCAGGACCGTCCAATGATCTCCGAAAGAGGTATGCCAGGGATCTCTGGTCATTTTGCCAATAGGAGGATTCATACATGAAGTCCTTGAGGTGAATAAATGGGTTGCCAGTGCCATTGTACCTGCGGTACGTAGGCATTTCAGAGGGAGGAAGATGGATCACCGGAAGGATTGGCAAAGCAAACTCTGGGGTGGATTTTACGTCCACCATTTTTTTCAAATTCTGAAACTGTTCGTCCATTCTATTGAACATGTTGAGGAGCGATTGGGCGAGCTCCTCGGGAGGTGAAGGTGGCACCTGTCACTGGGGATGGAGATGTCTCCCGGAGACCTGAGGAGGAAACCCCGAATGGGAGGGAGCCACCGGTTCGCCGTCAGTTGGCCCTAGCTGGAGTGGTGTGTGAGGAACGGCAGGGGTTTGAGATTGTGAAGAGAATTGGAACGAGGGAGGTTGTTGGCTTGCCTGCCCTTGAAGTGAGGGAGAAGAGGTGGCTTGCACCGGTGAAGGAGATGGGATTGCCTGCACCGACTCTTGGAGGGGTGCGATGGCTGGAATTGACTCTTGGGGGGTGGGAGAAATAGATTTCCCTTTCAGAATGGCCTGGAAGGCCCGGACCTGCTCAGAGGTGAGCTCCGTGTTGTCGAGGACACCTAGCAAAGAGGAGATGTCCTGTGGTGGGGATGTGTCCCCTGCGGTAACCTGCACCTCACGTGAGGGGTCATAGGAAGGGTCCGAGTCCATAGCATGGACTCGCGGCTCGACTGACTGACCACGACCAGGGTGGTTCTCCTCAAAAGACTCGTGGGCCATTTTCAAAGTTCTTCTAGAACGCAAAAACATGCATCAACAAACAGATAACAGAGATTATCAAACAAGTAGATGCCTTTATGCCCCTTTTTTGTTTTTGTTTTGATATTTTTTGTGTGTTTTTAACCAGATCTGAAGTTCACATAAAAATAAGGACCCTAGTTAGTTTTTGTTTTACCGCTGTGTCAACTAGGGTTGCTCGTCTCACCACGGATGGGTCGACTAACTCCGGGGAACTTCAATGGTACAACCAGCCCAATGAAATAAGAGGGAATCCTTCACTGTCGGGGACATACGGAGGTCTCGGTGGAGGAGATCCTAGTCCGTTGAGAGGAATTCTCGAACGGAGAGTCCTTCCTTCACCAAGAAAGGGTGATCCTTAGAAAAAAAATGAAAAAAATAGAAAAGGGGTGGATGTATGCAATGAAGTGATGAACAGATATACAGAACATAACAAAAATAACATAGATAGCAAAGGTATAATCAACACCCAAGAGAGATAACAATGTAAACCTAAAGGAACCACAAGGGATTAGAGGTGAAGTGCATGAGGTGCACGAGGGATAAGAATTGAAAGTGCTACAGTGAGCACAACTGGAGCGCGTGGGGGCGCAAAGGTGGAGGAGCACACAGCGATGCCAAGATTGCAAGAGTAACCAAGAGAAAGCGAAAGTAGTCCCACCGTGATCGCCATGATGTGAGCGACGTCACGCGGAATGCGAGGCGAGTGGAGCGCGCGAGCTCATTTTGCTGCGACACAGAAAAAAGGAGAGAGAAGAGGAGAGACCACCATGGGAGATTGCTCCAGCGGGGTGTGCAAAATAGATATAGCGAAACAAGATATGGGGATTAAATGGCCATAGCGGGAAATGACTCTCCGCGAGCTCGGGAGATGGGAAAAGTGCAGAATTTAAATGACAGTAATTTAAACGGCCATTGCGGGAAGTGACTCGCCGCGGCCTCGAGAATATGAGAAGATATGAAAATAACACAGGATATAAATGATAGAAATTTAAACGGCCATTGCGGGAAGTGACTCGCCGCGGCCTTGAGAATATGAGAAGGTATGAAAATAACACAGGATATAAATGACAGAAATTTAAATGGCTATTGCGGGAAGTGACTCGCCGCGGCCTCGAGAATATGAGTAGATATGAAAATAACACAGGATATAAATGACAAAAATTTAAACGGCCATTGCGAGAAGTGACTCATCGCGGCCTCGAGAATATAGAGGATATGAGAATATAACAGGATATAAATGACAGAAATTTAAACGGCCATTGCGGGAAGTGACTCGCCGCGGCCTCGAGAATATGGATGTGATCGCCAGGGGCCAGAGACCCCAAAATAAGAAGAATGATCGCGCTTACCTCAAAAACGGGAAATGGCGGGTTGCTTCTTCCTCTCCCTTCGGTCGACCGATGGAGAGGGCTTTCCTTGGTTACCCTTGTAAAAGAGAAAACAGACAGATAACAAGTGAATCAGAAAAATGGCAGTGTAGTATTAGTCCCTTGTGATGAAGAATGATGAAATCGTGGCAGGACACACACATGGTTGGTGTTATTTTTAAACCCCTCTCGGACACGAGTAGGAGGAAAATGCTATGATGGATGGAAGATCATGTAAACGTGCATAAACGGATCTCTCTTATGAAGGGAGATGACAAATGACAGGATGATGCATGTGACAAAATGACAAAAGAGAAGGGGAGATAATGGCTTATTGAAGATGCTGATGGCGGGATCCGACGGAGCTTCAGCAGCGTAGGGACGATATGGAAGCAGAATGGATGGAGCTAGCCTTCCTCTCGCGAGCGTGGGCACCTGGGAAGTCGGCAGAACCTCCCCCTGCAAAAACCCACGGGTTAGAAATGGGATCCGGCAGAGTCTCTCCTTCCTCTGTCGGATCTGAAGCTCTCTCCCTTCGAGGGAGGGGGTCCTCTATTTATAGAGGGAAATTTGATTGGGGCGTCCAGGAGCTTGGACGCCTCAATGTTGAGGCGTCCAGGAGCCTGGACGCCTCAATACATATTTTTTATTTTTTTATTTTTTTTATTTTAATCTATTCATTGAGGCGTCCAAGATCTTGGACGCCTCAATGATGAGGCGTCCGGGACCCTGGACGCGCCCATCTTCGCCCACCGAATCGCCGCCGTCGAAAGCCGTCGATAGTGGAGAAAGCGCGTGGTTTCGGCGGGTAACCGTGACTCTCGAAGGGCGCGTCTAGTCGACAAGACGTCTTTATGATTGGATTTATTCGAAACGTCAAACTAAACGGCCTGAGCGGTGCCGCGTGCGCATTGCACGAGTCTCTGAAGAAGGCGTCTAGGCTCCTAGACGCCTCAAAGTGAGGCGTCTAAGCAGCTTGACACGTCAAAGACTTTTCACGAAAAAATTCAGAAAAATGTAAAAAAATTCATAAAAATAGGAAGTCACCAAAGTAATTAAAAATGTGAAGGCAATCTTGGGGTATCATGGTGTAATATGAGATTTACTCACGGTAATGTCAAGAACGGCGTGTCTATAGAAGCGGTCCCTCGATAGACCGTTTTTATCCCTTGGCATCGAATTTGCACTATTTCAAACTCTTTGTTATTTATCCTTTGATTTATCCATTTCATTGATCTGATAAATAGTAATTTATCCTCTAAATTTTGAAAATAACCTATTTTAAGCTTCTAGAATATGGGCCAAGTTTTGTGGGCTTGGATTTGGGTCATTTGGGCTTAATTAAAAGGGCCAGGTCCATCAATAGATGTAAGGCCTTAATATTTTGCTTTAACTAACTAAATTCATTTAAGAATCTACTTATTTCTAGAAAATCAAAAGAATTCTAGGAAAATTCATAAAATTTTTGGGATATTACACCCTCCCCCACTTAAGAGAATTTGGTCCCCAAATTCAATATATGGATTTTATGGAGAGTGTACTTACAGTTGAATAGCTCGGGAAATCTCCTGCGCATAGCTTCTTCCGTCTCCCATGTAGCATATTGATCTGATCCTTTGTTCCACCAAACTTTTACCATGGGAATGGTTTTATTTCGAAGCTAACATATCTCTCGATCAATAATTTTGTAAGGCTTTTGCTCGTACGTCAAATCTTTCTGAATCTCCAAATTATCATAAGAGATAATGTGGAATGGGTCATAGATATATTTCTTTAACATAGAGACATAGAATACATCATGAACTCATGTTTGCTGTGGAGGTAATGCTAGACGATACGCTACTTCTCCCACTCTTTCAAGAATTTCAAAAGGGCCAATGAATCTTGGCGTAAGCTCACCTTTAATACCAAATCCGTGAATACCACGACGACGGGAAACCTTGAGAAATACATGATCTCCCACCTGAAATTCCAGGTCTCGTCTTCGATTATCAGCATAAGACTTTTGTTTATCTTGGGCCATCTTGAGTCTCTCCCGTATCACTTTCACCTTGTCGGTTGTATCTCAGACAAGATCAGGGCCTAGAATTTGTCTTTCACCGACCTTGTCCCAGCATATAGGGGTACGGCAACTTCTTCCATATAATGCCTCAAATGGTGCCATTTGTATGCTAGCTTGATAGCTGTTGTTGTAGGCAAATTCCAAAAGAGGTAAATGGTCGTGCCAGCTTCCACCGAAGTCTATAACACATGCCCTTAGCATATCTTCCACCACCTGATTGGTCCTTTCGATTTGTCCATCAGTTTGTGGGTGAAACACAGTGCTAAAATTCAATCGGGTCCCCAACGAATATTGCAGCCCTTTCCAGAATTGTGAAGTAAATTGAGGGTCTCGATCAGAAATAATGGTGACATGGACACCATGTAATTTAACAATCTCCTTTATATATAAAGCAGCCAAGATATCCACAGACCATCGACTTTTAATAGGTAGAAAATGAGCCAATTTTGTTAGACGGTCTATGATCACCCATATCCCATCATGTCCACCTCTTGATTTAAGCAATCCCATGATAAAATCCATCCCTATACTCTACTATTTTCATTCCGAAATTTTCAAGGGATGTAGTTTTCCAGCATGCTTTTGATGTTCTGCCTTGATTTACTCACAAGTAAGGCAACGCGACACATAGTCTGCTATCTCTCTCTTCATATTGGGCCACCAATAATTTCTTTTAAGGTCTTGATACATCTTGGTAGCACCAAGGTGAACAGTATATTTAGATTTATGAGCTTCTTCTAAGATCATCTTCTTAGTATCGACATGATTCGGGATACAAATACGGCCTCTAAACAATAATCTTCCGTCATTTGTAATGAAGAAATCTGGTCATTGCTCCATATCAGCCTTAATCTCTAATAATACAGGGTCATTCTATTGTAACTTTACTAAATCTTCAATCAATGTTGGTTGTATTCTAATATTGGCTATAAAGTAATCTTCTGTCTTCAGATCGACATCTAAATTCAACTGAGTAAATTTAGAAATAAGCTTGGACATACCTTTCAGACTGGATAACTTCCCTATCGATTTCTTGCTGAGCGCATTGGCAGCAGCATTTGCCTTTCCAGGGTGGTATTGAATAGCAAAATCAAAGTCCTTGAGATGCTCCAGCCATCGTCTTTGCCTCATGTTCAACTCCTTTTAAGAAAAGAGATATTTCAGGCTCTTGTGATCTGAATATACAATAAATTTCTCTCCATAAAGGTAATGACGCCAAATCTTCAAAGCGAATACCACAGTAGCCAGCTCTAGGTCATGTATAGGATAATTTTCCTCATGTTTCTTTAATTATCTTGAAGCGTAGCAGATGACCTTGCCATTTTGCATGAGCATGCACCCTAGGCCAATGCCGGATGCATCAGTATAAACTTCAAATCCGCCACCTTCAATAGGCAAAGCCAGTACAGGTGCCGTGGTGAGATGCACCTTAAGAGCCAAGAAATTCTCTTCATATTTCTTTGTCCATTCGAAAGGATTTTCCTTCCTAATGAGTCTTGTTAAAGGAGCGGTGATTTTGGAATTTTTTTTGATAAACCTCCTATAGTAACCAGCTAGGCCAATGAAACTCTGAACTTCAGATACGGTGTTCGGTCGGCTCCAGTTCTTAACAGCTTCAACTTTAGAAGGATCTACTGTAATGCCTTCTTTAGAAATAATGTAGCCAAGAAAAGAAACCTCCTTAAGCCAAAATTCACATTTGTTCAACTTAGCATAGAATTGGTGTTCTCTTAAGGTTCGCAAAGCAACCCTTAGATGTTCCTCGTGTTCCTCCTTTGTTTTAGAATAGATAAGGATATCATCAATGAAAACGACCACAAATTGGTCAAGATAAGGCCAGAACACATTGTTCATTAGTTGCATGCATGCTACCGGGGCATTAGTTAACCCGAATGACATTACTGCGAATTCATAGTGCCCATATCTGCTTCGGAAAGCAGTCTTGTAAATGTCTTCCTCCTTGATCCTCAGTTGATGATAGCCCGACCTGAGGTCAATCTTGGAGAAGTACTCCGTGCCAAACAATTGATCAAATAGTTTATCGATACGCGGTAGTGGGTATTTGTTTTTGATGGTAAGTTGATTCAACTGCCGGTAGTCAATGCATAACATAAGGGAACCATCCTTCTTCTTGACAAATAAGACCAGCGCACCCCAAGGGGATGTGCTAGGTCGAATGAAACTTTTTTCTAGTAGCTCTTGAAGTTGCTTCTTTAATTCTTTCAACTCTGTGGGGGACATCCTATAAGGAGTTATTAACACAGGTGCTGCTCCCGGTGTGAGTTCAATGGTGAAGTCAACCTCCCTCTTGGGCGGTACACTTGATAATTCAGAAGGAAAAACATCAGGAAACTCCTTAACTACAGGGATTTCGTCTATCTGAATTACCTTAGACTCGGTAACTACTACAGAGGCAAGGAAAGCTTCATAACATTACGAAATGAGTTTGCAAGCGAGAAGAGAAGAGATGAGAGCAGGATGCTTCCTATATTTGATGCCAAGAAAGGAAAATCGCGGAAGACCTGGTTTTCGAAAAGAGATTATCCTACTTCGAAAATTTATATAGGCGTCGTGGTCTACAAGCCAATCTACACCTAGGATGGCATCATAGCCTTCCATATCAAGACATACTAGGTTTGCCGGAAGATTATGACATTCTACCATTACCTCACTATCGGGGTAGTAAGTTGTAAGGTTAGTTCCAGGACCTAAGGGTGTAGTAATAGCTAAGTCCGATGGTAAAGGAACTGATGAAACTGGCAAAGTCTTTGCAAAGGAACTAGAAATAAAGGAATGAGAAGCACCAGTATCAAATAACACGAATGTAGGATAGGAATAGATGTGAATGGTACCTTCCATCAACCCATCATCCTTGGGCGCTTCATCCTCATTTAGAACAGCGTTAAGACGAGCTTGTTACTTGCGTCCACCGCTGGAAGATTGATCCTTCATAAGGGGGCAATCCGACATGCGGTGCTCCTGGCTGCCACATCACAAACAAGCACCGAGATGCTTCCAGCACTCCTCGATCGAATGACCAAATTTCTCATAGAACGTGTAAGCTGCCATGACTTACTTTTCTTCATCCTTCACCTTTTTATTCTTGTGGTAGCTGCTACCACCCCCGTTTCGGGATCTCTTCTTACTATCACGGGATTTGTAAGGCTCCGTGATGCTGAACCTTTCCTTCTTCCTACGCCGATCAGACTTTCGGCTCGGCTCCTCCCCTTTGCCTTTGAGTTTATTGACCTTCTCCAAGGTCCGTTCACACAAATGTACCTGCTGGACCATGTCTGCATAGGCCCGAATATTTTGCCAGCCAAGTTGCTGAATGAAGATGGGTCGCAGCTCATCCATGAAGCGATTAGCTTTGAGAAGATCAGTGCTCACTAAATGCTGAGCGTAGGGTACTAGGCGAGAGAATTGTAATTCATATTCCACCACCGTCATCATGCCTTGCTGTAAGGAAGCGAAGTCCGCCACCTTCCTCTCCTTAACATGTTCGGAGAAATATTTTGCCCGGAAGAGTGTGAGAAATCCTTCCCAAGTGTGTGGTGCGTCTGCAGGTGGTGTTGGAATAGACTTCCACCATGTGCGTGCGTCCTTGTTAAGTTGGAACGTGGCAAGATGAACCTTCTCTTGGTCGGCACATTGCATGACCTTAAATATACGGTTCATTTCATCTAACCAGTTCTTCGCTTCATCTGGATTGGAAGAGCCAGGAAATCGTGGAGGATTTAAACTCCGGAAGTTGCGGTGCAGATCACCAGCCCCTGCCCTCACGTCGACTTGGGCCATAGTTTGCAAAGCCTGGATGAGTCCCGCAATGGTTTGTTGCATTCCATCCCAATCAACATGATGAGCCATTGTAAGAATGAGGTACCTGAGAAAAGTAATAAATTTGTAAACTCTAATGGAATTGGTGGCATTAATCTTAGAGATAATTTCTAAATAACTATCTTATCCCGGGTTCTACCCAATTCCTCTCTTGGTGTGGAATTTCTTTCCTTGTTTCATAGGCATGGGTCCTTAAATCTTGGACTTAACCTATGACATGACATCTTTCCTAGGAATAAGTGAGTCCTTAGACCTAGGCTCTGATACCACTTTAACTGTCACGCCCCGAGCTTTTAATACAGCGGAAGGAATTCCGGGAACGTGAACAGCCGACATGGTAAGCCTCTCGCAAGCAAGTAATCAGAGCGCAAGATAATCACATAAAAGTAATTGCACAAGTAATTTTCTCAAAACTCCAATTTCATTTCATAGCAATAATCAAAATTACACAAGACCATTAATGTTTGACAACCTTCTATCATACAACTCAGGAAATCAAAATTTACAATCTGACTCGACTAGACACTTGATAACTAGGGCTTCTCTCATTCCAATAGACCTTCAATCACTCTCGGATCCGCTACGTGCATAATCTGAATCCGATTCACTAGTAGTTCCTGAAAAGATGAGAAAATAGGTATGAGCACACTTGCCCAGTAGGTATCTTTGTATCAACATGAAGGTAATATTTAAGTGATTAATGCTTTAGCTCTAGAATTAAGGTAAAAATGAGAATGCGGTAAATCATACGTCATAAACCAAATAACCAAGAATATAGAGTCACGAGATATCTGAGCAAACAAACATAGTCGAGTATATGAACAAGCAAGATTTAATCATGTAGATATACATTTGGCCTTTCATGAACAAGAAAGTACGAGCATGTGTCGAGAAAGTACTTACACAACCTTGTAAAGGCTATGTACTAGAAAGTCATTAACAAGCATGCAATTTTCATAATGAGCCTCGTGGTTCTTCACTCGTCTATAAAAAATAAGTACTCCTGGCGCAATGCGACGCCAGTATTCATCGTACCCCTTGGTTTTCAGCACGTTTCCAGCGATCTGCCGTGGGGGCTAGTGTCGAGCCCTTGGACACAGTCCGTGCCCGCTCTTGCATCTTCAAGTTACAGATCAAGCTAACTCCACGAGATAACAATAATTCCAGCCAATAATTTTAATTTCAAATAACAGGTTTCATGATCAAGTAACCAAGGTATAGAACGCTTTGAAAAATGATATAAGATTCCAAAGAAGAATTAAAAGAACATTATGCCATGGCGGCATTCCGGCAACATAACGGTACATTAATTAAGTTCCATAATTTAACATTAACGTGTTACACATAGGTTTGGAATCCAGATAATCCTAAGAATAGAATTTAGATAACCCTTAGGTCAAACCTCAGGTTACAAACCTGACAGAAAGAAACGGTCATTTACTGGGCCATTTCAAGAAGAAAACGGTCACAACTAGGCCGCTTAATTGATAAAAATGGCCCAGTGAAGGCCGCATTCAAGCTGTGTCAACTAGAACAAAAGAAAGTCGACACTTAATGAATTCTGGATAATGACGGTCGCAAGAGGGCCATTTTATGAAACAAAACGGTCTGAGAAAGACCGCTAAATAACAGAGATGGTCTCATATAGGCCACAATTTACCAGAGTACAGAAAGTAAAACACCGATCATGTGAGTGCTTTCTAGATAATTTGGGCTTTTAAGGGTACAACCAGCTCGGCGTCCTAGAGGGAATCCCAGGCTCACGGAGTCTTACGGAGGCCTTGAAACGTGATCCCCTAGTCCAACAGAAGGAATATCCGACAGAGCGGTTCACAAGTCCAAGAAATGTGCCTATATGTGCAATGTGTATCTAATGGTCGCACACCGGAGTATACGTCATGTACTTAATAAAATGACTCAAGAGATGAGAGTGAAACGGTGAAACATACGGATAAAACACCATATGACTAAGTCCACAATATAGAAATCATTTAATTACAAAATTATAATATTTTGGTATGAAATTACCTAATAATGAAAAATAAGGTTCTAAGACATGCTCATGCTGAAACATGGTATTTAATAGGGAAAATAAAATATGGTTGCATGAGAAATAACATAATTACAATACCAAATTTGGGCTTGTGCTTGATTCATAGAACCAAAAACGGTCAGGGACTAGCCGCCCAAATGACAGAAACGGTCTTGCGATTGACCGCCCTTAAGGGGTGAAATAGCCATTCAATAAACCGTAATTATTCCTTGCGGTCCCTTTTTGGCCGCCTTCTGTCTTCGGACAGAAGCCTTTAAACAATAAACAAAAGACTAATCTATGTCATATTATGCATGGGAACGATGTAAAACATGTAGTAAAGCATGCTAGAAGAATATTGGGCCAAGAATATGCATAGGAGAATAAGATTTAAGTAAGAATTATATCTTGTTCATGTTGGATATTGTGTTTTGATGATGACAAACACTATGACTCATATGTATGATGTCATATGTGTTTTTATGATTCCATATGTGCTTATTGCATACAGTATGTGTCTTGTTACATATAGTGTTTGTTGTGTGCATACAATGCTCATATTGCTGTATAGATGAATTACATGAAATGAACTGCTGCACATGTGCATCTTAGTTCATATGTGGTTGTATGTATATATCTGTGCATATTCGTGCATGTCTGTGCATGTTTGTGGATGTCTCTATATAAGCATTGCATAGAGTCTTTTACAATTGTTCATATAAGTCAACGCATCACAGGTCAACCAAAAGTCAACGCAAAGTCAATACTGTGCACATAAAGTCAACGTGTCTGCATAAAGTTTGTGCACATGACATTTTACTGGATAACCTTTGTGCATGGCATTTGGCCGAACAGGTGGTGTGCATGATCTTCATACTGCATTGTGCTTATATAGAGTCAACGCCAGTTGCATCATGCATAACTAGGGTCGATGCTAGTTGTGTTTTTCACACAGCTAAGGTCGATGCTAGTTGTAGTTCATGCATAGCTAGGTCGGTGCTAGTTGTGTTCTTACACAGCCAAGGTCGCCGCAGAGTTCACTTCATGCATACATGAGCATTTCTATTCTTAAGGTCAATGCATGCTTCAGAAGTTCGTCCCTGAGTCGGTGTCAAGTTTTCATCAGGTCGGTGCATGCATCAGACATAGTTAACTAAGGTCCGTGCATATGCTCATGAGGTCGGTGCTAGCCTCCTGTGCATTGTCATAAGGTCGGTGTATCTTCTGCTCGCATATAATGCCCAAGCACATTTGCTTGCCAGGTCGGTGCACAATTACATGCTCACTTATAAGGTCGGTGTAAGTAGTGCCTCACGCACACTTGAGGTCGATGCTAGTTGATATTGTCTCATGCATTAGAGTCAGTGTTAGCTGTTGTGATCATGCATCAAGGTCTCTGTTAGTATGCAGTGTCATGCATCTAGGTCGATGTTAGTGTTTTGTGTCTCGCATCCTAGGGTCGACGTTAGCATGCATTATCCTGCATCCAGGTCGATGCTAGTTAGCCTTGCCTCGTACGTAAGGTCTATGCTAGCTGGCTTTGCTTCATGAATAAAGTATGTGCTACCTGACTTTGTCATCTGCATCAAGTCAGTGTTAGCTTGCATGGTCTGTGGCTAAGATCAGTGTCAGCAGACTAAAACATGTCTTAAAGCCAATGCATGCATTTTGTTCTCTTCCCTTTCATATTCACAACATGTTAATGTCTGAGCAATTCATTATTCATGTGCTCTGTGTATTACGAAGTCAATCTGTGTTTGGCTTATACGTACTTAAGCTTGCACAAGTTCACTTGTGCATCCATGAATATTTGTTAGAGCATTTGAATACTCTCTATGTGACTTTCTGAATTGATAGCCTTAATTACATCACAATTACATTCATAAACCATGAATCAATATGTCAGATTTATTAGTTTCTTTTAGTCTAATCCGATTGCCAGGTGCTTGACTAAGTGCCTCTTCTACTGCAGAGACTTAAGTACGAACCAGGTTTGAGTAACTTAAGTTCTGGAAGCGGCTAAATCAGAAACATGGTCGAACAGGTCAAGACCAATCATTGGCCCAGTCATGTGCAAATGATTAATTGGGGCACGTGATCCAAGGGATGCTACGTGGAAAGCTTGACAACCTACTTTGCCACGTGGATGCTTGATAAGTGTGTATTTTTACATTTTAATTAATGTCATATCACATTTTTATGAGCTTTAATATGCATCACTATGCATTTATCACACTTAATCACAATTTAGATCAAAATATTTACTTTGATGGAATTAAGTGATTTTAATAAATAAATTTACTTATTTTGCAGGAACAAAAAGGACGATGACAAGAACTCCACAAGTCCATTACGTAAATGGGCCAAAGCCCGTTAAAAAAAGAGAAAAAAAAGAAAACAAAAATATGTTCAAATGGGCCAATGGCCCATGGGCTTGTTTAAAATAAAAGAAAAAAAAGAAAGAAAAGAAAAGAAATAAAATGGCTTTCATATATATATATATATATATTCATATATATATATATATAATGCATGCATGCGGCTGGCGCAGGTCAACGCGCCAACACATGCAGCAAAACTTTGAAATGCTGAAGGTGGCTTCGGGCGGACGTGGAAGCGGCCAGCTTCGAACGCTCTCTCAGGCGGTCAGCGGCAGCAGGGGGGCTACACACGGGCGGACGCGTGGCCAAGAAGGCAAGTGGCCTTCTTCACAGCAAGGCGTCAGGCAGGAGCGGTTAGATCCACGCGGGAGAGGCGCATGGGTCAACACGGCACTGGCTTGGGCTTCAATACAGCGGGTGCACGGTCAACACACTGGGCGCAAAGAGGCTTTAGCGGATGGGAAGGCAACGCGTGGTAGAAGGCGGGCACGTGTGTTACGCGGGCGATCTCCAATGGCGGGCGAACGAGCGATGTTTCAGCGTTAGCGGCTTCACCGGTCTTCAGTCGGCTAGAGCGGGGGGCTCTTCACGCGGCAGGGAGGAAAGAGAGCACGTGGGCGGTGGAGAAGAAAGAGTAAAGAAGAGAAAGTGGGCTTTGATTTTCAATAAAAGTGGGAAGACATTTAAGAGGAGTTCACATGGAGGGAATAGTGTACTCGGGCCCTATAAAAGGAGGGCATGGGGCATGTGTTCCTTCTCCCTCTCTATTATGCATTCACGTAGATAGCTCTCCCCCTCTCTATTATGCACTCACGTAGCTTCTCTTCTCCCCCTCTCTTACGTAGATAGGAAACCTTTCCCTGTCATTTTTAGTGTTAGGATTAGACTCTCACTCTCTATCTTCCCATCTCTTGTCATTTATTTTATTGTAATTTATTTATTTTGTTGTAATTTTTATACATTTGTAAGTTAGTATTAATTCATGTTTAATTCTAATGGTGTTGTTATTTAAATTTTTTATTTAGCACAATCTCCCTCCATCTCTCTAATATATCTTCCTAAATTCTTTATCCTTCGTCCTCTAAACTTCTTCTAAAGACGGTCAAGAGAAGCGGTTCCGTTCCGGACGAGTGTACGTAGCCGTTCCCGACGACTCGTAAATCAAAGGCTCGAGGAGACGACACCGTTATCATACCACGGTCGCACCAACTATTGCAACTTCGTCTATTTTATTTCGCATTTAATTTCCTTATCTTTATTTCTAACTAGATTTATTTTATGTTCGTTTTAATTATGAAAACCAAAACAAACACTCATCTATTTTTGTCTAAAATAAAATCAAAGTTTTTAATCTCAACATATCTCTCCGTGGATTCAACCCGTGCTCACCAATGTATTACCGTTAATTTGGATTATATTGTGAGTTCGGTATTTATTTTTGATTGATTGTCGCAGGTTTTAACGATAAATATTTCGGCGACATCAATTTTTGGCGCCGTTACCGGGGAGGTTAGTATGAGTTGAAAATTTTATTTTTCTTTTGTATATATTTATAAAAAAAAGAAAAAAATTGATATTTCTCTTCCCTTTTTACATCTCCTTAAAAAATTAACAAAAAATCAAAAAAGCTTCCCTCTTGTGGTTTAATTTATTTTCTGTATTTTATAAATTTTTATATTTTGAAAATCTCAAAAAAAAAATGTGTTGACTACTTAGTTTCATTAATTAAAAAAATACTTAATCACAAAAATAAAATCTTCATTCCAAGATTAGAAACCACACATCATATTTTAGGTCATGCATCATACATGTTGCATTAATTTTATTCTATATTTGTATTTTAAAAAATAATTATTCATGCATTTGCATCTTAAACCCATTTTTTGAACATGTTTGTTGCATCTCATTCTTCAAAACACTTTAAGGACACTACCCCTAAATAAGATAAGGTGGGGATTTCATCACCCTTCCTTAGCCCACAAACCATATTTTCCTTCCATCTTTGCATGACCTAAGTCATAAATAAAATTCAGTAGACATTGGCCCTAGATTCACACTATAATTTTTATGTTATTTAGGTTTACCCTCTTGTGGAAACCGGTGCCTAAGGCAAGACGGTCGGATGGCAAACGCCTTAAGCGGGCTAGTTGTTATCTAATTAGGTCCCTACGAAAGTAGGGGGAGCCTCCCACTACCCTACCCCTTATCTGGCCGGTGAAAATATTGAGGGTGAACTTAAGTTGTACTTTAGTCATTTTGTGAAACCCCATTTATAGGTCTAAGTCGCATCTAGGTCGTCAGGTAATTTATGTGTTAACTTGTTTGTGTATGTAAAAATAAAAAAAAATAAAAAAAAATCCTCATCTTCTCTCTCTTCGTCTGAGTCAATGTTATTTTCAAAAAATTGTGGGTTTCTAATCTTAATATTACAAAAAAAACTAATCCAACATAATAAATAAATAAATAAAAACCAAAAAAGAATAAAACAAAAAAGGAGATCAATAAAGGGAAAATAAAATTAAAAAAAAGGAAAAAGGTAAATTAAATTTTTTTTGAAAATTTTAAAAAAAAGATTGAAAAAAAATCTTTTTGGATCCAACATATTTTTAATGGCCATCTATCTTGGAGGGAAACCCATGCCTATGAAGGAACATTTTTTTCCTTCTACTTATAAACCCTCAACATGTATTGAACTACCTGACATTCTTGTGGATCATTATGAGATTGTCCCTAGTCTCATCCAGATGCTCCCATTTTTTTATGGGAATCTCAATGAAAATCCTTATAGACATCTAGATGATTTTCTAGAAGTTTGCTCCCTGATCAAAATCCAGAATTTTAGTGATGATGCCCTTAAGTTGATTTTATTTCCATTCTCATTAAAAGAAAGGGCAAAATGTTGGTTAAGGAATTTTGGAAAGATCATCAGGACTTGGGAGGTTATGCAATTAGAATTTTTGAAAAAAAATTTATCCCATAATCCGGACCAACATTATGAGAAGGGCAATTATGGGATTTACTCAGCTTCCGGGAGAGCAAATTCATGAATCTTGAGAACGGCTGAAGGATTTATTATGTCAATGTCCACATCATGGGTTGTCCAAATGGCAAGTTTTATTTACATTTTACGAGGGGTTATCTGATTATGATAGGCAAATGGTGGACATATGTTACGGAGGGGCATTTATGAACAAAAGTGAAGATGAGGCTTATCATCTGTTTGACATTTTGAGTGAAAATTCGATGAATCATGCCTCACTCTCATCTCTTCACCAATCTGTAGGATCTTTCAAACAGGCTAAAAATCTAATCCCCACCTTCAAAGAAGCCTGTGAGTTTTGTGCCAGTCTCACTCACCATGTGAGTGAATGTCCTATTGTAGCCCGACTCCCACCAATCATCTAAGCTCAAGTCCAAAATACCCTAGGGTTCTCTCAGCTCAAGCGTGCTACATTCTCGGATGATTATAATCTTGGCTGGAGTACTCACCCAAATTTGCCTCGGATGGATCAAACAATTCACGCCCATTTGTCTAAACTTTCACCACAAGCAGCCTATGAGCGGCCCATGTCTAATCAACTTCAGCCCAACTCATCTCACCCAAATTTCAAAAGTAATATCCATCCTAGGGGTGATTCACCGGGTCACTACTTTGAACCTCAAATCGTATACTCTCAGTCTACTTACCAGCACCCTCCTTCAATATTCAATCAACCCCCTCAATACGTGAATGATGATGATGATGATGATCTGATACCTGTCATTTTGGCTCAAGATATCACTATTGGGAGTGAGGGGAAGTGCACTCGCAATACCATGATGGAGGAAGGGACGGAATTAGGGGGTGAAGTGAAGGATAAAAATGATCATATTAATATCATCACCCCATTCTATGAATGTTTTGAGATTGAGAATATCACTTTGAAGAATAGTGGCCCAAACAACTCAATTGAGGATATACATGAAGAAGAGGATTATTTTATAATCAATAATCTTGTTGATTTAATGAAAACAAATTCTGAATATCCTCCTCCCCTTGAAAAACATGATGATGGGGCCTTGTTGGAAAAGTTTACATTTCATTTACCCACCCCATTATTAGAAAATGTGATTGATAATCTTCAATTGAGTGATGAGTGTGATGAAGGGGTCTTATTTGAGAAATTCACATTTGATCTTACCCCTGAGCCCTTTATGTCTGAATCATTGGATCAACTAGATTCTGGGCTCCTGCTTCCTTCCAATATGATTCCTCTGACAGTACAGCCTCTCCAATATGACCTTCTAGGACCTGAGGGGGATATGCCAGCCACATTCACCTTTGATTTAACTTCCCCTCAGAAAAACCAGTTGATTAATGCCCGTACTACTCATGAGGCTGTTACTGAGAGAAAAGTGACTAAGAATGACAATCTTATTCCTAAGCCACCAGGGCCTGAACAAGTTACCATGGAGAAAGTCGTTACTAAAGGGTTAGTCAGGAGGGAAGATACAGGACAAGAGGATCACTGGGTAGATGTTGTGCAAAGGTTCCACCTCAATCTTGAAAGATTACTGGTCATTGATCCTTTCATGATCCCAAAAGATGAAAACTGGCTTACATATATAGTTAAAGTTACAATCAATAGCGTGCGAGCCCGGCATATTTCTAGCCCCGATACATACATGCCTACTCTTGTTTTCAAATGGCATAAGGGCTGGAATTTGAAGGAGGACAAGATCACTTGGTGGCTCATTCTGACTGCCACGCGTTGGTTAGTGAGCTACATTGCGTCTGGCTGAAGACGTAAAACTTAGCGCTTCTTGGGAGGTAACCCAAAGTTTTAGTAATTTCATGTGATAATAAATGACTTCTTGGGAGACAACCCAACTTTTTATTATATTTTTTTTATTTTACAAGAGTGAATAAGTTGGGGGGAGAGAGAGATGATTGCTTACTCTATTGTCCAGATTTTCAAAGCCATGTACCGCCTTTTATTCAAAAGTCGAGCCCGTCGCAGTTCACGTCCGCGAGGTTGTACTGTTCCTTCACACATTTTATGTCTACATTGTTCTATTAATCCATATTGTTCATGCCATTGAGGACAATGTCATTTAAGTTGGGGGGACGGAAATCATGCCATTGCACATGTTGCATTCATATACAACCTCATTTTTTTCAAAAAAAACATCAACAAAAAAATAAAACCCATTTTGAGTTTCATGATTTATGCTTCTATTGAAAGTAATTCTGGAATAGAAAAGACTGGGAGAAAAATGATGGAAAATTTATTTAATCTAGTCATGGAAAATTGATATAAGAATATCTTTAAAGTTCATGTGCACTTTAGAAAAATAAAAATCACCTTATACGCTAATGAAACAAGTAGGATAAGTCTTCTGCTATTTTGGATATGTTGCCTGATATTTACCACTTCTTGAAGATGAGATCTTTTATAAGTTTTCTGCTAAGTTATCTATCAAAATTAGTGCAAAAGCACAATTGAAAAAAAATAAATTGAGAAAAAGGCACTATGAAAAATACCCCAAATCTGAGTAACCGGGCCTACTTCACCTAAGATGTGTTGAGGTTCGCGTCAAAAGGAAAAGGGAACCTTGATCTCCGAAACCGGACCTGCTTCGAGGTTCACGTTAAACAGTGAAGGGTAGTTGTTGTGCTCGGACTATTTCCCCAGCCAAATACCCAGAGATAGGGGTTCGGGCATTTCCTCGAACACCTTCAAGGCATGGGCTACCCGGCCCCTCCGACAACCCAGTGGGCCCGACCGACGGCCCTAGCACGTTGGCCGAGGTGCACGACGATCATAGCAATCAATCGGGATCGCTCCCGATTCATAAGTCGCGGATTTCCTCCGCACTCTACTGTAGACACGCTATTCCTGACATTACCCTGAGAAAATCTCATATTACTATATAACACCCCGCAGTGACTTTCGCATTTTGAATCGCTTGAGTGCTTCCCATTCTTGAGTCTTCTTTCACCATTTGAGTGGGTAACGTAACGCTCCTTCGGCATCTGAAAACCGTCTCATTACGGAAATCATGCAGCATACGGACGGCATCGCCACCAATCAGACGTACCGGAAGATTCCAAAATCAGGAAGATGTCTGACGGTCAGCTGCCGATGGCGTTTCGGGGGGGGGGGGGGGGGGTCCGGCAAGTTTTCTTGAAGGCGTCTAGGTCCCTGGATGCCTCTATCAGTGAAAAATCAAAAAAATATATAAAATAAAAATAATAATTTAATGATGAAGGCGTCCAAGGACCTGGACGCCTCAGTCTTGAGGCGTCGAGGGGCCTGGACGCCCCCATACCCGCATCCGGACAATCTCAACACGCCGCTGGATTTGACGTTTCGGAAAAATCCAAACATATAAGGACGTCTTTCCAGCTAGACGCGCCAACTCGTGAGTCACGGGTACCCACCAAAATCACGCGCTTTACCCACTATCTACGGCTTTTGGCGGGGTTCCGGTGGGCGGAAGTGGGCGTGTCCGGGGTCCCGGACGCCTCAACTTTGAGGCGTCCAGTCTCCTGGATGTCTTCATTAAAATATAAAAAATTAAAAATTAAAAAAATATTTAATGTGTTTCTGGAGGCGTCCAGGGTCCTGGACGCCCCCATCTTGAGGCCTCCAGTCCCCTGGATGCCTCAAGTCATCTGCCCTCTATAAATAGAAGACCCCCTCCCTCGAAGGGAAGGGGCTTCAGATCCGACAGAGGAAGGAGAGACTCTGCCGGATCCCATTTCTAACCCGTGGTTCTTTTGTAGGGGGAGGTTCTGCCGGCTTCTCGGGTGCCCGTGCTCGCGAGAGGAAGGCTAGCTCCATCCGTTCTGCTTCCACGTCGTCCCCACGCTGCCGAAACTCCGCCGGATCCCACCATCGGCACATTCAATAAGCCAATTCTCTCCCCTTTTCTCCGTAGTTCTTTTGCATTCATCATCTCGCATTCTCCGCCTCCCTTCATAAGCGAGTCTTCTTTTATATACGTTTGCATAATTCCATTCATCATAGTATTTTCCTCCTACTCGTGTCCGAGAGGGGTTTAAAAACAACACCAACCAGGTGTGTGTCTTGTCACGATTTCATTATTCTTCATCAAGGGACTAATACTACACTGTCATCTTTTCTGATCCACCTGTTATTTGTCTGTTTCTTCTTTTGTAAGGTTAACCAAGGAAAGTCCTCTCCATCGGCCGGCCGAAGGGAGAGGAGGAAGCAACCCGCCGTCTCCCGCTTTTGAGGTAGGCGCGATCACTTTCTTCATTTTGGGGTCTCCGGCCTCTGGCGATCACATCATATTCTCGAGGCCGCGGAGAGTCGTTTCCTGTAATGGCCGTTTAAATTTCTGTCACTTATATTCTGCATTGTTCTTATATCTGTTATATTCTCAAGGCCGCGGCGAGTCATTTCCCGCAATGGCCGTTTAAATTTCTGTCTCTTATATTCTGTTCCTTATATCTGTTATATTCTCGAGGCCGCGGCGAGTCATTTCCCGCAACGACCGTTTGAATTTCTGTCATTAATATTCTGTGTTGTGGTTATATCTGCTCATATTCTCGAGGCCGCGGCGAGTCACTTCCCGCAATGACCGTTTAAACTCCTGTTGCTTGTATTC
Organism: Amorphophallus konjac; assembly: GCA_022559845.1. NCBI lineage: Eukaryota > Viridiplantae > Streptophyta > Magnoliopsida > Alismatales > Araceae > Amorphophallus > Amorphophallus konjac. The sequence goes on along the minus strand of CM040123.1, from coordinate 347,224,069 downwards.
TGTACTCTTCTCATATCTGCTCATATTCTCGAGGCCGCGGAGAGTCATTTCCCGCAATTGCCGTTTAAATTTCTGTCACTTTAATTCTACACTTTTCCCATCCCCCGAGGTCGCGGAGAGTCATTTCCCGCTATGACCGTTTAATCCTCATATCTTATTATATTGCACCTGTCCCGCACGCCCCGCCGGAGCAATCTCCCATGGTGGTCTCTCTTCTCTCTTCTCTCTTCTTTCTGTGCTGCAGCAAAACGAGCCCGCGCGCTCCGCTTCGCCTCCCCCGGCATATTCCGCGTGACGTCGCTCACAGATTGGCGATCACGGTGGGACGACTTTTGCTTTCCCTCGGTTACCCTTGCAAGTTCGGCACCGCCGTGTGCTCCTCCACCTTTGCGCCCTCACGTGCTCCAGTTGTGCTCACAGTAGCACTTTAAGTTCTTATCCCTCGTGCACCTCGTGCACTTCACCCCTAGTCCCTTGTGATTCATTGGGTGTTGATTATATCTTTGTTATCTCTGTTGTTTTCTTATGTTCTGTATATCTGTTAAGCACTTCATTGCATACATCCATCCTCCTTTTCTACCTTTTTTAATTTTTTTAAGGATCACCCTCTCTCGGTGAAGGAAGGACTCTCCGTTTGAGAATTCCTCTCAACGGACTAGGACCTCCTCCACTGTGACCTCCGTAAGTCCCCGACAGCGAAGGATTCCCTCATCGTTCACTGGACTGGTTGTACCATTGAAGTTCCCCAAAGCTAGTAACCCATTTGTGGTGAGACGAGTGACCCTAGCTAACACGGCGGTGAAACAAATTGGAATTAGGGTCCTTCCTATTTTGGGTGAACTTCAGAATTGGTTAAAAAAAAATCAAAAAGGAAAAGCAAAAAAATTGGATGTAAGGCATTCACTTGTGTGTTAATCTCTGCTAATTGTTTGCTGGTGTATGCTATTATGCTCTCGAAAAACATGATGGATGGCTGAATATAATTATAATTATTTCGAGGCCGACGCCTTCCGTTATGGGTCTCAAATGCGTGACCCAGGTCACGACTCTTATGGGGTCTATAACTCAAACTGGGACTATCAGCCTGACCCACAGGCCCATCCCATGGACGTTGGCCCGTCCTATAAGTCCTCATATGGAATACAGGCCACTGTTAGTGGAGCTTCCCCCTCCACTAGTGTTCCCTATGCCTGGGATTTCATGGCTTCTCATATCGACTCTCTCAGGTCTCAACTTGGAGCCTTACAGGCTGTTATTGAGAGGAAATTTCTTCCTCCTTCCCCTCCTCAAGCCAACCCCATTCACGCTTTCATGAATAATATTACCAAAATAGAGAAGGATTGGAAGGAGAGAAGAGATGAGTACGGCATCTGGGATATGAGTGAGCAAGATATTCTTCCAAGTCGTTACAATCAAGTGGACGCCGTCTGCACACCATCCATTCATCACACTAATCATACGGCTCTCCGCCTCCACATCCACATCTATATACATAAATTCCTCCATGCCAATATACGTCACCTCATCTCATCAACACGCCTCCACCACGTCATCCATTTGAACCTAATGATTTTGAAGAATTGCAAATGGCACATGATCACATCTGTGAATATTTTGAATATGCACCTACTTCGAGTTTTCTTTGTTCCTTCCCTCTTCCATCACCACCAGAATATCCCCCTACTCAGGATGAAGTCACTGTCCCTACCCATGCCAATGAAATCACATGGTGTTATGATGGTGGGTCCACACTCCAACAACCCGCGTCAACGCACCATGAATCACCCCCTACCCTAAACTCTTCACGTACCACCAAAATTTGACATTTCCTATGTACCAAGTCTCCTACCGTCACCCCTCTAACTACGCAAGTAACCCCCATACTGTCGACTTCTGTCGAACCTCCCATCAGCCCTTGTCCCCAACCTGGTAACCCTACATTGCCCCCACTTAAGGCCTCCACCATCCCTATAACCCCGAATCCAACCACGCATATTCCTTCACTCCACCCCTTACCCAGACCCATGACTAACTCTGAGCAGGGCCCATCGATTCTTGCACTCGAGCCAACCTCGTTTGCTCCCCAGCAAGAGGAGAAGCTCGTCGTGTTTCAACCCTCACTTACCCTTCCTACAACCCCTTTCATTGAACCTCCATTACCCATTGAGTCTGCCGCCTCCATATCACCTCCTTTTACTTCCTCTTAGAGTGGGTGTATTCTGACAAACACATGTACCGATGGTGATGCTCAAGAACCGGACAAGAAGGAGTCGGTTATGGCTATGCCTTTCAAAATCCAAGATTTCATCTGTCGAATGTCGATTCGAGTTCTTGTGCCGGGCACTTTTGAGAAGTCTGAATCTCCATCTGTATCAATGTCCATCACGAAGGACTCTCAGGAATTGATGCCGAGCCAATCGGGGGCCAAAATAATAGCGGTCACGTTACTCATGGGCCAACATGCTTTCAAGGCTCTTATTACCCCTTGTTCGGTCATAGTCCAAATGGCCAATCAAATGATGACACATTCCACTGTAGAGGAGATCATGAACTCTACGCTCAAGGGTGAGTCAGGGCAGTCCTAGTTGGAAGCCTTTGACACCTCATCCACACCCTACCAACCTCCATGTAAGAGAGGAACACCTACGCTACCAAGCATATTCATGAAGCATATTCCAACACCCTTGAGCACTGCCCCAAATAAGAAGCTCCTTATGCCGAACATCAAATTCCCAGTGATAGATACCATTTATTTATCAAGGGAGTTATTTCCAAAGGAGCCATTCCATGCCAAGATCCCTACTGCACAAGCAAAACTCTCAAATCTTTGCTATGATCATTATTTTCCAAGAGAGTTACCGTTTACTTTTGAACGTCCTAGGGGTCTTGTTAAAAATTCACCAAATGAGAGCCCATGGGCCCTGACCGCACTGATTGTACTAGTTGGTCAGAGAAGGACTAGGTCGTCTCTTCATTGGAGAGAGCATGCAAGGCCAAGAAGCCATGTTGAAGGTTGAGAGGCCGCACTATGAGAGAGTATCTACCAAGAAGAGAGAAAAGCATAAAGCGAAGCTTAAGGACAATAAATCCCTTGTTGAAGGAGCCCACATCTGTTCATCCACTTCCTATCCCAGTCCATCACTGCTCATGCTGCTATTCAACTTCTTTTTATGGGCAGTCCATTGGTTAAGGAGACGCCTTCCGTCATCTAAATCTAAGCCATCAAGCTCCTATGCTCTAGGGTCCCTGAACCCTCACATTCCTTGTTGTTCGGAGCTTCCGGACCCCTACATTCATCCCTGTCCGGAACCTCCGTATCCCTCCCTATTTAATTCCATGTCTTTATCCATCTCTCACCGCCATCCGGAACCTCCGGATTTCTTATCTTATTCTCCATCTCTCTCAGGGCATCGCGCCCTTCCTTCCCATATCCATCCGGAACCTCCGGGCCTCTCCTTCTTTCGATTTATCCTTTTGTTCTTCCAAGTCATCGTGTCCTTCGTTCTTTTCACCCCTTTGAATTGCCTTTTTACATACTTCCCAGGGCATCGTGTCCCGCATGATCTTCTTCCTCCGGAACCTCCGGATTCATTTCCCCATGATTCTCCTCCTTTACGTCCGGACCCTTCGGATCCCCCTCTCTCGATTCATCAATTTCTGATTCCTCCCGATCCCGCTCCCGGGTTCGACCCGGTTCCTTCCACATTAACTTCCTCGGGCACCTGCCCATTCTCACACTGTTTCCGAGGCTTTAGTCCTCACTATTTTCTTTGATTTCTTCTCATCCTGTAAATTCTTCTAGGTATCTTTCACCTAAATCTGGTTTTATCCCCACATTTAAAATAAACCGCCCTAGTTGGAGGATTGTTGTAGAGAGGCCTCACTGGTGTTCTCTTAAGATGTCTTGATGACAATGAGGTCTGGAAGTGCGTAGAGGAAGCACACTCAGGTGTGTGCGGTGGCCATGTAAATAGCTAAATGCTCACTAAGAAGATCGTTCGGCAAGGCTTTTACTAGCCCACTATGGAAGAGGATTGTGCCATCTATGTCCGTAGGTGTGTCAAGTGTCAGCTTCACGCCGACAAGATTCATTCACCATCTTCCTCACTTCATCCAATATCCTCCCCATGGCCTTTCTCCATGTGGGCGTTCGACATCATTAGTCCCTTAGGTGATCCAAACTCCATCACCAAGCAGAAATCCTTCATCCTCACCACGACGGAGTACTTCACCAAATGGGCCGAAGCCTACGCAGAAATCAAGGTGTCAACAGTCTGCAAGTTCATCATGAAGAACATCCTCACCAGGTTTGGCATCCCAAGCATAATCGTCACCGACAATGGGCCACAGTTCATTTCTCAGGATCTTCAGGACCTCTGCAAAAGGTACGCAATTGCATTGCATCATTCATCACCTTACTACCCACAAGGGAATGGCCAGGCAGAGGCCACTAATAAAACATTGATCAAAATCATAAAGAAAACCTGCGAGTCTAGTAAGTTCTCAGATTGGCCAGAGAAGCTTGTCGAAGCCCTATGGGCCTATCGCACTTCAATCCGTACTCCCACCGGACAAACTTCTTTTGCCCTTACTTATGGAATGGAGGCTGTAACCCCGTACGAAACTCTGGTCCCTTCTCTCAGGGTACAATTGGACAAGGATCTTCCCCTCGACGAACGTCACGAGTCACTCCTTGCCCAGTTGGAACTCTTAGACGAGAAGTGGCTGGCCGCTGCCGAGCATGCACGTGTTTATCAAAATAGACTTGCCCGTTTTTACCAAAAGAAGGTCGTTGAGAGAAAATTCAAAATCGGTGAGATGGTTGTCAAAAGAATTTTTGTCAAACCCGGAAGGCCGCGTTCTAAGCTCCAACCCAATTGGGAAGGACCGTTTGTGATTCAAGCCGTGTACCCCGGCAACGCCTACAAGCTAGTCGATGCCGAAGGGACCGAGTTATCCCACCCTTGGAACGGGCTTTATCTTAAGAAATACTACCCTTAGATAGCCGTAACAACTGGCATGGTACGAGGACCAGCGAGCTAGAATTCACTCTTCGATCTTTGCAGTCTAGCTCAGGGTTAACCCCCGCTCACTCCCATACCCCGCTTTTGGGGTCGAATGGAACGGAACTCGAGGGGAGCCTCGAAAAAAGAAAAAAATGAAAAAAGGAAAAAAGAAGAAAAAAAAGAAGAAAAGAGAAAAGAGAAAAAAAGAGAAAAAAAGAACTGATGCCTGGTGTCTATCATGCGGTCAGGTCTTTGCATCTATCCTTCATATTAAGATAGGACCCATTGAGGTCGGTAGGTCTCGGGTCTTGGTCTGCCAGAACCATAGAGACTCATGTCCGGTAATGTTGGATTATGCCCATTAAAAGAAGGCAACGCACACACGCAACCGTTTTATCTAGAAAATTGGTAGTTTTGCTCATCATGGGGCTGTGCTCAAAGGTCTCCAAGAAAGTCGTAATATTTATTCTCTCCTTTCTCGACCCAATGAGACAGTCGGCGCCCTTAAAACGCTGAGCATAAAGGAACCGAAACGCAATACCCCGAAGGCGAGAGTAGGATTCATCTCCTCGAACCCGAGTCAGAGCACGAGAAGAGGGCAGTGTCCCCGCAGACATACAAAAGGGATTCCTACATATCAAATTCTCATACCTCCCTCAAGAAAAGGGGAAAGAGAAAAATCAAAGTCAAAAGCCTGATCGTGACCGTGCCTGATTTCGACAAACGAAACCCCCCAAACAAAGGAAATTCTACAAAGGGGCAACATAAGTCTGTTCGAGGATTGGTCCGAAGTCGCTCAAAAGGGAAAGGTCGAGTAGGTCCCGGTTAGCTCGTCGGGTTAACGGTTTTGCCGGTCCTCTCGGAAGGTTTACCCCACCTTACTCTTCTTTCTCCCCTCAAAGATGAAAGCTCAATGGAATGCCCGAGAGGCGCGCCCCACTAAGGCAAACGACCCCATTTTTTGCAAAACACACATATTTGTCTACTTCGAAGAGCAAAAGTCGTCACTGCGAAGGAGTCTCGGTGTTTCTGGCCAGTCAAGACCTCTATCTACCACTTTGATGACTTCTTACTTCAACCTCGGGCTTAGGTCAATGCAAGCGCGTCACCAATAGGTGTGACGGCGTCTGATTCCGGGTCAGCGTCGCGCGGTTGACCGTTAGGGTTCCAAGGTGTTCCATCATATACCATCTAGAGTTGTGAGGAAATAGACCCGGGTCGGGCAAATCCTTTACCTCGAACACTTCTTCGGTGTATCCTTGCGGTCGGAAGCAACTGGGAGCTTAAGCATGGCATGACGGTTTTGTCATCAGGTTAAGTCTTAACCGACAGGATTATCATTTGAGAAGTCTAGGGGCCCAAATCAATCTAGATGTGCACGTAGGATACTTGGGAGGTTAGTAAGAAACCCTGTCTTCATAAGAGTCAGGTGCCATAAGACTGGTCGCTAGCCATTAATCACAAAAAAAAAGAATTTGAAGTGGCCCTCGGAAGATGCCGTCGGGTGAGTCCCAAAGCGGGAATCCTCTTGGAGCATGTTAACCCCGCATTACGCTACTTAAGAACGATTTAAGCACCTCTGGTCCAAGCACCATGCCGATTGTAATAACAAGTGTCTTTCAATAAAAAATAAAAAAAATTAAAAAAAACAACAAAAAAAAGTTGTCAAAAAAAAGCATAAACAAACAACATAAAAAATACATCAGTGTGATCTCATTTGTGTGCTACGTTTTTACATTCTGTTCACATTTGCGTGCCCGTGGTTGCATTCATCATCTTTGCTCCTGCCTTAATTAATAAAGGCGTGGCCCCTTGACTCATTATCAAGACTAGTCTCAAAACAATCACCCACTCTTGAGCAAGGGGCCAAGTCAGAACGGAAAAATTGACTTGTTTCATTGAGTAATGTGTACAGGATTGAAAAGCAGAAATGAAGGCAGAAGACATGAAACTGAACATTCCTTCCTTTACTTCCTTCTAGAAATTGTACATTAAGTCTCGTCCCCTCTCTCAGTGTTACCCCTTTCTCCACTCTCCAGGCGAAGAACCCTGGAGGGTGTTGCTAAACCATGCGAGGCGGTGCCTCTGCTGCTCTGTACCCCTCTTCCCGTCTCTGCTCCCCGTCGATCGACAGGGGCAGCAAAGAAGCTACTAACACGAAAGTCACGCTCTTGTGCTCTACGGTAGCGCTCTTCACCATCTCTCAGCCATTATTCAGCAAGAATGAGGCTGGTTCGGAGTTCAAATAGTTGGGCCTCCATGGCCCTACGCTCCTCCCTCTCGGCCAATCTATCGGTTCTCCGTCTTTCGGTGTCTCTTTCCCTTTCCGCGCATTCTCTCTCTCTCGGTCCTCCCTCTCCAGCTGAAGGGTGATCCTCAGCTTCACGGCATCCCGAGAAGAGCCATCGTCTGGACGATGCCGTAACTCTTCCTCTAGTTCCGCTATTCTGGCTTCCCCCTGCGCGGTGCAGGCAAGTGCATCTTGCATCTCTTTCGTTTGCCATAACCATCATTTTAGATATGTGGAGGCACGAATAAGTGAAATTCAATGACCAGACTCTCACCTGGGCGGAGAGCATGCCTTCTGCCTCCGCGGCTCGCTGCGTAGTATGAGCAAGCTGCTCATGAAGCAAATCAAGTTCAGAAGTGGGGATCCACAAACTGGAAGAGACACCATCCGCCCCCATTGCTGAGGAAGCTGCATCAAGCTGGGCGCGCTGCAACACACATGAGGTGACACTGAAGACCTAACGCCAGGAATCTTGATCTATGATCGTGTGTATGAAGGCTTACCGAAGAACTCAAGGCGGCGCGAGTATCATGTAACTGTCGCTCCGTGCCTATCAGGCGAGCTTGCAGGTTCGCTATCATAGTGTCGCGAACATCCTGTGGCCAGGACATAGGTTAACATAATAAAAAAAACATAACATAAAAAAAACAAAAAAAATGTTGTTCACCTCCACGGTCCCTTCAGGATGGAGTCGCTCTGCATACATCGCCTTATAGAGGTGCATATAATCCTTGTTGTCTTGAGCATGTGACTCCACGGGAGTGCCACCCCGTCGCCAGTCCTCGTATTGCTCAGGGAACCACAATCTCCAATCAACGGAGGTCGCCGGCCCACGCGTCTTCCTCCCGACACGCGGTGTTGTAGTCATGTCCACCCATTCTTGAGCAAGCCCTAAGGTCCTCATGGCCAATCTTAGCCGAAGTGGCTCGATTTCATTCACGTAGTGCATCCAAAGGTCGCGCCCGAATCGGGTGCGGCTCGTTATGACCCAAGGCTGATCGGCGTCAGTCATACCCGCATAAGGCCTCCAGACCACCTAGGTTAGGTCACACACATCTTCTTAATATAAAAATAAAAAAAAGGGGGGGGGGGGGAGAAAAAGGTGATGATGAACTGATAACCACCATTGCTGCAGGGAACTCTTGCAACTCGCGTCTCATCACCATCAGCTGGTAGGACATAGGGGCCCGGCTCATGATGGGCTGCCACCGCCTCGCCAATGGCACCGCCATTGGGCGCCAATGATGGGCCTTTCCCATTGGAAGATAATAATAGCTCCACAACTGCCTTGTCATGTGTTATGAACATCATCAAAAAAGGAGATATAGTTGAAATTAAGAGAGAAGCCGGGTACCTGGAGGAATGGCGTGAAGCCACTCACTGTTATCTCTCGATCCGCCCTTTCAGACAAGCCCGCGAATAGATGTGCTAGCATGGCTGCTCCCCAGGCGTATCGTCCCACTTTCTCAGGGTCTACCAGGAATTCTAAGAAGCGGCAATGAATGTTGTCTCCTTTCGAGCCTAGCAACAATTTCCCCAACAGGAAGAAGAGGAATCTCCTCAAATCCATGTTGGCCCTCTCCCAATTGCTTGCATCTACGCAGTAGACGGCGCGGCATCCTCTTTCAGTTCTCTCCATAAAGTCTTCCGAGGACTCGTCATCACGAGGACGAACATCAGTAAGCCCCAGCGTCTCCATGATAGGCGTCTTGGCTATGGACCTGTTCTTGCGATCATCTAGGTCCACCACTAGTAACCTCTGGGCAGCCTCTCTATAGTCGGAGTACGTGATATCGGTCAGTGCCTCGCCATCCACTTTCAGGCCTATAATTCAGATCATATCTTCCAGGCTGGGCACCATGTGCCCCCAAGGCATCAAGAAGGCACGGCTCATTGGATCCCACCTTTCACACAATGCTTGGACGAGAGAGAGGTCGAGCCTGATTGGCTCGATCAGAAGAATGACTCCAAGCCCCATCACGTCTAGCCTGGCCTTCTGAAAATCTTGGAGACCCCGATATGCGGACACTACCAACTCCCATGGAATGTGTGATTTCATCACACCCTGCGCATACACAAGGAGGGGTTTTGTTAGAAGGGAGGAAGAAAGACTGGAAGAAGAGACGAGCAAGCTCAGATTACAAGTTGCGATTGAGTCCTTTCATTGAGGTGCCCTTCAAGCTCCAAGAGTCTCTGAGAGCTACTACCACTGGACATGCTTCTCTTTGAAGAGTGGGAAGATTCGGCCTCCATCCCAAGTCTTAGAACTCTTAGCTCTTCCGTGCTGTGGAAGCCCCTACTCTTCAAGATGGCTTTCGATGTCCCTGGGAGAACAAAGAAGGGAGGTATTTATGGGAATGGGAGAAGTACGAGCCATAACCCCCCTCATGCTAGGGCACCTTTCTTGCGGTCCCATGTGTCACTTCGTCGCGCTCACAGGGAAGCTGATTGAGTGGTGCGACACGACGACTCAGAAATGACCCCCCAAGTCCGAATGGATGCAATAGAGAATAGGCGAAGGACCGTTGTTGTTGACGTCGATGGCAGATTCTCGTGGAAAAGGGGGCATGGCAAAGCACGAGTCTCTATTTCGCGGCTAGGCCTTGTCGAGCGCATCACATAGAAACGGTAAAAGAGAATAAGCGTAGGAAGGAAGGAACGCGCAAGAGGACAAATGAGCAACAAGGACACAAATCACTCCATTCATAGGTCTACATAAGCTGTCATGAACACTACAGTCATGAACATCACAAAAGGAAAGGTGGGACCACCAACCCGCTAATTCTTCCCATCACACTCACGCTCATCCCTCTAGGCGTCCCTCTGCTCCCCCCTGAGGTGAGGGTCCCTCAGGGGCCTTCTGGAGCCCTGTGCAACCCGTTCCACCAGCCATCCCGGCTGCTACTGCTTGATGAGAATGCTGAAACACAAGAGCAAACGACAGTCAGAGGCTAAGCATCGGAAAATCCAGGTCAAAAAAATGCATAATACATTGCATAGACTCACCAGGATCTCCAACTCCTTCCGGATGGCCACCAACTGCTGCCTGGCGTCCGCCAACTGGGCCCGCAGGTCGGCAATAATGTTATCACGAGCATCCTTCATTTATGCACATAAGTTAGTGTCACATGCATATGCATATAGAGAAGGAAAAATCTTCATCTCACACTTACCCCTGTCGCCCCACCAAGGTGTAGCCGCTCCGCGTACGTGGCCCGGTACCGTCGCAGGTAGTCGGTGCTGTCCTGTACGTGGGACACCACCGGGACGCCACCCTGCTGCCAATCTAGGTACTGAGAAGGGAAGCGCGTACGCCAGTCGACGATCTTCGCCTTGCCTCGGGTCTTCCGCCCGACATGGCTCGGCTCGTCCACGTCAACCCACTCCTGGGCTAGCCCCAATGTCCTCATGACCAGCCTAAGCTGTAGCGGCTCGATCTCGTTCAGGCAATGGACCCACACGTCCCGCCCGAAACGAGGACGGCCCGCTACGACCCAAGGCTAGCCAGCATCGGCCATGCCCAAGTAGGGCCTCCACACCATCTGCATTGCCATACATGCATCATATTAGTTGCCATTTTACTCAATTGAGTCACATGCATAAAAATAAAAAAATCATACGCATCATACCATAGCCTTAGGGTACTCGGTCAGCTCACGTCGAAGCGACGCCAGCTGGTAGCCGTGCGGTGCCGCAACCATGACCGGCTTCCACCGCCGCGCCAGGGGCACGGCTCTCCTGTTCCACTGCCTGGCTCTTCCCATCGGGAAGTAGTAGTAGCTCCACACCTGCATCCATTATACATTATTAGTACAAGTAATTGCATATTTTGTAACTACGGTAAAATGCATTAATAAAATGTTTACCTGGAGAAAAGGTGCGAAGCCACTAACTATCGTCTCCCTCTCTATACTCTGAGAGAGATCGACGATCAAGTGGGCGAGTAGGGCTGCTCCCCACGCGTAGTCCCCCACTCAGTCCAGGTCCGCTAGGATCCCGAGGAAGCGGCAATGGATGACGTCCCCAGCAGAAGGAGGCCCAGTAAGAAGAAGAGGAACCTCCGGAGGTCCAGGTCCGCCAGCTCTCGCTCGCTCGGGTCCTGAGTAAAAGCCGCCCGAGCATTTCCCTCCAGACGCGCTAGGAACTCTGCTCCGCTCTCACTAACCCGCTGCCGTGGGTCCTCGAATCAGAGCGCCTCCATGATATCCACTCGTCCCACCACCCTGCTGTCTCTACTGGTCACGCTCGTCTCTAGCCACAGCAGGTCCAGGGCGCTCTCTCTGTAGTCGGGGTAGGTGACCCCGCTGATCGCCTCTCCGTCCACTCGTAGCACGGTGATCCGAGCTACGTCCTCCAGTGTCGGCACCATATGCCCCCAGGGCATCAGGAGCGCGCGACTCGACGTGTGCCACCGCTCCCTCAGTGCCTGGATAAGGGGAAGGTCAAGCCGGAAGGGCTCAATCCTCAGGAACGCCCCGAATCCCATGGCGTCCACCCGCGCCCTCTAGAAGTCCGATAGCCCCTGGTACGCTGCTACCACTAGAGACCAACTGATTCGGCTCTTCATCACGCCCTGCACACCACAAAACACAAAAAGAAGGAACACATCAGAGTCATGAATAATAAACAACACATTGAACATAATATTTTATTTAGTTATTTTTTATTTATTTTCAAAAAAAAATTTAAAGGCGTCCAACTTCTTGGACGCCTTCTTCTTATTTATTATTTTCTAAAAAAACCCTTTTTTCACCCTTTTCAAAATATAATAAAATAAATTTTATTTTTTGAAGGCGTCTGAGCAATTGGACGCCTCTTTATTTTTAATATATATATGATATATATATATATATATATAATTATTGGAGGCGTCCAACTGCCTAGACGCCTCCATCTATTTTCTTTTAATTAATCACATAAATAACCTAAAAATAATAATAAATAAAACAAAATAAAAAATGGGCTTGGAGGCATCCAGGTTCCTGGACGCCTCCTCCTCTCACACATGCCTCTCTTCTAAACACCATCTCTCGCCCCATTTTACGCTTAAAATCACACAATAATGTAACAAAGTGGAATTTTAAGGGGCTTACCAGGTCGTGCTCATCCTCTCCTGCATCCTCGGGCCCCTCCAAGGCCAAAGGAACCTCCTCCTCCTCCACGGCGGCCGCCTCTGCCTGATCCCGCGTTCTCCGCGGACGACGGGCGAGCCGCTTCCGCTTCTCACCTCCCTGACTCGCTTCACCGTGCTCCATAGGCTCAGATTAAGGACAGGAAGGTCAAAGAATGTGAGATGAGCCAGAGAGGAGAGAGGAAGAGAGTGAGATTGTGAGAGGCCGCGTGGGCGGCCTCTCTTATATTTGAAATCCCCATTTTTGGACGCGTCCAGGCGCCTGGACGCGTCCATAAAAAAAAATTTAATAAAAAAATAATAATAATAAAAGCGTCCATGAGGTTGGACGCGTTTAAAAATTAATTAATTAATAAAAAATATACAAAAAAAAGGGCAGAGGAAAATGATTAAATAAAAACATTTTTTTTTAATTATGTAAAAGCGTCCAGCAATGTGGACGCGTTTAAAAAAAAGAAAAATAAATAAATAATAATATATTAATAATAAAGCATCCACTTATTTGGACGCATCAAAAGAGAAAAAAAATGAAAAATAGATAAAATAATAAAAAAAGAAAAAGATAAAAATCCAAACTTTGCACATTCCCAAATTCCGGATTTTATTCCATTAGAAAGCAGAGTTAGCTACATTAGGGGCTTAGGCACTTTAGGCCTTAACTTCCCCAGTTCAGTTACATAAGCCCTCCACAGCTCGCATTCTTCCTTCACATGCGCTAATGCCTTTCCCGCAACACTTGTCTTCCAGGGTGCTTTGATGGCCTTCGCTTCCTTCGCATCCGCTTTCGTGCCCAACTCCCTCTTCTTCAAAGGAACGATGCCGGTTAACGGTGGGAACGAGTGGCGTGGAATGCCGATTTGGATGCAGCACCGATGCACATTATAAAGAACAAACTCCGTCGCACCAATCAATTGGAGTTCAGCTCTGGGAGAAGACCTCGTGAGGAGTTCGCGTGAGAGTAGGCATGCCGGTGCACAAGTGAAAAAGCTTTGCGTCATGGTTATGAAGTGAGACCGCCAGTCTTCACGTTTCCTCTGCCACGGAACACGGTTCGCTATGGTACCACCGAAGCCTAACACATCGGCTATGTGATGAAGGGGACTTTGTTGGAAGAGCTTCGAAGCAGTTGGCATCCCCTCGCGGTGGTCAAATTTGAAGTGCAAATCAATCTAGCAATTCAGAAGAAGTGCGTAACTGAAAGGAGGCTTACCCATGCTGGAGGTAGTAAGACCACTATAAAGGTAGGCAAGGACGGCAGGTCCCACCCTCTTTCCACTCCAAATCCCGTAGATGGCACTCAATTGGTCCTCCTCCACTATGTTGTCGGTATAAGGGAATAAGAGAGCACCCGCCAAACAGATGGTAAACCCTTTCATGATTCCTTCCAAGTGATCATCGTCTGGTGACCCTCTCAGGGCGTCCATGACCCATTCCACGAGCTTTTGCAGATCAATTCCCTTTTGAGTCTGGACCTTCCTCGCAGCACCAGGCGGCATGAAGCTTCCAAGGACACTCTCGGAAGTCACCCTTGTGAGCATTCGCATGACCTTTATCCTCCCGTCACTCTTGAATTTCTTCAGCCCGAGCAGAAGTTCCACCTCCTCGAGAAGGATGGTCGCCTCGAAGGTAGGGAAGATGAAAGTGTGGGTCTGGGGATGCCAGATCTCCACCAATGCGCCCATAGCCGCCCAGTCCATGCGAGTCCTCTCGTAATGCTTGGCGTGAATAAGGAGCCCTTGTAGATGCCACTTCGTGATTATGGCCCTCATGCCAATGGAGAGGTTGGAAGTGAGTTTCGAAAGCCACGGCAGCTTGGAAAATTTCCTCGGGCCTGGGAAAAGAGGGTATGGCTGGAAGAGAAAAAGAAAACAAGGAAGGAAAAGAAGTGAAAAGAGAGTTCGCATGAAGAATTTGAAATAAATCAACTTACCATATGTGACTGGATCATCTCACTCAGATGACCTTCGAGGTCGGAAAGTCACCTGATCTCGCTGCTAGGCCTGCTCCTCTTCATAAGGTGGGAAGACTCGCCTTCCATCCTGAAACCCTTAGATTTCTTCTCCTCCTCCCCTTAAGGCTTCTAAGCCCCCTCCTTGGTGCATTTGTCTGAACTAGCCTAAAGGGAGCATTTATAGGAAAGGAGAGGCGCTAAAAGCCGAAATGCATCACATCAGTGGTCAATCGTCGGCGTTTTATCTGGATCTCCCTTGTACTGTGGTGCGATTCTGTTGCTTTCTGATGTTATTAATCTGTGCAGGTTTTACTAACGGACGCCACTGTCCCACCTTGTGTACCACCGTTCGGTAACTGGTCCCACCATGTCATGCATCATATTATATGATATTTACGCTATTAGAACATGTCAAGGACCTTGCGACCCGAACGAATCTGGGATTTGAGTTCCCCTTCAAAAAAAACAGTGATGATTTCAGAAGAATTTGGGCTGTACAGATAGGCCGTTAATTTGTGGTAGCGTGGGGAAGATGGTTCCATTCAGTGAGTTGATGCGCGGATAAACGAGCCCCAGCTCAGTGTTAGCTCACCGAATCGGTATCCTGACCCATTCTTAACGAATTAATAATATTATCCTTGGCTATTTTCTATTTTAATTTATTTTACATTTTCTTTAAAACCCAGCATGCATTCATATAGGACTTTGATTTTATTGCGGAAGATCATTCAAAGTGATTCAATTGTGACAACCACTGTGCTTCAATTCTTACAAATATGAGATATTCCACTCCGAATAAAACACGGAGTTTCCTTGAGACGGCCCTACGCTGCTCTTCCAAAAGAGACCCTTGTTTAGACTGACCCTCAGATATTCCTTTGCTTTTACGCTATTTGACCCACCTTGGCCGCAGCACATCCACATTGGCTGGTAACCGCTCCCCAAAGGTGAAACCTCCAGGTTTACGACCCAGGTACTTCCACACTGAGAAGTTTGTCTCCTTTTATTTCGTGCCTGAGCGCACATCTCCCCCTCCCTTGTTTGATCTCCGTCTAAGCAATCATCAAAATTTGAAGACCTTCTTCAAGGCCACCTCATTGAAAATCCGGGAAAGATTCCAAACAGTAATGTCAAAAGCGTGTCCCATCGCACCTTGGCATCAACTTTTCAGTCCATTCCCACTCCATACCATTCCATTACGTGTCACTCCCTTGCAAAGCAGACGTCAAGGTGGGGCAGCTGTAGACACGCTATTCCTGACATCACCCTGAGAAAATCTCATATTACTATATAACACCCCGCAGTGGCTTTCGCATTTTGAATCGCTTGAGTGCTTCCCATTCTTGAGTCTTCTTTCGCCTTTTGAGTGGGTAACGTAACGCTCCTTCGGCATCCAAAAACCGTCTCATTACGGAAATCATGTAGCATACAGACGACATCGCCACCAATCGGACGTACCGGAAGATTCCAAAATCAGGAAGATGTCTGACGGTCAGCTGCGGACGACGTTTCAGGGGGGGGGGGTCCGGCAAGTTTTCTTGGAGGCGTCCAGGTCCTTGGACGCCTCCATCAGTGAAAAATCAAAAAAATATATACAAAATAAAAATAATAATTTAATGATGGAGGCGTCCAAGGACCTACACGCCTCAGTCTTGAGGCGTCCAGGGGCCTAGACGCCCCTATACCCGCATCCGGATAATCTCGGCACGCCGCTTGATTTGACATTTCAGAAAAATCCAAAAATATAAGGACGTCTTTCCAGCTAGACGCGCCCACTCGTGAGTCATGGGTACCCACCAAAACCACGCGCTTTACCCACTGTCTATGGCTTTCGACAGGGTTCCAGTTGGCGGAAGTGGGCGCGTCCGGGGTCCCGGACGCCACAACTTTGAGGCGTCCAGTCTCCTGGACGCCTTCATTAAAATATAAAAAATAAAAAATTAAAAAATATTTAATGTTTTTCTGGAGGTGTCCAGGGTCCTGGACGCCCCCATCTTGAGGCGTCCAGTCCCCTGGTGTGGACACACTTTTCGACACGCTGGCGGTCGTTCGCTTTTTCATTTCATTTGGTGCGTAGTTTATTAGTTTATTAAGTGCGTGGGCGTGCCAGTCACCGAGGTGACAATTTAGTCGGGCTCCGAAGAGCCCATGGTGCGCTCGATCTGACTTCGTCGGACGATTGTGTGGTTAGTGTCGGGGCCAAAATCTGTCGCGCCATAAAGGGCACGACGTCATTTACATCCCCCATACGAGGGAACACCCTTGATTAATCGCCGAGATTCAGGGCCTCATGGCCAGAAAATTAATTGCATGGAAAGGCCTATTAGGGAGCATTGAAATCCCCGTACGAGGGTGAGAAGAAAGCATTCGCGGTCATGTCGGTCATGTGATGACCATTTAATATTCGGACGAATGTCCGGCTCGGGAAAAGTGCGATCGTCGCGGGAAAATCGGAGCATATGTATGCCAGGAAATCGGAGCATTTGTTTATTTCATATGTATATTCAGATTTATTTATTCATCATAGTTTTTATTAATTTTATTATTATTATTATTATTATTATTATTATTATTATTATTATTATTATTATTATTATTATTATTCTGGAGAGAGAGTGGGCCGCTGGAGGGCCAAACGGGGGCTGAAGGAGCGTGCCGCTGAAGGTAGAAGGGTGCACCGCTGAGGGGGGCTGAGGGAGTGCGCCGCTGAAGGTTCGCGGGAGGTGTACCGGGGAAGGGCTTGGCCAAGGGTGCCGCCGAAGGGGTAGGTGTGGTGGCTATGGGAGGCGTACCGGTGAAGGAGCCTTAGGTGTGCCGGCGAAGGGCCTGGCCGAGCGTGCCGGCAAAGGGTTGCACAAGGGAGGGCGTGCCGGCGAAGGGGTCACGGGAGCGTGCCGTCGAAGGAGCTTGAGGGCGTACCGCCGAAGGGTTGGAGCAGGCGTGCCGCTGAGCGCAGGGGGAGCGTGTCGGCGAAAGGCCAAACGAGGCGTGCCGGGGGAAGCCGGGCTGGGGCGTGCCGGCGAAGGGCACTGTAGGGTGTACCGGCGAAGGGCGTGCCGGCCAAGGGTGGCCAGAGGGGCGTACCAGCGAAGGGCATGGGGAGTCCACTCCTCCTCCATTTCTTTTAAGGCTTTTCTTTTCTTCTTTTCCGATTTTATTAAGTTTGCATGGGTTTCTTCTTTTCTTCTCTTGATTAACTTCCATTCTTTCTTCCATGAGGACGAATGTTCAAGTTGTTTAGTTGTCGTTCGATTTGGTTCTCTTTGAGTTGGTTGCGATCCCTTTGCTTTGGTTAAAGCGTTTTACCGTTGTTCTCTTTTTTATTTGTTTGTTATTTTTTTCTTTTATCTTGTTAACATGTTATTGTTTCTAACAAAAATTTGGCAACACCTCCCCTTGACCCGAGCGTAAGGGAGATACAGGGAACGCGCCCACAAGGAGTGGCGGAACCCGACAACTGGAGGTGGGCGCCCGAGAGCGGCAACACCTTAATAAAACCTCAAAAAACTCGGAGGGATCGGCGAGTGGAAGACTACTCCTAGGATTGGCCAAAGAGGGAGTGCACAAGGCAAGAAGGAGGGGCGAGTGTGCCGGGCAAGGGCCGATGGGGTGTGCCGGTGAAGGCTTGATCAGGCGCGCCGGCGAAGGGTTCAAAGAGGGCGTGCCGTTGGAGGCACAATCAGGGCATGCCATTGAAGGCACGACTGGGGCGAACGAAAGTGAAAACGCTTGGCAAGAAGTAAACCCTATAGAAGGAAAAAAAGAAAGGGGCGTGAAACACCGAAGGATGCAGACACGGAAGAGATGCCCGAGGAAGACGCCCAAAAATATTTGCAAGCCTTCTATTTCTATTCTTACAAGAAAAATGTCCCGAGGGGACTAATATATTGCAACATCGGCAAAACAGGGAATGAAAGGAAAGGAAGAGAAAAAAAGAAATACAGCGGGGGGAACGGAGCGTGGACTCCTCCCCTCCCGGACCTCACTCCCTCTCTCCACCCACTCTTCTTCTCTTCTTCTCTTCACACAGACGGTGGTGGTGGGTGGAGCGATGAGCTCTTCTTCTTCTCTTCTTCTTCTTCTCTTCTCCTCTTCGCACAGGCGGCGACGGTAGGTGGAACGGCCAGTTCCTCTTCTTCTCTTCTTCTTCTTCTTCTCTTCGCGCGGACGGCGGTGGCGGGTGGACGGAGCAGCAGGAAGGGGGAGGCGGAGCCTCCCCTCCTCTTCTTTCTTCTCTTCTTCTCTTCCCCTCTTCCCTCTTCTTCTCTTCTGCCTGTGTGTGTGGCTCCCTCTTCTTTGTTGTCTCCCCCTTCTCCCCTGCCTGTTCGCAGCGAAGGAGAGGGGTTTTTATACCCCACATGGCGGAAGCGTTTGAAGGCGGGAGGCATCCGAAGTGCATTTAATGGGAGTTGACTCCCTTGTCCTGGGTGGCAGGAGCAGGCAACGTGGCCCAACCTCCAGCCGACACCTCGGGCAACCCACTGCGCGCCAAGGATACGCAGGGCATGGGCGTCACGCCGTTCGGCCGTTGAAATGCCTTCACGCTTTGCCGCTAGCGGGCTCAAGAAGTGTGCCGCAGGAGGGCCAAAAGGGCGTGCCGCTGGAGGGGCAAATGGCCGTGCCGCTGGGGCTTGCCATGGTGTGCCGCCGAAGGGCTCCACGGGAGTGTGCCGCTGGAGGACCCTGGAGGGTGTGCCACTGGCGCTCCCTGGGGGTGTGCCGCTGAAGGCCCTTGGGGGTGTGCCGCTGAGAGGGGCCAGGGGCGTGCCGCTGAAGGGCCTTGGGCGTGTCGTTGAACGGCTAAATGGGCAGTTTTGAGCCCGTTGTGAGCACGAGTTACGGCCCATTTTATTTTCTTCGAGGCCCATGGATTGTGGGGCTCTTGGTGGTTGATTTCTCTTCACTGTCGTGACTCCAGAGACGGCTTCACGGCAGTGTGCATATTTGGGGAGTCCGGATGACCAGTCCCTCCGGGGCTTCTTCACTCGGTGCCGTTGTTGATGCTGGGCTGAGCAGGGTATCTGGGTGTACAATTTTTGGTGTCCACAAATGCCCCCCACCCACGGGCAGCGCAGGCGAAGGATGAGCCGGGCGGTGCCCGCTGGTGTACTGGCCTCTTTTTCTCATCGTCGGTGCCGCTGGGGTGTCGGGAGCCGACATGACTTGTTTGTCTCCTCTTTTCTTTGTCAGTGCCGACGGGGTGTCGGGAGCTGACCTGGTTTGTTGGTCTCTTTGTCTCTTCGTCGGCGTCGACAGGGTGCCGAGAGCTGACCTGGTTTGTTGGTCTCTTTGTCTCTTCGTCAGCGCAGACGGGGTGGCGGGAACTGACGTAGTATGTTTGTCTCTTCTTCTCTTCATCATCAATGCCGACAGGGTGCCGGGAGCTGACATGGTTTGTTGGTCTCTTTGTCTCTTTGCCAGTGCCGACAGGGTGCCGGGAGCTGACATGGTTTGTTCATCTCTTCTTCTCTTATTTTTCTTCTCTTCTCTTTTCTCCTCTTCTATATTCCCTTGCACGTAAACATGGGGTGAGAATTTATTTAGTGTCCTCAAATCAGGGAAGCGGGCTGCGAAAGCCAAAATTTGGGGAGCAGGCTGCCAGAGCCAAACTTGCGAAAGCGGGGCATGGGGGCCGAGGTAAGCAGGCTACAAGAGCCAAAGTTGGGAAGTAGGCTATAAAAGCCAAAGGGAAGCATGCCAGAAGAGCCAAAGTCGGGAAGCAGGCCGCGGAGGCCGAATTGGGGGAGCAGCTTATAAAACCAAGGATATTGGGAAGCGGGCTGCAAGAGCCAAAATTATGGGAAGTGAGCTGCGAAGGCCGAATTCTGGGAAGCAGGCTATGCAAGAGCCAAAGATATTGGGAAGCGGGCTGCAGGAGCCGAAATTATGGGAAGCGGGCCGTGAAGGCCGAATTCTGGGAAGCAGGCTATGAGAGTCGAATTCCAGGAAGCAGGCTGCAAGAGCCAAAGATATTGGGAAGCAGGCTGCAAGAGCCAAAATTATAGGAAGCGGGCCGTGAAGGCCGAATTCTAGGAAGCAGGCTATGAGAGACAGAATTGGGA
The DNA here is from genome assembly GCA_022559845.1 of Amorphophallus konjac. Lineage (NCBI taxonomy): Eukaryota > Viridiplantae > Streptophyta > Magnoliopsida > Alismatales > Araceae > Amorphophallus > Amorphophallus konjac. Next base: position 347,203,629 of record CM040123.1, on the reverse strand, counting down.
AGTAGGCCACGAGGGCCCAAAGGGAAGTAGGCTATGAAGGCCGAGGGGAAGCAGGCTGCGAGAGCCAAAGCTGGGGAGTGGGCCGTGGAGGCCGAAATTATAGGGAGCAGGCTACGGAAGTCAAATCGGGAAAGCAGGCCACAAGAGCCAAAATTAGGAAGCGGGCTACAGGAGCCGAGATTATGGGCAGCGGGCCGTGAAGGCCGAATTCTGGGAAGCAGACAATGAAGGCCGAATTCTGGGAAGTAGGCTGCAAGAGCCAAAGATGTTGGGAAGCGGGCTGCAAGAGCCGAAATTAGGGCGCAAGATGTGAAAGCCCAAATCGGGGAAGCGGACTATAGAAGCCGGAGTTGGGAGATTAACGAGCCGCGAGGGCAAGAGGTAGGCCATGGGGGCCAAGATTGGGCTCTACGAGCCAGCGCAGGGAAAGTAGGCTTCGATAGTTGAAATTGAGTTTATTGTATACACACATTTTTATTATTTATTATTTATTAGATACATATATATATATATATTACTATATATAATTTTTTATTCAAGCATGCAAGCATTCATTAGCAGGCATATCATAGATATGAGTAAGGCAGCTCCCTCTATAGGGGATAGGATAGGGACATCGCCCGTAATTCGTAGATGCGGTGCGGGCCGCGAGGCACAATTGAGGGGTGGTGCACCCGTCAAGAGGATATCGCATGTCTTGCATGCATAGCCTAAATTCACGCACTTCACCCGAGGCAATTCTCTGTGGCGTGGCGGTACAAATGTGTGAACAAAGAGCCCTAACCATAGGGATATGCATGTTTTCCTGGTGACACTCGAGGATCACTCTAGCGCCTACACATTAGTTCCAGGCTTTCGACTTTCGATAACTTCACACAGCCCCCACTTGTTTATTTTGGTAGGGGATTTCACCGTTCGGCGTGAGTCTCCTCATGTGTCTCAATGGGGATTCCCGGCTACTAAGATTCGTCCTTATTGTGATTCTATTGCGGATTCCACCGTTTGACGCGAGTTTTCTCATATGTCTCAATGGAGATTCCCGGCTAATAGGTTTCATCCTTATTGTAATTCGCTTCACCATTTCGCGTGAGTCTCCTCATGTGTCTCAATGGGGATTCCCGGCTACTCAGATTCATGTTTCTCTCTTTTTTTTGCATCATTTTATTTCTTTCTCTCTCTTTTTTATTTTTTTTTGTTTTACAATGGGGGTAGGTAACTTTTTCCTCACGATTACCTTTCACGCGAGTGCAGGAATTCAAGTCTCCGTAGAGTGCTAAGAAGGAATTCGGGCAATCCCTATGGTTGAAAGCTATTGAACACATTAAGTGCTAAGTGTGGGAGCGTTGCCTCAGGTTTATTTTGTGAGTTGGCTTAGCGATTCAGCCATGACTCTTCCCCTTGACATGTGCACCTACCATAATTGGGTTCTCTTTGAGCGTGCGCCGTGACGCCCGTGCATCCGGAATCGGGGCGATATTATTTAGTAAGGAAGCACGGTCCTAGAAAATTCCAAGGAGGTGTATTATTCTATATTAAGCAACCATGCAAGCAGGGCAATCATGTATTCTCTTCTTTCTTTTCTCTTTCTTTTTTTGTGTTCGTTTTGTTGTTTTCTTTTTATTTTCTTTTATTTTTTATTTTTGTTTTATTTTTTGTTTGTTTATTTTTTCTTTGCATAAGAAAATATTACATTTACGTATAAGTGTAGTGGTAGTAAAGGTATTACGGAAGCAGACCACGAACGGCTGAAAGGACATTAGGGAAGCGGGCCGTGAAGGCCGAAGTTGATATTGGAAGTAGGCCACAATAGCCAAAAATCGAGGAGAGCGAGCTGCGAGAGCCAAATTATGGGAAGCATGCTGCAGGAGCCGAAGTTGGGAAGCGAGCTGCAGGGGCCGAAGTTACGGGAAGCGGGCCGTGAAGGCCGAATTCTGGGAAGCAGGCCGTAAAGGCCGAATTCTGGGAAGCAGGTCGCAAGGGCCGAATTCTGGGAAGCAGACTGCGAGAGCCAAAGATATTGGGAAGCGGGCTGCAAAAGCCAAAATTGGGAAGCGGGCCGTGAAGGCCGAATTCTGGGAAGCAGGCCGTAAAGGCCAAATTCTGGGAAGTAGGCCGTAAAGGTCGAATTTTGGGAAGCAGGCTGCGAGAGCCAAAGATATTGGGAAGCGGGCTGCAAAAGCCGAAATTGGGAAGCGGGCCGTGAAGGCCGAATTCTGGGAAGCAGGCCGTGAAGGCCGAATTCTGGGAAGCAGGCCGTAAAGGCCGAATTCTGAGAAGCAGGCTGCGAGAGCCAAAGATATTGGGAAGCGGGCAGTAGGAGCCGAAATTATGGGAAGCGAGCCGTGAAGGCCGAATTCTGGGAAGCAGGCCGTGAAGGCCGAATTCTGGGAAGCAGGCCGTAAAGGCCGAATTCAGGGAAGCAAGCTGCGAGAGCCAAAGATATTGGGAAGCGGGCTGTAGGAGCCGAAATTATGGGAAGCGAGCCGTGAAGGCTAAATTCTGGGAAGCAGGCCGTGAAGGCCGAATTCTGGGAAGCATGCTGCAAGAGCCGAAGATATTGGGAAGTAGGCTAAAAAGCCAAGGGATATTGGGAGCATGCTGACAAGCCGAGAGATGTTAGGAGTAGGCTGTAAAGCCAAAAAGATATCGGAGAGCGCGGTGGGACGGGTGGATTAATCATGACAGTGGGCCTTGGCCAGAATGACTGAGCCAAAGGGCGTCGGGTAGTAGGATACGTGAGCTGAGGAGAAGGGTTTGTGAAGCGACGGGTTCGAAGACCACGTCTGTCTCATGTCTCTTTTTTTTTCTTCCTCTTTTGTGTGGGGAGACAGGTGCAAAGATCATGTCTGCCTCGTGACTCTTCTTTCTCTTCTTCTCTTCTTCTGTTATGGAGAGGCGGTGCAAAGATCATGCTTGCCTCATGGTCATTTCTTTCTTTTCTTCTCTTCTTTTGTATGAAGAGGCGGGTTCAAGGACCGTGTTCGTCCCGTGACTGTTCTTTCTCTTCTTCTCTTCTTCTTTCATGGAGAGGCAGGTGCAGAGACCATGTTCGTCTCGTGACTGTTCTTTCTCTTCTTCTCTTCATCTTTTATAGAGAGACAGGTGCAAGGACTATGTTCGCCTCATGTCTCTTTTTTCACTTCTCTTCTTCTTTTGTAGAGAGGTAGGTGCAGAGACCATGCTCGCCCCGTGACTGCTCTTTCTCTTCTTCTCTTCTTCTTTTATGGAGAGGCAGGTGCAAGGACCATGTTCGCCTCATGTCTCCTTTTTCTCTTCTCTTCTTCTTTTGTAGAGAGGCAGGTGCAGAGACCATGTTCGCCCCGTGATCATTTCTTTCTTTTCTTCTCTTCTTCTTTTATGGAGAGGCAGGTGCAAGGACCATATTCGTCTCATGTCTCTTTTTTTTCTCTTCTCTTCTTCTTTTGTAGAGAGGCAGGTGTAGAGACCATGTTCACCTCGTGACTCTTTCTCTTTTTTTCTTTTGTGTGGAGAGGCGGGTGCAAAGACCGCGTATGCCTCGGGACTCTTTCTTTCTTTTCTTCTCTTCTTCTTTTGTGTGAAGAGACAGGTTCAAGGACCATGTTCACCTCGTGACTCTTCTTTCTCTTCTTCTCTTCTTCTTTTTATGGAGAGGCAGGTTCAAGGACCATGTTTGCCTCATGTGTCTTTTCTTCCTTTTCTTCTCTTCTTTTGTGTGATGAGGCGGGCTCGAAGACCACGTCTGCCCCATGTCTTTTTTCTTTCTTTTCTTCTCTTTTTTTTTGTGGAGAGGCAGGCTCGAAGACCACGTCTGCCTCGTGTGTCCTTCTCTTTTTTTGTGGAGAGGCGGGCTCGAAGACCACGTCTGCCTCGTGTGTCCTTCTCTTTTTTGTGGAGGGGCGGGCTCGAAGACCATGTCTGTCTCGTGTGTCTTTTTTTTGTGGAGAGACAGGTGCAAAGACTATGTTCGCCTCATGACTGCTCTTTTTTTTTGTGGAGAGACAGGTGCAAAGACCATGTTTGCATCATGACTGCTCTTTCTTTTCTTCTTTCCTTTTGTGTGATGAGGTGGGCTCAAATACCACGTCTGCCTCATGCGTGTCTTTTTCTTTATTCTGCTCTTCTTTTCTCATTAATGCTTCCACGCTGGAGTGTATTTCTCTTAATGTACCCCCAGGTTGGGGTGTATCTTCATTTGGTATGCATCCCCCTGAGGGGTGTGTTTTGCCTCTTTGTCTCTGTGCCCCCAGGCGGGGCGTATTTTTCAAGGCTTCTATGCCCCCAGACCGGGGCGTGTTTTTTTTTTTCAAATGCCCCCAAGGCGGGGTGTAGCTCTCTTCAAATGCCCCCATGGTGGGGTATACTCTTTACAACTTCTATGCCCCCAGATGGGGTATGTTTCTTCTTCAAATACCCATAAGCCAGGGTGGACTTCTCTTCATATGCCCCTGAGCCGGGGCTTGTTCTTTATAGCTTCTAGGCCCTCGAGGCGAGATATGTTTCTTCTTCATATGCCCCTGGTACGGGGTGTAGCCCTCTTCAAATGCCCCCAAGCCGGGGTATACTCTTCATGGCTTCTATGTCCCCCGGTGGGGTATGTTTCTTCTTCATATGCCCCTGGTACGGGACGTAGCTCTCTTCAAATGCCCCCGGGACGGGGGTGTATCCTTTGCTTCTTATGCCCCCCTGAGGCCGGGGTGTATCTTTTGCTTCTTATGCCCCCCTGAGGCGGGGGTGTATCTCTTTACGGCTTCTGTGCCCCCGAAGCAGGGTATGTTGTTTCTTCAAATGCCGCTTGGGCGGAATATATCTTTCTTATTATGCTCCCAGATCGGGATGTATGTCTCTTTGTTTCTGTGCCCCGGGTCGGGGTAGATGCTTCTGCTTCTTATGCGCCAAGGGCGGAGTGTGTCTCTTTCTGTGCCCCTAGGCTGGGGTACATTCTTTATGTTTCTCATACCCTTTTCGCAGGGCATATTCTCTTGCTTCTCATGTCCCTGCATCGGGGCATATGTTTCTTCTTCTGATGCCCCTGGGTCGGGGTATTTTCTTTCTTCATGTGCTCCCAGGTCGAGATGTATGCCTCTTTGCTTCGGTGCCCCCGGGTGGAGGTGTACTCTGTCTCTTTGCTTCTGCGTCCCCAGGCGGGGTATGTTTCTTCTTTAAATGCCCTCATGCCGGGGTATACTCTTTGCTCTTTATACCCCGGATCGGGGGGGGATTCTTCATTAAATGCCCCGGAACCGGGGTGTATTCTCTTCATGCGCCCCCGGGCGGGGTGTGTCTTTCACGGCTTCTATGCCCCCAGACGGGGTGTGGCTTCTGCTTCTTATGCTCCCCGGGGCGGGGTACATTCCTTGCTTCTCATACCCCCATGGCGGGGTGTGGTTTCTCTCTTTGTGTGCCCCCATGGCGGGGCGGATCCTGCCTCCTTGCTTCTGTGCCCCGGGCAGGGTATGTTCTTTATGGCTTCTATGCCCCCAGGTGGGGCATGCTTCTTCTTCTGATGCCCCTGAGCCGGAGAGTCTCCTCTATGGCTTCTATGCCCTAGGCGGGGTGTATGTGGCTTCATATGCCCCCGGGGGCGGGGATGTATTCCGCTTCTAATGACCCCATGGCGGGGTATGTTCTTGGTTTCTTATGCCCCCAAGGTGGGGTGTGTTTTGCTTCTTGTGCCCTCGAGGTGGGGTGAATTTCTTTCTTTGTATGCCCCCAGTCCAGGGTGTGGCTCTTTCTTTGAGTGTCCCCAGGCCAGGGTGAATTCTTTTCTTCTTATGCCCCCATGGCGGAGTATGTCTTTGGCTTCATGTGCCCCCATATCGGGGTGTATTTCTCTTCTTCAAATGTCCCTAAGCCGGGGTGCAACTCTATTTCTTCTTATGTCCCCAGGTCAGGGCGGATTCTTCTTCAAATGCCCCGAAGCCGGGGTGTAGCTTTTGCTTTGTGCCCCTCAGTCGGGGCGGATTCTCTTCATGTGCCCCTGGGAATGGGGTGTATCTCTTTTTTTTACCTCTTATGCCCCCGTAGCAGGGTATATATCTTCTTCTTATCCCCCATGGCGGGGTATATGCATGCTCTCTTCGGTAGTGGTGGTCGTGCTTGGCCTGATTGCTATAAAGCATTCCCCACAGCGGGCAGCCATTCACCAAGCTACAATTGTGCCTCGCTGGGTCTTTTAACAGCCACTCGAGGGGCCGTCTTATGCCGGATGGAGGCAGTGGGAAGGAGGAACGAGCGGGGTCATTGCACCGCAAACTCGGAACCTCCTAGAGTCTGGCGGGATGCCGGGTTTCTTCTTGCTCTTTTAGTCGGCGATGCTGGCCAACTTTTCTTCCTTTCTTCTCTCTTTCTCTCTTTTTTTTCCATTTTTTTTCTTTTTTTTTCTTCTCTTCTTCTTGTATGATTGACTAGGGTGGAGGTGCAGGAGAGCGCTCACCCCCTCAGGGAGGGGATGAGTGGTTCGCTCCACCGCATCAACCCCACAATGGTAATCTTTGTTCAGCACGGGTCTCGACGGACGTGGCCGTACAACCCTCTCTTGCCAATTCTTTTTCTCTTTTTTTTGCTTCTTTCTTTTCTCCTTTTCTCCTTTTATTCTTTTCTTCTTTTCTTCTCTTTCTTTTTGAGGAAAAGGGGGGTTTGATTTCCCCTCCCTTCTCTTCTCTTTCTCTTCTCCCTTTTTTTTATAATAGCCCCCATGATTCTTGGAAGCTGCATATGCTTCGAAGCAGCGTCCTCGAGGCCACGAAGGCAGCTGCACCGAGTTTGGCTTTTCTCCCCATAGGACTGGTGAAGACAGCACCTGCCATTCATGAAAGCAGACAAACATCGTTAATTAGGAGGCCATGAGGCCCTAAATCCCGGCGAAGAGATGAAGGGTGGTTTAGGTCCCACCGGGCGTGCCAGACTTGTGGACGCACTTTTCGACACGCTGGCGCTCGTTCACTTGTTCGTTTCATTTGGTGCGCGGTTTATTTGGTGGGTTTATTAGTCTATTAAGTGCGTGGGCGTGCCAGTCACCAAGGTGACAATTTATTCGGGCTCCGAAGAGCCCATGGTGCGCTCGATCTGACTTCGTCGGACGATTGTGTGGTTCGTGTCGGGACCAAAACCCGTCGCGCCATAAAGGTCACGATGTCATTTACATCCCCCATACGAGGGAACACCCTTGATTAATCACCGAGATTCAGGGCCTCATGGCCAGAAAATTAATTGCATGGAAAGGCCTATTAGGGAGCATTGAAATCCCCGTACGAGGGTGAGAAGAAAGCATTCGCGGTCATGTCGGTCATGTGCTGACCATTTAACATTCGGACGAATGTCCGGCTCGGGAAAAGTGCGATCGTCACGGGAAAATCGGAGCATATGTATGCCAGGATATGGCAATTTATTATTCAGAAGAACGGAAAACGTTCTGCTAAACCTCGGTCAGAGCGGTCAGAAACTAGTAAATCTGTTGGCCCGGTGCAAGAGCAAGCTGCGACCATACTGCGGTGGGCCCCCCGCGGTCGAAACAAGACTTGCATGAGCGTCATTAATATTTCTGGTGCCAAGGGGCAACGAGGGAATCTCCCTTGAATCGGCTGAAAAGCCCTGTGTCTAGGGAAGCTGATGTTCGAAATGTGTCGGTCATTCGGGAGACCGTTTAATATTCGGACGAGAGTCCGGCTTGAGAATATTGTAATCGTCGCGGGAGGACCTGGAACATATGCATGCCGGGATACAACAAGTTTATTATTCTGAGACACTGAAAACATTTGGTTAAATCTCAGTTAGTGTAGCAAGAAACCGGTAAATCGATTGGCCCGGTGCGAGATCGAGTCAAGACCATACCGGGGACGTCTCCCGTGGTCCGAACGAGGCTTGCGCGGGCATCATTAATATTTCCAGTGCCGGAGGGCAATGGGGGAGAGTCCCAGGACTAGACTCCAAAACTGAAAACGTTTTCGAAGGGAGCGGGCTGTAGACCGAGGATATAAGCCGAACGGCGACCACAATTGGGACGGACCCGAGGTCTAAGCGTGGCCCACGGAGGTCTTATTGATATTCCCATGGAAGGGGTCCAGGGGTGGCGAGGATCGTCTCGTTCTATTCCGATTTTGTCGGTCACTCACGGACCTTTTCATATTCAGGCAATGGCCCATATTGAAAGTACGACGTGGATGGAAACGATCCCGTACAAATGTATGCCGAGTTTACGACAGTTTTAATGAAAGAACGGGAACGAATCTCATTAGAATGAATCCGATTTAACGGGCTATCGGCCCGGAGCAATGCCAGCTCACGACCATGTCGGGGAGGGAGCCGTCGGCCATATTGGTTGCTCACGGGTCTTTTCATGTTCAGACACAGGTCCGTAATAGAAACGCGACGAAAACCGAGGTGAACTCGTTCAAATGTATGTCGAGCGTGCGACAATTTTAGTAGTGGCTCGGAAAGGATCCGGCCTGAGAAACGAGTCCGGTTTAATCGGAATGTTAGCCCGAGGCAAGGTCGGGCCATGGCCATTTCGGGATAACTCCCAAGACTCTGGCCCAACCTGGAAGGGCGACATTGTTGTTCCTTCAGCACCGGGTCACGAGAGAGACGGGGCTGCAAAGTGGATTTTATCATTTTTTTATCTGGGTTTTAAATTTATATATATATATATATATATATATATATATATATATATATATTGCTTATTTCCCTCTTATGTATTTATTCTAGATGATTTATCCGTTTTGTTTATTATTATTACTATTATATTTTCTCTCCTTTTTTGTTTATTATTTTTTACATTTTTTTGTTTATTTCATATATATATTTAGATTTATTTATTCATCATAATTTTTATTAATTTTATTATTATTATTATTATACATATTCTTCTGGAGAGAGAGTGGGCCGCTGGAGGGCCAAACGGGGGCTGAAGGAGCGTGTCGCTGAAGGTAGAAGGGTGCACCGCTGAGGGGGGCTGAGGGAGTGCGCCGCTGAAGGTTCGCGGGAGGTGTACCGGGGAAGGGCTTGGCCAAGGGTGCCGGCGAAGGGGCAGGTGTGGTGGCTATGGGAGGCGTATCGGTGAAGGAGCCTTAGGTGTGCCGGCGAAGGGCCTGGCCGAGCGTGCCGGCAAAGGGTTGCACAGGGGAGAGCGTGCCGACGAAGGGGTCACGGGAGTGTGCCGTCGAAGGAGCTTGAGGGCGTACCGTCGAAGGGTTGGAGTAGGCGTGCCGCTGAGCGCAGGGGGAGCGTGTCGGCGAAAGGCCAAACGAGGCGTGCCGGGGGAAGCTGGGCTGGGGCATACCGACGAAGGGCGCTGTAGGGTGTACCAGCGAAGGGCGTGCCGGCCAAGGGTGGCCAGAGGGGCGTACCGGCGAAGGGCATGGGGAGGCCACTCCTCCTCCGTTTCTTTTAAGGCTTTTCTTTTCTTCTTTTCCGATTTTATTAAGTTTGCATGGGTTTGTTCTTTTCTTCTCTTGATTAACTTCCATTCTTTCTCCCATGAGGACGAATGTTCAAGTTGTTTAGTTGTCGTTCGATTTGGTTCTCTTTGAGTTGGTTGGGATCCCTTTGCTTTGGTTAAAGCGTTTTACCGTTGTTCTCTTTTTTATTTGTTTGTTGTTTTTTTCTTTTATCTTGTTAACATGTTATTGTTTCTAACAAAAATTTGGCAGCACCTCCCCTTGACCCGAGCGTAAGGGAGATACAGGGAATGCACCCACAAGGAGTGGCAGAACCCGACAACTGGAGGTGGGCGCCCGAGAGCGGCAACACCTTAATAAAACCTCGAAAAACTCGGAGGGACCGGCGAGTGGAAGACTACTCCTAGGACTGGCCAAAGAGGGAGTGCACCGGGTAAGAAGGAGGGGCGAGTGTGCTGGGCAAGGTCCGATGGGGTGTGCCGGCGAAGGCCTGATCAGGCGCGCCGGCGAAGGGTTCAAAGAGGGCGTGCCGCTGAAGGCACGACTGGGCGTGCCGTTAGAGGCACAATCAGGGCGTGCCGTTGAAGGCACGACTGGGGCGAACGAAAGCGAAAACGCTTGGCAAGAAGTAAATCCTAAAGAAGGAAAAAAAGAAAGGGGCGTGAAACACCGAAGGATGCAGACACGGAAGAGATGCCTGAGTAAGACGCCCAAACATATTTGCAAGCCTTCTATTTCTATTCTTACAAGAAAAATGTCCCGAGGGGACTAATACATTGCAACATCAGCAAAACATGGAATGAAAGGAAAGAAAGAGAAAAAAAGAAATACAGCGGGGGGAACGGAGCGTGGACTCCTCCCCTCCCGGACCTCACTCCCTCTCTCCACCCACTCTTCTTCTCTTCACACAGACGGTGGTGGTGGGTGGAGCGACTGTGGACGCACTTTCGGGACGTTGCTCATTTTATTAGTTTATTCGTCCTTTTGTTCGTTTGTTCGATTTATTAGTGCGAGGGCGTGCCAGTCACTTAAGTGACGATTTATGCGGGCTTAAGGAAGCCCGTGGTGCGCTCGATCTGATGAATCAGACGATTGAGTAGTCCGTGTCGGGACTGAGAACCCGTCGTACCATAAAGGCTACGACGTTAATTACATCCCCTCGGAGAGAGGAAAACCCTTGATTAATCACCAGAAAAGGGGGCCCAATGGCCTGAAATTCATAGTAATGGAAGCGAGAGTGAAATCTCGGATTGCGTTTAAACGAACCCCACATTGGGGCTTAATCGTTCATAAACGTGCATATGTCGGTCACTCACGGACCATTTCTTGTTCGGACGGAAGTCCGTGTTTGTAGCGTAAGAGACGGTGACAAACCGTACAAATGTCTACCGTGAGTACGACAAGTTTAATGCAAGTGCGGGATTAGATCCCGATATATATGTCGGTCACTAACGGACCATTCATTGTTCGGATGAGAGTCCGCATTTGAAGCATCGAAGGTGGAGACAGAGCCATACGGATGTTTGCCGTAGGTACGGCAAATTTGATGTGATTGCGGGACTGAATCCTGGTAGAAGCGGGTCAGCTTAATGAACTGTTGGCCCGAGACGGTTCGGGACTATGACCATATCGGGAATTCCGAGGCTCACGTCCGATACCACAAGGCACTCTTGATTTCTCTTCGCTGCACACAGTCCGGAGGGAGTGAATTGTTAAGTGTGAAGCCCAAACTTGCCAATGTGCGCCCTCGCACGCGGATTGACCTATGCCGTCAGGTCGCGGGGTTCGAGGGGGCAGCGCCCCTTGCGGGGGTTTCCGGGGGCGGAGCCCTCGGAAAAAAATTTTGATTATGGAGGGGCAATACTAATTTCATTTGTTTTATCCATTAGATTCAAGTCTCTTCTTTTTATTCGGTTAATCACTTTCTTTCTTTTAGGCACGCCGGTTTATCATGACAAAGGGGCGCGCCGGAATGAGGCAACACAAGAGGGGCGCGCCGGATAAGGGGGTCCAAGAGGGGCTAGGGGCGCGCCGGAATAAGGCCAATGAATAGTAAGGCGCGCCGGAATAGAGGGCTAAGAGGGGCGCGCCGGATAAGGGAGCATAAGGGGGGCGCGCCGGATTAAGGCCAAGCAAGGGGCGCGCCGGATTAAGGCAAGCAAAGGGGTGCACCGGATTTAAGCACTATTCATTGCAAGAATTCAAAAGTGGTTTTGAGTGTGAAACTATTCTGGCGCGGGGGGGTAGCGCGCCGGATTAACCCGCGCCGGATTAGGGGCGCGCCGGGTTAAGTTCTGTGGGTTTTATTTCATTCTGTTTCTTCTTTCTTTCACCCGTGGGTTACTTTGATGACTGATTTGTTCATTCAATGGATGGATTAAGCTTGTAGAGAGGAAGCTTAAGTGTTTTGATCACTTGTTAAGGTGAATTATCATGAGAGTTTGAATGTTTTATTTGGAAGGCTTTGTTTATGTAGGAACTTAGAGGTTCAGTTTGATTCAGAGGCTTCAGACATATGCTATTCTTATCCCCAGAGAGCTTAGTCTGTTCGTTTGTTCTTATGTGTTCTTGTTTCTGGCAAAAATTGGGCAGCATCTCCCCCGGACTGAGGTTTGTCAGAGAAAATAGAGGAACACCAAACGGATTACTCTGGGGTGAACCTCAGAATGCGGACCTCATGGCGGTCCGATAGCCCAGATGTGAGTGCGGAAAAAGAAGCTCGAGGACTAGCCTTCAAGAGCTCTCACAACTCACGGGTGATGATTCGCGAAGCGGGACGAGTATTTGCAAGAAGATAACTCTCTTATTCATCCACAAACTTGGGGAAGATTGAAATACAACAGGGGATCTACCTCGAAAGCAAGAGGAAACAAAGGGGGAGGAAGAAGGCAAAACACTCACGGAGAGGGGGATAGAGCACAAGCTCTTCCCCCTTCCCAAACTCTCTTCTCACCCTCACCTCTCTTCTTTTCTTCTTCTCTTCTGCTCTCTGCAACCCTTGAACCCATGGAGCCGTGGAAGTAGAATGCCCAGCCGACCCAGCCAACCAACAACAACAACCCTTTCCTTCTCTTCCTTGGCCCTTTTTATACTTCTGTTCTCCCGTAGAGGATGCAGGGGAGGTATCTTCTGGGGAAGAAAGCTCCTAGAAGCTTCTTCCTATCTTTCCTCCCGACATAGGAGTTGGTATCCGGCTCTTTATGACTTCCCAGTGCTTGGCCGACGGATTGTTAGGTGATGTCCGGAGACTTCTCTGCTTCACGCGACTTCCCAGGGCTTGGCCGACGGATTGTTGGGTGATGTCGGGAGACTTCTCTGCTTTACGCAACTCTCGGTCCATCTGTCTGCGGGAAACAGGGGGCCGAAAGCAAGATGGGACAGCTTCGGGTTAAAAACGACGCGACATTGTGCACGCCGGATTAACAACAAAACGAGAATGGCTTGAATAGTAAGGCGTGAATAGTGATATGAATAGTGGCATGAATAGTGATATGTGAATAGTGATGCGCGCCGGTTTAACACCCAAGGGAGAAGGGAGCGCGCCGGTTTAAGGAAGCCCAAGGGGGGCGCACCGGTTTAAGAGCGCACCGGCTTAGGTGATGGCTACGCCGATTTTGGGCCTTTTCTTAAGGTTTCGGCCGTTCAGACGACCGCATATATTCCCGGAATGCTCCGGTTTTGATGCATTGCCTCCGCAGTGTTTGGTTTGAAGCCTTTGAGCCCCAGTTTAGAATTGCGAATGGTTTTTAACATATGTCGAACCCGTGTCCGAACTCTCGGGTTTTCTCTTGATTTGGGCTTCGGCATAGCCGTTTGGAGAGCCGTGGCGACGCCTTCTGCTTGAGGGGCTTCCTTGTCGGGTAGCCAGCCACCAAGTGTGTTCCCGTCCTGATTGGGCGAGGTATGGGGTTTATTTGGCATCTCCGTCTTCGACCTGCTCTTGGATGCGGCGACGTACATGCCATATGATCTTCATCATCATTTTTGACGTCCACAGCGACGAGCTCCTCTTCTTCTTCTTCTCTTCTCCTCTTCGCACAGGCGGCGGCAGTAGGTGGAACGGCCAATTCCTCTTCTTCTCTTCTTCTTCTTCTTCTCTTCGCGCGGACGGCGGTGGCGGGTGGACGGAGCAGCAGGAAGGGGGAGGCGGAGCCTCCCCTCCTCTTCTTTCTTCTCTTCTTCTCTTCCCCTCTTCCCTCTTCTTCTCTTCTGCCTGTGTGTGTGGCTCCCTCTTCTTTGTTTTCTCCCCCTTCTCCCCTGCCTGTTCGCAGCGAAGGAGAGGGGTTTTTATACCCCACACGGCGGAAGCCTTCGAAGGCAGGAGGCGTCCGAAGTGCATTTAATGGGAGTTGACTCCCTTGTCCTGGGTGGTAGGAGGAGTAGGCAACGTGGCCCAACCTCCGGCCGACACCTCGGGCAACCCACTGCACGCCAAGGATACGCAGGGCATGGGCGTGACGTCGTTCGGCCGTTGAAATGCCTTCACGCTGTGCCGCTGGCGGGCTCAAGAAGTGTGCCACGGGAGGGCCAAAAGGGCGTGCCGCTGGAGGGGCAAATGGCCGTGCCGCTGGGGCTTGCCATGGTGTGCCGCCGAAGGGCTCCACGGGAGTGTGCCGCTGGAGGACCCTGGAGGGTGTGCCGCTGGCGCTCCCTGGGGGTGTGCCGCTGAAGGCCCTTGGGGGTGTGCCGCTGAAGGCCCTTGGGGGTGTGCCGCTGAGAGGGGCCAGGGGCGTGCCGCTGAAGGGCCTTGGGCGTGCCGTTGAACTGCTAAATGGGCAGTTTTGAGCCCGTTGTGAGCACGAGTTGCGGCCCATTTGATTTTCTTCGAGGCCCATGGATTGTGGGGCTCTTGGTGGTTGATTTCTCTTCACTGTCGTGACTCCGGGGACGGCTTCACGGCAGTGTGCATATTTGGGGAGTTCGAATGACCAGTCCCTCCGGGGCTTCTTCACTCGGTGCCGCTGTTGATGCTAGGCCGAGCAGGGTATCTGGGTGTGAAATTTTTGGTGTCCACACCTGGACGCCTCAAGTCATCTGTCCTCTATAAATAGAAGACCCCCTCCCTCGAAGGGAAGGGGCTTCAGATCCGACAGAGGAAGGAGAGACTCTGCCGGATCCCATTTCTAACCCGTGGTTCTTTTGTAGGGGGAGGTTTTGCCGGCTTCTCGGGTGCCCGCGCTCGCGAGAGGAAGGCTAGCTCCATTCATTCTGCTTCCACGTCGTCCCCATACTGCCGAAGCTCCGCCGGATCCCACCATCGGCACATTCAATAAGCCAATTCTCTCCCCTTTTCTCCGTAGTTCTTTTACATTCATCATCTCGCATTCTCCGCCTCCCTTCATAAGCGAGTCTTCTTTTATATACGTTTGTATAATTCCATTCATCATAGCATTTTCCTCCTACTCGTGTCCGAGAGGGGTTTAAAAACAACACCAACCAGGTGTGTGTCTTGCCACGATTTCATTATTCTTCATCAAGGGACTAATACTACACTGCCATCTTTTCTGATCCACCTGTTATTTGTCTGTTTCTTCTTTTGTAAGGGTAACCAAGGAAAGCCCTCTCCATCGGCCGGCCGAAGGGAGAGGAGGAAGCAACCCGCCATCTCCCGCTTTTGAGGTAGGCGTGATCACTTTCTTCATTTTGGGGTCTCCGGCCCCTGGCGATCACATCATATTCTCGAGGCCGCGGAGAGTCATTTCCCGCAATGGCCGTTTAAATTTCTGTCACTTATATTCTGCATTGTTCTTATATCTGTTTCTTATATCTGTTATATTCTTGAGGCCGCGGCGAGTCATTTCCCGCATTGGCCGTTTCAATTTCCGTCATTGATATTCTGTGCTGTGGTTATATCTGCTCATATTCTCGAGGCCGCGGCGAGTCACTTCTCGCAATGGCCGTTTAAACTCCTGTTGCTTGTATTCTGTACTCTTCTCATATCTGTTCATATTCTCGAGGCCGCGGAGAGTCATTTCCCGCAATGGCCGTTTAAATTTCTGTCACTTAAATTCTGCACTTTTTCCATCCCCCGAGGTCGCGGAGAGTCATTTCCCGCTATGGCCGTTTAATCCCCATATCTTATTATATTGCATCTATCCCGTACGCCCCGCCGGAGCAATCTCCCGTGGTGGTCTCTCTTCTCACTTCTTTCTGTGTTGCAGCAAAATGAGCCCGCGCGCTCCGCTTCGCCTCCCCCGGCATATTCTGCGTGACATCGCTCACATCTACACGGTCACCCGGGCTACCCCGGGGACACTCCGACTACAAGCCATGCCACATGGCACTCAGTGAAGAGGCTAGGCGCCTACCCCCAAATGCCTTCCCTCAACCCCCCAAGGTCAAAGGGAGACCCAAATAGGTCAACCATAGGCTCAGGAGGCCCGTAGTACGCGTCTACGGCTCACACAAGTGTGTTCGATATTCTGCCAAACATCTTGTGGGCGCACGTGTTTCAACCTTTCTACACCAACCCATGGGCCACCCCATGGTCCTAGTACACCAATTGGGTCCTACAATGACCACCCCAGCAAGTCGGGGCCACCCGCGACCCTCAGACACGTGGTGACAAGCCACCGAACTTGGCTCTCGGGGCAACCTGAGGCTACCCTGCCAACCCACCGTACAATGTGGCACGCAGCTCGAGGCAGGGCTCATCTACTCAAGGTGCCACCTCCCAGCCCCTACAGACTCCTACCCTAGGCCCTTGGCCAAATCCCAGGCCCGTCGGCCACCTACGCGGCTCGTTCGGCAACCCGGGGTGTGTCGGGCATTCGCCCGAACACCTTGCTAGCGGCCACTACAACTCGAAGAACAATGGCTCCCATGGGCCATTTCAATACCCCGAAACTTCATATCCCCCAAGGGATATCCCCAGACGACGAAGGAAGATCCCCGGGGGCCATCCCTCGGGGTTACGGCTTTGCCCGGGGCCTGTGTGCCCCAGGGCGTGGCCGCGCCCCCGGGGAGGGTGAACTCCCCGGGGGGCCATGCCCTCTCCTCAGCCCGGAGGTCCGGCAGCCCTCCCCAGTCCCTGATCGTGCAGATGCTGTCCGAGGTTCGTGTAAAGCTCGTTCGTCGTACCCGTACACGGAAGAATTTGCGAAGGCGAAGTCCTGGGAATACGTGGAGTCGCACATGTCAATCCCTCGATCTACACGCATAAGCAGCCAGTCAGCCAGTCCAAGCCCGTATCCTTTGTCTTCTAGCGTTCAAACTGAGTCAAAGTGGGGCTAAATACACAAAAATCGGGTTTTTATAGAAGGGGGACCACTCCCTCTCTCTCCCTCTACCTGGTCCGCCCAAACCCCCCCTTGGGGAGGGGTTTAGGCGGACCAGCTTGGAGGCCCAAGCTGGTCCGCCTAAACCCCCCAAGGGGGGGGGGGGGTTTAGGCGGACCAGCCTGGACCCCCAGGCTGGTCCGCCTAAACCCTTGTATAACAAAAAAAAAGATTTTTAAAACAAAAAAAGGGACCAACATGGTCCGCCCAAACCCCCTTGGGAGGGGGTTTAGGCGGACCAGCTTGGACCCCCAAGCTGGTCCGCCTAAACCCCACCCCTTCCACTCCGACACACACACACAAACACACACATAAAAAATTCAAATAAAATAAAAATAAAAATACTATTTGGGGGGTTTACCCGGACCAAGTTGGACCCTCAACTTGGTCCGCCTAAACCCCACCCTCCACCCCTTCAACTTCTATAAATTGCCCCCCTTACCAACCAGCAAAAAAAAAAGAAGAAGAAGGCATACAACGCGTGAAGGAAGGAAGCAACGCACGGACGAGCTAACTTCCCCGGCCTAACTGCCGCGCCCTTGGACTCCCGAGGCCTTCGGCAAGGGTCAAGAATGCGATAAGACAAGTGCGCGCGTGATTGACTTGCTAGTCAGCTCACACACGCTGAGGGTATGTCTCACGTACTCCCCTCACACGGTGCCTAGCCATCTCATGCCAAGTCCATCCCCGCCTCGTGTAAGATGATCGTACCAACGGTGAATACGCCCGTGTACGTCAACTTACGGCACTCACCGCGGTGACGAAGGGTACCGCGTAACGACCGCGTCGGCCCTCGACACGGATCCGTGTGCCCACCGTTCATCCTCCAGTCGGTTGTCGACCCCTCAGATTGACGAAGCGAGTCTAGTCGGACCTCTGGCCCGGGAATCATAGTCCCGGGGTCGACCTTGACTCTCCAGCATGACAACACTCGCCGTCCGAGACCCAGACCAGACCACTCGCCTTGAGCAGTGTCCGACCTCCTCCAGGCGTCAGCCATGTCCGTTCTGACCACCAAGGCAGCCGGACCTACACCAACTCCTCTGTAAAGAGTTCCAGTAGAACATGCGGACACCCGCTTTGTCACGCAATGACCCGGGGGCCAACTCATGTGTCGAAAATGTCCCGCGGCTTGCGCCCGTTGTACTTCAGCCTCCTCGGCCCATTTGTAAAGCCCATGTGGCTCATCATAAAACCAGTGAAATACATACGCCCGTATTCGGGCCTCCAGCTTCCTACCCACACCACTCGGCATCCGTGCCCGATACCCCAACTCCAGTGAACGCCCCTCAGTCTAACACGTACCCCTAGCTGATGAATGCGCCCAGCCCTCCACCCATGGCTTCAGACACATATACGGACTTTTCTTCAGCATGGAACGAAGGTATTCGGATTCAATCCGATGTAAATAAACACCGATTGCTTGTGGCTAGTGGGGAAAGGCGTCTTGTACACGATTCCCGCAATCGCCTATGCACTCGCATCCATAGAACCCCTTCTCTCCACGTGTCACCCGATCCCCTGAGCCCACGAGCCCCGTCCTGGTGGCGCTTCCCCGGTCAAACCTTGGTTCCATGAGTGATTGTCTAGAGATCGACTGGCACGCCCGCACCCTGTCCGGTTAACCCTTAGCCCCACATTCTCGTGCCATTCCACCCGTTTCGACTTTCCGTAAAAGGAGAGTGTCATGTACCGCCGTGAGAGGCATGCAACAGTAAGGAGGATACCTAAGATACATCAAACTCCCGTATTTTTCCTTCCCCACTGCATTCCTTCCTTCACCCCGGTTAACCGGCATAAAAACCCGCGCAATAGAGAGGATAGCACGCCCGGTGGAACGTCTCCCACCTTCCTTCTTTTTGCTGAAGAAAAGTCTGTGCCAGCCCTGAAGCCCGGTGCCCTTTCCCTGTCCTTGAGGGAGAGGCAGAGGAGGGTACTCATGAGCATTCTCCAGCAGCCTCCGGTCCGCATTCTGATCGTCGGGCCACTCTCAGCGACTGTCAGCGACCGTCGCCTCTGCAGCACTCAACACTCTGGCAACTATGGCGGCTGTCACCTACAGTCCCAACGTCATCGCCACCCACGCCCAGGTGGGCTACTTGGCGATGCCGATCGCTTTCGGTAGCTTCGCCCCGGTTATCGGATCGCCCTACTTTCTAGGTGTGATCCCCGTGGCTGCTTCTTAGCCAACTCCAGTCTCTCCAGTGGCCCCTGCGGCCAACGTGCCATGCGCGTCTCCAGCTCCAGTGTCCCGCCCAAGTGCCGGGCACCAGACTACCACTGCCGGCCCCTACAGGGCCCCCAGATCAACGCCGGTCCGGGTGAACATCAGCTCCCGACGCCAACCCCGTCCGATCTCCAATACGGGCCCCGTGCCCCGGACTTTGATCACCATCTCAGCGTCTTCCTCGGGTCCTCAGCCCCGAGCCCCAGCTAAGCCGACACCCAACACGGGCTCCCTGCCTCGGGTCTACGGCTTCCCAGTATCTTCCTCGGGTCCTCAACCCTGAGCCGCAGCCAAGCCAGCACCCAACACAGGCTCCCAGCCCCGGGTCCATGGCTTCTCAGCATCTGCCTCGGGTCTTCAACCCCGAGCCCCAGCAAAGCCAGCACCCAACACGGACTTTCAGCCCCGGGTCTATGGCTTCCCAACATCTGCATCGGGTCTCCCATCCCGAATCCCGGCAAGGCCGCCACTCGACACGGGCTCCCATCCCTGAGTTCGCGGCTCCCCGGTAGTGCACTCGGGACCCCGGTCCCGAGCTCTAGTTGAACCGGCTCTCCCGGTGGGTCTCCTACCCAGGGGGCAGTGCTCCTCAGCACCTTCCTCGGGTCCTTCGACCCGAGCCCAGACTACGCTGGCACCTACCACGGGACCTCGACCCAGGGGCGTCGGCACCCCGGCACTTCCAACGGCTACGCCTTCCGGCGCAAGAGTGTCATCTCGAGCATCGGCAACACTCTTATCAGCGCGGGCGAAGGCTTACACCCGAGTCACCCAGCCATCGACTGCCGGTGCGGGCTACTTACCCCGGGGATCGATCCCGGCACTTCAGACTGACAGCTTCATGTTACCGGTCGTTCCGGGCCATGTGTTCTCGGTCTACCATCTTGGGGCGGAGTCTTCCTCAGCTCCTCAGAAGAAGCGTCACCATGGCCGTAGAAGCATGCGACTCACTGCTGCAACCAGCAACTCCGGCAAGACGGTCCTTGTTGGCGACCTGCGGATCCGTCTCGATGGGGGTGAGCCAATTATACCCCAAGAACGGACTGTTCCCACCATCCCCACTTCCAATCGTTTTGACCTCTTACGTCAAACACGAGAGGACGGGGCGAAGCTTAAAGGAGCGGGTTCCTCGGCGGCAGCCCGGGGGCACCCACCGCAGCTGGACACACGGCCTCCCAAGATGACTCGTCAGAAAAATGGTGACAAGGGAGACCAGCAATTGGACCTGAGAAGAATCTGGGTCACCCCAGAAGAAGCTCAAGCTGTTCGAAGGGCGCGTATCACCAACCCCCTGCGAGGACTCAGACGTGGCATCAGACGGGATGCGGTTGGCCTTACAGTAGCACAGTCTGACGATGCCTAGTCGTCCAATGTCCCCCGCGCAAGCAAGCGGAGGCAAAGGCGAGCCCGTCCTCGGGCCATCCAGCAACCTGTCCAGGGTTCCCATTCGGCTAACATCGGGAATGAGCCCCCTCTGCAACGTATCTCAGTCTTTGACAGACTAGGGACGCCTGTCCGCCCCGAGCGACACCCGCGGAGGAAGCGGACGGCCCTATTTATCAATGATGTTGTTCGAGTGTTCGCGTGTTACACCACCGGACACCAAACAGACACCTTGTCTGACGATTTGAACCAGCCCCTATCTCACTTCAGAAGGTCGCACCATCAGGCTCCGCCACCTTCTTCAACAGGTCATATCGGCACTTCTTCCGGACCGCAAGCATCGGAACGCGCGGAAGAGGTCCCGGGGGAAGACCGCGACCCTCCTATCAATGCATAGCTGGTCAACAATGACCCGCCTGCGAACGAGGTTCAGGAAGTGACCCTCGACACCCTAATGAAGGAGAACTAGCATCTGAAGGCCCTCCTGCAGGACCTCCTCCAGGAGCGAGAGCTTCACCCTCAGTAACCTACTAGGCCTCAGGCTGAGGCACCGGTACCCTCGGCGGCCCGCGATGCTGCCAACACCTCAGCGGCGATCGCCCGAACCCCGTTGGCAACTGGGTTTGGCATGCACCCGGTTGAGGCTCAACCACGAGCCTCCAACACGCCAGTGCCAGAAAATCTCTTGGCACAACGCCAGATGATCGAGCGCATTGTCGAGACAAAGCTCGCCCAGTATGATGAAGGGACGGTCACGGTGGACCTCTACAGTGTACCCTACCCGCTTCACCACCAGTTGAAGAAGCTTCCTCCAGAATACTCCAAGCCCCCGAAGGCGCAAAAGTTCGATGGGCAGGGGTTGCCACATGAACACTTGGCCTACTATGTTACCGCCAGGGGTGAGTTAGCGTTGGATGAATCATATCTCCTCCGCTACTTTGCCACTTCGCTCACGGGAACGGCCTTCCAATGGTACTCCCGTCTGAAGCCCAACTCAGTCATCAACTGGGCCGATCTCCAGAAGAAATTCCTCGACCGATTTCAAACAGCCGAGCGAAGGGTCTCCCTAGCCAAACTCTGCTCCCTTCAGCAGAAAAAGGGCGGGAGTGCCCTCGACTTCATCAAGAAGTGGCGAGACCTCAGCATGAGGTGCGTCAATCCACCCGTCCAGGAGGACGCTATCACTATATGTCATCGAGGTCTGGCAGCCGAGGTCAGCGAAAAGCTTCTCGGCACCAATATCAAAGGCTTTGACCAGCTCAATTCGGCGGTCACCGAGATAGAGATGTTCTTCGTCGATAACCCAAGCTATACTACAGCAAAGGGTAAACAAGCGCGAGAACGCCAGCCCGGTAAGGAGGTGAATATCATAGAGTTCACCCATGCCGCTAAGGCCAGTAAAGCGGCCGAATCTAGTGGCTCTGACAAAAAGCCAGCGGACAAGCCGGCTGCTCCTTCTTTTTCAGAGCGTATGAAGACACCATTCTCCTTCAAGAAAGAACATACGAAGACGCTCTTCGGCCTCGGCATGGCTCAGAAAATTGTCGAACTACCAGAAATCCACAAGCCGGACGAGACCCTGAAGACCGACAATCCTAGTTATTGCCTGTACCATCGCATGCTGGGTCATTCAATTGAAGATTGCTACGTCTTCAAGACTCAGGCACAGAAGCTGATCCGAGACGGACTTGTCAAGATGAAGAGCGGACTCGTCGATCCCCCGCAGCCACATACGTGGGCCAGGCCAGCTAAAGCAGCACATGTGGCTCACCCCTCGGCCAATGTCATGCACATGTTGGCTTCATTCTCTATTTCTGATGATGAATAAGAGGAGCCCAGCTCCAGTCGAAGGGAACGTTCGATCTGGTATCCAGGGTGGAGGCCTTGGCATGATCGGAGACCTCTCTCCCTCCTCAGGGAGAGAACCTGGTGACTCTTTGATATCCTCGTCGAGACTGGGCAAATCATGCCCCGCGACTCGCCTCCTGGCTACACCCATTGGGATCGTAGTCACCCCCAGTATTGCCCCTTCCACGCCAGAATCTGCCACCCGATCGAGTCTTGTGAGGAAGTCCAATACCTCATCCAGGAACAGATCCAATGGGAGCAGATCGATGCGGAAGGAAACTCCATGTCGCTCGTCAGGCTTTGGTAAGCTGTCGAAGAAACCCTGAGCATCGCCAGGGATGAACCGGAGCGACCAGACTCTTCTCAAGAGAATGGGCACGGGCTACCTTACCAGCATCCTCCAGAATGGCTCGAGTTCCGGACTGACAACCTAAAAGCGCTCGAGCGACTACGAAGGCATAGAGAGCAGGAGGCCAGTCAAGAGACGGAGCCGACCAACTTCTCGATCAACGTCATCCATTCCCCTGCTCCTCCGGCCCTCGAGGGCTCCCAGACATCCACAGCTAGCCAGCCAATCCTGGCCACTTCGGCCGTGCAATGGCGGCCCTGGCGGGAGCTAAAGTCTCTCCCTTTTCCTGAAGAAGACACTGCCAGGCTCCTCCAGGTCCTCCTCGGCCGGGAGGACATTTTAGTGGGAGAGACAACGATAGGCTCTGCAGCTCTTCCTGGTCCTCCTCCTATCCTATCCCCGCCATCGACAGCCACGGATAGGAAGGGAAAGCAAAAATAAGGTGAGGCCCCACCTCAGCCTCGTGACACCTCCCCAGCGGGGGGGCCATCCGGTCCTCTTCGCCTATCTGTTGACACATTCCGGAGTACAAAGAAGACATCTTCGGAGTCTTCAGCGGCTTCGATTCAAGTGGTGGGCTCACCGCCACAAGGTTCCACCATTCCGTAAAGTCGGGATAACTGTGCAGAGCGACAATGTCCCGCGACACTGTCAATGGTCACCAGGCCCAGCTCTCAGCATGGTTGCAAAGGAAAGACTAAGGAGCAGGACGACCAGTGTCCCTCTCTGCCCGCTTCTCAACAAAAGCCGCCGCCACCGCGAGTAAGGCATCAAACCGCGCATATGTCTTCCAACACCGGTCCCAATGTACCGGTTCAGCAAAAAATATCTCCGCCGCCACCGCGGGTAAGGCATCAAACCACGCATATGTCTCCCAACACCGGTCCCAACGTACCGGTTCAGCAAAAGACATCTCTGCCGCCACCGCGGGTAAGGCATCAAACAGCGCATATGTCTTCCAACACCAGTCCCAACGTACCGGTTCAGCAAAAGACATCTCCGCCGCCACCGCGGGTAAGGCATCAAACCACTCATATGTCTTCCAACACCGGTCCCAACGTACCGGTTCAGCAAAATACATCTCCGCTGCCACCGCGGGTAAGGCATCAAACCGCGCATGTGTCTTCCAACACCGGTCCCAACGTATCGGCTCAACGGAAGACATCTCCATCGCCACCGCGGTTAAGGCATCAAACCACGCACACGTCTTCAGACGCCAGTACTAGCCTACCGACTCCTCGTAGGCTCCCCCCGCCACCGCGGGTAAGGCACCAAACCGCGAACACGTCTTCGGATGTTAGTCCCAGCATTCCGGCATACCAGGAATTGCCACTCGAGGTGCTCGAGCAGGCGATTAATGCCACCTTCCAGATACAACAAGCGGAAGGCGCCTAGATCGAAATCTGGGCGAGGAAGAGTCAACGACCTCGCCCTGCAAAGACATCTGCTCGGAGATATCCTCACCAGGATTTGTCAACTCCGGCCCTGGCACCTCTCCCTCCTACTCCCTTGGAGACGGCTATTGATCTATTCTACCTCTGATGAAGATCATGTGCAGCATTTGAGGATCGTTCTGTAGACTCTAAGAGATCACGAGCTCTATGCGAAGTTCAGTAAATGTGAATTCTGGCTTCGGGAAATTCATTTTCTTGGTCACGTGATTTCTGGCGATGGAGTGGCAGTGGACCCTGCAAAGGTTGAGGCTGTTTTGAGTTGGCAGAGACCGAGGTCTGTGACAGAGATAAGAAACTTTTTAGGTTTGGCTGGGTATTATCGAAGGTTCATCCAAGACTTTGCAATGATTGCAGCCCCGATGACTAGACTGACTCGTAAAGATGTACCTTTTATCTGGTCGGATCAGTGTGAGGCTAGCTTTGTTGAGTTGAAAAGGCTATTGACTTCTTCTCCTATGTTGACTTTGCCTTCCGACTCAGGTGGTTTTCTTGTTTGTACTGATGCTTCTCGAATAGGTTTGGGTGCAGTGCTGATGCAACATGGAAAAGTTATCGCATATGCATCTCGGCAATTGAAACAACATGAAGAGAATTATCCCACTCATGATCTAGAGCTAGCTGCAGTTATTTTTACCTTAAAGATCTAGAGACATTATCTGTATGGTGAGAAATTTCAGATTCTTACTAATCACCAGAGTTTACAGTATATATTCTCCTAGAAAGATCTGAATCTCAGGCAGCGTCGATGGATGGAATTCATGAAAGACTTTGACGTTACACTCTCCTATCAGCCGGGCAAAATGAATGTTGTGGCTGATGCTCTGAGCAGGAAAGTGCAGGTCAGTCATTTTTTGCTTCATGAAAGGAAATTGTGGGAACGGCTTCCGAGCGAGGCATTCAGTGTTGAGATCCCCGCCGATCCGAGGATGGCAGTCTGTGCTAGCTTGATTTTGGGTTCAGCTTTATATCAGCAAATTAAAGAAGCTCAACAAGCTGATTCTGATTTGGCCCATGTTATATCAAGATATGTTGTGGAATTTGATGACGAGTTGGTTGCCAGTTTCCAGGGCAGTTGGTATGTTCCCGCTGATGATGATTTGAGGCATGAGATTCTGAGTGAAGCCCATAGTTCCCGTTTTGCTATTCATCCCGGTGTCACCAAGATGTATCAGAATTTGAAAAAGTAGTTCTGGTGGCCAGGTATGAAGAAAGATGTGACTATATTTGTTTCTAAGTGCTTGACTTGTCAGTAGGTTAAAGCCGAACATCAGAAGCCAGGTGGATTGCTTCAGCCATTGGAGATTCCGATGTGGAAATGGGACCATGTTACTACAGACTTTGTGGTGGGTTTGCCTCGGACTTCTCAAGGTTTTTATGGTATCTGGTTGCTTGTCGACAGATTGACTAAAACTGCCAGATTGTTGCCAATTAAAGTTGCCTGGAATGTGCACAGGTTGGCCGACCTTTATGTGCAGAAGATCGTGCCACTGCATGGGGTTCCTGTTTCACTTGTGTCAGATCGTGACCCACGTTTTACCTCTGGCTTATGGCATAGTTTCCAGAAAGCCTTGGGCACTGAGTTAGCATTCAGTTCAGCTTATCACCCACAGTCAGATGGACAGTCGGAGAGGACTATTCAGACTCTGGAGGACATGCTGAGATTGTGTTGCCTTGACTGGCAAGGTTCGTGGAGTCAGCATTTGTCACTTGTTGAATTTGCTTATAATAACAGTTTTTACTCCAGTATTGGAATGGCTCCTTATGAAGCACTGTATGGTCATCCTTGTCGTACTCCCTTGAACTGGTTTGATGTCGGAGACAGATTGTTGACGGGACCTGACATGGTACAGCATTGTTCGGATGTGGTTCGTCTGATCAGGCAGAGATTGTTGACGGCTCAGAGTCGACAGAAAAATTATGCAGATCAGCGCAGACGTCCACTACAATTTGAGCCAGGAGATATGGTGTTTGTTAAGATATCTCCGATGAAATGTGTTTCCAGGTTTGGGAAGCGTGGGAAGCTTAGTTCGCGGTATGTTGGCCCTTTTCCGATCGTTGAAGCTATCGGTCAAGTGGCTTATCGTCTGCAACTACCAGTGGCCATGCAAGCTATTCATGATGTATTCCACGTGTCTCAGTTGAGGAAATATGTGCCTGATGCTTCTCATGTTCTTGATGATTCAGTATGGCCTGTGGTGTCTGCTGATTTATCTACACCAGAGTTTCCTCTCAGAATTGAAGACCGTCGTGAGCAGCGGTTGAGAAATAAGGTTATTCCTCTGGTAAGAGTTGCTTGGCAGCGTCACTCTGGTAATGAGTCTACTTGGGAATGCAAAGATGAGATGCGTCGGCTTTTTCCTTTCTTATTCCAGTAAGGTATATGTCCTTTCTCTGTTTTCCTCCTTATCCTTAGTGTTGTAAATTTCGAGGGCAAAATTTTTATTAGGAGGGAGGGACTGTAAGGCCCGTGCCTTAATGGATCCTTAACGGATTTTGTTCTAGTATTTGTTCTGGAATTTCCGGCTATTTTTCTGGATTTTTAGGAATTTTCTGGTATTTTTTTGGATTTATTTGGAGTTAATTGAGGGTTATTAGAAATTAATAAGATTATATTATATATGTTTTAATTTTATTTATTATTTTCTTTTAATCCCTCACCCTCTCTCTCTCTCCCCGTCGATCTCATTCTCACCCTCACTCTCTCTCTCTCCTCCGCTCTTCCCCTCTCTTGGGTTGCAGGCTGAACGAGGTCGGATTGAGGCGTGGTTGGCGCCGTTGGATTCCTCGCGTCGAGAGGAACGCGTGGGTACCCATTTCGGCGTGGTTCGGTGATCGTGGGAGCAAGGTGGAGCGTTAAGGCTCCGTGACCCTTCCTCCTTGCATGCGGCCTTTTTGACCGTTTCGGCTCGCGAGAGGTAGGGGGATGGAATCCTGAGCTTGCTATGATCATTTTCGTAACTCGTTTCCTTGATTAGGCGCCTATAGCATGCTAAATGGTAGTTTTCCATTTATGGTGTCCATGCTTGATTTCTTGAGTTTAATGCTTTATAGGCATTGCATGTGATGTTTTTAGGTGTTATATTGTTGTTTGAGTCGTATGGATTGATAGGAAAACAAGTTTTTCGATGTTACCCGACGATTTCCATCGTCCGGGAGGGCTCCAGTTTTCAAATCGAACCCGCCCGTGTCCCAGGTGGTGTGACGGTCCTGCCAGGAACCGTCACACGCCTGACGGTCCTTCGAGGACGCGTCGCTTCTTTATAACGGCCCGTTGAGGGGGCGTTATTTCGAGAGTAACGGTGGGGCTCCCATCCGTTACTCTCTCGTTGGTTTGCGTTGACCCAGTCAGGCGGTTAACCCGACGGCCAGTCGGCCGGCCGTCAGGTCTACCCGACACGCCTAGGCAAGCGTGTTACTTCGCCTGTTGTGGATTTTTGATCGCGGCACGTTGATTTTTGGCCTCGGGTGGATGTAACGGCGGTGATCCAACGCGTTGCATCGATGTAACACGCTGGGCCCCTACCGTTACATTCCCTTTTGGGCCCTTTGAGCTGGAACTCTGGTGGAAGTAACGGATGGAGACTGACGCGTCGTTTTGAATATAACGCGCCAGCCCCCGACCGTTACTTTCTTGTAGCGCGTGGGCAGTTGACCGCCGCTTGCCTGTTGGGTTCAAAGTTGCCAGCCTTTTTCGCTATGCGTTCCATTCTATATATATATGCCATGTTTACGTTGTTGTAGTATTTAATGGCATGTTTCTATATCCCAATAGAGTAGCTTTTCTTTCCTTGCAATGGAGCCACTGTTGTTGCCCTAAGGTCTGTTGAGTGCCGACCCGCTTGGGGATGGCGGAGGGGTGTTTCCCGTACACGGTTTGTAAGCTAGTTCCGTGGGCTCCCAGCCAATGGTAGCGCCCTACCAAGGGAGAAAACTAGCTAGAGGGCCTGACTCAGGCTAGAGTCAGTGTGCGCACACGTGGTCAGAGACTGTGGACTGACACCGACGGGTGCCACTCCGACTGGTCACTTGGTTTGGTACTGTTTACGTGCTCAGCGTGTCATTTACCGACTGCGAGTGCTTGAGACGCAGTGTAAGTCGTCAGTGGACGCATCTGGTTTCTGCTCTAGTGGTTGTCCTGCTCCCTACTGCTTGGATTAGTTAAGGCTTATTCTATTTGGTAGATTTAGTTTCAGTTGCTTACATTTATTTATTATTGGCATATGTTAGCTGTTATACCTACTTGGTTAGAGTTTACAGCTTTACTGGAGTAGTTTACTTATGCCAATGCATGTTATTTTATTTAAATGCATGCTCTAATTGCCTTTACTTCCGCATGCATGCATGTTTAGTACGAGGTAGGGATCCGCGTGACCCCTACTGAGTCTGGCTGTGACTCACCCTTCTCCTTTCAGGTGAGCCGCACCCGCCATCTCCAGGTGTTTCGAGAGCTGTTTCGGAGTCCGTGTCTAGCTGCCAGCTTTTGTCGAGCTGCCTTTTTAAGGCTCGCGTTGTACTTTTGCCGGGGTATGCCCCGTGTAGTTGGTACTTGTGGACTAGTGCTCTTGTTTATCTGGACTAGCTTATATATATATCACTCTGGTTATTTTGAATTGCTTCCGCACTTGTGCTAATTTTATTACTTAATTGTAATGCACGTCCCAAATTGTAATTCGTTATACTTACCCCTCAGCACATCCCCACTAACCCTTCAGGGGCCTCATCAGCCTCTTGGGTGGCTTCCCCAGTTCTTGGAATCGGTGTATCGATGTTATCGGTATATCGGTATCCTGAACTCTGGGTCGTCACAATTGGTATCAGAGCGTGAGTTGAGGAATGGTGTGAGGAATTAGAATTTGCTTTGTCCAGAGCTAGTCCTTGGTGTCGTTTATTGCTAGCTTAGGGTGTTTTTCTGCGTGTCTGATGTATTTACTGTTGATTTATGTTTTCAGCAGTGTAATTATGCCGCCTCGTCGAGGAAGACCTCCTCGAGTTCCTCGTGCTCCTCGAGATGCGCCCAGGGAAGATAGTGGTTCTGCACCTCCTCCTGCAGTTCTTGCTGTTCCTATTATTCCAGTTGCTCCTCCAGCGCCGATTGTTGCTCCTCAGGTTGAAGTGCCTGGCAGTATAGGCAAGGCTTTAAAAGAATTTCGGATGTTTAACCCGCCTGCTTTCGATGGTCAAGTTGACCCAGAGGTTGCGAGGCAATGGTTGGATGCGATCGAGCGCGTGTTTGTATCGATGGAATGTGCTGAAGACGAGAAGGTTATGCTTGCTGCTTTTCAACTCCAGGGTACAACCATCACTTGGTGGAAAGCCGAGTGGCAGATCGCTTTTCATTCTAGACCTCTTCGGCAGATCACATGGGCAGAGTTCGTAGCTGCTTTCGAGCGTGCCTACACTCCTGCCTGTTTGTAGATGGCCAAGATGTATCAATTCATGGAGCTGACTCAAGGCAGTATGACAGTGCTTCAGTATCGGAATAAGTTTATGGAATTGGGTCAGTATACGCCCCATGTGCTGGCTAGTGAAGCATTGAAGACACAGCAATTCTTGCGAGGTTTGAGGCCAGAGTTGAAGATGCCCTTGATTGCAAGTCGAGTTGCAGATCTAGATGGTGCGTGCCAGACAACTGTGGCACTTGAGCTGGAGATGACGAGACCGGGTGGGTATCCTCAGGCAGGGTCAGTTCAGCCGGCAATGCAATCTCAGCAGGCTTACCGACCGCCAGTGCCAGGCGTTCCCCCAGTCTAGTCAGAAGTTAGTGTGAGCGACGTCACGCGGTTCGGGGAGCGGAGAAGACGCGGAGCGCGCGGGCTCCTGTTTTGTTTGCTGCAACACAGAAATAAGAGAAAAGAGAAGGGGCCACCACGGGAGATTGCTCCGGCGGGGCGAGCGAGACAAATGCAATATAGCAAGATATGGGGGTTAAACGGCCATAGCGGGAAGTGACTCGCCGCGGCCTCGGGGGGACGGGAATGGTGCAGAAATTAAATAGCAAGAATTGAAACGGCTATTGGGGAAGTGACTCGCCGCGGCCTCGAGAGTATGAGCAGATAAGAATATAGCAAAATATAAAGAGAATATAAGAGCGGGAATTTAAACGGCCATTGGGGAAGTGACTCCCCGCGGCCTCGAGAATATGAATAGATAAGAATATAACATATAAGAACGGGAATTTAAACAGCCATTGGGGAAGTGACTCGCCGCGGCCTCGAAAATATGAATAGATAAGAATATAACATATAAGAACGAAAATTTAAACGGCCATTGGGGAAGTGACTCGCCGCGGCCTCGAGAATATGAGCAGAATATAACAGAATATAAAGAGAATATAAGAACGAGAATTTAAACGGCCATTGGGGAAATGACTCGCCGCGGCCTCGAGAACAAGATGTGATCGCCAGGGGCCAAAAGACCCCAAAAATAAAGAAAGTGATCGCGCCTACCTCAAGAGCGGGAGATGGCGGGTTGCTTCTTCCTCCCCCTTCGGCCGGCCGACGGAGAGGGCTTTCCTTGGTTACCCTTGCAAAACATGGATGAGCCGAGGGCGAGATCCGGCGGAGCTCCGGCAACGTAGGGACGACGTGGAAGCGTGGTGGATGAAGACGACCTTCCTCTCGCGAGCGTGGGCACCCGAGAAGCCGACAGAACCTCCACCTACAAAAGACCCCACGGGTTAGAAATGACTCCGGTAGCCTCTGGGCTCCGGCAGCCTATCGGATCTCTTAGAAGCTCCTCCAGAACTGAAGGGGTGGGCTTCTATTTATAGGGCTCCGGAGGGTGGAGGTGTCCAGGACCCTGGACACCTCCATCAGGGCCGAACTAATATTTTATTCTATTTTTATTTATTTTTTTGGAATATTTTTATGGAGGCGTCCAGGGCCCCGGACGCCTCCAACAGGTCCACCGAATCCCACCGACGGCCGCACGCGGTTTGGCACAACGCGTGGTTTCGTGAGCGGCACCTCGTGATTTTGAAATGGGCGCGTCCAGCTGTCTGGACGTCTCTATAATTTGGATCCTTTCACACACGAAAAACCGTCGTTCGGTGGCCGGCGCCCATGAGGGAGTTGATGGATGCGTCCATAGTCCTGGACGCCTCCAAGAAAATATATTTTTTATTTTTATTTTGTTTTTCTATGCCAAAGTTGGCATTTTAATTTTTTATATTTATTTTTATGGAGGCGTCCAGGGGCCTGGACGCCTCCATTGATATATTATTTTTTATTTGGTTTTGGGCTTTGAAAAATAAATTAAAAGAATGGGGGCGTCCAGGGGCCTGGACGCCCCCATAAAGACCCACCCGGGTCCTCAGTTCAGGCGTTGACGGCCGCCCGGCAGACACCCTTCCTGGTTCCGGAACCTCCTGATGCGTCTGACTGGTGTTGATGCCGTCCGAATGCCATGACGAGACGATTCCGGATGCCGAAAAGGGCGGAAGAAGACTCAAGAAAAGGAAGCACTCAAGTGATTCAAAACGCGTAAGCCGTCGCGGGGCGTTGTATAGTGATATGAGACTTTCTCAGGAGACGTCAGGAATAGCGTGTCTACAGCTGCCCCGCCTTGGCGTCTGCTTTGCAAGGGAGCGACACGTAGTGGAATGGTATCGAAGTGGAGTGAAATGAAGTGAGAGCAGACTGATAAGTTGATGCCAAGGTGTGATGAGACACGCTTTTAACGTTACTGTTTGGAATCTTTCCTAAAGTTTCAATGAGGCGACCTTGAAGGAGGTCTTTCAAATTTTGACGATTTGCTTGGACGGAGATCAAATAAGGGAGGGTGAGATGTGCGCTCAGGCACGAAACAAAAAGAGACCAACTTCTCGGTGTGGAAGTACCTGGGTCATAAACCTGCAGGTTTCACCTTTGATGAGCGGTTACCAGCCAATGTGGAAGTGTTGCGGCCAAGGTGGGTCAAACAAGGTAAACAATAAAGGAATATCTGAGGGTCTGTCCAAACAAGGATCTCCTTTGGAAGAGCAGCGTAGGGCCGCTTCAAGGAAACTCAGTATTTCATTCGGAATGTAATATCTCATATTTGTAAGAATTGGAGCACAACGGCTTTCGCAATCGAATCACTTGAATGATCTTCCGCAATAAATCAAAGTCCTATATGAATGCATGCTGGGCTTAAAGAAAAATTTAAAACAAACTAAAATAAAAAATAGCCAAGGATAATATTGTCAACTTGTTAAGAATGGGTCAGGATACCGATCCGGTGAGCTGACACTGGGCTGGGGCCCGTTTATCCGCGCACCAACTCACTGAATGGAACCGTCGTCCCCATGCTACCACAAGTTAACGGCCTATCCGTACAACCTAAATTCTTCCGGGATCATCACTGTTTTTGTTGAAGGGGAACTCAAATCCCAGATTCGTTCGGGCCGCAAGGTCCTTGATATGTTCTAGTAGCGTAGGTATCATATACTACGATGCATGACATGATGGGACCAACCATTGAAAGGTGGGACAGGAGATAGGACAAAGACGTCCGTTAGTAAAACCTGCACAGGCCAGCATGGATTAATAACATCAGAAAGTAACAGAATCGTAACAGAATCGCACCACAATGGAAAGGAGATCTAGCCAAAATCCTGACACTGACCGCTGATGTGACATGTTCTGTCCTGTAGCGCCCTACCCTTCCTATAAGAACTCCCCTTAGGCTAGTTCATTCAAAAGCATCAAGGTGGGTTTTGGAAGCTCGGGAGAGGAAAGAGGGGAGAATCTAGAGATTTCAGGATGGAAGGAGAGTCTTCCCGCGTTATGAAGAGGAGCAGGCCTAGCAGCGAGATCAGGCGACTCTCCGACCTCGAGGGTCATTTGAGTGGGACGATCATGTCGCATATGGTAAGCTGATTCTTTTCAAATTTCTCCACGTGAACCTTCTTCTTACTTCCTTCCTTTCTTCTTCTTTCTTTTCTCTTCCTGCCATATCCACTCTTCCCGGGCCCGAGGAAGTTTTCCAAACTGTCATGGCTCTCAAAGCTAACTTCCAACATCTCCATCGGCATGAGGGCCATACTCTCGAAGTGGCATCTGCAGGGGCTCCTTATTCACGCCAAACACTATGAGAAGATTCGTATGGACTGGGCGGCTATGGGCGCACTAGTGGAGATCTGGCATCCCCAGACCCACACTTTTATCTTCCCGACCTTCGAGGTGACCATCCTCCTCGAGGAGGTGGAACTGCTGCTCGGATTGAAGAAATTCAAGAGTGACGGGAAGGTGAAGGCTATGTGGATGCTGACATGGGGGACTTCTGAAAGCGTCCTTGGAAGCTTCATGCCACCCGACGCAGCCCGAAAGGTCCGTACTCAAAAGGGGATCGATCTCCAAAAGCTCGCGGAGTGGGTCATGGATGCCCTGAGAGGGTCACCAGACGATGACTATTTGGAGGGAATCATGAAGGGGTTCACCATTTGTCTGGCTGGTGCTCTCTTGTTTCCTCATACCGACAACATGGTGGAGGAAGACCAACTAAGTGCCATTCGTAGGATCTGGAGTGGAAAGAGGGTAGGACCCGCCGTCCTTGCCTATCTTTACAGCGGTCTTACTGCCTCGAGCATGGGTAAGCCTCCATTTGGTTGCGCACTTGTCTTGAATTGCTGGCTTGATTTGCATTTCAAATTCGACCACCGCGAGGGAATGCCGACGGCTTCGAAGCTTTTCCAACAAAGCCCGCTTCACCACATAGCCGACGTGTTAGGGTTCGGTGGTACTGTAGTGAACCGCGTTCCGTGGCTGAAGAAACGTGAAGACTGGCGGTCTCACTTCCGCACCGTGACACAAGGCTTCTTTACTTGCGCACCGGCATGTTTGCTTTCGCTTGATCTCCTCATGAGGCCTTCTTGTGAAGTTGATCTCCAACTGATTGGTGCGACCGAGTTTGTCCTTTACAACGCGCATCGGTGCTGCCTCCAGATCGGCATTCCACGTCATTCGTTCCCACTACCGACTGGCATCGTTCCTTTGAAGAAGAGAGAGTTGGGCACTGAAGCGGATGCGAAGGAAGCGAAGGCCGTCAAAGCACCCTGGAAGACAAGTGTTGCGGGAAAGGCCTTAGCGCACGTGGGGGAAGAGTGCGAGCTGTGGAGGGCTTATGTAACCGAACTGGGGAAGTTAAGGCCTAAGGCGCCTAAACCCCTGATGTAGCTCATTCTGCTTTTCTGATGGAATAAAATCTGACATTTGGATGTTTTGGACCCTTGTCCCCTTAATTATTATTTTTTTTGGTGATTTTTCTTTTTCTTTGTGTTTTTATTTTGTGCTTTTGTTTGGATTATATACATACTCTTGTCTTATTTCTCTTTTATTATTATTATTTTTTTTTGAAATTTTTACTATGGGGGCATCCAGGGGCCTGGACGCCCCTAAGTTTTTATTTTTCGTTTTGAAATTTTTAATTTTTTTGGGGGCGTCCTGGGTCCTGGACGCCCCTAATTTTTATTTTTTAATTTTTTTAGTTTTTGTTTTGGGGGCGTCCAGGCGCCTGGACGCCCCTAATTTTTTTGAATTTTGAAAAAAAATAAAAAATGTGGGGGCGTCCAGGCGCCTGGACGCCCCAAAGAAGGTGGATTCTATATATATGGGGGGGCCTCCCCCCTTTGCTCATTTACTGTTCATTCAGACGACCCAGTCAAACCAGACGACCCATTCTTAGTCCCAATGGAGCAAGGAGGCCCGAGCCAGGGTGGAGAGAAGCAGAAACGACGGGCTCGTCGTCCGAGGAGGCTGAGGGATGATGCCGAGGAGGCTGCTGCGGCGGAGGAGATTGCCATGGAGGAGGAGGCTCCTCCTTTGGCCGTAGAGGCTGCAGTAGACGCTGGCGACGCGGGAGAGGACGATCACGACCCGGTAAGCCCCTCGGAACTTCAATTTATTGGTTTAATAGGCTGGATAGGAGGACGAGAGGCCGTGTGGTGAGGGCCGGTGAGTGAGGAAAGGAGGCGTCCAGGGGAGTGGACGCCTCCACATTTTCTTTTTTTTCTTTTTTTATTTATTTATTTACGTAAATAATAAAAATAGAATTAAAAATAAGGAGGCGTCCATGGCTTGGGACGCCTCCATGATAATATATATATATTTTTTATTTATTTTTGTTTTGATTTTTGGGTTTTTCTAAAAATAAAATAAAGAAAATGTAAAGGAGGCGTCCAAGGTTTTGGACGCCTCCAAAAAAACATAAATATTTTTTAAAAAATAAAAATAAAATAAAATAAATAAGTAGTATATACAGTGTTATTGTTTATTACTATTCATGATGCTGATGTGTTCTTTGTTGGTTTTGTGGTGTGCAGGGCGTGATGAAGGGCCGGATCAGCTGGTCCTTAGTGGTGGCAGCATACTGTAGGCTGCCAGACTTTCAGAGGGCGCGTGTGGACGCCATGGGCTTCGGAGCTTTCCTTAGGATCGAGCCCTTTCGGCTCGACCTTCCTCTTATCCAGGCATTGAGGGAGCGGTGGCACGCACCGAGCCGGGCGTTTCTGATGCCCTGGGGGCACATGGTGCCGACGCTTGAAGACGTAGCTCGGATCACCGGGCTACGAGTTGACGGAGAGGCGGTCAGCGGGGTCACCTACCCCGACTACCGAGAGAGTGCCCTTGACCTGCTGCGGTTAGAGACGAGCGTGACTGATAGAGACAGCAGGGTAGTCGGCCGAGTGGAGATTATGGAGGCGCTCGGATTCGTCGACCCGCGCCAGTGGGTTAGCGAGACTGGAGCGAAGTTTCTGGCACGACTGGAGGGAGATGCCCGTGCAGCTTTCACCCAGGACCCGAGCGAGAGGGAGCTGGTGGATCTAGACCTCCGGAGGTTCCTCTTCTTCTTCCTGGGCCGCCTTCTGCTAGGGACGAAGGGGGATGGCATCCACTGCCGCTTCCTCGGGATCCTGGCGGACCTTGACAGAGTGGGGCACTACGCGTGGGGAGCGACTCTGCTTGCCCATTTGATTGCTGATCTCTCCCAGACTTCAGAGAGGGAGACGACAGTCAGCGGCTTCGCACCTTTTCTCCAGGTACACAATTTATTTATGCATTTTACCGTAGTTAAATATGTAATCACTCGTGCTAATGATGTATGATGGATGCAGGTGTGGAGTTATTACTACTTCCCGATGGGGAGGGCCAGGCAGGGGAACATGAGAGCCGTTCCTCTAGCGCGACAGTGGAGGCCGGTCGTGGTAGCGGCACCACACAGCTACCAGCTGGCGTCACTTCGTCGGGAGCTGAGCGAGTATCCCGAGGCCATGGTATGATGCGTATGATTTTTTGTGTTTTTTATGCATGTGACTGAATGGTAACTATCATGATGTATGTATGGTGATGCAGGTGGTGTGGAGACCCTGCCTGGGCATGGGCGACGCTGGCCAGCCTTGGGTTGTAGCGGGTCTTCCTCGTTTCAGGCGGGACGTGTGGGTCCATTGCCTGAACGAGATCGAGCCGCTTCGGCTGAGGCTGGTTATGAGGACATTGGGGCTAGCCTAGGAGTGGGTTGATGTAGATGAGCCGGCCCGCATCGGGCGGAAGACCAAGGGGAAGGCGAAGATTGTGGACTGGCATACGCGCTTCCCAGCACAGTACCAGGACTGGCAGCAGGGCGGGGCCCCAGTGGTGTCCCATGTACAGGACAATACTGATTACCTGAGACGGTACCGGGCTACGTACGGGGACCGCCTCTTCCTTGGTGGTATGGCAGGAGAAAGTGAAATGAAAATGCTTCACCCTTCTATATGTATATGCATATGGCACTAACTTATGTGCAATGCAGGATGCTCGTGATAACATGATCGCCGACCTGCGGGCCCAGTTGGCGAACGCCAGGCGGCAGTTGGTGGCCATCCGACAGGAGTTGGAGATCCTGGTGAGTTTATGCGATGAATTTTTTTGTGACCTGGATTTTTGATACTTGACCTCTAACCATCGTTTACTCTGTGTTTTAGCGGGCCCACTAGACAGTGGCAGCCGGGATGGCTGGTGGAGCGGGTTCCAGTTCGTGGGGCCCTCCTCCGGAGGTTTCTGCCCTCCAAGAGCAGCTGGCGTATGCGGTGGCTCGGGCTGAGGAGGCCGAGCGTGACCGCGAGGCTCGAGTGAGTGTTTGCCTGACCTCGACTCTCCTTCTGGCTGCTCTCCTTCTATCGCTGTTCTCTTACAGTGCATGCGTGCTTTGAGAGGTGGCCGAGATTCGGGAGGCCCTGGCCCGTGCTGTTCGTGCTGAGCAGGAGCGCGATGCCTGGGTGGCAGAGCGTGACGCCCGGATTGCGGAGCTAGAGGAGGAGGGGCGACGGGAGGCTGAGGAGCTTCCTCGCGATGTAGTGGATCTGCAGATCGCCCTCGAGCTGTCGAGGAAAGAGGCGATGAGGGAGAGAGAGGAGAGAGAGGGGGATAGGGAGAGCGTGGAGAGAGAGATGGAGAGGGATAGGGAGACCCTAGAGAGAGAGAGGGAGAGGGATATGGAGACTCTAGAGAGAGAGAGGGAGAGGGATAGGGAGACCATAGAGAAAGAAAGGGAGTACAGGATGGCAGAGCGACATCGAGATTGGGACGAGAGGAGAGCTCTGGTGGCCCTGGTGTCGGAGCTCCGGCTGAGTCTTGGCACGGCGGAGGGGAGACTTCGGGAGAGTGAGGAGCGGTATCAGAGGGCGAAGGAGCACGGGGCACGACTTCGTCAGTCCGGTTCCTTTTCTGTGGGTAGCTTTCTAGTTTCTTCGGCCGAGGAGCGTCGCCGCACCTTGGAGGCCGGCATGGTGCCCCCTGGAGAGGCGAGCACGGCTTCTCAGGGTTCGCAGAGGTCACAGAGGCCCCCTAGGGATCCCCGTCAGAGGAGGGAGGAGAGAGATGACCAGGAGGGTGATGGTGAGAGTTAGAGAGTTGCTTGTACACTCCACCCTCCTTAATGCATGATGTACTTTCGGCTATTATATGAAATGAAAATGACTTTCTTGTGTTGTGTGTACTTTTCTCTCTCCCACACTTTCTTCTTTGCACTGAGTTGTCCTTCGAGGCACGCTCCACGATACCTTACCCTGAACAGCGGGGAACTACGCTTTACACGAAGGGATTCTGTTTCCTTTCTCCCTTTTTTTTGGGCGCGTCCAGGCGCGAGGACGCGTCTTAATCCTCGAATTCAAATTTAAAGCGACGGGTGGCCTTTCTTCTCTCGTGCCTTACCCGCAAATGAGCCCGCCTTCCGCCGAAACTCGCTCGCCCGTCTTTGTCTTCTTCCCCTCGATCGATGGAGTTCGACGGTCTGGACCACGGCGAAGGTGGAGAGGGACGCGGGACCCCTCACCCAAGGAGGGACGCGCCAGAGCACGGAACGGCGTCTATGGAGGAGGAAGGGCCACTTCGGGCCCCCGAGGGACCCGAGGGGCCCGATGTCGCGGAGGGAGGTGAACACGGTCTGGTAGGTCCTCCAATCTCTTCCTCTTTGATCCATTTTGAGTTTTGAAGCAAGGCGTGCGAGGGAGAAAGGGTTCGGCGAGTGTTGCACTCAAGTGATGGACGCGTCCTAGACAGGGGACGCGTTCTTTGTTATGATGCGAGGTCCTTCTTTCTTGGTGCAGGACATGGTGAGGACCCTGGGCCTGGCCGATGAGTGGGCGAGTGCGGACGAGCCGAGCCGCGTCAGGAAGGAGAGTCGCGGCAAGGCGAAGCTCGAGGATTGGCGCATACGTCTCCCTGGGCAGCAGGGGAGCGTACTGGTGCAGGATAGTGTCGACTTCCTGCGGCGACAGAGAGAGAGTTATGCGGGGCTTCCCCAAGCCGGGGATACGCGCGACGTCAACAGGTCGCGTGCCCAATTAGTCGAGGTCAGGCGGCAGCTGGCCGCCACTCAACAGGAACTGTCGCTCCTGGTAAGCTAAGTGCTGCATTTTCTATTTTTAAATGTGGAGCTTAGCTGACGGCTGTTGTTTGTTCGTTCCAGCGTGCCCAGCAGATAGCGATGGTGGGAGTGACTGGCGGCGCATCTTCCAGTCCCTCGGCCCCTTTTCTCGAGATTGCCTCCCTTCGGGAGCAACTTGCTGGTGCGGTGGCTCGGGCTGCCCGGGCGGAAGAGGAGCGTGATGCCTGGGTGGCGACTGTAGCAGAGCTGCGACATCGCAGTGAGGAGAGACCTTCTCCAGACATCCTGGAGTTAAGGGTTCTTCTGCAGATGATGAGGAGAGAGGCAGAGAGAGAGAAAGCCGAGAGAAGGTCCGAGCGACAGCGAGATCAGACCGAGAGGAGGGCCTTGGAGGCCCAAGTGAGGGAGCTCCAGCTGGGCCTTCAGGCCGTCGTGCAGAGGCTAGGAGGGATGGAGACGCGCTACGAGAGAGCGCGAGAGTTCGGGGAGCGACTGCGTCAGTCTGGTCGCTTTGCCGCTAGTGGCTTCTTTGCCACGCCAGGGGAGGAGCAGCGAGTCATTGCTGTGGAGCCGGCGCCACGAGGCAAGGCGGGTGCTTCTGCACGGGGATCCCGGAGGCTTCTGAGGGGCCCTCACCTCAGGGGAGAGGAGAGGGACGTCTAGAGGGACGAGCACAGAGATAATGGCACGAGTTGGCGAGCCAGTGGACCCACCTCATCTCTATGATTATAGTGTTTATGACAGCTTATGTATAATTATGAATGGAGTGATTTGGTTTTCTGCTGCTTGTTTGTTCTCTTGTGCGTTCCTTCTTCCCTACACTTCTTCTCCTTTGCACTGTTCCCATGTGATGGGTCTATCGAGACTCCACCCCGAGCGGAGAATCGCATCTTGTTGTGACCATTTTCCATAGGAATCTGCCGTCGAAGTCAATAATGACGGCCCTAGTCCCTTTTCCCGGATGTTGTGTCAAATTTTGCGGACGTCCTCCAAAACATGATAGGGTATCCCTAAACAACATAGGGTGCTAGTCGTCATATTCTTCGTCCAATCAATCACCATGTGCGAGCGGTGAAGTGACACACGGGATCGCATGGCAGGTGCCTCATCGCGAGGGCTATCATTAACATGTGATGGAGGCAATCTTGGCTTGCACTCCTTCCATTTCTATAAATTCGTGTCCCTTTTATCCTCCCAGGTATATCGAGAGCTAACTCGAGAAGCACAAGTTTTCACGGGAGAGGAGGAGTTCAAAATTCTGAGAGTTGGATGGAGGGCGAATCTTCCCACTCCTCGAAGAGAAGCAGATCCAGTGGTAGTAGTTCCAGGAGGCTATCGGACCTCGAACGGCACTTCAGCGAAAGGGCCCAATCACAACTCATAAGCCAAGTTTTCCTGCCCTTTTTTTCATTCTTTTTTTCTTCCTTTCTTTCTCACCAAACCTCCTTTCCATTCCCTGTATGCATAGAGTGTGATGAAATCACAGATCTCATGGGAGTTGGTAGTGGCAGCATACCGAGGTCTCCCAGATTTTCAGAAGGTCAGGCTAGATGTGATGGGTTTTGGCACCTTTCTTCGGATCGAGCCGATCCAGCTCGACCTGGTCCTGATCCAAGCCTTGTGTGAGAGATGGGACCCAGTGAGTCGGGCATTCCTGATGCCCTGGGGGAACATGGTGCCCAGCTTGGAGGATGTGGTTCGGATCACAAGCCTGAAGGTGGAGGGCGAGGCAGTGACCGGGGTCACTTATGCGGATTACCGAGAAGGTGCTCAGAAGCTACTGGGTTTGGACCTAGATGGTCGGAAAAATAGGTCGGTAGCTAGGGCGTCCCTCATGGATGCATTAGGGCTCAATGACACTCGTCGGCGGGATGATGAATCCTCAGAAGGGTTCATGGAAAGGATGAAAATAGGATGTCGTGCCGTGTACTGCACAGATTTCGGCAACTGGGAAAGATGCAACATAGATTTGAGGAGATTTCTCCTCTTCCTTTTGGGGAGATTGGTACTGAGCTCGAAAGGGGACGGTATCCAATGTCGCTTCCTGGAGCTGCTATCAGACCTTGAAAGAGTAGGGTACTATGCCTGGGGAGCCGCCATGCTGGCGCACTTGTTTGCAGGCCTGTTCCAAGAAGCGGATCGTGAGATGGTTGTGAGTGGTTTTACACCATTTATCCAGGTATTTTTTGTTTTACTTGTTTTGTATTTTTTTTGTGTTTTTGCAAGGTACTGATGACCTGCGCCGAGCAGCTGTGGAGCTATTATTACCTCCCCATGGGGAGAGCTCGGCATTGGCGACCCGCGATGGTGCCGCTAGCCAGGCGGTGGGAACCCATCATGAGTGCGGCACCCCTAACCTACCAACTGATGGTGCTAAGGCGGGAGCTACAGGAGTTCCCTGTAGTGATGGCAAACTGGAGACCCTACTCAGACATGGTCGATGCCGACCAGCCGTGGGTTCTAGCAAGTCGTGCCCGGTTTGGACGGGAACTGTGGATGCACTGCCTGAATGAAATCGAACCGCTTCGGCTACGATTGGTTATGAGGA
The DNA here is from genome assembly GCA_022559845.1 of Amorphophallus konjac. NCBI lineage: Eukaryota > Viridiplantae > Streptophyta > Magnoliopsida > Alismatales > Araceae > Amorphophallus > Amorphophallus konjac. Next base: position 347,162,319 of record CM040123.1, on the reverse strand, counting down.
CTTTATGACTGGCTCAGGAATGGGTGGATACGGCTGCGCCACCTCGTGTCGGGAGAAAGACGCGAGGACCGGCGACCTGCATTGACTGGCGCGTGCGATTCCCTGAACAGTATGAAGACTGGCAGCGGGGTGGCACGATTGTAGAATCACATGCGCGGGATAGCGAGGACTACTTGCGTCTATATAGGACAAAGTACGCAGAGCGGCTCCAACCCCGGGGACTTGTGGAGGTAGGTTTCCCCTTTTTCTCTTTTCTTCTTTCTCCCTTTTCTTGGTTTTCTGGTGAAAATGTTGACTCGTAAGGCTGCAGGATGTCCGGGATGCCATGATAGCGAATTTACGAACTCGCTTGGCAGAGATGGAGCAACAGTTGGGCGATGCCCGCGGAGCTACGAGTGCCTTGGTAGGTGTACAATGCGTTCCTAATTAAAACCCCAGATTCCAGATGTTGGCTGCTAATTCACACGGTCGTAGCATGCCCAGATTGGCGCGGCTTCCCCAGCGATGGGAGTAGGTGGTGCCTCTTCCAGCTTGTGGATTCCCACCTCAGAACTCGACTTACTTCATGAGCAACTTGCTCACGCCACGCACCGCGCTGCGGAGGCAGAAGGGATGCTCTGTATACAGGTAAAAGTTTCAGTGTTGAGTTCTCTTGGTTTACGCCTTATCGCGTATCTGAGATGTTACACTCGGTAGGAAAAGGAGACGGAAGAAGCGCTTGCCCAAGCTGCGCAGAAGGAGGCTAGGATAGCAGAACTGGAGAGGGAACTGCGGCGTCATCCTGATGACGACTCCTCTAGGGATGCCGTGGAACTGAGGATCACTCTCCAGTTGGAGAGGGAAGACCGCGAGAGAGAACGGGCAGAGAGAGAAAGAGACGCAGAGAGAGAAAGAGCCAACAGATTGACTGAAAGGGAGGAACGAAGGGCCATGGAGGCCCAACTATTCAAACTCCGAATCAGCCTTGGTCTTGCTGAACAGTGGCTGAGAGATGGTGAGGAGCGCTACCGAAGAGCACGAGAGCGTGGCTTTCGTGTTGGTAGCTTCTCTGCTGCTTCTGTGGATCAATGCCGGGGTGTGGGAATAGGAAGGGGAGTACAGAGCGGTAGGAGTACCGCTTTTCGTAGTTGGGTAGCGCCTTTGAGAGCGTTTTGCCCGGAGAGTAGTGGGACGAGTAATGTAGAGAGAGAGGGCGGAACTTGATGTAATTTTTTTAGTTTTTGGAATAAAATACAAGGTTCGGTTTGTTTATTTTTCACCTTTACTTCTGTTGCCTGAATCCCTGCACACATCACTGAAACAAACAAATCAGAATTTCTGTTCTGACTTGGCCCCTTGCTCAATAAGCAAATGGTCACTGTGACTGTCCTTGATAACTGGTCAAGGGGCCAAGCCTTTATTTAAGGAAGGCGAGAGAAAGATGTAGTGATGATAAATGCGATAGGCAAGCGTATGAATGCAAGCGGTATTAAAAGTGAGATGCTGCACGCAAATGCAATCATGCAAAATTGATTTATTTTCTTTTTTATATTTGACATTTTTTTTGTTTTATCATAAAAAAAAATTTTGTTTACAACTATGTACATTTTCTCTTTTTCCTTTTTGGTTGTTTTTATCATTTCAATTATTTTTGTTGCTAACGCCCGGCAAGCACCTAAATGGCACCTAACCTACGTGAGAACAGGGGTTTCTTACTAACCTCCCAGGTATCCTAAGTGCACATCTAGGTTGATTTGGGCCTCTAGACCCCTCGAATGATGATCCCGCCGGCTAAGACTTACCCTGATGATAATACCGTCATGCCATGCTTAGGCTCACAGTCGCTTCCGACCACAGGGATTCACCCAAAAGGTGTTTGAGGTAAGAGATTTGCCCGACCCGGGTCTATTTCCTCACAACTCTAGATGGTATATGATGGAACACCCTGGAACCCTAACGACCAACCGCGCGACGCTGACCGGGAATCAGACGCCGTCGCACCCATAGGTGACGCGCTTGCATTGGCCTAAGCCCAAGGTTAAGCAAGAAGACATCAAGGTGGTAAACAGGGGTCTTGACCAGCCAAAAATACGGAGACTCCTTCGCAGCGATAGCTTTTGCTTTTCAAAGTAGGCAACCAAATGTGTATATTAAAATAAGGTCGCAGACCCTAGGCAGTTTTCACCCTTCAGAAACTCCATCGAACCTTCATCTTTAGAGGGAGAAGGAAGAGTGTAGGGGATAAACCTCCTGAGAGGACCGGCAAAGCCGTTAACCCGGCGAGCGAATAAGGGCCCATTAACTCTTTCCTTTCGGACAACTTCGGACCAAATCTCGAGCATTTACATTCCACGGCCCCTTTTGTGGATTCAGACTTTTGCTTTGAGGGGTTTCGTTTATCGCAACAGGCACTGTCACGACCAGGATTTTCTCTTGATTTTGATTTTGTATTTCTTTTTGTGAGGGAGATATAGTCGTTTGACGTTTGTGGGCTCCCTTTTCGTATGCCTGCGGGGACACTGCCCTCTTCTCGTGCTCTGATCGATGCTCGAGGAAATGGATCCTACTCTTCCCTTTGGGGTTTGAGTTTCGGTTTCTCATGCTCAGCGTTTTAAGGGCGCCGACTGTCTCATTTGGTCGAAGAGAAAAGAATAAAGATTACAGCTTCCGGAGATCTTCTGGGTGGGGCCCCACCGTAGGTGATGCTACCGACTTTTTTTGAATAAACTACATAAGTGAGCACATGTTAGCTTCCTTTGAGCGAGCATAGGCCGACGTGGCCGGACAGGGATCTCCACGGTTCTGGCAAACCAAGACCCGGTGCCTACCAAGCCTTAATGGGCCCTATCCTAACATGAGGTTAGATGCAGGGACTTAACTACATGGTGACTGCCAGGCATCGGTATTTTAATTTTCCATATTTTTAGTGGTTTTCGGTATTTCTTTGTTTTTGATGTTTTTTATCTTTTCATCATTTTTTTTTTTGTGCTAAGGGTAGTATTTCTTAAGATAAAGCCCATTCCAAGGGTGGGATAACTCGGTCCCTTCGGCGTTGACTAGCTTGTAGGCGTTGCCAGGGTACACGGCTTGAATTACAAATGATCCTTCCCAATTGGGTTGGAGCTTAGAACGCGGCCCTCCAGGTTTGACAAAAATTCTTTTTACGACCATCTCACCGACTTTGAATTTTCTCTCAACGACTTTCTTTTGGTAAAAGCGAGCGAGTCTATTTTGATACACACGCGCGTGTTCGGCAGCGGCCAGCCACTTCTCATCCAAGAGTTCCAACTGGGCGAGGAGTGAATTACGACGATCATCGAGGGGAAATTCCTCGTCCAATTGTACCCTGAGAGAAGGGATCAGAGTCTCGTACGGGACTACCGCTTCCATACCATAAGTAAGGGCAAATGGAGTCTGCCCGGTGGGGATACGGATTGAAGTGCGATAGGCCCATAGGGCTTCGATAAGTTTTTCTGGCCAGTCTGAAAACTTACTAGAATCGCAGGTTTTTTTGATGATTTTGAGCAATGTTTTATTGGTGGCCTCCGCTTGGCCGTTACCTTGTGGGTAATAAGGTGATGAATGATGCAATGCAATTGCGTACCTTTTGCAGAGGTCCTGTAGGTCCTGAGAAATGAATTGTGGCCCATTGTCGGTGACGATTGTGCTTGGGACGCCGAATCTGGCGAGGATGTTCTTCATGATGAACTTGCAGACTGTTGACGCCTTGATTTTCGCGTAAGCTTCGGCTTCGGCCCATTTGGTGAAGTATTCCGTCGCAGTAAGGATGAAAGATTTCTGCTTGGTGAGGGAATTGGGATCACCTAGGGGACCAATGATGTCGAATGCCCACATGGAGAAAGGCCACGGGGAGGATATTGGATGAAGTGAGGAACATGGTGAATGGATTTTATCAGCGTGAAGTTGACACTTGACACACCTACGGACATAGACAGCACAATCTTCTTCCATAGTGGGCCAATAAAAGCCTTGGCGAATGATCTTCTTGGCGAGCATCTGACTATTCATGTGGCCACCGCACACACCCGAGTGCGTCTCCTCTACACATTTCCAAACCTCATCGTCACCAAGACATCTTAACAGAATACCAGTAAGGCTCCTCCTATAGAGTAGACCTCCAACCAAAGTATATTTCTGAGCCACCCTTCTTATGACTTTCTTGTCCTCTATGGTGGCCCCTTCAGGATAAGACTGATCTTGGCAGTATTTGACGATTTCATAGAACCATGGTTTCTCTTCATCAGCTAGTTCTTCTTCAACCTCTGCCAACATGATCTCCCTCTTCTCAAGGATATCTTCCTGCAGGATCTTTCTTGCTATCCTGTCTTTGATATTTACGTAGGAAGCATCATCGATTGCAGGGGCGTGAAGTTTGTAGATGGAAATGGACTCAAACCATCTTCCTAGAGGGAACCTTATGGATGATGCCAACGAGGCGAGGGCATCGGCGAGAATATTCTGATGACGAGGGACATGAACAAAGATCAGTTTTGTGAATAGTTTGGCAAAGGCAGCAGTGAGTTCTTGGTATGGCTTGAGTTTGGGATCGCGAGTGCGATATTTAGTGAGCACCTGGCGAAGGATGAGTTGACTATCACCTACGACTCGCAACTCAGTGATACGAAAAGAATGAGCGAGTTCTAGGCCAGCTAGAAGAGCTTCATATTCGGCTATATTATTGGTAACTGGAAATTTGAGCTGGTATGCCAATGGGAATGTGAGGCCTTCAGGCGACAGGAGGGCGACACCGATTCCTCTCCCTTGAGAATTCAGAGCTCCATCAAAATATAGCGTCCACATTGACTCATCTGATTGGTTGACGGACATTAGTTCCTCATCTGGAAACTCTGATTGGACGGGATCGAACTTGGGAAGAGGATGGTGAGCGAGATGCTCGGCTATGGCATAGCATTTAATCGCCTTTTGCTGGATGTAGGTGATGTCGAACTGAGAGAGAAAACTTTGCCAGCGTGCTAGCCTATCCGTAAGGACGGATTTCTCCAGAAGGAATTTGATAGGATTCATTCGAGCAATCAAGTGGACCTCATGAGCCAAGAAGTAGTGCTTCAATTTCTGCACTACCCAAACGAGGGCAGCACAGGTTTTCTCCATGGTGGTGTACTTCTGCTCACAGGGATTGAGAAGTTTAGACAAGTAATAGGTTGCCCGTTCCTTGCCTTCTTCATCAGCTTGTGCGAGGACGGCTCCCACGGAGTCATCCAAGACTGAGACGTAAAGGATCAGAGGTTTTTTTGGTTTGGGTGGAATGAGAACGGGTGGACTAGCCAGATATTCCTTCAACCCTTCAAAAGCTTTCTGACATTTAGAATTCCAGTGGAATTCTACTCCTGGCTTGGTCAACTCGTAGAGAGGTCTACACCTTTGTGAATGTTGGGACACAAACCGACGAATAAACTGCGACCTCCCGATTAAACCTCGGACTTCCCTCAAATTCTTGGGAGGCGGCATATCCCTGATAGCTTTAGCTTTGTCGGGATCTATCTCGATCCCTCTTTTACTCACAATGAACCCCAGCAATTTACCTGATGACACACCAAACACACACTTCTTCGGGTTCATTTTCAATTGGAACTCCCTTGACCTCTGCAAGACCTTAGCCAAAACTTCTGGATGTTCCATCCTGGTCCTTGATTTCACCAACAAGTCATCCACATACACTTCCAGATATATGTGCATCATGTCATGAAATATGGCCATCATCGCTCTTTGGTAAGTAGCTCCAGCATTCTTTAATCCGAACGGCATGACCACGTAACAATATGTTCTCCAAGGGGTAGTGAATGACGTCTTTTCCTGATCCTCTTCTGCCAAACGAATTTGATTGTATCCTGAAAATCCATCCATAAAAGAGAGGGTCTCATAACCTAGCCTGTTATCGATCAACACATCAATGTAAGGCAAGGGAAAATCATCCTTTGGACACGCGCGGTTAAGGTCCCAGAAGTCGATGCAAATCCTGACTTTCCCATCTTTCTTCATGACCGGGACAATGTTCGCCACCCATTGAGGATAAAGGACGACTCTAATGAACCTGGCTTTGTGGAGCTTATCGACCTCTTCTTTCATTTTCAAAGCCATCTGAGGGTGGAAACGCCTTAACCTTTGTTTTATCGAGACGGACCCTGATTTTAGGGTTAAACGGTGTTCGACCAAGGTTGAATCCAGACCCGGCATATCCTCGTAGCTCCATGCAAACGTGTCCTTATATTCCTTGAGAACCTCAATTAATGCCTCTTCTTCAGAGGGTGGTAGGTTGTCACTTATGAGGATGATCCTAGGGTCTTCCTCAGTTCCCAAGTTGACTTCTTTGGTGGATTCTTCTACAGCGGTTGACGGCTCGTCGAATCTCCTCATTCCACTAGGGTATGCGCCCGCCGCATCCTCATATTCTTCACCCTCATCTTCAGTGGGGCATTCTTCATCCGTGATCTCGTAGACTCCATATCCTTCATCAAATGCACAGTCGCCCTGATATTCTATTTTCGGTAGCTGGATGGGATTTTCTAACAACTGGGGGATGGCAAGAAGGGCCTGACATCTGGCGGCTAAATCCAGGAGGAATCGACGAGGTATCTACCTACCCTTGGATTTCTTCCTAGGTACTACCCTTGGCCTATCATTCCTAGATTGACTGACAATATTTACAGAAGAAGAGGAAGACGAAGAGGATGGTGTAGAATGTACAGGAGAAGACCCCCCAGAGGAGGGATAGAAAAGGTCGCTCATCGGACCTTGGACGGGTGGTCCGCAGGGCGGGACGCACCCGTGGGAGATGTAAGAGGTTTCCTCAACGAAGATGTGTTGTTGGGGAGTTTGAAAATTGACGTTTTTTTTTCGTTTTCAGTTTTAATGACAAAGCAGTGAAAAGAGATTGGAGGAGAGAGAAAAGTGGTTATGGCTAGAGGATTGTGAGGCTCATAGAGCAGATCATGGTTGAAGACCTGGCGCGGGTTGAAAAGCCCGCGCAGGTATGTAAGCAAAGAAGGGGACTTGGGAAGATCATCAGATAATTGTCTAGCCCAGGAAGACGATATCAGCAAAGGCTGAGACGAGTGGATGGAGAAGATGGCGGCTAATGAGCCGTCGATGGTAATGTTGAGGACGGATGAAGATCCGTCGATGACAGGGTCCTTCTGGCGAGGACGAGGATAGTTTGGAACCTTGGCAAGAGTGGTAATATTCTCTGGTATTTCGGAGATCAATGGTGGTCCTTCAAGCTACGGAGACGAGAACATTCTTTCCAGTGCAACGGAAATGTCCCGTATGTCGAACCATTTGTTCCACTCGCATTCCGAATCTTTGATCTTGCCTCTTTTGGTGATCCTCGGATATTTTTCAGCCAAATATACAGCATGTGATCTCCCATATGCTTCTCGTGGGTAATCTCCCATCTAAACAACGGGCCCTCTATTGAAGTGGTTTGATAGAGTCCATGTGAGGGGCTTCCAATCCGCCTTGAACGGTCCTTTGAAGCCTAGGCCAAACCTGCGGTTCGGCCTAATTTCCTTTGGTGGTTTGAGCCTACCCTGCAACTGTGCGCCCAGACCTTTACCCTATTGGTAGCCGATGTTCCTCATAATCTCCCACCCTTTGGAGTGAAAAGGGAGATATGATGTTGCGGTTGCTCTGACCGGCTCCTTTGGTGCTAGTGGAACGTGAGATGAATCACGTACATCCAGTAGTGACAATATGGGCCGATGAGACGGCCAAACAGAGGGCAGAGAGGTGTTGATAGCATCCACTGTGTGAAGGACAGGTGTACTGACCACTTTAATAATCCTCCCATTGTAAGGAAACTTCAGGCACTGATGGTTGGTGGAAGGCACAGCGTCCATGGCTTCGATGTAAGGGCGACCTAGTATAGCCTTGAATGTGGGGTCCATGTCAAGGACATGGAATTCCGTGGGAATTGACATGGGGCCTAGTTCTGCCTTCAGAATAATCATCCCCTGTGGCGGCCTTTTGCTATTGTCATAAGCCGTGACCGTGATCGAGGAAGGTCTTATTTGTTCCTCGTTGACCCCACACAACTGAAGGGTGTCCATGGAGATCACATTTATGGACGCACCCGTGTCCATAAGACACGGGTTTATGGATACCCCATTAATTTTTATTGAAATGCACAATGCATATTTCTGAGCTTCCTTGGGAGCGAGCTCGTAGTTGTGGAATATGATGGCCGGTTGTGTGTCTGTTGGGGTCAAGACGGTCGAAATCTTCTCCATGGGGAGGTCTTCATTAACCATGACTTTTTGAAGATATTCCATCAAGGCCGCCTGGTGGGATGTGGATCTTTGAAGTAGCTCCAGGATGGAGATCCGAGCAGGCGTCTTGTCCAAGTGTTTCAATAGATCATACTGTGTTCCAAGGATAGCCCTTTCGGGTTGTTCTCCATCATCCTTCTCTGGCTGAGATTGCTCAGGATTCTGACTGTTGTGGGGGAAAACCCTGTGGAAAATCCTTCCACTCCGGAGCACCATTGCCTGCGGCTTTTGTACCTCTGTGGGGGTAGCAGTGGGTTTTAACAGGGATTTGAGGGGTAGTGGTGAAGGAATGGTTGATGAAGCAGGGGTGATGACGGGAGCAGGGATTCTGATGAGGGGTTTGTTAGGTGGAGGCATGGTGGAGGTAGAGGGGATATCGCGCGGATTATGAAGGATAAGGGGTCTGGAAGGTGGAGGTGGAGACGAAGTAGAAGTGGGTAGGGCTTGAAGCGGGCAATGATTTTGAGGTGGGTGATGGGTAATGAGTGGTTTTGAAGGCATTAGTGGTGATACAGTGGAGAAAGACGGGGTTATGTATGGTTGACGGATGATAAGGGGTTTAGAAGGCGTAGGGGTAAATGTGGTAGAGGTGGATGGTAAAGTGGGGGAGTGGGAGAAGATGAGAGGGTGTGAAGGCGTAGTGGAGAGTGTCGGTTGATAGGGGATCGGGGTACGGAGGGCGTAATGGTAGTGGAAATGGTGAAGGCGATACTGAATGGAGGTACTTTCCTGGTGCCACACCTGCTCTCGCCCGACTTCCGAGAAGGAGGAGATGGGGTTAACCTGATGATTGGGCTGTTGGTGCTCCGGTAATGGATTCTAGATTATGCCCATGTCGGGTTGTTGTTGTGGGGCCTGCTGAGGCTGTTGTTGTTGTTGTGGTTGCTGCTGCTGCTGCTGTTGTAACTGCTGCTGTGGCCTATGAGGAGGTCTCCTAGCCTTAAGAGCGGCGACGTATCGTCTCATTTCATCCCAATCTATTTGATGTTCATCATTCATATCGTGGATGTAATCTTTGAAATGGAAGCAGTAATCTACTGTGTGTCCTGGCTGCCTGTGGTAGACGCAGTATTTGGAGGTATCAACATTTGGGGGCCACACGGGCCTTTCTCTGGGTAGGGCGAGTTGGTTTGATGCCATGAGGGCATTAAAAATGTCTGCTAAGGTTTCTGGCAATGGTGGATAGTAGGCTCTCTTGGGACCGAGCGGCCTCCTTTGTTGCTGTTGGGGACCATAGTTCCCCGGGGGTGGAACTTGGTTGTACTGAAGCGGTGGTTGTTGTTGCTGAGGTTGTGGTTGTTGTTGCTGGGGTTGACGTAATGGAGGCATATTATCCTGGGGTGGATTATTTTGGGGTGGAGGACGAAGAGGGAAAGGACCTGGTTGGAGGGGAAGTCGGGGCATTTGTGGAGGCCTTGGGTTGACTGCATAGTTGGCATTGTTGACCGCACCCACTTGCTCATTTGTCACGACCCCTTCTGTGGCTCCGCCCGGGACACCAACGCCTATTTTTCTGACCACTTTGGGCTTCGGCGACTCAAACATGTTCATAATGGGGGAGTCTTTTAACTGGGTTTGGATGTACCGGGCCCTTTCATAGAGTTCCTCCATTGTAGTAAGTTTATTCATGGCCAGGACGTGTCTGAACTGTGGGGTTGCATTAGACACAATCATCTTCACTTGTTCGGGCTCGGAGAGGGTATCCCTTATTCTTTCCGCCAGAGACCTCCATCTATCAGCATAGCGGACAAAATCCTCATCGGGCTTCATCTTTTCGGCCACTAGGTTGGTAATGGAGAGTGAGGGACCGACCCTATCCCTATATTTCTGCAAGAACCTTCTCTGGACTATTTCAAAATTATCGGCCTCGCGGGGCTCCAAGGAATAGAACCACTCAAGCGCGGGACCATCCAATGATCTCCGAAAGAGGTATGCCAGGGACCTCTGATCGTTTTGCCAATAGGAGGACTCATACATGAAATCCTTGAGGTGAATGAAGGGGTTGCCGGTACCATTGTATCTGCGGTAGTGGGCATTTCGGAGGGAGGAAGATGAATGACGGGAAGGATTGGCAAAGCAACCTCCGGGGTGGCTTTCACGTCCACCATTCTTCTCAGATTTTGAAACTGCTCATCCATGCGATTGAACCTATTGAGGAGCGATTGGGCGAGCTCCTCTGGAGGTGAGGGTGGTACTTGCCACTGGGGGAGAAACTGTCTCCCGGAGACTTGAGGGGGGAACCCCGAATGAGAGGGAGCTGTCGGACCGCCGACAGTCGGCCCCGGCTGAAGCGGTATGTGGGGAACAACGGGAGTTTGAGATTGTGATGGGAACTGGAATGAGGGTGGTTGTTGGCTCGCTTGTCCTTGAAGCGAGGGAGACTGGATGGCTTGCGCCAATGAAGGAGATGGAATGGCCTGCACGGACTCTTGGAGAGGTGCGATGGCCGGAGTTGATTCCTGGGGCGTGGAGGAAACAGATTTCCCCTTCAGAATGGTCTGGAAGGCCCGGAGCTGTTCAGAGGTAAGCTCCGTGTTGGCGAGGACGCCCAGTAAGGAAGAGATATCCTGTGGTGGGGACGTGTCCCCGGCAATAACCTGAACCTCATGCGAGGGCTCATGAGAAGGACCCGAGTCCATAGCATAGACTCGCGGGTCGGCTGACAAACCACGACTAGGGTGGTTCTCCTCAAAAGACTCGTGAGCCATGCTCACAGTTTTCCCAGAACGCAAAAACATACACTAGCAAGTAGGTAGCAGAGATTATCAAACAAGTGGATGCCTTTACGCTTTTTTGTGTTTTGATTTTGATGATTTTTTGTGCTTTTAGCGAGATCCGAAGTTCACACAAAATAGGGATCCTAGTTTATTTTTGTTTCACCGCCGTGTCAGCTAGGGTCTCTTATCTTACCACGAATGGAATGACTAATTCCGGGGAACTTCAATGGTACAACCAGCCCAGTGAACGAAGAGGAGATTCTTCGATGTCGGGGACTTACGGAGGTCCCAGTGGAGGAGATTCTAGTCCGTTGAGAGGAATTCTCAAACGGAGAGTCCTTCCTTCACCGGGAAAGGGTGATCCTTAGAAAAAATGAAAAAGGATATAAAAGAGGGATGGATGTATGCAATGGAATGCTGACAGAGATATAGAGTAAGAAAACAACAGAAATAACAAACATATGATAAACACCCAACCAATCACAATTGACAGTGCTGCTGTGAGCACAACGGGGGCGCGCGAGGGCGCCAAGGTGGAGAGGCACGGACGGTGCCGAACTTGCAAGGGTAGCCAAAAGGAAGCAGTAGATCGTCCCACCGCGATCGCCAATCTGTGAGCGACGTCACGCGGTTCGGGGAGCGGAGAAGACGCGGAGCGCGCGGGCTCCTCTTTTGTTTGCTGCAACACAGAAATAAGAGAAAAGAGAAGGGGCCACCACGGGAGATTGCTCCGGCGGGGCGAGCGAGACAAATGTAATATAGCAAGATATGGGGGTTAAACGGCCATAGCGGGAAGTGACTCGCCGCGGCCTCGGGGGGACGGGAATGGTGCAGAAATTAAATAGCAAGAATTGAAATGGCCATTAGGGAAGTGACTCGCCGCGGCCTCGAGAGTATGAGCAGATAAGAATATAGTAAAATATAAAGAGAATATAAGAGCGGGAATTTAAACGGCCATTAGGGAAGTGACTCGCCGCGGCCTCGAGAATATGAATAGATAAGAATATAACATATAAGAACGGGAATTTAAACGGCCATTGGGGAAGTGACTCGCCGCGGTCTCGAAAATATGAATAGATAAGAATATAACATATAAGAACGGAAATTTAAATGGCCATTGGGGAAATGACTCGCCGCGGCCTCGAGAATATGAGCAGAATATAACAGAATATAAAGAGAATATAAGAACGGGAATTTAAACGGCCATTGGGGAAATGACTCACCGCGGCCTCGAGAACAAGATGTGATCGCCAGGGGCCAAAAGACCCCAAAAATAAAGAAAGTGATCGCGCCTACCTCAAGAGCGGGAGATGGCGGGTTGCTTCTTCCTCCCCCTTCGGCCGGCCGACGGAGAGGGCTTTCCTTGGTTACCCTTGCAAAACATGGATGAGCCGAGGGCGAGATCCGGCGGAGCTCCGGCAACGTAGGGACGACGTGGAAGCGTGGTGGATGAAGACGACCTTCCTCTCGCGAGCGTGGGCACCCGAGAAGCCGACAGAACCTCCACCTACAAAAGACCCCACGGGTTAGAAATGACTCCGGTAGCCTCTGGGCTCCGGCAGCCTATCGGATCTCTTAGAAGCTCCTCCAGAACTGAAGGGGTGGGCTTCTATTTATAGGGCTCCGGAGGGTGGAGGCGTCCAGGACCCTGGACACCTCCATCAGGGCCGAACTAATATTTTATTCTATTTTTATTTATTTTTTTGGAATATTTTTATGGAGGCGTCCAGGGCCCCGGACGCCTCCAACAGGTCCACCGAACCCCACCGACGGCCGCACGCGGTTTGGCACAACACGTGGTTTCGTGAGCGGCGCCTCGTGATTTTGAAATGGGCGCGTCCAGCTGTCTGGACGTCTCTATAATTTGGATCCTTTCACACACGACAAACCGTTGTTCGGTGGCCGGCGCCCGTGAGGGAGTTGATGGAGGCGTCCATGGTCCTGGACGCCTCCAAGAAAATATATTTTTTATTTTTATTTTGTTTTTCTATGCCAAAGCTGGCATTTTAATTTTTTATATTTGTTTTTATGGAGGCGTCCAGGGGCCTGGACGCCTCCATTAATATATTATTTTTTATTTGGTTTTGGGCTTTGAAAAATAAATTAAAAGAATGGGGGCGTCCAGGGGCCTGGACGCCCCCATAAAGACCCACCCGGGTCCTCAGTTCAGGCGTTGACGAGCGCCCGGCAGACACCCTTCCTGGTTCCGGAACCTCCTGATGCGTCTGACTGGTGTTGATGCCGTCCGAATGCCGTGACGAGACGATTCCGGATGCCGAAAAGGGCGGAAGAAGACTCAAGAAAAGGAAGCACTCAAGTGATTCAAAACGCGTAAGCCGTCGCGGGGCGTTGTATAGTGATATGAGACTTTCTCAGGAGACGTCAGGAATAGCGTGTCTACAGTTAGCAGTGCTTCCACTCCTTCCAAGACCAAGTTGAAGAGATTTAAGAAGAAGAAGAAGTTTTTCCAGCAGCCGTCCGGTACAGATTCTGTTCAGCAGCCGACAGCACCTTCTACTCAAACTCGTCAGAGCTCAGCTGTTAGTCAGCCATGGACGTGTCGGAGATGCGGTGGTCAGTATAAGGGCCAGCCGTGTTCTCTACCTGTTGTGTGCTTTCGATGTGACCAGCCGGGTCATATGGTTCGGGATTGCCCGCTAAGGCCAAAGCAATTGCAAGCTCCTCAATTTTCTCAACCTCAGCAGTCGCAATTCAGACCTCCTCCCGCACCGCAAGCTCAACAACAATTCTTTTCTCAAGCGTCGGCGTCTTCTCAGCAATCCTCAGCCGGATCGAAGAAGCAGAAAGGCAAGGTTACTCATATGACTAGAGCTGATGATGTTGCGTCCCATCTTGTGGAAGGTACGATTACGCTTTATGGTCATTCAGCTCGTGTCTTATTTGATTCTGGTGCTTCTCACTCTTTTATTTCTGAGGATTTTATGGCATGTATTGAGGAACCGACTTCAGAGATAACTTGTGAGATGTATGTTGAGATGCTTTCGGGAGATTTCATGATTACACCTCTGTGTTTGGAAGAGTCTCCGGTGATGATTGATAATCACCAGTTGCCAGCGAGATTGTATGCATTGCAGCTGGCAGATTATGATGTTATTTTGGGAATGGATTGGTTGGAGCATTATGGAGCTGTGGTTGACTGCAGATCGAAGAAAGTCTATTTTCAGCCACAAGGAAAATCAGCTTTTTATTTCCAAGGTATTCGATCCCGATCTTCTCGTGTGATTATTTCTGCTATTCGAGCCTATAGGTTGCTTAGTGCAGGTTGCCAGGGGTTTCTTGCTTCTGTGGTTGCTGTTGAAAAACCACGACGGGAAGTCAGTGATATTCCTGTTCTTTGTGAGTTCCCTGATGTATTTCCTGACGAGTTGCCAGGCTTGCCCCCAGAACGAGAGATAGAGATGGTGATAGAACTGATTCCAGGTACAGGCCCGTTAGCAAAGGCACCGTACCGAATGGCTCCAGCTGAATTAAAAGAACTTCGAGCACAGCTACTTGAATTACTGGAGAAAGGTTATATTCGCCCCAGTTTTTCTCCGTGGAGTGCTCCAGTGTTGTTTGTGAAAAAGAAAGATGGAAGCCTGAGACTTTGTATTGATTACAAGCAGTTGAATCAGGTGACTATCAAGAATAAATATCCGATTCCCAGGATTGATGATTTGTTTGACCAGTTATAGTCTGCTACTGTCTTTTCACGGATTGATCTCCGGTCTGGCTATTTTCAATTGCGAATCCGGGAATCTGACGTGGAGAAGACGGCTTTCAGCACTCGATATGGTCACTTTGAATTTCTGGTGATGCCGTTTGGTTTGACTAATGCCCTAGCAGCTTTTATGGACCTAATGCAGCATATCTTCCGTCCATTTCTTGAACAGTTCGTGGTGATCTTTGTTGATGACATATTGATCTATTCTGCCTCTGATGAAGATCATGTGCAGCATTTGAGGATCGTTCTGCAGACTCTAAGAGATCACGAGCTCTATGCGAAGTTCAGTAAATGTGAATTCTGGCTTCGGGAAATTCATTTTCTTGGTCACGTGATTTCTGGCGATGGAGTGGCAGTGGACCCTGCAAAGGTTGAGGCTGTTTTGAGTTGGCAGAGACCGAGGTCTCTGACAGAGATAAGAAGCTTTTTAGGTTTGGCTGGGTATTATCGAAGGTTCATCCAAGACTTTGTAAAGATTGCAGCCCCGATGACTAGACTTACTCATAAAGATGTACCTTTTATCTGGTCGGATCAGTGTGAGGCTAGCTTTGTTGAGTTGAAAAGGCTATTGACTTCTTCTCCTGTGTTGACTTTGCCTTCCGACTCAGGTGGTTTTCTTGTTTGTACTGATGCTTCTCGAATAGGTTTGGGTGCAGTGCTGATGCAACATGGAAAAGTTATCGCATATGCATCTCGGCAATTGAAACAACATGAAGAGAATTATCCCACTCATGATCTGGAGCTAGCTACAGTTATTTTTGCCTTAAAGATCTAGAGACATTATCTGTATGGTGAGAAATTTCAGATTCTTACTGATCACCAGAGTTTACAGTATATATTCTCCCAGAAATATCTAAATCTCAGGCAGCGTCGATGGATGGAATTCATGAAAGACTTTGACGTTACACTCTCCTATCAGCCGGGCAAAATGAATGTTGTGGCTGATGCTCTGAGCAGGAAAGTGCAGGTCAGTCATTTATTACTTCATGAATGGAAATTGTGGGAACGGCTTCCGAGCGAGGCATTCAGTGTTGAGATCCCCGCCGATCCGAGGATGGCAGTCTGTGCTAGCTTGATTTTGGGTTCAGCTTTATATCAGCAAATTAAAGAAGCTCAGCAAGCTGATTCTGATTTGTCCTGTGTTATATCAAGATATGTTGTGGAATTTGATGACGAGCTGGTTGCCAGTTTCCAGGGCAGTTGGTATGTTCCCGCTGATGATGATTTGAGGCATGAGATTCTGAGTGAAGCTCATGGTTCCCGTTTTGCTATTCATCCCGGTGTCACCAAGATGTATCAGAATTTGAAAAGGCAGTTCTGGTGGCCAGGTATGAAGAAAGATGTGGCTATATTTGTTTCTAAGTGCTTGACTTGTCAGCAGGTTAAAGCCGAACATCAGAAGTCAGGTGGATTGCTTCAGCCATTGGAGATTCCGATGTGGAAATGGGACCATGTTACTACAGACTTTGTGGTGGGTTTGCCTCGGACTTCTCAAGGTTTTTATGGTATCTGGTTGCTTGTCGACAGATTGACTAAAACTGCCATATTGTTTCCGATTAAAGTTGCCTGGAATGTGCACAGGTTGGCCGACCTTTATGTGCAGAAGATCGTGCCACTGCATGGGGTTCCTGTTTCACTTGTGTCAGATCGTGACCCACGTTTTACCTTCGGCTTCTGGCGTAGTTTCCATAAAGCCTTGGGCACTGAGTTAGCATTCAGTTCAGCTTATCACCCACAGTCAGATGGACAGTCGGAGAGGACTATTCAGACTCTAGAAGACATGCTGAGATTGTGTTGCCTTGACTGGCAAGGTTCATGGAGTCAGCATTTGCCACTTGTTGAATTTGCTTATAATAACAGTTTTCACTCCAGTATTGGAATGGCTCCTTATGAAGCACTGTATGGTCGTCCTTGTCGTACTCCCTTGAACTGGTTTGATGTCAGAGACAGATTGTTGACGGGACCTGACATGGTACAACATTGTTCGGATGTGGTTCGTCTGATCAGGCAGAGATTGTTGACGGCTCAGAGTCGACAGAAAAGTTATGCAGATCAGCGCAGACGTCCACTATAATTTGAGCCAGGAGATATGGTGTTTGTTAAGATATCTCCGATGAAAGGTGTTTCCAGGTTTGGGAAGCGTGGGCAACTTAGTCCGCGGTATGTTGGCCATTTTTCGATCGTTGAAGCTATTGGTCAAGTGGCTTATCGTCTGCAACTACCAGCGGCCATGCAAGCTATTCATGATGTATTCCACGTGTCTCAGTTGAGGAAATATGTGCCTGATGCTTCTCATGTTCTTGATGATTCAGTATGGCCTGTGGTGACTGCTGATTTGTCTATGCCAGAGTTTCCTCTCAGAATTGAAGACCGTCGTGAGCAGCGGTTGAGAAATAAGGTTATTCCTCTGGTAAGAGTTGCTTGGCAGCGTCACTCTGGTAATGAGTCTACTTGGGAACGCGAAGATGAGATGCGTCAGCTTTTTCCTTTCTTATTCCAGTAAGGTATATGTCCTTTCTCTATTTTCCTCCTTATCCTTAGTGTTGTAAATTTCGAGGGCGAAATTTTTATTAGGTGGGAGGGACTGTAAGGCCCGTGCCTTAATGGATCCTTAACGGATTTTGTTCTAGTATTTGTTCTGGAATTTCTAGCTATTTTTCTGGATTTTTAGGAATTTTCTAGTATTTTTCTGGATTTATTTGGAGTTAATTGAGGGTTATTAGAAATTAATAAGATTATATTATATATGTTTTAATTTTATTTATTATTTTCTTTTAATCCCTCACCCTCTCTCTCTCTCCCCATCGATCTCATTCTCACCCTCACTCTCTCTCTCTCCTCCGCGGCCGCCCTCTTCCCCTCTCTTGGGTTGCAGGCTGAACGAGGTCGGATTGAGGCGTGGTTGGCGCCGTTGGATTCCTCGCGTCGAGAGGAACGCGTGGGTACCCATTTCGGCGTGGTTCGGTGATCGTGGGAGCGAGGTGGAGCGTGAAGGCTCCGTGACCCTTCCTCCTTGCATGCGGCCTTTTTGACTGTTTCGGCTCGCGAGAGGTAGGGGGATGGAATCCTAAGCTTGCTATGATCATTTCCTGTAACTCGTTTCCTTGATTAGGCGCCTATAGCATGCTAAATGGTAGTTTTCCATTTATGGTGTTCATGCTTGATTTCTTGAGTTTAATGCTTTATAGGCATTGCATGTGATGTTTTTAGGTGTTATATTGTTGTTTGAGTCGTATGGATTGATAGGAAAACAGGTTTTTCGACGTTACCCGACGATTTCCGTCATTCGGGAGGGCTCCGATTTTGAAATCAAACCCGCCCGTGTCCCAGGTGGTGTGACGGTCCTGCCAGGAACCGTCACACGCCTGACGGTCCTTGGAGGACGCGTCGCTTCTTTATAACGGCCCGTTGAGGGGGCGTTATTTCGAGAGTAACGGTGGGGCTCCCATCCGTTACTCTCTCGTTGGTTTGCGTTGACCCAGTCAGGCGGTTAACCCGACGGCCAGTCGGCCGGCCGTCAAGTCTACCCGACGCGCCTAGGCAAGCGCGTTACTTCGCCTGCTGTGGATTTTTGACCGCGACACGTTGATTTTTAGCCTCGGGTGGATGTAACGGCGGTGATCCAACGCGTTGCATCGATGTAACGCGCTGGGCCCCTACCGTTACATTCCCTTTTGGGCCCTTTGAGCTGGAACTCTGGTGGAAGTAACGGATGGAGATAGACGCGTCGTTTTGAATATAACGCGCCAGCCCCCGACCGTTACTTTCTTGTAGCGCGTGGGCAGTTGACCGCCGCTTGCCTGTTGGGTTCAAAGTTGCCAGCCTCTTTCGCTATGCGTTCCATTCTATATATATATGCCATGTTTATGTTATTGTAGTATTTAATGGCATGTTTCTATATCCCAATAGAGTAGCTTTTCTTTCCTTGCAATGGAGCCACTGTTGTTGCCCTAAGGTCTGTTGAGTGCCGACCCGCTTGGGGATAGCGGAGGGGTGTTTCCCGTACACTGTTTGTAAGCTGGTTCCGTGGGCTCCCAGCCAATGGTAGCGCCCTACCAAGGGAGAAAACTAGCTAGAGGGCCTAACTCAGGCTAGAGTCAGTGTGTGCACACGTGGTCGGAGACTGTGGACTGACACCGACAGGTGCCACTCCGACTGGTCACTTGGTTTGGTACTATTTACGCGCTCAGCGTGTCATTTACCGACTGCGAGTGCTTGAGACGCAGTGTAAGTCGTCAGTGGACGCATCTGGTTTCTGCTCCAGTGGTTATCCTGCTCCCTACTGCTTGGATTAGTTAAGGCTTATTCTATTTGGTAGATTTAGTTTCAGTTGCTTGCATTTATTTATTATTGGCATATGTTAGCTGTTATACCTGCTTGGTTAGAGTTTACAGCTTTACTGGAGTAGTTTACTTATGCCAATGCATGTTATTTTATTTAAATGCATGCTCTAATTACCTTTACTTCCGCATGCATGCATGTTTAGTGCGAGGTAGGGATCCGCGTGACCCCTACTGAGTCTGGCTGTGACTCACCCTTCTCCTTTCAGGTGAGCCGCACCCGCCATCTCCAGGTGTTTCGTGAGCTATTTCGGAGTCCGTTTCTAGCTGCCAGCTTTTGTCGAGCTGCCTTTTTGAGGCTCGCGTTGTACTTTTGCCGGGGTATGCCCCGTGTAGTTGTACCTTGTGGACTATTGCTCTTGTTTATCTGGACTAGCTTATATATATATCACTCTGGTTATTTTGAATTGCTTCCGCACTTGTGCTAATTTTATTACTTAATTGTAATGCGCGTCCCAAATTGCAATTCGTTATACTTACCCCTCAGCACATCCCCACTAACCCTTCAGGGGCCTCATCAGCCTCTTGGGTGGCTTCCCCAGTTCTTGTATCGGAT